>VJWM01000106.1:0-600000 GCA_010909165.1 Anthoceros angustus | reverse complement strand
TCAACGCCGGTCACCATAGTCACCACACATTCTCCTCTCGTCCACAATCCATTCTCATCCTTCTTTTTGGAGCAACATGCGTGCGAGTTAGATCGTCGAATCAGCCCTAGCTTGAGAAGCTCTTGGCATCGATTCTCAACCAAATCCCACTCGGCCTTCGAGCACCTCTGCGGAACCTTTGGTTCATCGTGGTCGATTCTATGTGGAACTTCCCTTTGGTGTACTTCCCCATCTCATAGCGTGAAAGCAAACACATGTCGCGATGCCTCCAACAACTCCTTTAGGCGGCGCGTTGATTGCTCTTCAACTCGGCGCTGTTAACCACTCATGTGGGGCTCGGATGGCTTGCGCCTCTCGTGCTCGCTCTCCTTGCCCTCCAAACTCGCCTTCTCCTGTTGAGATGCGAGTCTTGGAATGTCCTTCACCCACCGAACCCGCTGCTTCAACCCCGCCTTCGGTTTGAAGTTGGTAGCGACTCCAGCTAAACAACCAGGTCATCATGTTCATGTCAAATGCTTGCCCAAGCAATCGACGTTCCTTCTCGGTCACTCCGGTGTCTTTGTGGCTCCATCAAATCCATGGCCAACTCCTCTGTGGTGGCTCTCCCAAAACCTCGCCATGTCATCCACCACAACAGGGCCATGGTTCTGTAAGACTTGGACTTGGACACAAAGGTTGGCCAAGCCGCCATGGGGTGTCAGGCGTGTTCACGAAGTCGGCGGCTTGTGGGTCTTGATGACTTGTTGGGCATGCCTTCCGATGCTAGCACATCCTTGACAACATGATTAGGTCGCTTGGTGAGCGACCTCACACTTCAAATGTTCCAAGGAGCAAGGTTAGTCCACATGGACCTCAACCTATGAGCCCTCGAACCAAATTGAGTGCCAATAGAAGCTCCCAACACTCCTCGGATCGTGGCAAAATCCTCCTGAACTTGCTTCTTCACGCTCATGCATCGGCACATTCTCCAACATGTATCCACAAGGCCTTTCTTGCCCTTTACGGATCAAGCGCAAGATCCTCATCGGTCATAGAACAATCTTTGTTCGTGGATCCTTGAGACCTTGACCCTTACTGCAGAGGATAGTCCTTGACACTCCCAACTGCGATGACAAGGTCCACGGTTGCCCAAGACAACTCAAATGGGACAACCCTATCATGCGAACATCCATCGGCGCTCGGTAACCCTTCGACTCCCACGTCGGAGGTTAGGTACTCCCCATCAAGTCTCTTACGCACGTGACACAATCCTTGCTTTTGGATCCGGGTCACAATGCACGTATCTTCGCACTTTGATGCCACACTTTTAGCACTTCAAGCCGTGCGATGCCTCCAAAGAGTTCCACGAGCACTATGCCGCCTTCCAGGTCGCCATGTGATGACACAGGTGTTTAGGTCACAAGCAGGCTCAACCCTAGGCAAGAACTTACAGTTCTCGGCTCATAGGACCTTTGGTCTCTTGCACCATCCTCCACGGCTTTTGCAGCTCATTCTTTGTCACCCGCTCCGTCCGGTGACTTGAAGAACCTCCTCAGGGGTTGCAACCCTAGCTTGTCTTCCTCCTCCTCTCGTGAAATCCTCCATCGAATTCGATTCGGTTGTTAGACAAGCAGTGTTTCAACATAGGGTTTTCTCAGACATTTTGGCTAACCATCGAAATGCACATGTCTCATTTCACTTTCGGTGATTTGCGAACCCATAGCCCATGCATCCGAGCCCAAGGAAGACCTAATGTGCCCACCGTCCGCAAATGACGGACACACTTTTGTACCAAGTGGCGGATGATCGCACTTATGCTCAAGAGTGGAGTGCACCGACGTCCGGCACTTATACTCCAAAGAGGTGCAATACCGGGTTTGGAGGGTTTCAATACTTGTAGGCAAGCACTTTCGTTCAAGTTGCTTGTGCACACTTGCCACCGCAACACTCACATCAATTCTCTTTTCAAACCCGTGATTGAGCAATCCCGGCGGGCATGCATCTGGCCCCTCCGTGTCGGAGATAAGCCGACTTAGATCTGCGGATTGGGCCCAGCGAATTGGACAAGGTAAAGGATGGTGAGGCCTCCTCAACGTTCTTGATCAAACTCTTGAGCTTACATTTCTTCTTGTCAAGTCCATCGCTTTCAACCTTAATCTATCCATGGGTGGCACATGGAGCAAGTCGATCTTAAATTCAAAATCTCGAAGCTTGGCTATAGTTCGTCTCGAACACCTACCCACGGTAGTGGGCGTCACATGGGTATAGATAGGTCCTCCTTGAGCCTCACGAAATACTCAGCCATTTGGTCAAAACCCCTGGCGACCAGCCCTCTTTCTTCAGATACTCTGGCTCTCACTAGGGCTCGCGTGCGAGATGCTCTCTTATGCTTCGACTACATCCGGCGCTTTCATTACTCAAGGAAAAATCATCTATTCTATTTATTTTCTTGCTTCTCGCAAAACATTGTGAAACATTGTCGTCTTCAAAAGGTTGGCCATTAGAAACCACCATCATACATGTCGAATTTTGGAAAATGTAGCTCATCTAGAAACCAAGGCCTATGCATCTATCGTGCATCAAACTCGAATGAGCGGACATTTGGCGCAATCAAAGAGATCCATGCAAGTCATCGAAGGGCACATAGAGTAAGGCCAAAAGGTTTACATGTTGTATACAAAGCGAATGTGGGAATATAACATCAACCAACAAATGATTTTCAAAAATAATATTCATGACTTTACGCCTAGATACCGGATGATTTACAAATTTTTCAAACCACTAAAATCAACACTCCATCCTAGTATTGATACGCCTCTAGGTTGCTTAAGATGGAGTTGTTACAAAGTTTTCAAAGCGCCAAAACAAGCAAGCCATCCTAGTTCTAATCGAGTGCATAACGAAATTCTCTAGCACCAAAGTCAAGCACCCCATCCCGTCGATCCGACCAGGTGCTTAACCTTGGAGTTCTTGCCATTGAGTCTATGTGCACCTATCCCAAGCGGATATTTCTAGAAAGAAATAAATATAGATGTGCGGACGTCCGGCCACTCCACTCCATTTCCATCTCGGGCACAAGATTGGGGTCTCAATGCGCCGGACGTCCGGTGCGCTTCAGACTCGCAATGTGCGAACGTCCGGCGCATTGTTCCAATTCTATGTTTTCACTCTAACAATGGAGATCCGGGGTTGTGTACTCAAAGTGCACGACGTCAGTACTTTCAGTCGTAGTTTGGTCCTCTCGAGATGGCCATGATCAAGCTATCGGTTAATGTTCTCTCACAATTGCCGGACGTCCGTGTGATTGCTTCTTCGCTTGCTACTTTTGCGTGTTGGTTCGGACGTCCGGGGTTTGGCTTGGACTAATTTTGTTTGGTTTGCCCTCTTCACCTAGGAAGTACTATCGAAGAGGTGTTTAGGATTCCTAGCACCTGTTAAAATCCTTGAAATCCTTCCTTGTGAAGGTGAAATCCATGAACCTTCTTGCTTCAACCTGTAGCGTAAGTATTCACGAGAAAATAACATGGTCAATGTCTTTCGACATGTCTAAAGAGTGGTTTTGCTAAAGATGATGCATTTTGGCCCGTTTTGGTCATTTTTGGTCTTTAGGGACCCAAAACCCCTTTAATGGAGAATAACCCCTATCACAGGACTGACACACGCCAAGAGGTTCAAACACGTATGGCGTGTCCTTTCTGCGCCAAACACGGGTAGCGGTGCAATGAGTTCTCATGATCCTTGCCATGCATGCGAGAGGGATGCGGGCAACATCCGTTCATCGGTTTTGCTCCGACTTCTCCGGCTGGTCGATAGTAGATGTCTCCGTCCACAATCCATTCTCATCCTTCTTTTCGGAAGCATCGCCGCAATGCATCGCGAGTTAGATCCGAATCAGCCTAGCTTGAGAAGCTCTCATCGATTCTCAACCAAATCCCACTCGAGCCTGCCTGCGAACACGGTTCATCCGTGGTCGCCTCTATGTGGAACTTCCCTTTGGTGTACTTCCCCATCTCCGCAAGCGTGAAAGCAAACACATGTCGCGATGCCTCCAACAACTCCTTTAGCCGACGCTGATTGCTCTTCAACTCGGGCCTGTTAACCACTCATGTGGCCGTGGCTCGATGGCTTGCACGCCTCTACGTGCTCGCCTCCTTGCCCTCCAAACTCGCCTTCTCCCGCTGAGATGCGAGTGCCGGAATGTCCTTCACCCACCGAACCCCGCCGCCGCTTCAACCCCGCCTTCTTCCGGTTTCGTTGGTAAGCGACCCGCTAAACAACCAGTCATCATCATGTCAAATGCTTGCCCAAGCAATCGACACCGCCTTCCTGGCCACTCCCTGTCTTGGCTCCGTGATCAAATCCATGGCCAACTCCTCTCTGTGGTTGGCTCTCCCAAGGCCTCGCCATGTCCGGCTCCACCACAACGCCGGGCCATGGTTCCCTGGCGAAGACTTGGACTTAGACACAAAGGTTGGCCAAGCCGCCATGGGGTGTCAGGCGTGTTCACAGTCACGGCGGCTTGTCGGTCTTGATGACTTGTTGGGCATGCCTTCCGATGCTAGCACATCCTTGACAACATGATTAGGTCGGTGAACGACCTCACACTTCAAATGTTCCAAGGAGCAAGGTTAGTCCACATGGACCTCAACCTATGAGCCCTCGAACCAAATTGAGTCGCATCCAATAGAAGCTCGACCCAACACTCCTCGGATCGTGGCAAAGTCCTCCTCGAACTTGCTTCTTCACGCTCATGCATGCCGGGCACATTCTCCAACATGTATCCACAAGGCCTTTCTTGCCCTTTCGGATCAAGCGCAAGATCCTCATCGTCATAGAACAATGCGTGGATCCTTCTGACCTTGACCCTTGCCTCGCAGAGGATAGTCCTGACACTCCCAACCCGCGATGACAAGGTCCACCGGCTGCCCAAGACAACTCAAATGGGACAACCCTATCATGCGAACATCCATCAGCGCCTTCGTAACCCTTCACCGACTCCCACGCCGAGGTTAGGTACTCCCCATCAAGTCTCTTACGCTCGTGACACAATCCTTGCTTTTGGATCCGGGTCACAATGCACGATCTTCGCACTTTGATGCCACACTTAGCACCGCCCAAGCCGGATCGATGCCTCCAAAGAGTTCCACGAGCACTATGCTTCCCGAGGTCGCCATGTGATGACCTGGTGTTTAGGTCACAAACAGCTCAACCCTAGGCAAGAACTTACAGCAGTTCTCCTCATAGGACGTCCTCTTGCACCATCCTCCATGCCTTTTGCACGGCTCATGCCACCACTCATCCGGCCGACTTGAAGAACCTCCTCCGAGGGTGGTTGCAACCCTAGCTTGTCTTCCTCCTCCTCACGAAATCCTCCATCGATTCTCTTAGACAAACGGTTTCTCAAAGATAGGGTTTGTCTCCAACCCCATTTTGGCCCCAACCATCCGTAAATGCACATGTCTCATTTCACCTGCTGTGATTTGCGAACCCATAGCCCATGCATCCGAGCCCAAGGAAGACCTGCCCACCGTCCGCACAAATGACGGACACACTTTGTACCAAGTGGCCGGATGATCATGACTTATGCTCCAAAGAGCCGGAGTGCACCGAACGTCCGGCGACTTATACTCCAAAGAGGTGCAATACACCGGGTTTGGAGAGGGCGTCAATACTTGTGTAGGCAAGCACTGCCTGCTGCTTGTGCACACTTGCCACCGCACCAACACTCACATCAATTCTCTTTTCAAACCCCGTGATTCGAGCAATCCCACGGCAGTATACCCGGCCCTGACCCGCCCTCCAGAGATAAGCCGCACTTAGATCCGGCAGATTGGGCCCTGCGTAGAATTGGACAAGGTAAAGGATGGTGAGGCCTCCTCAACCGCTCTTGATCAAACTCTTCGTAGCTTACATTTCTTCTTGTCAAGTCCGCATCGCTTTCAACCTTAATCTATCCATGGGTGGCACATGGAGCAAGTCGATCTTAAATTCAAAATCTCTGGCGAAGCTTGGCTATAGTTCGTCTCGAACACCTAGCCACATACCGTAGTGGGCGCCACTGGGTATAGATAGGTCCTCCTTCGAGCCTCACCGAAATACTCACCATTTGGTCAAAACCCCACCGGGCGACCCTTTCTTCAGATACTACTGGCTCTCACTAGGGCTCGCTGGCAGTGATGCTCTCTTATGCTTGTGTTCGACTACATCCGATGTGCTTTCATTACTCAAGGAAAAATCATCTATTCTATTTATTTTCTTGCTTCTCCGCAAAACATTGTGAAACATTGTCGCCTTCAAAAGGTTGGCCATTAGAAACCACCATCATACATGTCGAATTTTGGAAAATGTAGCTCATCTAGAAACCAAGGCCTATGCATCTATACGTGCATCAAACTCGAATGAGCTTTGACATTTACCAATCAAAGAGATCCCGTCATCGAAGGGGCACATAGAGTAAGGCCAAAAGGTTTACATGTTGTATACAAAGCGAATGTGGGAATATAACATCAACCAACAAATGATTTTCAAAAATAATATTCATGACTTTACGCCTAGATACCGGATGATTTACAAATTTTTCAAACCACTAAAAATCAACACTCCATCCTAGTATTGATACGCCTCTAGGTTGCTTAACAAAGGAGTTGTTACAAAGTTTTCAAAGCGCCAAAACAAGCAAGCCATCCTAGTTCTAATGACCCAAGAGTGCATAAGGAAGTTCTAAAGCACCAAAGTCAAGCACCCCATCCTGTACCGATCCGACCGGGTGCTTAACCTTGGAGTTCTTACGCCATTGAGTCTATGTGCACCTATCCCGGATTTCTAGAGAAGACAAGAATAACATAATAGGACGTCCGCATCCACTCCACCATTTCCATCTCCCACAAGATTGGGGTCTAAAATGCGCCGGACGTCCGCGCGCTTTTAGCAGACTCGCGCCAATGTGCCGAACGTCCGCGCATTGTTCCAATTCCTTCTATGTTTTCACTCTAACAATGGAGATCCCGGTTGTGTACTCAAAGTGCACCGACGCCCCGCTACTTTTAGAGTCGTAGTTTGGTCCTCTCGAGATGGCCATGATCGCTATCGGTTAATGTTCTTCACAATTGCGCCGGACGTCCGCAGTTTGCTTCTTCGCTAATTGCTACTGCGTGTTGGTTAGCCGGACGTCCGCAGCTTTGCTGGACTAATTTTGTTTGGTTTGCCTACTGCTCACCCCGCTAGGAAGTACTATCGCTCAAAAGAGGTGTTTAGGATTCCTAGCACCTATTAAAATCCTTGAAATCCTTCCTTGTGAAGGTGAAATCTGAACCTTCTTCGCTTCAACCTCAGCGTAAGTATTCACGAGAAAATAACATGGTCAATGTCTTTCAAGACATGTCTAAAGAGTGGTTTTGCTAAAGATGATGCATTTTGGCCCGCTGGGGTCATTTTTGGTCTTTAGGGACCCAAACCCCTTTAATGGAGAATAACCCCGGGCCGAGAGTGACACACGCCAAGAGGTTCAAGCACGTATGGCGTGTCCTTCACTACGGCGCCAAACACCGGGTAGACGCTGGCAATGAGGTTCTCATGATCCATGCATGCAGAGGGATGCGCAATCCGCTCATCGGTTTTGCTCAGCTTTCCACTGGTCGATAGTAGACTGCCTCCGCCCACAAATCCACCATGACCTGTGTTTGTACAAAGCCCGCTCCCAAAGAAGACATCAAATGTGTCTCGCATCTGACCAAAAGGTACCTCGACAAAGGTGAAGTCATTGCTTGGTTTGAATGAAACCTTCAGCTTGTACCTTGTCACCCCAACACATGCTCCGTGGTCCCAACAAGGTCTGGATCTTCCACTTGGTTTCCTTCAACCTTTCTTGGTGGAGACCCAACGCTTCCTTCACTCTTCTTCCAACGATCACTGTGCTTGTCAATCAACACCTCCTTGGTGCGAATCCATTGATTTCAATGTGCCTCTCCGATTGTTGACCAAAGCCACCCCACTGCAAAGATTCCGCTTCCACGAGATGCTTGGTTCGAGGTCAAGAATGACATCATTGCTACGCTGGCAAATCTTCGACACTTGCTTCGCCTTCAAGGGTTGTCAACATCCGCCGAGTCAAACCCCGACTTCCTTCACGCCAACCCCATGTCTTGTAGGTCAAACATGGCATCTCCGGCTTTTGTGCCATCGCTCCGCAATCTGCATGGGTTTCTCCACATCGCCCACTGACTTTGATGTTGCTCCCAATTGCTCCTGCTGGCAATGGCTCAAACGACTTTGGCATCTTGGCATAGGTTCGGAAGAGGATCCCAAGCTTCCTTCCGTGTCTTCCGACCGCAGTGTCAAGACATCCTCTTCTTCCTGAGCTATCTTCTCGTAGTCGCCAGAGGTTTCTTCCCTGCCCTTGATCCGTCACACGCCATGTATCCAAGCTTGTGCTCATCTTCTTCGCCTCCGATGATGAACCGCCGCCTCCTTGATCTTCGCCCGCACCAACTTCTCCAGCTTTGCAAGGCGTGCCACGTAGCTGTCCATCGCCTTCTTTGATGCTTCCCGCTTTTGTCCACGGGACTCACGGTGCCTCCTCCACGGCCTTTTCTCACGATTTTGTGGATGAGGTTGAGATGCATTGGCCGGGTTGCCGCCGACAACCCGTAGGCCGCAATTCCGGATGCTTCTCCCAACATGCCGCTTCATTGTGCCTGCATACCTCCCACCTAGGGCATGGCTCCTCACCCTTGACTCCTCCGAATGCATGCTCGCACTCATGAGGGAATGGTCCGCCCCTCGGCACCTCACGCAGGGCTCGCCACTTGGGCTGTGGGCTGGCTTGTCTCGCCGAGCTCCTCCACTCGACCTCGCATCGGTCATGTAGTCCACCACTCCTACTTGTGGCCGGAGTAATCACTTGCAAAGACGAGAGAAAGTGTCGCGGGCCCTATCTTGTCGCCCATCTCGTACACTTCCTTGAGGGTGTAGTGTTGCCCTTCGTGTTGTGCACCGCTTGTTGCACCTTCAGCGCATATGGCAATGCCTGCAAGTACCGCAGCCCGGCCACACTCATGATCTTGGTGTCACGTACAACTGGTCGATTCTTCGATAAGCCATCTTCGCCTCCGACTTCATCTTGAAGTGTCACGGAGATCTTCTCATCCGTGCTTGCAGGAAACTCCCCGAAGATGTCAAACATCTCTTCGATGGGATCGTGCCCACCGGTGCCACCGCCTCCGTCTCGACGGTTCCTTCGAGCTTGAACTACTCACGGTCCTCCATGTGCCGCCAACCTCGCCTTGTGCGCGATAGCACGCCAATGCTTCATCCCCAAGTACGGCATTTGGATGAAGCCGTATCGCTTCGTATCCGGTCTTCAATTCCATCTCCGCACACGCGTACTTCGATGAAGTCCTCCAGGGCAAGGTGCCCGCCGTCCCTGAACAACTCCATTCGATCCTTGTCTCCTCCCATCTTGACGACTCCTAAAGACAAGTCCTCCTCATTGCCGCCCACCGAGTTGTCCCGAAGACTAACGTGTCTTGTGTGTTGCCACCATGATCCTTCAAAGATTGTTGATTGGTTCCTCCGTGTCCTTCGGTACCAAAATCGAGGTGTTCGTGACTTCTCTCTCGGGACTTCAATTCGCTGATGGACTTCGGTTGGTAGCTCCGTCCGGATCGAGTGTGTCCAGCATGCACTGGCGGTTAGTGGCTAGATCAAACCCTTAATCAAGGTTAACACACCCCGCTATCTTAGATCGTGATTAGTGAAACCTCTAAGTATCTATGCATGTTTAAATTGCATACAACACTCTCTCGCCTGTGAGTTGAGTGATGGGCATAAGAACTTTAGGCATCTGGGTGGATCAAGATTGGATGGGGTGTCACAACTATGAGCGTAGCGAAATCAAATGGCCGATGTCCACTTCTTCCACTTGAATCCGCCAAGAGTAAAATACTCGTTATCTCGCCTAGCAGGCCTAGCATCGCTTAGCATCACACTAAGCCTAGCACGGCCTATCTGTACACACGAGATCATAGCTTGTAACAGGAGGGAGTAGCTCGACGTCGTGCACAAACACACTCTCCCCACGAACAACACGCAAATTCCTCACATCGCCTTGAGTCATACCTTTGGCCTCCTCACAACACCCTTGCATTGCATATCTAGAGGACAAGCTATGATCCGAGCTTGTCTCAATGGAAGGGTCTATATACTAGACCAAGATCGGCATATTCCTAAGATATCCTATATCAAAGATATGCCAAATATCCTAAGAATACACTATAATATGCAAGGAATATGCCAAAGCATATGACTTGAGCTTATCCGCTTAGCTATTGCTAACCATGTTTAATTAACACTAATCAATGGTTAATTAACATAAGCACCTTAGATTAATTAACACTAAAAATGCTTAATTAACATACGCATCTTAGATTAATTAATATTAATTACTTACTTAAAGATAAGTAATTAGGTTAATTAATACTAATCAAACACTAAACCCAAGTGCAGAGATTAGTATCACACGGCATGACAGATTTCTGCATGTGTGGGTGTCGGAGACGCAGCGAGATCAGACTTCGGCAGAGTCCCTTCTATGACTGGCCACACTCCAAGTGCTACCAAGGTAGACTACATACGTACTCGCCACACCTGGTACTTAGTTCCATGAAAACGATCCTTTTCCTTTAGCTCAGAAGTGAAGACTGCACCTGAAGTGGTGCTCGATTGTCCTGAACCAGTCGACATGTTGGACGAACTGTTCTGTATGTTTAAGACATGGGCCACTAACCGATCCAGGGACTCAGTGGTCATACATACTAACAGCAATTGTGCAGGTTGGGGTCGTCGCAGGATGTGTAGCCTTCTTAGCAGCTCTCTCTAGTCGCGCATCGTATTGCAAATCCCGAGACGATTTGATGTTATCTGACCTCATGTCACCACGATTCATTAAATCTCGACTCTTGTTTTGCATTAATTCACGAATAGCCCATTGCTATTGTGCCCAACAATTACTTCGTCGGCCCTGTGAGCAGCGGCCTCCACGTCCTTTTTTGCAACTGAAAAAACGGGATCTGGTGGCTCGTTCCTCGTGCCCGTATGAAGATGGACTATTCGTGAAAGGCATGGCTCATAGCCAGATCAGAGAGCATTGAGGATGCACTGATACCATATTTCTATTTTGGGAGATAAAAAACTCGATTGCATAACGTGAATTCTACATAACAAAGTAAATGAATGAATACAAAAAGTGTCAAAACCGTGTTCTTATATACTTACTAGGTGACTCTTCGGAATAGCAACCCTAACGTAACTAAACAAAGCTTAAGCGAGGTTAGGTTATTCCTCTCAACAACACTCGATATATCTCCACAACAACGAAGTACATCAGATTCACCACTAGAGGACCATGGTCGTGCTGATCTGTGTTGGCTAGAAGTTTCTTTTGTTGATGATGATATCAAGTCATTTCTAGAAAGAAATAAGATAGCACATAGGCTATCTTACTTCCTAGACTTTTGATAAGAGGAGAATTCAGCCGATAATGATTGTAAGATCGTCGATGGTGCACACTTCGTCTACTTCTCCTTTCTAGTTTTCCGCTTCTCTTAGCATGAATACTCTTGTGGTTGTGTCTCTTGCCATGTTGTAACTTTGAATGAAATGATAAAGGAACAAAGTTTTGAGCAAGAAAGAATGATACGAGTGCTAGAAGTGTTGGAAGAACAAGACGAAAAATGAGAGTGGCAATAATCCATGAAACTTTAATGAATATAAAAGTTAATCATAGAAAAAGCCAAACTATTTTATGAGGAAAATATGTTTGGTTGAATATAAACCAAATTATGAATAAGTATTAAATAGTTTCATAAAACAAATACCAAAGGCATTAGAAAGACATTGCATAAAAGAAGAACATCTAGATTCACATCATAATGCATGGTGGACTTGTAATCAAACTTTGCTGTGATACCAAGTTTGAGGTGCTTTGCGGAAGTGAATTTATGATCAAAGTTTAGTGCTTTACTGATTGATACAATTGATTACAAGTGGTGGGCTTTTATAGCTGTGTTTGGAGAGTTGTACCTCTTCGGTACAAGATACCAGAGGGTATGACCACGCTGGGTTAAGCTAAGCTAACCATAACCAACACGGTGTGTACTTCTAACTTATCACATCCCACACAGTCACAAAATATGCATTTTAGCTGTTTTGCGAGTAAGCACAACCCTTTGGTTGGAAGTGGGTAACGTGAAGGCCTGTTTCGAACACATGACGACCACAAAACCCAGTGAAGGCGCCGGCCGGCCGACGCCTTCACTAGGTTTTACATATAATATGTGACCCCCAGTTTTTGTGTCCTCGCTTTCCTGCACCCAAAACACATTGCTTGCGTCCTCTGTGTGGTAAACATTGCATTATGAGTTTCCTAGCCTTCCATTGCACAAGCAAATATCAAGAAACAAGCATATCGTCCCTATTTGTTTGCACGTAACATCTGGTGTGAGTAACCAACTAAAACCACAAAACTCAAGGTAGAATAACTCAAAGCACACGTTGTGTCAGGCAGGCATATATATGGACTTTCATGTTCTAACATCTCTTGCACTTCACATCCCCAAGGAGCAAAAAAGGAGTTAGAAAGAGAAAGCAAGACAGTTGAGTTAGGCCTGGAGCAAATAAGCCAAAACTCATGCCTTCTCGATACAGTGATTGCCCCAAAATCCCGAGAACCAAGGAATGCTTCAACGCTACGTAGGGTCGAGGACCAAGGACCAAGGCCCAGATATATTTGTAGAATATATGTACGGGGTATTTTGATCGCATCAGTGCATGTTCTCGAGATTAATATTCTACCGAGCTTGAGGCCCTTTACATTCAACTATATATGAGCGAGCGCTTTGTTTTTTTTTGTGGAATTGGGACACCCAACCATGCATGCACCCCGCTATATGTGCATCGACGCAATCATCTTCTTCTTTTGATTTAAGAAAAGAATTCATGTTACATTGCATGCAAGCCGAGTATTTGAGATGTGGTAGTGCATGTTCTAGATTAATATTCTACCGAGCTTGAGGCCCTTTACATTCAACTATATATGAGCGAGCGCTTTGTTTTTGTGGAATTGGGACACCCAACCATGCATGCACCCCGCTATATGTGCATCGACGCAATCATCTTCTTCTTTTGATTTAAGAAAAGAATTCATGTTACTGCATTGCATGAGTGTGCGAGCATGGTCGATGAGATGTGGTCAATGGGCGCGATCCGTCCGAGGCATTGCAATTCACTACCTCGACTAGGCCCGGCCGGGAGCGAGCCCCATCATACGCCTGTCATGTACAGATGGTTGCTCAAAAGAGTTGTATTTTTCCTCTGCACTGGTGGTAGAGCCCCGCCCCGCCATGGACCCGGAGTTGTGGGGCAAATTGCAGGTCTCCGACCTTTAGAGTGCGAGATTTTGACACGCACCTCAGCTGCCACCAGGGCCCGCCTCCGCTCAGTAAGCAAGAAGTGGAATGGACTGCTCACCTCAGATGCTGGTTTCAAGAAGCGGGTGCGAGGAGCAGCGAGAGAGCGATCTAAGGATGATGGCTACCTGCAGGAGCCCGTATTCGCTGTGGAGTATATGTGCATGTGCATGCTCGAGGCGTTGCTCGCACTCGCCACGACGCAGATGGGACATGGCCCGCCCACCAAGGTGCGCGCCAACTTCTTGCCTCCCAAGTACGGCCGCAAAATCGCCACGATTCGGTGGAGTGTCAAGAATGGGCTCGTCCTCATCCGGAGATGGTTCTGAGGAGATGGAGGAAGGGCATGATGGCACTTTGATCAACATCTGCGTAGTGAACGTGTTTACTAAGGAGTGGGAGGAGGACCGTGATCGCCGACGCTCCGGCTTAGCAAAAGATGTGGGTGGATGTCTGGATGTCGTGGAGTCAGCCGGATTGATGGGAGCCGGCTCTTGAGCTCCCGATTTTCGTAACTGCTTGAGTTTGGGTTTCTTCTCCTCCGCTAATGATGGTCCGAACTTCAGCGATGGGTGATGGAACCTATCTTGGATGCGTGGCGTCATTTGATTGATGGTAGCCGGGTTGCGGTATCGAACGGCATACTAGTGGGAGGGTTCGCAGGCACCGCCATTGTCCATCATGCGGACCTAGAGCGAGATCGGGCTCAAGCTGGTCCCGAGATCGTACATGTACACGTGAGGACTTGGCACAAAGGACCTCGGGTCGACAAGATTTTCGCCACGGTGGGGAGTTCTACATGCTGCTCTCGAACAAGGTGGACACGCGTAAGCATCGGAACAAGTCGACTGGTTTATGGCATCTCCATTCGGAAGCTAAACCGGGACGCTCCCTGGGAGACTCGGTACCGCAGATCCTATTGCGGGGGTAGGGTGGGTGATCTGCAAGCACGCGCACCATCGGCCATCCTGGCAGCGTGTATGAGCTTTGGTTTGCCGATGGTTTCCCCTCGCGGCCGGAATCACCGGGGTGGTCATGGTAATGAGTGGGCGGTTCTCGTCTCGTCCATGGAACCGCAAACCAGCACCTTCTTTGTTTCAACCTCCCGCGCTTGGAGCCTTGTAATTAAGGATCCGCCGCAATCCTTGGAACTGGACTTCGTCCACTCAGCCTCGCCTCGGCCCGAGTTGGGTGCTTGATCAAGAGCCAAGGTTTAGACTCTGCGCCCACAAAAGTATTTAGGGTTACGCCCATGCAAGTTCTAAATTTGCAGTCTTCAATTTTCATTCGGCTGAACTAACACATCAATGGTGCATGGCATATGGATGCAGGTGGTTTACATACATCTATACTTTGAGAAGCGCAAGCTCCAGTCTCGGCTCTCTTTGGTATTACAGCGGATCAGTATGGGCCCCAATGATTTAAGTTTCAGGAACAAGCTTTGGAAGTTGGAGAACTCTTATGGTCGACGGGCTTATGGTGACATCATCAATTATATCAAGGAGCATGGTGCAAAGCTTCTTTTATTTGGTTCAGCTTAGTGAATAAGTTTTAGAGTTGGCCCTTGAGCACATCAGACACCCGCTGTTATTTTCTTCTTCAGAGGAATAAAATTGAGATCCATTTCAACAACTTTATTTGATGAAGTTATCGAGTTCACCCTTTTGTTTGATGAACTCATGATAGGATAAGTTTTATCCACATCCCAAAAATTTCAGTCAAAAGACAAATATGAAGATAAGAGATGTCCGCCCTTGCCCGCCTCCCAAAGCAACAAGCTTAAGGCTGCATAATACAAAGCTCGTCCAATGCATTCACCAGCTTAGCGACCTTGCATTAATACCAACAACCAACCTTGGCAATTTTTTTTGGTTCGTACATTGTGAGAATAATAAATCTCTAATGACTATTTAATGACTTGTAAGTTTTTGTTTTTTTATCGCTAATCAGGCCATACACTAAAATGTTTTGAATTCTATTTATACATATTCTTAGCTCCATCTGGTAGGTTTTGCGACATTGTGTCTTAAAGTGTGCTTTAGACCCCTTGTCCTCCCGATACTAATGAAGACGACTTGCAAGTTCTACTTTAATATGAACAAACCAGCAGTGAATAACACAAGAGTATAGAAAGAGCTAAATCAAAGAGTGGCCCAACCATGTACGCACTTGTCGTGTTGTACACCAACAGAGCTGTTGATGGTCTCTACGCATAAGTCCTAAACACAAGTCCTAAAGTAAAATTCAAGCACATGGTTTCCATGAGTCTTGGCCAATCACTAGCTAGGCTGCAACTAGATCCCATAACATCCGCAAGCAGTGAAAATGCTTCCAACCTCCTTGACTAGCATCGAATTAGATCACACCAACTTGCAATGAAAATTGAATTGAGTGCGAGACTAACATCTCTCCCTTGAGATTATTAGTAAGGTAAGAAAAACGAGCATCTCTAATCTACTTCACCTAAAGTGTTGCTCTACGCAAATTTAAAGGCTTCAATTACATCCAAATGTGGATAGTAATATGTCTAGTCTCACTAGCAAGTTGCACTGGGATGGAATTTCTACCATGATGTTCATAAGCTATTTGCACCGATGGCATCCACTCCCTCTAGACACCCCATCTAAGTATCGACCTAAGCACAGGATTCTCAGCAGCAGCATTCTTATGAATGTGTGTTCCAATTTGGCTGCTATAAACGTTGTTGCTTTGTTAAAAACATGCTAGAGTTTACAATGGTGACTCTGGATTTAATTCAGAATCGAGTTACATCATATATAATATTAGATAGGTGGCATTACTGTACGTGCCACGACATACAAGATATATATTTGAGAGTGTTCACACAGCGGAACAGAGAAACTGGTTACCGACATCTAGGCTAGTGCGAGAGCCGAAGGACTTGGAAAGCTTTCCGCTTTGCTGCCTCGGCTTGCTGGTTACTGCTGTGCTGGGAGCGTGTAGGGAGCCTGGATTCAGAGGTGCACCGAAGAAGTCATCCAATTCCACCTGCGGAATTCCGCTTGTGTGAAGAATTCTATCCAGTAATGTCCCGCCGTATGCATTCCCCTTTGCTGCTGGGTATGTCGGTCCTGATCCGCAGGCGGGGTCAGGCTAGGAGCCGCCTTTCCATAGCTGGCGGTTGAGCAGGCGTAGGGGCGGAGCCTGGCAGTCCTGTTCCTTCTTTGGCTAAATTCGCACTGCCGTGCTTGTGGCAGCGGGCCTGCACGTGGAGCCTTGCCGGGTACGGGAATTGGAAGCGTTCTTGTCTCCATCTTCAAGCAGGCGGATCGACAATTGGGAATGGATTGGGGTCCTACCGCAGCCTCTGCTCAAGCTCCTCCGTATGGTGCTGCCTTGTAGCACTAGCTTGCTGGAAACGTGTGTCCAGATTTTGCGAAACTTCTGCTCATGAGGCAACTACGGTCTCCGGATGGCAATATCTTCGGCCTTTTGGATGGCCGGTCCTTGGACTCCCACGAGGTATGCGCAATTCTGAGGTGGTGGTGCTCCAATTTTCTGTCTCTCTACTGGTTGTTCGATCTGCCGGTGCAGCCGCTCAGTTGAAGCTGAGTTCTCTAGTTCCTTCCCTGGTTCCGGGTTGTGATCGTGCGCAATTTGTTTTGAGATTTCTCTGTCCCCCCGTGTTCAATTGAGCTGTATCGTGTTCGCCTCTGCCGCTGGCCGAAGTACTCGTGTGGATGACTTGGGTTCGTACGGGTAGGCCTCTGCCCGTGGCCGACGGACTCGTGCGCATAATTTGTGTGTGAGTTCGATTCTTAGGGGTCTTGTGCCAGATCTCAGTTCTATGACAAGAGAGTCTCAGTCCTGTCGTCCTGAAGTATTTGAAGCCAGGGTGAAATCTGAGTTGAATCGTGGACTGATTCAGGGATTTTGTGTCTTACAGGTGCCATTCCCCTTCCTGGAACGCCACCCGATGCGTGCTTTGCAGACACACTCCTCTCTGGTGCAGCGGCTTGCCCTTGACAAGGTTATGGAGGTATAAGCTCGATATGCACGCATGGGTTGATGCTACCTGTTGAACCACCAACAAAGCTCGTATTCAGCTCATAGATAGGGGATCTGATAGGCAAGAGGTTGAATGTTGCTGGTGACAGTGGTTCGCTATGAGAAACTTACATCTCTCTTGCTGCTTCAGGGTCACCATGGCTGTGTGAATGCTCTATCGTGGAATGCGAAAGGTTCGCTCCTTCTATCAGGCTCGGATGATACCGTGGTGAGGATGCCCTCCAGTAGCCGGTGTGCAGATGCGTTGAAAAATTTAGTGCTAATTATTGGACTCATGTTGATCACGTAGCCTTGGTTTTGCAGGTGAACATTTGGGACTACTCAACCAGGAAGCTAGTGCACAGCATACACACTGGCCATACTGCCAACATTTTTTGCACAAAGTTTATGCCAGAAACAGGGGATAGTGTCATTGTTTCAGGTGCTGGAGATAATGAGGTACGGAGCTGTTTGTTTAGTAGCCTACAATTTCACACCCAAGAGAAGTTTCTAAGTGTTGGACAAAATTTTTGAAAGTGCAAGCTGGAATTCAGAAGTATTTTGCTTTTGCAGGTTCGTGTTCACAGAATCACGCGTTCCTCTGCACGGCCAGGCACAGACAATGTTGATTTTAAAGATACAGCTTTGTTTCGCTGCCATGCACGGAGAGTCAAAAAACTTGCCGTACGTCTCTGTGTGATTATAGTTCTTTCCCTAAGCTATCGCACATGAATCCAGGTGCACGGAATGACTTATTGTAATGCCTCTTTTCAATTTTTCCTGCAGGTGGAAGAGGGAAATCCACATGTGGTCTGGAGTGCAAGTGAGGATGCTACTCTTCGTCAACATGATTTGAGAGAGTGCAACGCATGTCCAAGCAGCAGTCAAGAATGTCGAAATGTTCTTGTATGTAATTGACTATTCAGGGACAGTAAAGTTGATCTCTATTTGGTTCTCATTATGCGCCTGTTCTTCTGTCTGGATGGCTAGCTTGATCTTCGAAATGGAGCAAAGAGGTCGCTGTCGGATGCTCCAAGACACCCGCTTGCTCTCAAAACTTGTGCTGTCAGTCCAACCCGACCTCATCATCTTCTTATTGGAGGCAGGTACTGGTATTCTTGGTTCTTCGCAGGTTAGGCAATGAGGCGCCCCGGGTTATGACTTCACTTCATACTAAAGACACTTTGGTGTTATGTTTGTCAGTGATGCGTTTGCTCGGTTGTATGATCGACGAATGCTGCTCCCTCCATCTTCAGATAGGCAAAACGCGAAGACGCCTCCTTGCGTGTGCTACTTCTGTCCTGCCCACCTTTCTGACTATGTGAGTTCCTAGGATTCCTGCTTGTTCTGCAGTTGTGGAGAACTGTGACGTGGGTAGCAAGGTGACTCTGCATCTTACAAATAATACCCGTAATGGGATGTGGGCAGAGTCGATCAAATTTACATTTGACTCATGTTACGTTCAGTCCCAATGGTGAGGAAGTTCTGTTGAGTTACAGTGGGGAGCACGTGTATCTCATGGCTGCAAATAGTGGTATGTGGCTAGATAGAAAAGCCTGTGCTTTAGGACCTGAATCTGGCATGATTATGGAGTTGGCAATCAATTTGAGTCATTCTTTGACCGGTCTGTGACTTTTGCCCTCTTTTATATCTACTGTGTGGCTATGCAGCTCAACATGACGCTGTGGTGTATATGGCAAGTGATCTACCAAAAAGGGCTCTGCTTTCGCCAATTTCGAATGGCACCAGGGAAGCTGCTCCAGGCGTAATTGGACTGGGCCGAAGGCGAGACTCTGCCTGGGTATGTCGTTTGGAACCCTCAGCAATTGGTCAACGCTTGACTCTGCATGACTTCAGTTTGGCTGCTTGTAGGTTCCAAGCATCTGCAACGTAGACTATCTGGGATAATTGGAATCCATGACCATTCCATATGGTTGTGTGAGGATCTCGCCCCTTAACATCTGATTTTGGTCCACTTGCAGCTCAAGGAGTGCTGGGAGTTGTTTGAAGATGCACGACGAGCTATGCAAGTGGGGAGGCTTGGTAATTGCCTCTATGTAATTGAGGCCACCAGTGAGGTTATTGACGGTGGGGGCCCAGTTGTGGGTCCTGGGCTAAGACATGATTGTCTTTGCCTCAGGGCTGCCGCGTTTCTGAAGGTTTGGCTTCTTCCTACTCTGATTTGTGATGGAATCTTATTTGGCATGAGACCTGGGATCATTGCGAATGTCATTATGTTTGCAGAGGGGTTGGAAGAACGATGTTCATATGACAATAAGAGATTCCAATGAGGCTCGTGCTATTAATCCAAATTCCGTTATAGCACATTATAATCTTGCGAAGTCATTTGCCCAGGTTAGTTTGTCCATGGTGTGTTTATATAATTGACAGATGATTTCAAAATCCTTGGCTCATCTTTCATAGAGTTAACACACTGGTAACTTTTTGTTTGTCTAGCTTCAAAAACCAACTGAGGCGTTGGAGTTCGCTTTGCGGGCATATCAACTAGATCCTTCAGACTCCGGATTGAATGACCTTGTTGCTCAGCTGCGATCGAAGGTGCAAGCAGGTTGGTAGCTTCACTGCCTGGCGGTCTTTTTTGCGCTGCACCTACCCTGATGCTTTCATCAGAGTGTGTGGTCGTGACATCGTTATTTCGTTGATATAGCCTGCTCATTAATGATGTTATGACCATCTGTGCTCAGGCATGGTGGGTGCAGCAGAGGAAGCTAAAAATGGGGAGAGTGATGGAAAATCAGACAGGAGGTCAAGCAGATCACGGCCAAGGAAGGATTGTTTCTTTCGAACCATCTCAGAGGACAGTGAAAGTGTCACGGACAATACAGAAGTTGAGAAAGAAGAGCTGGATATCGACGAAGAAGGTGATATGGAGATGGAAATGGAAATTGAGATGTCGGTCGATGTTGATCAAAATAGGGACTGGAATGGCGCTCGGGCTGGCCCAAGCGTGAATCTGCGATTAAGGCAGAGGAGGAGGACTTCCACTCCATCATCAGTGACAGACGTAGTGGACAACACTCCTTTGCGGGTGTGTGAAACAAAATCAGTTTCCATGGCAGTGTTCTGTAGAGTAAACATCTTGTTTTCATCTGCCAATTGCTAATGTGCATCTCTATTCACATGTTTCAGGAGGAAGTTGTTGTTGACATGCGGCAACGGTATGTGGGACACTGCAACACCGGCACTGATATAAAGCAGGCAAGCTTCCTCGGTGAACGGGGTAGGTATTTGAGTTTTGCTAGTGTCCATAACTTCCTTTTGTCTGCAGTGACGGAAGCTGTACATTTTATGGCAGGAGAATTCATTGGCAGTGGTAGCGATGATGGGCGGTGGTTTATTTGGCAGAAACGAACTGGCAGACTGGTAAAGGTGCTTACAGGGGATGAGCATGGTAAGCAGAGCTGAGTCTGCTTGAAACCCTCAGGAGGGTGTTCTAAGATTTTCAACTTGCAAGTTGCTTTACATGATGTTTGCTTGTATGGCATGTGCAGTTGTTAACTGTGTCCAGTCCCATCCATTGGATTGTGCAATTGCAACAAGCGGCATCGACAGTACTATAAAGGTGAGTGATTATTCACAAGGTTGCCTGTTCACCGTGTTGAGTGGGGGATGACGTTATGAGCTTCTCGCTTTTTGTGTGCAGCTTTGGACTCCTTGTGCAGAAGTTCCATCCATGGTAGCAGGTGGTGTTGCAGGTCCAGAGATAGCCGACGTACCCGAGCTTATGGCTGAGAATCAGCAGCAAATGAGGCATTCTGGAGAGTTGACAACGTTGTAAGTGCATAACAATGTGAAGTCTTTTCATGTTCCTTGTTTTCTGAGGTCTTGAGAGCTGGATCCTGCCTCTTTGTTGCGAATGATTGCAAAGTTGGGATGGACTGTCATCCTGGAAGTTCATGGGAAGATCACCCTATAGCCATCAAAGAAATGTCACCAATGAATTGTGGGTATATGAATTTCTATCACAGTAGGTTTCTCCTCTTTTGACAAAATCCGATCACCTGTTAAAAGAGAGAAGATTATTGAAGGTGATGTACTCTTCCTGCCACTGCCATTCCCAATGCTTGACATATCTGTATAACGCTTGAGCACCTTTTGACGAGCGCTTGCAACTCCAATCCTGTAGCGCTAGGATACGCTACTTGTGCTTTCGTGTTTATGCGACCTTGCAATTTGCATGGCCTGCAGGTAAAGCATGGCTGCTGTGATAGGAAGTATTGCTTCTCCTAAATAGCGTATGCTTTTGCTTGTGTGATACGCGGTATGGCGTGTTCAATCTGACCTGTACCAGCAAGGGGGTTGAAGAGAGAGCTCCCCTTTAAGTGCAAGAAATCTAGGTGTTATTGCGAAGTTTTGTGCTACATGACTCAAAAACACAGGGGGCACTTTGTTACTGTAACTAGCAATGCAATTCTGCTGCGAATAATTTTCTCTCATTTTGCAGGCCCTTGGAACTGCTACAGCGATTCAGGGTGCAGAATGGCATTGAAGGAGGGGCGCACCCTTTTGAATGCACCCAGAGCTGAGAGCACCAGGTGAGAAGGTAAATTCTCTGTGTGTCTAGACATGTTCAGAGATGACCTTTTCTGACAAACCTCATCTTTGCAGCTAGTGCGATATAGCTGCGATCCCAGGTATTTTCTGGCAGTGAGGTGGACTGTCAACCCATGTTCGGCGTAGGCTGATTCTCCTCAATCTGTGTGAGGGCAAGCGGGTAGAGGCAGGGTAGTCACACTGATGTACAGTGTCGGGCAACGCAGTCAAAGTTGTCCTAGCAAGTGCGGTCTCTTGTACCATAGACTAATGGGGACTTTGTTCATTGGTGCACGATTGTTCACTCTCGACATTCATTTTATCGTCCGTCTGAAGCCATTCAGAGCTGAGAAATGCAGAGGTAACTCCGGCCATGTTGCCCACGGGACATGCATGCTGAAATGCCATACACCAACGAAAAACGCTCCCGAGGAGTACTTCGACTAGCAAGCGGTTTGGAAGGACAACTTCTGGCACGAACAAAATTTTAATCTGAAGCTTTGAGGCAGCTCAGCTAATAGGTTACTACAAAAACTTCCGTTCCTGCGGAATCAAACTATGGCATTTGCGGCGCTGGCAATCCTCGGCCACAAATCGGCACACTCCTTTCCGATAGGACCAGTGATGGCAGATCCTGAAAAAGGTGATATTGTCAGCACCGTAAAGCACGCAGGAGCTCACAGCTCGTCAAACTGAGAGCGAATCGAAAGTAACAAGTTGAATTGCCCAGATAACCTAAAAAGAAAGAATGCGAGCACATACCTTTCATCTCGCCCTTAGGGTTCACAATCACCCCGGCATTGTCTGCAAAGGCACAGGCAGCATTCTCAGTGACAAGACATACCTACAACATCATCTCAGAAGACCGAAACGCAAAACCCCGCGGCCGAGTTTAGACGGTGGCCTGGTCGCAAATGTTTGTACCCTCGAAGTACATGAAAACACCATCCTTTCTCCTCCAGGGCTTGCGCTGCCGCACGATGACCGCCGGCATCACCTTCTTGCGAAGATCAGGCTTTCCCTTCTTCACGGTCGCCATCACCATGTCCCCCACCGCAGCGGCGGGAAGCCTGTTAAGGCGGCCCTTCACACCCTTCACGGAGATGACATAGAGATTCTTCGCACCAGTGTTGTCTGCACAATTCACCACAGCTCCCACCGGCAGACCGAGGGACATGCGAAATTTGTTCCCGGAAGAACCACCACGTCCTCGCTTCGACATCGCGCCCCAGTTCGCGAAACACTCACAAAGCAAAAAGAGACAGGACGACGCCGTCTAGAGGATAGTAGGTCGCTCACCTCTGAATAAGAACCCTAATGAAAACCACAAACGGACACTGCTACAAACCCTAGGATTGTAATCACTGGATTCGAAAGAGAACGGAAACGGCAAAAGAGGGACTCCGGAGATTGACAAGCAGCTCATCGAACCTCCTAAGTAGGTCTTTAGGGAGGAAAATTTAAACTCTGGAAACTTTTATTTCAGATTCTTCTGAGTCTAAATAAACTAGGTCCTGGCGTAGCCTGCAAAATAAAGTATATTATCCGCCCACACCTTGAGTGGAGTGCAATTCTAATGCTGCCTTCCAAGCTGGCCAGCTTCGGTCAAATGTAGCAGCTGTGTAATGCTCTTAGAAGATCTCGTCATCAGGGATGACAGGAATGAGAAACTTGCGTGGATCCTTCTCAGCATCAGCGTAGTCTGGTCTAGGTTTCACTCTCTCCACATACGGGGCAAGGGGGATGATGGCGTCTTTGTCGATGACACCATCGATCAAGCCATACTCCATGGCCTCGACCGGAGACATGTACCTGTCTCTGTCAATATCCTTCTCCACTTGCTTGTATGGCCGACCTGTGATCTCTGAGACGATGCGGATGATGTTGCTCTTGTGGTACATGATTTCCTTGGCTTGAATCTCCACATCGATGGCCTGTCCACTGGCACCTCCCATGGGCTGGTGCATCATGATCCTGGCGTTAGGCATGGCGAAGCGCTGGCCCTTGGACCCGCCTGCCAACACAATGGCAGCCGTGGAGGCGGCCAGCCCGAAGGCGATGGTGGAGACCTCAGCCCGACATAATTGAATGGCGTCGTAAATCCCCATAGCAGCACTGCACAGCCAGGCACAGGCACAGTGCACGTAATGTCACAGACCTGGCTGAAACGTGGAACGAACATCCCATCCCGCAATTCTTCCAAGATTCGCCAGCAAGCAGCTCACCCGCCCTAACCCTAGGCACGTTAGCAGCAGAAAGACTGAGGCACGACGCGGTACCTGATGGACCCGCCGGGGCAGTTCACGAACAGCCGAATCGGCTTCTTGGGATCCATGGCATCCAGGAGCAAGAGTTGGCTGACGATGGCGTCCGCTACAAAGTCGTCCATCTGGTGGCCCAGAAACACAATGCGCTGCTTGAGCAGCAGGCCCATGACGTCAGCCTCAGCCGAGCGCTGAGCCTGGGCAGGGGCCTGAGTCGCCACTATCCTCCCCGCAACCTGCACTCCAGCCCGCTTGAAACCCTTCCTCCATTGCCCCAGCTGCCGGGGAGTCTTGAGCGCAAGAAACGCAGGAGAGCGCGAAGAGGAAGGCGCGCAGGAGGAAGTGGAGGGCAAGTCCGCTGAGTGAAGTCGACACAGGGCACTGCCTGCTGCCGCCATTGCTGATGCTGCCATTCCCTGACCTCCCACAGCCAATGCTCGCTGCTTAGCAGCCCACACTAGAAGCACCTTGGCCGAGTCGTTCTTCAGCTTACGCCTTACCACTACCAAAGTATTCTAGTTTTACATGTAGACTAGGTACCTAATAATATATTTGATTAGGGACTCATTGGCAAGTATGTATAAGAAATTTATTTGAAATAATATTAAAAAGATGAAGTATTAAAACAGAAGCAAGAGGAGCCAAACAAGGAGATCAGATGTATACATATAAAGGATTACATGAAAGAAAAAGAAGTCTTTATTACGAAAAAGGGGATTAGATATCATTAGCTTATGGATTTATCTTTTTGTAGACGAGTGATTTTGGTTTTCCCGATGTTAATTAATGTGTGTGCAGTGTTCACAGCGGTATGTGTTGTTTTCATCCCCCTCACCCTCGAGACTCATGGGGCTATGGGCAAAGACTTCTTTAGCTAGGTTAATTAAGGAGTGTGCAAAAGCCTATCACAGCCACAGGAATTAGAGGGGCCTCCCCCTTTCCTCTGTGGTGGCTTTCTTTCACCAGCGGGTTTCCATAGCTCTACAGAAAGCGCTGGCTAACGCTGTTTATAGGACAGCTACGTGCGCAGGACTAGCGGATTCTTCAGCACCGGTGGTAGGTAGGCCCTTTATCATCTCTAATCACGATATCATAGGTGCAGTAGGTAATTACGGGAAAGGCATTCAAAGGGACTAAGACTTCCCCTTTTACCATCAACCCTTTTTGGGTTGTTCCTCCTCGGACTTCAGGGGTAGATAGGATTTCCCATCTCGTCTATTAATATCGTCTACTCTATTCTATCTATATGTGTTGACTCTAGACCACTCTCCATAATCATAACCAAACCATAGCAAAAAACTCAAAATAGGAAAGACAAATCAAAAGTCAATCAACCATAACCACTAGCATACTTGGCAAATTGACCAGGGTTTTTTTCAAAGAGAGTAGTTTGAATATCTTCTCAAACTATTTAATAATTATAAAAATTTTATTTATATATTAAAGTCACCCAAAAATATCATCATCGTAGACCTCCCTCTTTTGTGCGAGATTACTTTAAAATAAGTATTAAAATATTGAAGATAACGTTACGTTTGCATATCTTCTTCAAGCATGAGCATGTGCTAGTATGAAACGTGAACACACCGAGACATTTTTTTCTAGCCGGAAGCCAACACATATATTGATAAGATTAGCAGCAAGAATCCATGGTTTCAGGGTACATTTGCATAAGCTAGTTTCGGGGTACATTTGCTTAAGTTCCAGTCTATACAGGATTTGAGATAGAGGACTCCCAACCAAGTCCTGATTTATCATGTGATGGATCTCCACTCGGGTAACGCTAATCAAGCCTCCAATTGGTCGATGCAATAATCTCCAATTCTCCATCATGGTCTGCGCAAGATATCTTTTTTTATTTGTTGGTAGGACTCTATGTTATATGAGAGTTAGAACGCACTCATTGTGGTGTGCACGTAGTCTAGCTACAACTGATACAACATTATTGCAATCCACAAATACAAGATTTATACAAGCTGTAGCTAGCATATATGATAATTCTAATCTTTCTTGGAATTCCAACTGCCGATTTGCAACCGAGGATCCGCGCACTACATGGTCTTGGCCAGAAAACACGTGTAGGGATAGGGGGAAGCCACCTCCAGGCCGCAAGTGTTTGATTGAAATCAAGAGCCGCGATCTTGTCTGTGTAGGCATCCTCCGCATGCATGATGTACACTTGGTTTTGTCACGCCACGATCATGATGAGTTGGGAGACTTCAACCCAGTATGTGACTCCAGCCCACTTGTATTTCAGCCGGAAGCCATCAAACATTAGAGCATGGCACCCCCTACGGCCGTCCAGGACATGCACCCAAATCCATCTCCCATATTTGCAAACCACTGTCTTCCACCTTGAAGTCCATGCCCAAGGCTATGCACAACAATCGGCCCTGCACGTTGATCAACTTGCAATGGTAGGTATGAAAGTTGATAGGCTTAATCACGGCCACCCGGCTCCAGCTGGCCTGCTCCAAGTGGTAGCATAGCAAATTCCACCTTCAGTCAAAACCATAGAGCACGGTGCCCAAAAACACAGCCTCAGATTTCCCGGGACCTTGCGTATGCAGGCCGATGAGCCCAACACTAGGTTGCCGATGTGCGGGACAAAGACAGTATGTGCCTCCCTAAGCCTAAGTCTCTTCCTGTCCTCACCGGGTACAATGAATATTTGAGCAAAAAAGTTGCATAAAAGCCCCTCGTTATTTTGGGGTTAATGATCAAATATTGATTTTCTACAAAGTGGACAATACTTTTGTCTTTGAAGCCATTGCAAAATACATCTTTCATGAAAAGTACATATACAACAGCGTGATAGTCTAGATATACTATCACCTTGTTCTTGAGTTTCTAAACATATACTACATACTTGATGTGGAATTTGGATATTCAGTATTGAGTAATAAGGTTACCGTGAAAATATTGCAAAAAGTCTTGATGTTGCTCCAGGGGTGGCCTACCTAGGAATAGACTTGTCACATTCCCATTTGAATTATAAACCTTTCAAGACCTAAAACTTGATTTCACAATTCCTTTCAAAATGATGTATGCCACTCATCATTATGATGCGTGTGCATTCTTGCACCAAAATCCATGTAATTTTCGAGAACGTGGTTTTTTGGATTTTGGGTGGAATCTTTTGCTTCTTAGGATGCTACAATCCACACTTCTTTGGGGAAACATTTCCATGGACACCCAGCACTGTTTTTCTAGGTGTGTGCACACTTCTTTGAGGAAACATTTCCATGGACACCTAGCATTGCTAGGTGTGTACACAAAAACGGAGTCAAAAAGTTATATGTGATTGCCAAAGAATTTTCAAAATGACCAAGAATCTTGCAAGAGCCTCAACCATGGTTACATGAAAACTGCGTCCCACATATATTCATTCCTGTGAACGTACACAAAATCGTGGACTGCATGCCGCGATAGCCGAGCTAGAGTAAGGTAGGGGAGTGCCCGGTTACAAGATAACCGCATGTAAACTAGCACAGTTTTAAAGCATCTATTGGAATCTTCCAGGTAGAGGTCGGATTTTGAGGTTATTTTTTATTTTTTATTTTTTTAAAACATGATACTAAAGGACCAGGCCAAAATATGGGTGTATATTTTGAACTCGGTATCTTGACTAGTTGGCGAGTTCCAAATATGGGTAAAAATAAATATATGGAGTAGTATGTATCATCAAAAACTCGTTTCGAGTAGATTCATCATTTTGGGATAAATATCAAATGCAATGTAACTTGATTCAACTTTTGATTCAATGCTAGGATGGGGGACCTCCTCAAGTTTGGTTGCTATTTACCCATTGTTATGGGGGTGCTTGTCATGTCTGGTTCGATTTTCTGCCAAGATCGGGGTCCTCGCTGTATTTGGTTGCAAATCACTGCTCAAAGGAGCTTCTTCATATTTTTCCTTAAATTGCAAAGTCAGTTTTTTTTATAGTCGTCAACATAGTCAACTAACTTTATATGCCTCAACTAACTTTTTTTTTGTTTTGCTTCTGTATCTATTGTATGAAGTCCTACATATAAGGGCTGCCAAGGTATCTTTTGTACGAAGTCCTACATATTGGGGCTGCCACGGTATGCGTGTGTAAATTTATTAAGGAATTTATTCATCTATATTATACAGTTAAACTCGTTTTTTGATCAATAAAAAAACTCGTTTTATAAGTTGTCAAAGAAAACCATAACTAAATTAACAACCATAATAAATTAAAATATAATAGGTTATTATATAAATTACAATAATAATTTATGATGCTAGAAGATAAATAAAGCCACAAAAAGCCACAGCACAACTGCATCCAATTCTTTGGTGATGTGTTTAAACATGGTTCGTGTTGATATATTTTTTTTCATTCGAAGTCTTAATACTAGTTTTACTCTATTCTGTGGTAAACTGCATCCAATTCTCTAGTGATGTGTTTAAACACAATTCGTGTTGATATTTTTGTTTTCATTCTAAGTATTAATACTATTTTTACTCTACTCCACAGTACAACTGCATACAATTCTCGGGTGATGTGTTGGATCATAATTCATGTTGATATGTTTGTTTTCATTCCAAGTCTTAATATTGGTTATAGATATGTTTGTTTTCATTCTAAGTCTTAATATTGGTTATAGATATGTTTGTTTTCATTCTAAGTCTTAATATTGGTTATAGATATGTTTATTTTTATTCTAAGTCTTAATATTGGTTATAGATATGCTTTTTTTCATTCTAAGTCTTAATATTAGTTAGAAATATATTTGTTTTTATTCTAAGTCTTAATACTGGTTTTACTTTGCTCCACAGTAAAACTGCATCAAATTCTTTGGACATTGCCCTTTGCAGCTTCAATGATGGAAGATTTGGGGGAAGACGAGACCCAATTGCATTCAATTCTTGAGTAATAATAAATGCAGGTTGATTAACACTAAAACAACAAATCGAATCGACTTATATTGAGTCTTTCGATCCACAACTGCGCGAGTGTGTTTTGTACTGCATTTTCGAATCACACCGTAGGTTGACAGAATTCTGCCACGACTAAGAGCTTTCCATTGTTTCTTTGCACAAAATCACGCCCATTCCGATCAGGTGTCTTCAAGATGTCAAATTCTTGGAGATGCTCTCCAACTCGAGGTGAACCTCCATGACTTAGGCCACCGCCGAGTTTGGCCACCGCCGAGTTTGGCCACACGCACTGGTCCTTGTTGTGCGCAGCCGTTGACAGATAGATGGTTGGAAGCGAGGGAAACCGGCAGACTTGGAAGCCTCCAAAGCCTGCAGAGAGGCGTTGTGTCATCTCCCATTGAGCTGGGCTTTGCTGCCTCAAGTACCCGGAACCTGCACACGCCGGTGGTGTAGGCGGGTGGTTGGCGGTGGACAATTAGCCACGCCGTAGAACACCTGGTTTTTGCAGTGGCTTCGCTTCATTCCTTTGGTCACCACATAGAGTGCCAAAAGGGGAGGAGACCAACTTTGGCAATTTGCAGTATTTATATGCTTTGTCAATTGCTCGATGTAGCTGCCTGGTAAGGTATAGGGCATCTTCCTGCACAAGTTCTGTCAAAGAAATTCGCTCATAGGTGTGCAAACTGTGTGAAGATTTCCCTCCCCGTCACCAGCTTTGTTGATTTGGAATTGCCTTTGTATTCACTCTTCGAAAACAAAGGCTATTGCATTTCGATGTGCAATAGGTGACGAAGGGAAGCGAAGCTGCTGGTAATTGTCACATCCCGGCAAAAGCAAGAAAATTTGCAATCCCCCTCTATAATATGTTTGATTTATCTGTGCAGGAAAACAGGGAAAACCCCCTCGTCCATTAGGGGTTAAGAGCTTGTGCTGTGTGAGATCTGGTGCGCTGCCAGCAGATGTGGCACATACAGTACCCTTTCTTTCCCTATTTGGGGAACAAGCAAGCTGTTTCAGCCTTTCATATATATCTTCACTTTCAGGATGGCTCAGAATATCCCACACTGCAAAAGTATGAACCAGTCCATCCATGTCTGTCCACCAGCTCCGGCCTGGCTGCTTCCAGGCCCCGACTCCTCTTCTCCTTGCCTGCATCACCTGTGCTTGCTCCCACATCTGGGTACCGGTGTAGATGTTGGCCATGAGGACATAAGCTGCCGCATCTTGTTCGTCCAGCTTCACTGCTTCATTAAAAGCATGGCGTCCCACCTCCACGTTGCTCCACTTTTGACAAGCACCTAACAGAGTGTGCCACACTACTGCATCCTGAGACCGCACAGGCATTGTCCTCGCCACTGCCAGCGCCTCTTGAACTTGGCCTGCACGACCCAGGAGGTCCACCATGCACGAGTAGTGCTCTGCCGTGGGAGTGATGCCATACTCCCTGCTCATAGCCTCAAATTGCTCTTGCCCTTTCATCACCAGACCTGTGTGAGTGCACACGCTTAGGATACTAATGAATGTGATACTGTCTGGCTGCATGCCGTCCTCTCTCATTCTGTCCACCAAGTCAAAGACCACTTCACTGTTCCCTTGGCGGCTGTATCCTGCAATCAGTGCATTCCAGGGGACAATGTCAGGCTTCCAGGGCAACGCATTGAACACCTGCTGTGCATCAACCATGCTCCCGCATCTTGCGTACATGTTGATCAAACTGATGGCTACAAACATATCCGTTTGCAGCCCTTGTTCTACAATCTCAGTGTGAACCTGCCTTCCCGCATGCAATGCTGCTACATTTGCACATGCCTGCAGGAGGCACACGAATGTTACACAGTTGGGTGGAACACTACCATCTTCTCTCATGCTTTTGTAAAGATGGAGGGCTTCCTGAACCATCCCCTCCTGGCAATATCCTGCTATCAGAGTGGTCCATGTCACTACATTTTTTTCAGGAACCCTGTCGAACATGCTTTGAGCATGCTGTATGCTGCCGCATTTTGCATACATGTCTATCAAACTGTTTGCTATAAGAACATTAGCTTGAAGGCCTTGCACTTCAACCTGAGCATGCAGCTGCTTGCCCACGTCCATAGCCCCGACACCCACAGTTGCACAAGCCTGCAGGGTGCACACAAGCGTCACAGAATCTGGTACAACAACAGCTTCTTGTTGCATTGCAGAAAAGAGATGAAGGGCTTCCTGGCCCATTCCCTGCTGGGAATACCCCGCTATCATTGAGTTCCAGGTCACAACATCTTTGTGACAAAGTTTATCAAAAACGGTGCGAGCATCTTCCAGGCTGCCACACTTTGCATACATGTTTATCAGATTGTTGGCTACAGTGACGTTAGATTGAAGGCCCTGTTCTTCAATATAAGCATGAAGCTTCTTTCCCCTGTCTAGAGCTGTGATACCCACACTTGCACATGCCTGGAGGAGGCACACAAATGTCACAACATTTGGTTCTGCAATGCCTTCCTGTTGCATAACAGTGAAGAGATGAAGGGCTTCCTGACCCATGCCCTGCTCGGAATATCCTGCGATCAGAATGGTCCATGTGACGACATCCTTATCAGAAAGGCCATCAAACACACTCTGGGCATCCTCTAAGCTGTCACACTTTGCATACATGTTCACCAAATTATTCCCTACAGCTACATCAACTTGAAGGCCTTGTTCCTCTATCTGAGCATGAAGCTGCTTTCCCGTCTCCAAAGCCAGGGCACCAACACTCGCACATGCCTGCAGGAGGCACACAAACGTGATAGAATCAGGTGCAGCAATGCCTTCTTGTTGCATAGCACAGTAGACAAGAAGAGCTTCCTCACCCATGCCCTGCTGGGAATATCCTGCAATCATGGCATTCCATGTCACGACATCCTTTGCGCGCAGTCCGTCGAACACGCTCTTAGCATCATGAACGCTGCCACACTTCGCATACATGTTTACCAGGCTGCACCCTACAACCACATCGAATTGCAGTCCCTGTTCTTCAATCTGTGCATGAAGCTGCTTCCCATTCCCCAAAGCGGAGACACCCACACTCACACATGCCTGCAGGAGGCACACAAACGTGATAGAATCAGGTGCAGCAATGCCTTCTTGTTGCATAGCACAGTAGACAAGAAGAGCTTCCTCACCCATGCCCTGCTGGGAATATCCTGCAATCATGGCATTCCATGTCACGACATCCTTTGCGCGCAGTCAACAACACGCTCTTAGCATCATGAACGCTGCCACACTTCGCATACATGTTTACCAGGCTGCACCCTACAACCACATCGAATTGCAGTCCCTGTTCTTCAATCTGTGCATGAAGCTGCTTCCCATTCCCCAAAGCGGAGACACCCACACTCACACATGCTTGCAGGAGGCATACAAATGTCACCGCATCGGGTCGAGGAATACCTTCTTCCTGCATACCACTGTGAAGACGAAGGGCTTCCTTGCCCATGCCGCATTTGGCATACATGTCCACCAAGCAACTACAAACAAACAAGTCAGGCCTAAACCCACTGGCCAGCACATCAGCATGCACCTGTTGGCCACTTCTCAAGTCTGCTTCGCTTGCACAAGCCTGCAGAGCTGCCACAAACACGTGGCCATCTGGCGTCACACTTGACCTCCGCATCTGATGATACAGTTCTATGGCCCCCTTGGCTTGTCCATGTTTAACATGCGCAGAGATTATGGAAGACCACATGAACGCATCTGGCTCAGCAACCATTGTGAACACATCCATCGCTTCTTGCAACCTCGCATGAGAAGCATACATCCGCAGGATGTGGTTGCACAGGAATGTGTCCGACTCGTACCCTCTCTTGACAGTGAGAGCATGAACACGGCGACCCAGAACCAGATCCTTCTTCAGCGTACACAGCTTTATGACACTAAAGACTAGAGATTTGGACAAAGCAGAGTGCGTCTGCACAAGAACTTCCAGAACCTCAACGGCCCCACTCAGCTCCCCCTGCTGACATAGCTTGCTCACTGTTTCAGCAGTCACGCCCACTTCGTGTCCTGCATATCTCCGAGTGCAGAACTGCTGTTGCCACAAGATGCCCTGTCGCCTTCTTTGTGACTGAAGTGCAACGCCCAAGGCACTCATAGTTCGCCAAAGCATGAACTTTGATCGCCTCTTCAGGGCTTCAGCCTGAATCCCGATGAGCACTGACAACTGAATTCCCCAAGTCTCTGAAGATCATTGCTCAGATATCAACTCCCCGCTATGATCCTTAGGTCTCTCTGGAGAACTGCGTTGCGTGAAAGTGGCAACCTCAGATTCCGACAGACATTCTGACTGCTCTCCACATCAATCCAAGCTGTTGCATCTGCATACGCGTACTGATAACACCTTCTCCTCTTGCATCTCATATCTTCTCCACATAAGCCCATTTCAGCGAAGACTTTAATCGGGCCTTTCTGCGACATCAAACTGGAGAGGGTGCAGACAGGGCAAGATGGCGATGGCGATGCCGCTGGAGCTGCCATTGCTGCTACCGATTCTGCACCAGCAGCCAGGGAAGCAGCCCAGCTCCGCAATTCTCCGTACTGCTCTTACCGCCGAAGGAATTTCGCACAAGGAGCGACAGGAGTGTTTATGGCAACAGTTCTTTCAAGAGCCCACCGAGTGGTGTGACAACAGGTTGGACAAGAGGACTGCCCGCTGTCCTGACTTCAGGCACAAAGCGTCGAAGGAGGCCCTGTGGCTTAACAATCGATCCAAGCCTAGCTGGGTGGACACGGAGCTGGCCAGGTTGGATGCCCACATGAGGGACTCTGCACGACTGGTCCAGATTCTGAGCAAACGGTGTGAGGACGCACAGGTGGGCGGGGCGGTCGACGCGTTGGAGCTGCTGGAGCAGCGAGGATGTCAGGTCACTGACTCTCTTATCTGTCGTGTTCTGAAGAAGTGCGAGGGAGAGAAGGATTTGGAGCTCGTTAAACGCGTTCATGCTGTTGCTGTGAGATGTGGATACGAGTCGAACGCCTTTTTGGCCAACCATTTCATTGCCATGTATGCGTCTCTTGGTACGTTGGAGGATGCATTAGAGGTCTTCATCAAGGTGGGTGCACCCAACGTTTACGTGTGGTCTGCCATTGTCTTGGCGCATGTCCGACATGGGCAGCCCAGGAAGGGCATCGAGATTTATCGTCAGCTGCGAGAAGCAGGTGTGAAGCCGAATGACCGCGTCTTTGTCGCAGTGCTCAAAGCCTGTGCCTTGGCTAAGGACCTGGGTTCTGGGAAGGAGGTGCATGCTGATATGCAGGGATGTGATTTTCAGGATGATGTTTTTGTGGGCAACAGTCTGGTTAATATGTATGCTAAGTGTGGGAGCTTGGAGGATGCTTGCAGTGTGTTTGAGAGGTTGGGTAGAAAAGATGTGGTGACATGGAATGCCATGATCGCAGGATATACTCAGCAGGGGCAGGGACGAGAAGCCCTGGCTCTGTATGCTAGGATGCAGCAAGAGGGCATAACTCCAGCGGACCATGTCTCGTTTGTGAGCCTTCTTCGTGCGTGTGCCAGTGTGGGAGCCTTGCAGCAGGGGAAGCAGCTTCATTTGAAGGTACGTGAACTAGGCCTTGAAGCTGATGTGCGAGTTGGCAACTGCCTGGTGGACATGTATGCAAAATGCGGGAGCTTGCCAGCTGCTCGGAGAGTGTTTGATGGTTTGTCCTCGAGAGATGTGGTAACATGGAATGCCATGATGGCAGGCTATGCACAGCAGGCCCTTGGTCAAGATGCCTTGGCTCTGTACTCCCTCATGGAGGAGGAGAGCATCACTATAGCCAATCACGTTACGTTCGCATGCCTTCTTCAAGCATGTGCTAGTGTTGGAGCGCTGCAGCAGGGGGAACGGCTCCACTGCAAGATTCGTGAACGAGGCCTAGAAGCTGACGGAGTCATCGCTAACTGCTTGGTGAATATGTACGTGAAATGCGGGAAGTTGGAGGATGCTCGCAAAGTATTTGATAGTCTGCGCACAAAAGATGTTGTGACATGGACTGCCATGATCGCAGGATATACTCAACACGAGCTTGGAGGAGAAGCCCTCGATGTGTATGCCAGTATGCAGAAGGAGGGAATCACGCCAGCTAATAATGTTACTTATGCATGCCTTCTTCAAGCATGTGCGAGTGTGGGAGCGTTGCAGCAGGGCAGGCAACTCCACTCACAGATTCGTGATAGGGGCCTTGAAGCTGATGCAGTGATTGGTAACTGTCTGTTGGACATGTATGCAAAATGCGGGAGCTTGGAAGAAGCTCGTAGCGTTTTTGATAGATTGCCCACGAAAGATACGGTGACGTGGAATGCCATGCTGAATGCTTATGCAGATTATGGCAATGGTCAAATGGCAATCAAGTGTTTTAATGAGATGCTTGTCAATGGTTTCCAGCCAAATGCAACAACTTTCATTTGTCTTTTGGTGGCATGCAGTCATGCAGGCCTGGTGCACGAGGGCAAGAAGTACTTCTGGATGATGGAGAAGCATGGGATTCAGCCGACTGATTACCACCACAGTTGCATGGTGGATCTCCTTGGCAGGGCAGGCCATCTGGTTGAGGCCGAAAGGATACTACAAACTGTGTCATTTCTGAATGATGTGGTGGGCTGGACAGCTTTGCTCAGCGCTTGCAAAAGCTTCGGTGATGTGGATCGTGGAAGACGATGTTTTGAGCATCTTGTAGGATTGGAACCACAGGATGCAAGCCCGTATGTGCTTTTGGGCAACATCTATGCCAATGCAGGCAGGTGGGATGATGTGGATAAATTAGAAAGCTTGAGAAAGTCCGCAGGTGCTAGGAAAAAACGCGCCAAGGCCTATATTGAACTGAGTTCCGTGGTGCACGAGTTCGCAGTGGGAGAAGAGAGGTCTGATATTTCAACAACCCTGAAGACTGTGAACGTGAGGTTGCAAGATGAAGGAGGCCATGTGCCCCAAACAGAGCTGGTGCTGAAGGCAGTGTCCGAGCAGGAAAAGGAGGATACTTTGTGTGGTCATGCAGAGAAATTGGCATTGGCGTATGGTCTGCTCAACACACCCTATGGCACAACATTGCTCGTCACAAAAAACCTCCGCATGTGCAGTGACTGCCACAGCAGCACAAAAATCATGTCCCGTCTGGAGAAGCGAGCTATCATTGTGAGAGATTCTCACCGAGTGCATCGGTTCAAGGATGGTTCTTGCTCATGCGCGGATCGGCTTTGACAGCTTCTAGAGATGCATGTCTGGGCATGTCCAGGCACAAAAGACGCCAACCCAATGTGCTCAGCTCTGACCAGGATGCGGAAGCAGGTTGTGGACCAAATTTATGCCTTCAGGTACGACTTTGATTGCACCTCTGGAATCCATCCATTGAATGCCACAGCTGCGAAGAAACCTCACTCTTCCCTAACCTCGTTCGTCTGGCAGGCACTACCTTCACGACCCTTCTTTGTGGCATTCTTCAATATGTCGGTGCCTTCTCCAGGTGCTTTCAAACTCATGCCACATCTGTTCGCCTTCATGTTTCATGCCTAGATGTGTGGCATTGTCGCCATACGCCCGTGACCTTGAGCGAGAGACTGTCTATTCAATCCATCCATTTTGTCCAACATCACACAGACCCTGGTAATACATCTAAAGCGCACCCATTTCTTGCATGGACAGCGCACACTGAACCTAACAGGTACTAAGTGAAGGTGGAATGAGCCCACCTAAGATATACATTGGTAGACTGGATTAGGTAGAGTTGATTGATTCCACTTGAATGATAGACGAAGAAGGATAAATGTTTTATAGTCGCGTGATAGATCTTGCAAGAGGGAATGATGAGGAGTTGAAGGGTTCGGAGTTCACCGAGGTGATAGACGGATGAACTTGCTAGCATTGAGGTGATAGACCGATGAACTTGCTAGGAGCTAGTACCTTGGCGTTTCATTATATTCACGACTTGAATGATAAAAAAAAGGAGTAAATTTTTAAAGTCAAATGATAGATCTTGCAAGAGGAGAACAATAAAGAGTTGAGCAGTTCGAAATGCACTGAAGTAATGTTCGATGAATTTGTTAGGAGCCGGTTGAGCAGTTCGAAATGAATTTGTTAGGAGCCAGTTGAGCAATTCGAAATGCACTGAAGTGATGTCCGATGAATTTGTTAGGAGCCACTATTCTGTTGTTTTTTATTTGTAAAATAAAAAATACATAGAAAACATGTTTAAAACATCATCATAGAAACCTAATGGTACTACAATTTTATAGGAACCGCCCAAATTTACATGAAAATGCGCCCCAAGCCTTTAGGTTCCAAGATTTAATATTATATTTTTATTTATGATTAAAATTATCTTGTAGATCGAGGTCCACGCGATTATATTTGGTTGAGGTTCAATCTCCATGATGGGATGAATTTCCAGCATGTGCTCCCAAACGAAGGTAAGATACGCATATAGTATCATGTTAGTACCAGGTAAAGTATATACAAATATGCATAAGTTCTTTCAAGGTATCCATTGCCCTCCTAAGGGCACTTGCTGGGGCTATCTTACGGACAACAACAATAACTTGTGGAGATGCATCCTTGACTAGTTCTGTAATATGTAAACCATTCAATCTCCCTATTTATGTTCAGTAATATGTAGGTCATTCAATCTCCCTAGTTATGTTCAGCAATATGTAGGTCATTCAATCTCCCTAGTTATTAGGTGATTTTAGACATAAAGCTTAATTAATCCTTCTTTAGTGTGACCTTAGATCTCCCTTTATGTCCTTAAGTAGATGGGTACACCCATGCACTCTTTCCTTAATACAAACTACTCCCATATGTACATAGGTAAACACGTAATCCGGTATCTATGGAACCAAAATTGCTTATTCCAAAGCGGCGGTGGCGCAGTGAGCGACATCAGCGGCAAGTGACGCGATATGGCGGTGGCGACGCGCAGGCGGCGGTGCGGCGCAAGCGGTTGAGGCGGGCGAGTAGCTGCGGGGAAGCGGCGGTTGAGGCGAAGCGAGCAGCTGCGGATAGCAAGGGTAGCAGCGGCGAGCAAGGAGCAGTGTTAGGGCTACGTTGCTCGGGAGGTGGCGCTCGCTGGCGAGGCGGCCAGTGCCGGCGCCGCATGCGCGGTGGCGAGGGTCAGGCGCAGCGGTGTAGGGGTTGGGCAGCGTGCCCGTCTTCTACATCTGCGACGATGCGAAGGCGCGCAGCGGTGCATCCTCGGCCGTGCGATTTGGGGTGCTCACCATGGTGGGCCATGCGGGGCTGCCTGACGGGTCTCCCTCCTCACCGGATGCATCGCGATCGGCTTTGGGCGCTAGGAGTGGTGGGGCCCACCTTTGGGCCACAGCAATAGAGCCCACCTTTGGGCCACAGGAGCAATAGAGCTCACCTTTGGGCCTGGAGCGGTGGGGCCCACCTTTCGGCCCTGCGAGCAATAGAGCCCATCTTTGGGCCTTGGGAGCAATAGAGCCCACCTTTCGGCCTTGGGAGCGGTGGGGCCCACTTGACCTTCTTCGGGATCCCTTCGTATTCACGTATTAGATTTCAAGAAATTGATAGTCAATTAGCAACTCTTAGAATCCAATCCTTTGATCTTAAGGGAGAATTATATGAATTAAGGACAAAATTGTCTATTCTCTCTAAGGTTGATAATGCGCAGAGATTCGAGAGCATGCTATCATCATCCGAATCAGATTATGATGCAAGAGAAGAGTTTCGCGCATGCAATAGAGAAGATCAGAGGCTGTACCGGCGAGGCCTAGTCCTCTAAATCACCTACAATGGCTGGAGTGATCAATGATGAAGAACAAGCTGTTCCTAATTCCCCATTGGGTAATGATAATGCTAACACTTCATTGCATTATCATTATAGTGACAGCTTCAAAGAGAAAGACAGATTCAATGGAAAGGATTATGACATCTGGGCATTGAGAATGCGAGGAGCTTTGCGGCAAAGAGACCTTTGGGGCATCGTCGATGGATCAATTCCAAGACCACACGCCCGATTTGAACGTGAACTTCAACCTTCCTGGGGCCTTGAGGGGCGAGTAGCTGCGGGGAAGCGAGCTGAGGGGCGAGCAAGCAATGCGGATAGCGAAAGGGTGCGTGTGTGCACCAGGGCGAGTGCCGAGCTTGTGGTGTTAGGGCTACGCTGTTGCTGGGAGGTGGCGCGCTTAGCGAGGCGCCGCACCGGCGCTGCGGCGCTGGCGAGGGTCCGGGAGTCACAGGCAGGGTTGGGCTGCCTTTGTACCGCACGACGATGCGAAGCGCCGAGCGGCCATCCCTGCAGCTTTGGGGTGCTCACCATGTGGGCCATGCGGGGGCTGCCCCGACGGGTCTCCCTCCTCACCGGGATGCATCCGCGATCGGCTTTGGGCGCTAGGAGTGGTGGGGCCCACCTTTGGGCCCTGGGAGCAATAGAGCCCACCTTTGGGCCCTGGGAGCAATAGAGCTCACCTTTGGGCCCTGGAGCGGTGGGGCCCACCTTTCGGCCCTGCGAGCAATAGAGCCCATCTTTGGGCCTTGGGAGCAATAGAGCCCACCTTTCGGCCTTGGGAGCGGTGGGGCCCACTTGACCTTCTTCGGGATCCCTTCGTATTCACGTATTAGATTTCAAGAAATTGATAGTCAATTAGCAACTCTTAGAATCCAATCCTTTGATCTTAAGGGAGAATTATATGAATTAAGGACAAAATTGTCTATTCTCTCTAAGGTTGATAATGCACAGAGATTCGAGAGCATACTATCATCATCCGAATCAGATTATGATGCAAGAGAAGAGTTTTGCGCATGCAATAGAGAAGATCAGAGGCTGTACCGACGAGGCCTAGTCCTCTAAATCACCTACAATGGCTGGAGTGATCAATGATGAAGAACAAGCTGTTCCCCATTGGGTAATGATAATGCTAACACTTCATTGCATTATCATTATAGTGATAGCTTCAAAGAGAAAGACAGATTCAATGGAAAGGATTATGACATCTGGGGATTGAGAATGCGAGGAGCTTTGCGGCAAAGAGACCTTTGGAGTATCGTCGATGGATCAATTCCAAGACCACACGCCCGATTTGAATGTGAACTTCAACCTTCCAGGGACGCCAGGGACGAGAAGGCACAAGATTTATTGGTCAGTGGACTATACTTTCTCAACATATGGTGAGACATGTCGCACACGCAAAGACCTCCAAGGATATGTGGACTCACCTTGCTCAATTATATTCATCTCGAGATGTAATGAGTATTGTTGCAGCTTCACGTAACTTCCGCAACCTCTCAATGAAGGAGTCTGACACCATCGAACATCATGTTAATGCTTTTCGATTGGCACGATCTCATTTGGAATATGCAATTGGCGTACCTATCTCAAAGATGGAGGCATCTTCTTCAACACCGCAAGAGGTAACAAGAAGATGGGATTATATGTAATTGGTGCGAGAATCCCAAATCACATGGAAAAGGATTGTCGTAAGAAGAAGAATGGGAACCTCGGGAGGCCCCACCGAGCTAACATTGCGGCGAAGAAACAATCTTCCTCAACTCCAGGTGCTCACTTTGTGCTTGGCTTCTTCCAAGCCCTCCAATACCTCATGGTACTTAGGCAATGGAGCTACTTCACATATTTGTTACAGAAACTCTTTTGAGTCTTACTCACCACAGGACATCGATCATCCTCACGGGAGATGATCACAACCTACCCATAGCGGGTGTCGGTTCTTGTATTCAAGTGTGATTCGTGTTCTTCATCTTCATCAAGTCCTCCATGTTCCTTCAATGTGCAAGAATCTAGTATCGCAAGTCTTTGTCAAGAACACACTCTGCGGTGATCCTTTATGCGGAATAGTTGTCTTCTCTCTTTCATAAGTGATAGAAACTATACAATGCAGGCACTTTAGATGATGGTCTCTATAGATTGTCGGTACAAGTGGGAGCCACCCATTACGCTAATGTTGCCATTCCAAACCCAGCACACCTACCCAAACCATGCTTTGGCATTGTCGCCTTGGTCATCCTAATAGTCAAAATTAATCCAAATGTCTAAGGGAGCTTTATATAGAACCCCTTGCCTTGCAAAGGTTGAACACCTACCTTGGTGCGAATCTTGTGTCCTCACTAAAGCGACATCAAGAGCCTTTCAAAATAAATCTCCACAAAGGGCCAAGTCACCTTTAGAGATAGTGCACACCTCAAGTCAGCCTCAATAGCAATACAATTTTGTCCACACAGTAGGGCCGCCAATAACGTTGTCCCACTCCCAGAGCAAGCGTCCAAAACCCAATCTCCCTCTTTGGAGAAGGTTTTGATAAGTTTCATCATAAGCCCCAGAGGCCTCTGGTATGGGCATACCACCAGCTTGTCTTGTGACATGTACACCTGTTTCTTCACAACCGTATCATGAGCGATTACATTGTTCCCATTGTTGAAAGTACCGTGCATGGCATTTGGCAGCATTGGAACCCTATCCCCTATGCACGCAACTTTCAGTCCCCAACCCACCGTGACATATTCCATGGTTTCAAACCCACCCCTGTCATTGTTCATGTTCGTCTTGTCCCATACAAATGAGACCAACCCCCCTTTCCTGCTCCACTTCCGCATCGACTCCCTCACAGTGTGAGCCTCCTCCACACCATGCATCACAATCATTCTCAACTCATCGCGTGTTGTTTTCTCTGCAAAGCTCTGCAAAACAGTATCCATCATCTGCTTGTCCACTCGTTTGTCCATAGGCCCGATTTGAAACCCCCTTGGAACGTCAATCACAAGAAGTGTGTGCCCGTCCTCTAATCCTCGCATGTCTAACACATCTCGCTTTCCACTTGGTATTGTACTTGTTTTTCCGAGGATGGAACATTGAAGACCTCTAATCCTTCCTCAAGGTCCTTGTCCATGAAAACGCCTCCTCCTTTCCAATTATTAACTTCAAAAATGAAATGTTGGAAGACATCTGGAAGTTTGGACAGGATCTCAATATCCTTCAGTTGCTGCCAAACACAGGATTGTTAGGGTCACCATCACTCTAGAGCCAGCAAGCAGTAGGTGATGTATTCACAAAGGGGTAGAGGAAGAGGACGAGGCAGAGGCCGAGGTTCTGCTTTCCAACAACCCCCATATCCTGCACATACTTTCCAAGATGGAGAGGCATCTTCTTCAACACCTGCAAGAGGTAACAAGAAGAGTGGGATTATATATAATTGGTGCAGAATCCCAAATCACATGGAAAAGGATTGTCGCAAGAAGAAGAACATGGAACCTCGGAAGGAGGCCCCACCTGGAGCTAACATTGCAGCGAAGAAACAATCTTCCTCAACTCCAGCAGTGCTCACTGTTGCTTGGCTTCTTCCAAGCCCTCCAATACCTCATGGTACCTAGACAGTGGAGCTACTTCACATATTTGTTACAGAAACTCTTTTGAGTCTTACTCACCACATGTGACATCACCGTCCTCCCGAGATGATCACAACCTACCCATAGCGGGTGTCGGTTCAATTGTATTCAAGTGTGATTCGTGTTCTTCATCTTCATCAAGTCCTCCATGTTCCTTCAATGTGCAAGAATCTAGTATCACCGCAAGTCTTTGTCAAGAACACACTGCAGTGATCCTTTATGCAGATAGTTGTCTTCTCTCTTACATAAGTGATAGAAACTATACGATTTGCACAGGCACTTTAGATGATGGTCTCTATAGATTGTCAGTACAAGTGGGAGCTACCCATTCTGCTAATGTTGCCATTCCAAATTCAGCGACACCTACCCAAACCATGCTTTGGCATTATCGCCTTGGTCATCCTAATAGTCAAAAGTTAATCCAAATGTCTAAGCGAGCTTTATATAGAACCCCTTGCCTTGCAAAGGTTGAGCACCTACCTTGGTGCGAATCTTGTGTCCTTACTAAACGACATCAAGAGCCTTTCAAAAATAAATCTCTACGAAGGGCCAAGTTACCTTTAGAGATAGTACACACAGACATTTGTGGACCCTTGTCTACACCCTCCTTTAGTGGTAGTAGATACTTTTTGACATTCACAGATGATTTCTCTCGTTTTGCCTTTTCCTACATCTTGAAAAACAAGAGTGTTCCTTTTCACTTCTTCAAGGGCTACATGAAATGGGCTGAGAGACTTACAGATAACAAACTCAAGACCTTACATTCCGACAATGGTGGAGAGTTTACATCTACTGAATTTGAGGAGTTTTGTCGAGCTGAAGGTATAGCTCAACAGCTTACAGTTGTATACACTCCTCAACAAAATGGCGTAGCGGACCTATGTTTGGTCCAGGGGGACCAGGTTTCGGTCGCAAATATGGTTGTAACTGACCCTGCCCGGGATACCGTCAGTGAGCACGTGATCCTCAACCCTCCGGGATGGGCGGCGGAGGGATGGGCCATAGTGAAGGCTCGTGAGTACTCTCCTATGCAGCAAGGGCATGCCTTCATCCCGTGGCCATCAAGACCCATGAAGCCATGGGCAAGGCCTTCTCTAGGTTCCTTATGGCATGTGCCTGAGAGTGCCACAGTTGCAGGAGTGGGGTTGACCTCTCTCTTTCATGTATCGTGGCTTTCTACAGGCAACGAGTGTCCATCGCCCTGCAGCGGGCGTTGGTTAACGTATTGGACGACCGCAAGTGCAGGGGAGGCGGTGTCGAAGCTACAGGCTACGGGTGTCCATCGCCCTGCAGCGGGCATTGGTTAATGTATTGGACGACCGCAAGTGCAGGGGAGGCGGCGTCTTCGACACCAGTGGTAGGTAGGCCCTTTCCTATCCCCGATTTTAACATTCTTGCCATAGTAGGTAGCTACAAGATCGGTGACATCGAGATTAGTCTCCCATGGTCTGGTGCCCTTCTGCGGGTTGTTCCCTCTTATCTCGGGGTAGATGGGTTGTTTCCATCTCTTTTTCATAATAAAGTCTCCATTCCCCGTATCCGTGAAAAAGGAAAACAAGGATGACACTGGGTTAGTGTAACTAGCAAAGTTAGAACTCGAGGTACTGCGGGCAATCTTCATACATATGTGGACCCTCGGACCTTGGCTGTGTGACGGAGAAGATGGTGCCCGCAGCAATGGCGGCAGCAACGGGGGCAGCAGGGACTCTCCCTCGGACTGAACTGGGCTCTTCTTCGTCGTCGTCCTCGCCTTCCTCGCCTTCCTCGTCGCTGTCTTGTGCAGCGTCTCTTCCAACCCGGTCCCCTCGGCAGCTGGCTCGGTGGAGAAAGGGTTTTAGGAAGGCCGGATTCCAGCTGGCGGCAAGGAACGTGGATCTCGCCTCCTCCTCACTTCCCAGGAGCGAAATCGATGGATTATGTGCCTTCTCTGCTTCTGCCGCATTGCCTCCACAGGCAGGTTATGGAGCTCGGAGCTTGTCGCCCGGGGGGACATTGAGAGCTGTTGTCCGAGGAGGCGCTGCACCCGGTGCAGTTAGGTGCAGGGCAATCAACGAAATTGGCAACGTGAACGGTTCTTTGGATACCATTACTCCAGAGGCTTCTGCATCCGTGGAAGACATTGATTCCCCGGTTGCTGGTTTTCAGACCTTGACTGCGGAGATAACGCAGGACAGGGACGAATTTTTTTCCAGTGAGACTGATGGTGATCCCGATCAGCCGTCACCTGGATTCGCCTCGGTTGCTGAGGCCGTGGAGGCTATTCAGCAGGGAAAGGTGAGGGAGGCTGCCTGCGTTTTTCAAGCGATTTTCCTGCTAGTTGAATTTTGGCGGATGCTTGGAATTGCTGGTTTGATCTGAACACGTGGTTTTTACAGTGTGTCATAGCGGTGGATGACGAAGACAGGGAAAATGAAGGAGATTTGATTCTGGCAGCATCCCTCGTGACACCTGAGGCTGTTGCCTTTATGGTGAAGCATTGCACTGGAATAATATGTGTGGGAATGAAGTCTGAGCAGCTGGACCGTCTGAATCTGCCTTTGATGGTCAGAGACAAGGAGAACGAGGAGGCTCTTCGCACAGCATTCACAGTCACTGTGGTTAGTAATTTTTTCCCAGGCCGTAGACTGACTTCGGAAAGCTAATGTTTTGAAGGGATGTTGCTCAGAAGTTTTAACCGTCATCCTCTCCCTTGTAGACTGATGTGGAGCAATGTGGCACTTTCCGTCATTGGTAGGATGCTAGGACGGGAACAACAACCGGGGTATCGGCCTCTGACAGAGCACAAACTATCCTGGCTCTGGCTTCCCCTGATTCCAAGCCTGACGACTTTCGCCGTCCAGGCCATATTTTCCCGTTGCAGTATCGGGAGGGTGGGGTGCTGAAGCGTGCAGGGCATACTGAGGCAGCTGTGGACCTTGCTACCCTGGCAGGTCTGCCACCAGCTGGTGTCTTGTGTGAGCTTGTGGATCCAGAGGACGGCTCCATGATGCGATTACCCAAGCTTCGAGAGTTTGCCCAGAAGCACGATATACTGCTCATATCGATTGCAGACCTTGTAAGGTAGTTAGGCCCGGGCTCATCTCTCTTGTGCGAAACTTGCTGGCCTCCTCCTCTCTGTAGCTTGGCAATGGTCAAGGCTCTGTTGACAAGACTGTTTGGCGGCTTATGCAGGTACAAGAGAAAGCGTGAAAAGCTGGTGATTCAGACAGCCGTTGCTCGATTGCCAACAAAATGGGGAGTGTTCAAAGTGTATAGCTACGAATCAAAGTTGGATGGTATGGAGCATGTGGCAATGGTGAAGGTCAGTGTCTCTCAGGGCTCTCTTCAACTGTTCAAAGACTCGTGGCTCTGACTGCAGCGAACGTGTAAACCTCATTGCAGGGAGACATCGGTGATGGCCTGGAAGTCTTGGTCAGGGTGCACTCGGAATGTCTGACAGGAGATATCTTCGGTTCTGCGCGATGCGACTGTGGAAACCAACTTGCTGTTGCTATGGCAGAGATAGAAGAGGCGGGAAGGGGTGTTCTTGTGTACCTGCGAGGGCATGAAGGCAGAGGCATAGGCCTCGGCCACAAACTGCGTGCCTACAACCTCCAAGACGCCGGCCGTGACACGGTCGAGGCCAATGTGGAGCTGGGCCTCCCCGTGGATTCCCGGGAATACGGCATAGGAGCTCAGGTATCTAGCTGAAGCCGTCCTGCTCCGAAATGTTCCTCTCGGCCTTCGCGACGCCTGCTGCTAACACTCTTTTGGGAATGTGCGCTGCAGATTCTGAGAGACGTGGGAGTGCATACCATGAAGCTCATGACGAACAACCCCTCCAAGTTCGTTGGCCTGAAGGGATATGGCCTCGCCGTCACAGGCCGCGTGCCGGTCATCTCCCCCATCACCATAGAGAATCAGAGGTACCTCGAAACCAAGCGGTCCAAAATGGGACACGTCTACGGATCAGACCTCCCCGGCTCGTTTGCAGGCCTTCTCGTCGCCGACGCCCCGAATACAATCACTGGCGCCGAGACAGAACCAGCGGGCTAGGCCCTAGCCCAAGCCCGCGTCGGCAGGTTCTCAAGGTGGGGAGCCCAGGGGTGTTTTGGCGTCCTATCCTCTAAGGAGCCTGAGCCCGTTTTGTTTTACCATTGCATTCGTCCTGCATGCGTTGCGTCATGTATGGCTGGTTGTGGGCCCACCACCCTGTCTGTATCTCTTTCCGTAGGGGCCGCTCCGGATGCTAAGGTAACTTTCCATGAGAAGAAAATGACCCGTTCCGTGTCCTTTTTTGTTGAGCATCTCCGTGTCCCTTTTTTGTTCAGCATCTCCGTGTCCTTTTATGTTCAGCATCTCCGTGAAACCTGCATAACTTCCAAAAAGTACGGATGGATCTGTAGTGTCGACAGTTTCGTAACTTGATGCCGCAATTTTTTATATCTGTAATTTCTTGGCATTCTCCGTAACTTGGACTCCCGGTATTTTATTTCAACATCGGTTATGGCATACCAAAGAGGACAGAGGGGACGGGGCTTTTTTTTCGCCCGTGAAACTTTTCTTGATACCAAATGGAGCGGTCAACAAAAGAAAACAGGTGAATTCCCCAAGAACACAAGCTGTTCATCGTACCCAAAACAGATGCGGACAGATGCGTTCCCAGACTGCGCTACATAACTAAAAAGTGTAAGCATTTAGCACACGGCTTTCTTCTGTCCACTTTGGTAACCCGACCGAAATGAGGTAGCCTAAAGCGGACGCACCAAAGCGGCCACTTCGTGACCATTGGTATACACAAACAAAACTTCCTTTTTGTTCCCAGTGTGGTTTCTTCGTGCGCGCGCAATAAGGAAATTTTTTGGCAGACGTTATGTTCCACTTTAGGCGTGCACCAGGTGGCTTAGGCAGGCCACCGCGGCCGTTTTTAGGGTTCATCTTGTAGCAGGGTGGGAGCAAGGTCTAGGGTGAGGAAAACAGTGGCGGCCAGGCGAGGCACGCAGCCCGTAGTCGGGCGAGGCACAAAGGCGGGCGGGCGAACAAGGGCGCGGCACGGAGGCGGGCAAGGCACCCAAGCGTGGCGGGCGAGGCACAAAGGCGGGCGAGCCAAGCCTAGGCACTAAGCTCAAGGGCGAGGAGGGCAAGGCACCCAAGCGTGGCGGGCGAGGCACAAAGGCGGGCGGGCGAACAAGGGCGCGGCACGGAGGCGGGCAAGGCGGGCGAGCTAACTGAAGCGGAAGCTAGGTGGGCGACAGGGCGAGGCACGCAGCTGTAGTCGGGCGAGGCACACAGCCCGCACGGCAAGGCACGCAGCGCAATGGGCAGCACGCAGCCCGCAATGGGCAAGGCACGCAGTTCGCAACGCAGCCCGTAGTCGGGGCAAGGCATGCGAGCCAGTCAGGCGAGGCACGCAGCCCGCAATGGGCAAGGCATGCAATCCCGCTAGAAGGGCCAACCCCACGCCGCTGCAGGCGGGTGGGGTGAGGCGGGCGGGCGGGCGGGCACCAGGCCACAGGCGGCGAGAGGTACCTAAGCGGGTGGTGAGGCGGGCGAGGCACAAAGGCGGGCGGACGAGGCACCACCAGATAGTCCTCACCATCCCTGCACCGAGCACCTACAAACCTCATCCCCATTTCTTGCTGACTATGGTTATGCCGGCTAACTTGAAATGACGAATTGTTTGTTGTCTTAGGTTTTGTTTGGGGACATTGTCACTGGGACTCTCGGGAACGATCACCCACAAGTAAGGCCAGACAACCCATGAATGCATTGTTGGCATGATGCTTATTTTCTTGCCGATGGCTAACAACCATGCGGCCGTGGTGCTATTGTGAAGTGTGCAGCATATCATGTTGTAGGCGGATGGCGCCACCGCCCACCCTCTCCTCCTCGATGCCCACAGCCCCGTACTGCAACCTCAACATGTGTGGGCCACCAGTGGAGGATGGTTCCACGCTCTCCTCCAAGCTCACCCGATCCTAACATGTGGATTGAGCTGTTTTACAGGTCTTATGACCCCAAGAAGCCAATGCATCCTCTGTGCTACGGGGAGCTCGATGCATTGCTGTAGCATGCCGAAGACCACAACGACCTACTCCGCTCGATGAAGCAACTCGGGCCCAGACTGTTGCGAGAAAGGCGGAAGAGGACTACCACCTAGTCGGTGAGTGCGAACGCCACCGTCCCAGGCTCAAACTTTGAACCATCATACCTGGCTCCCACGGGCATGGAAGCCGGGACGTGCAATCTGCTGCTCCAATCCGCCTGATATACCGCCTCCCCCCCTCATCAATTGGTCCCAGGTGAATGGCCTCGTATAGGCGATTCTGCAGAACAGTGATCTTCAACTTCATGTGTACGTGACCATGCGCACTATCAGACGCAATCCCTCTCATGGGAGGAGAACGTCCTCGGCATGAAGGGGTGGATTAGATTGGAAGACGTTGGCATCCTCATCGTCCTCATTGACCCAATCCCCCAGTGTATCGTCCCCGACATCGTGCAACTCATTCAGACGATGACGTCGCTCGGGCCTCTCGTCGATGGCCATGGCTGATGTGCGACTGCTGTAGAATCACGCGAAAATGGCAATTGGCACGTTCGAAAAAGTGAAGGTGGGATTCCTCTTGGTTGGTCACACTCATGATCGAATAGACCAGATATTTTCTTGCTTTTCCAATAGCCTGAAACACAAAGAAGCTTTACGCCACCAGACAGGACATTCCATGGGAGGCATATACTCCCTCGCTAGAGATGAAGGTTCTGGTGGAGGTTCCAGATTTCCGGACATATGTATGGCCAATACGGGGAGGGGACAGGAGGTTGAAGTATGCAGCAGGAACACATGGGATAGGGAAAAGAATGGTACTTACCTTGATCAACCTTTGAGATTATATTACGTATAGTCGTTTTCAATCCAGCGCATAGCGAGCAAGTAGAGAATCTGTTGGACTTTGGAATCTTTACCCTTTCGAAGTGCCCTTTCCATAGCTTCAAGAACCAGGCATATGTCACATACCACTGGACTGTTTGTTGACAATGCCGCCTATATTCACCCCAAATTTCTAGTTTCGTGTATGTGTCGGAGAGGTTGAAGACCTCGATATTTGGAAGTCTCTCAGCCATGTTCAAGAAAGCATTGTCCATCCAAGCTATGGCACTTATGGCATGGTGAGACTGCTATTTTGGGTTCGGCCTCATAGCATCCCAGCTTTGTGAGTGGCTTGGTTTCTTGCGGTCACTGCTTGCTCACCCCGTTGTTTGGATGGGGTTCCCTCGAGGGCAGCATAACGGTTAAGATTCCTTGGTGTCCGTGGTAGACACCTCGGAATGGTCGGGGAGGCTGATAGCCGGTGACGTTGGCCAGGTCCACTAGTCGGCCCCTCTAAGATGACATAGACTTGTAAAGTCAACCAAGCATGAAATTCACAACTCCAACTTGCATGAGAATGCAGGCGAGTAAGCACACCTTCGTGGACCGCAGTTCTTCTTGAGGAGCTCTCAATGTCCCGTGGTTGAACATGCGGAGGCTTCGGTGGGGCGCTCATGTCAGCTCTTCTCCTCGTCCGTTACTCTTCATGAAGTTCTCTCTGATATTGGGAATGAACCTCACCGTCTGCAGTGTAGGCCTGCACAATCCCACGCAGGAATGAGGACATGTCCGGACCTAATAACGCATCGATCACAATGACGCTCGTAAGTAAAGCACCCCATGACTCACATCGTCGTCGTCCAGGCTATGAGTGGCGCGCAGCATCTTTGCTGGGCATCTTCGGAAGTTGGAGGATGGTGGAGGAAATGAAAGCACGAAAGTTTCCTTCCAGCATTCGATAGATTGCAGAGTCTTATCCCACTACGGCAAAGCGGGTAGGTTCGTAACGCCCACAATCACATTCCGTGTAATGGCTGCGGGATGCGTTATTAATTCAGCCTGGTGTGACGCCCGTTCCAGAGGTAGATTAACTTAACTCGACTGTGGTATGGGTTAGGACCCGCACGTCTGTTCGGAAGGCAAGCCTACTTGACCCGGATGCGGTATGGGTCGTAACCCGGTTGCGGTATGATGAGAATCATACACAAGCTCAAGCAATATGTGTTGCATTACATTCATAATAGAAAGTACATGCCTTTATGTAGGCAAGGTTGTTGTAACCAATAAGTGGTTGTAACAACTAACCAATTAAAATAACTACTAAAAGAAACTACCTAGAGCCCTAAGGACTAAATTAATTATTAAGTCCTAGGTGCCCTAGTGAAGAGTGCCCTAATAGTAAGCTATTTTATCACTCCCACTCACTATGAACTAGGGGTGATTTTCTGACCAAAAAGAGGTCAAGGAAAACTAGTCTAGCAAAAACTAGTCCCTAACTAAACTTTACTTAAAAGCATAAAGTAAAACTTAAAGTAAAACTGAAAGTAATAATCACCATTAAAATAACTCCCACTTAAGGAGAACTGAGGTGAGAAACTAATAACCCAACTTCAGTAATTAGGTTGAATTAAAACTAATTAAATTATATTTAAGGGAATTTATATATAGGGAAAATTCCAGAAAATAGCCTAATTTCCGAAAAGGAAAATCAAAAGGATAATAGGTAATACCCCTCCTTCCTCCACTTCGCGACTCGTGATTCTGACAAGTTTGGTGGTTGGTACATGTGCAGGTCTGATGGCGATGGCAGGAGGGATGGCCACCCGCAGCAAGGCGCGCCCAATCCTGCCCACGGGAGGAGGCGCCCACGTGGGGGCACCATCGCGCCCCTGTCCAGAGCCCCGCGGCCCCTCTCCGCCGCGCGGCCGCGCCGCCGTAGGCCGTGCACGCCCTCCCAGCGCCCAATCCGTCCGGGCGTCCTTGCAGGCGAGGGACGCCCACGGGCGCTTTGCTGGGCGCTCAAGCAAGAAGGATAGGAGGGCGCCCCTACCTGCTGATGCCCATAGTCATATTCCTGCTGCCGATGAAGAGTCTCTGCCTCCACAGACCTCGTCCTTCCTGCAGCCTTTCGAAAGAAACCTCCTGCATCCATCATTGATCTGACCTCATCCTCGGAGGATGAAGCTGAAACAGAAGTGCCTAAGGATCCTACACAGGACGCGCTCCAGCCTGAAGAGGAAAAGCCTGTTGTCCAGAAGTGTAAGATTGTGTCTTCATTTTCTGCCATGTCTCCTAGGATGCAAAAGTTTGTGAAGCAACCTGGATGTGTTCACCAAAGGGGGGAGAAGGGCAGCCTAGGTGATGAGGACGTGCCCCTCCCCTTCTCAATCAATGATGCTCCTGACGAAAATGTCCACATCTGCCAAATGTGGTTGTAGGAAAGATTGCTGCCTATCTTATGCTCCTAAGAAAGGGCTATGGCACAAGTGGATTGCAGGGGTGCTAACAGCTGTGTTAGAACCGGCTTCGGCTAAGGCAGGCAGCGGTGGGAGGCAGCAACCAGAGGGAGGGGTGGATGTCATGCATGAGTTGGTATGAGGCCACGGAACAACGGTATGGATCGCCGTTTGTGCGCCTGCACAAACGGCTCTGGCCAGATGAATAGCTATGAGACCGTTGTGCGTGCATATATAGCGTATGGTGGCCGCCTTGTCCTGCAACCGCATTCTCCAACCATCGACGAAGACTACAAGAACGGAGCCGAACCTTAAGATTTATAAGTTTTTTGTCCTTGGCCTTTGACCAAAAAGTCCGCAAATGTGCTCTCTTTTGTCCAAGCAGCCCACTTTGGATTTTGAAGTCTCGGGATCCCAGATAGAGTCAAATCTTGCTGTGTTGGAACACTTGAAATAAATGGAAGTTGCTCATTTTGGGCAAAAAGATCCGTCTTGAACTTGTTGGGCAGGATCTCAAACAGATTGGATAGGTGAGCACCGCGGTCTCAAGATTGGGTAGGGTGTGAGCACTGTGCTGCACAACAAGATGGATTGCAAAAGCGGAGCAAGGTAGGCCAGTGGTCACATGCACCCAGGATTCATCCCGGGTGCGCAAATAGGCACCTATGGGCTTGCATGTCAGGCCCTTACGTAAAAAACGAGCTGATAGAAACAGAGCTTCATCCGTCATAAGTAGGTGGGTTGCCTACTTATCACGGACGGAGCTCCATTTCCCTTTTTTGGGTTCTTTCGGTAACTACGGACTGGATGGAACTGTTGGCAAAGCCAATGTAAGTAGGCCTTCAATTTGAGCTGTTCTGTCGGTAAAAAGCTCGTGACCACAACTCAGCAAGTCACAACTGTGCTCATCGGACCAATTGGTGAAGTTTGACTGTATAACCATTCCCAAAGTAGGAAACTAGGTACGGAAACTTTACCATGGAAATTCGTTTGGAGTTTAATGTATGTGGATATATGGGTAAGGAGTGTATGGAATACTATTCTCGTCATCGGTACACCACGGATTTTTATACAACATTTTTTTGGTTTTTGTGAGTTGGGATTAGGGTTTGGTGCAGGTTAGGGCCTCATTCGCTAGAGCATCAAGCTTGCTCTATAATGCTGCTTCTGCCTTGTCCAACCCACACAGAACACAACAAAAGCCAAATCTTAGGTGCCAATAGTCCTACAACAGGCTTGAGACCTCCAATAAGTGATGAACATAACCTCAGCCGCCTCCAAGTCGATTGTTGAACTGCCCCCCTTCATGGGCACCTACAGCACCATGCAACAACAGTCACCACAATCCCCATGTCTTGGAAACAAAATGAACATGGACGGGAGCAAAGATGAACAGGGCCTTTGAGCGGGGCCCATACATTTCCATAGCTAGCATGTGCATAAAACAAGTGAGTGTATGTGCCTTGCACCCAATAAAATCCCTGAACGCCAGACAAAAAAAGTGGATGACAGGATCCGAACACTTGTGGGCCAAGTTGTGTCATAACAACGTTTCTGCTGGTGTGGTATGTATAATACCATGGAATATGGAAGATGCCGGGCATCTATGTGTACAAGAGCCAAAAATAATGATTCCATAGGAGTAACACTAATCTAATTCCGCATTCTTTCCACATGAAGTTTGGGAATCCCCTGCGCAGGAAACACTAAGACGGAAGGAAAGAACGGGAAAGGAAATTCGGTTTTCAGGTATGCTCACTAGAATGTGAAGTTGCTAATTGTTGCTGCAAGAGAAAACTTGATCATCGCGTGAGAATGGGTTGGTATACATATGTTCGTTGTAGCAGGACAGACCATTCGTATACATACACACCTCTATGCATGAAGGAAGTTGAAATTCGTTTATTCGCTGGCTTCCGGGGTGTGTCAGATCCATTGTGTGTGTCAGATCCATTCCGGCAGTTCAACATCACCTGCTTTGCTCCGTCCTCCTTCTCGCTTTCGGCCGCGCGTTTTCGAGTGTCGCATTTATTTTGCTTCCAGAAATAGGCGCTTGGCACTGTCGCAGACTGGAGAGGAAGTGAGGCTGAAACTAGCGTCGAAGGGAACGTATGAGGCGGAATTGCGTAGCACAGCTTGTGCTTGTTGTGCTCCTGCTCAATGTTATCCATCTCATCTTCTTCGCGTCGACGCCGGCTGCGCCTGGAGAACTGGTGAAGCATGCGCCTGTCAACAAGCCTCCGGACATTTCCAAACCATGGCCCGAACTTCCCTCTCACAGCGCCTGGCTTCCCACGCATGGCCTGGGAAGGGAGGCCTGCGAATATTATTTCGGGAATGGCTTCACTACGCCGTACAACCTGCTCCGGCGCCTTGGAGGTGAGCAGAAGCTTGCAGGCCCTGCCGCCTCCGGGTTGGATTTGGCAGGGTCGGAATCGGCGGAAGAGAGCCGGCTGCAGAAGGAGCCCCAGGACGCTGCAGCCGGCGTGAGTGTGGACGTGGATTCCAAAGGGCAGGAGGAGTTTGAAGGAGGTTCTGTCAAGGCACGGTGGCGGAAGCTGAAGCAGGAGTTGAGGAGCGGGGAGCTAGAACGGCCGAGTGACCCGATGCTGCCGGATGGATCCCTGACTTGCGCTTACAGCGAGACCTTGCGGACGTCTGTTTGTGAGGGGACTGGCATTGTCATGAATGTGGACAAGTTGAAGATGTCCAGAGGTGGAGAGGTTGTGGAAGCTGTCATGGGGAGGTCTGATGAGGAGGAGCTTCCCGTTTTTTATGATGGCGCTTTTTCGGTTGTTACTAACTGCACGGCTGCCGACATCAGAGTGACGAGTGGTCAGGTTCTTGACGGAGTCATGCCGCGAGGCCAGATAAATTTTCACACCATGAGGGCGCTGTTCGAGTCCATGCGAACACTTGATCCAGCCGGAGTGCGCTGTACCAAGGTGTAGTGCCGTTGCTCAGGCCGCCATGATGGTGTTGCTGGTGTGTGAGGACAGACGGTACTGTGAAGGACCTGGAGATGTTGTCTTGCGGGAGCTGATTGTGGTTTTTGTGGACTTGTCGTGGATGCAGAGAATTACAGAGCCAACTCTTTTCGTGACGCGTTTTGAATATGCTAATCTTTTTCACACTGTGACGGATTGGTATAGTGCGTATGTGGCATCGAGGGTAGCTCGTCTCAAGCAGCGTCCAAGGTTGATACTGCTCGACGGGCATTGCAAGGTAGGGTCATGTTGCTCTGCAGATTTTGAGGCGTTAGGGCTACTACCTTTTGAACTTTTGGAACGCTCAAGGTATTGTGAGCAGCTTACTAGCCGAAGAGGATTCTGATTCCGTTCTGCTTGTGCGTGATTTTCAGTCACCCTTTGATGACGGATGGGAGGCAATGTTCAGCGATGTCTCATATGCCATGCACCACGGTGGCACGCTTTGCTTTGACAAGGCCATTTTTGTGCCGTTAGGATACGAGACTGCTCTTTTCAAGGGTTTGGAGACTGGGCTTCCTTGCCGGGGATGCTCACTCCAAGAGTGCCAGTCAAAACCTGAACCTGAGGCTTTCACCAGTAGACTGCGGGAGTTTGGGGAGTTTTTTGTCACTGCAATGGATGCTAAGTCTGAAAATGCTGATGTTGCACGAGGGAATGCTAGCGAGGGGAAGAAGACTATTCAAGTCCTTTTTATAAGGCGAGAAGCTTACCTTGCCCACCCCAGACACAGTGGGAAACCGGAGTCCAGGGTGAGCAATGAGGAAGAAGTGTATGATGCTCTGGTGAAATGGGCTGCTGCGAGGTCTGAACTTGTGCAGATAGGAACGGCCGCTGGACACACTATCGGGCGGACAGAGAGTAGGAAAGTTGAAGAAGCTTTAGCTCAAAATGTGAGCATTATAAATGGTTTCTTTGCCCACATGAGCTTACGAGATCAAGTGCAGAAGGTGCAAAATGCTGATATCATACTCGGAGCCCACGGGGCTGGTATGACACACATTATATTTGCTAGGCCCGGGACTGTTATTCTCGAGCTTTTCAGTCCACTCTTTGCACGCCCTCATTATGCATATATTGCTGGATGGATGGGATTACCGTATGAACCCATTGTCGTGCAAGGGAACTTTGCAGACCCATCCAATGTGGTGACCACTCTGGACATGCTCCTGAACCAACTCAACAGAATCCCAAGCTGACATCCTTCCTCATTTTCTATATTTGATGTAACATAGACATGTGGGCGAGTCTGTGCATCTATGTTGCACCAGGAAGGACTGTGGATTACTGTGGGCTCCTGAAACTCATGAAGGGTTGAGACTGAGTTACTCACAAGCAGCAGTAGATCAAGCTCAGCGTTTTTGAAAGGGCAGCTGGGTGCACTGTCCTTTTTCAAGTCACAACACCAAAGGTAAGATGTTACAGACGATAACTGGTATTTGTCCACTTTCTGTACGGTGTTCAAGTTTGCTGTTTAGTGCCCATGACTAAACTCAAAATTTCTGCGTAACGGTTGCAGGAGCGGGAACTGGGAAAGTGATGTGAAGCAAATCCTATTATCAGCACAAAAGCGGTGATGGCAACGGCCGTTGATGCGTGGAAAACGGGGCAATGCGTGTATAGCAAGGGCGAAGCCAGAAGTTGGAAGTGGCATCAGACCTGCTGTAGAAAGGTTTCGCCGGCGGCCTGGCTAGCCTGCATGTAGGTTCTTGTCCCTGAAGCAGTTTATGTTCTTTCTACTTACTGGCCACTCTTGCCCTTTCACCCAGTCGCATAGGAATGTTTCGGAATCCGGAGTAGGTAGTACAAGTTGGTACTAGCCTCTTGGCAGAATAAGCTAGTGTAGTGTGTAGTGCCAAGATGCACCTCCCAACTTCCGTTTCCTACGTGCGTGGAACGTTTCATTAGACTGAAATCTATTACACGAACACAGGCAACTCAAGAAACGATTCCCCATGAAACGTGCGTACTGTAAGTATTTCGCGGAAACCTGTTATGCACACGTGTCATGGTGGCACATTCCAAAACGGATTGCGCAAACAAATTGGGCATGAGTTCCTGCAATGGGTATTGGGTAGCCACAGTGAACCTAAGTGGCAAGGTTGTTTCCGAGCTACATAGCAACACCAGGAGCTGGTTTCCCTACTCGTGAGCATCGAAGGGAATTCCAGGGAAAATTCTGAAGAGTGTAGACCGTGAAGAAAGGAACTTAAGCGCGGCTCATATAATTTCCTGTCCGTGTATCCACCATAATAACGTCGCCAGTGTTTACGAACAGGGGGACAGTGACAACTGCCCCTGTATCGACAGTAGCAGGTTTTGATCCTCCTGTCGACATGGGCTCCCAATTAGCAACTGGCTCTACAGAACATTAAGCCTATTCTGCCAAGAATGCATGCCATTACGTTACCTTGTGCTGTGTCTCCCTTCAGGCCTGGATCGGCTTGAATTACAGTCAGTTTGACTGTGATAGGAAGCTCCACGTCTATTACCTGGAAGCGGGCAACACGGAGTTAATGAAGGGGAAATTGCTCCTCGAAGCAATCAACAGCGAGGAAGCACTTTTCATACTCGGCCGTTCCAAGAAAGCACTGCACATTCCATTCCCTCCTTCAAAAATTTGGTTTTGTCAGCAAGATCAGAGAGACTGAGCCTGGCCTCTTCATAGGAAGTCTGCGGAAGTCACCATCCAACAGTCAGACAACGGGAACATTCCTGTTTCCAGCGGTGCAGCTAAAGATACTGTATCAAGAATTCAAAGACCGTGCCAGGCAGCTCACCATGTCCATGAAGACATACTGATCGCCATCCACGTAGGTAAATTGCTTGAACTCTTTGACGACGTTGGCTTCGTCGATCTGGGTACAAATGGACAAATTGCAGCCCACATTTGGAGACAGCAAAGAACAAGGCATCTTCAAAGCGGGCGCAAAACAGACCAGACCATACCGATTCCCCAGCTCTAAAGGTTTTCTCCACCGTGTTTCCGGTGATGTAGTTCCGCAGTTTGGTCCGGACAAAAGCGGCACCCTTTCCAGGCTTGACATGAAGAAATTCTGCCACATTATCACAATCTCAACGCGCTAACAAGAAAAAGCAGAAGGTGAAGCAGAGCAGACAAACAGCTGACAGAACCTCACCTTGCACGCGCCACGGAGCGTTGTCCAACTCAATGTTAGTCCCAGGCCTGAAATCGTTGCTGGATATGGCAAAGATCTCTGCATATCAAGCTGCATTTACATGAGAAGTGACAACGCCATTCCATCCCTCCACTGTTCAACCTTGGGACGATCAATGTGCATCAGTGAAACATCAGCATTCAGCCTGTGGACCTCGGAGAGCAAAAATCTCTGTTCTAACCGAAACTGAAGGGCGTGTAGCAGGGTCGGATATCTGCCGCGAGCCTCAGCCTTGTGCCGCTGAATCCAGTTCTCAGAAGACAAGGAGGAGCGCAGGACGATGCAGAGGCCGAGGCCGATGACGCCGAGGCCAGGACTGTGCTGCAACTGGCCACAGGCCTCCTGCATGGTGCCACTGTGCACGCCATTGCTTTCCTTGCTGTAGGGCTTTGCAGAGGTTTTGTGCCTTCACGGTGAGTGATACAGATCGTCGACTTCAAGGTCTCTTGGAAAGCCCTAAAAGCTAGTTTAGTGCTCGGGGATGGAAGGAAACGAGCTGGTTACTCCTACCTTGGGGCCGGCGGGCTGTTAGCAGCAATCCTCGTACAACATAGAGGAAGGGATCAAGCTATGGCAATGGAAAAGGCAAGGGTAGGGTAGGGAGTAAGCTATGGCCTTGGCAAAGGCAAGGGTAGAGGTGCCGGATATCATGGTGTTGTACTTCCATACCTCAGTCAGCTCGGCGCCAAGGTTCTCCAACCTTGGATGTGCCGTGGGCAGATGGCACAGATTTTTCGTGATCAGCAAAGGGTGCGGCTGCGTATCGCCATGGCAATACGGCCAGGGCAGCGTCGGGAGGTGAAGCCATAAAGCAGGAGCAAGAGAATCTAGCAACACCGTAGCCTGCCACATCCCCCGAACAACACAGGGGGCTATCTCTGCCACACTCACCTTCCTCCTCTGTTATTTCTGGTTTGCTGTGCACATCTGTTTGTTCCTAACGTATTCTGGCGCTTCTCTTGTCAAGATGGACTTCAAACATGGATGGTGATCACATGAGCATGGAAGGTTTGATGGCACGGAACAAACAATCTCCTGGATGTCCATTGAAAGACAGCAAGGCTTTGAGCGCTGTAGTAATGAAAAAGGCTGTGGAGTCTGAACCGGCCTCTCTTCTCCGCAGACGACTGGAATCTGTGTATTCGGGAAGTGCCTGGTGGACATGTGTACCACACATGTGTTGCCATCTTTCGTGGAGGGCTGCATAGATTGTGTCTCCAGATGCTGCGGAATAACTTGTTAACAGTGACTCCCAGGTACGTGAGTCGCAAGGAACTCGGACCGAAGCAAGATCACAGTTCTCCAGTGGGAATCCTCACCAGAAGACCGCCTGGTACTAGAAACACATTGCCTGCAAGGGCGATTACAAGAGAATGTGAGCTCCCTTCTCTGTTTGCACGCATCTGGTGATGAGTTTGTCAAATCCAGCACTGGCAAAGGATCCGACAAGGAGGGGATGCCAAGGATGATGCAAAACAAAGGGCAACTGTCCTAGCTGTTGGTTGAAGTAGATGGCGAGAATTACAGGCCAGACGATGATGAGTTGGAGATCGTGTGACAGCTGAATGACAGGCGAGAAAGGGGCTTGATTTTTGAACTCTCCCTTCCAACTATCAGACCGGGAACCCCCAGCGCCTAAACCTCACCCGAAGTTTATTACCTGGTTCTCGAGGGGCGTGCGGGATTCGTCGTTACGCGCCCGGCCACCGGCTCCACTCCACCGGCTAGTTTTCAATCCCTCGCCGGTTGTTTGCCCGGTTTGCACCCTAACGCCACACATCGATACCCGATGGAAGTTAATGTCTGCCACAGCCCGTGCGGTACGGCTGTGCCAGGCTTTACGGCGCCATTTCCTTTCGCCCAACGACGCGGCCTTACCAGTTCTCATCCTCCGTCCCGTGAGTTGAACGTGGTCTTGCAGTGTGCGATCACGCGATGGTAAACCATGCGTGCATGAACCATACTTGGATCACGCGATAATAAACCATGCGCTTATCAGCCTGTAGAGTTTCCCGGTTACGATGAACTTAATGTGTTGAGAACGGAAGGAACGCTAATGGAACGCTGACTTTGAGAGCGCATTCATCTTTTGTCTCGCCGTTTCCTCTAGAAGAGTTGGTTGCTTGTCTATCATATCTCAATGGAAAGCTTACAACAAGACGGACAAGCCGGTGTGAAGAACGCTCGGTTTCAATGAAAGGTGACAGAGATATGAGCAAAGGAAGCCTTTGAAAGGCATGCCATCTATTTCTCTACCCGCTTTGTCCAGATGAGTCAAATGCTTTCTTATCATACTTCAATGGAAAGCTTACAACAAGACGGACAAGCCGGTATGAAGCACGCTAGGTTCCGATGAAAGAAGACGGAGATATGAGCGAAAGACGCATTTGAAAGGCATGTCATCTTTTTGTCTACCCGCTTCCTCCACATGAGTCAAATGCTTTCTTACCAGTCTTTGATGGAAAGCTTACAACATGACGGACACGTCGGTGTGCAGCACGCCTGGTTTCGATCAAAGATGAAGGAGATATGAACTGAAGAAGCTTTTGAAAGGCAGTTCACATTTTGTCTACCCGCTATCTCCAGAAGAGTCAAATGCTCCCCTATCATACATCGATGAAAAGCTTACAACGAGACGGACAAGCCGGTATGCGGCTATTTGGCTTCGATCAAGGACAACAGAGCTACTACGGAAAGCTGCCTTTGAAACAATGGACACAGTTTCCAAGTCACTACTTTTTTCTTCTTCCTTGGCACTTCATCAAACCCTCTCAACCGTTGCAAACTGTTTGAACCTTCATTCGCAGCAGCTCTTGTAATGGCATTTGAGACCAAGGTCTCTCTCTCTCTGCTGAGCTGTAAGTATCTGAATTTGATGTTAAGGTTTGTTCCATGATAGCGGCAATATCAAAACACAGATCCTTGTGATGGAAAGCAACCTCACAAATCTCCCTACATCCTGCTTCAATTGTGTCCATCCTTCGCTGCTGAGTTTGCTGGAAACGTGAGGTCTTTGTACTTGTTGCCACCAAACTACTGTTAGGGATGACAAGTTCCGGGTTTTCCTGGTCCTGTAGCCAATAGGACATTGCTAAAGTAGACGTTGCTGCTCCATCAGGGCAATATGCAGCAGGAATGGGAGTACACTCCTTCACACACTCCTTCACAGGTGCAGTTCCATCTTTGCAGATGACAAGTAATTGCTGAACCTTAATAATATGCTTGCATATGAACCCTTTCAGGCCCATAGTGTGCACGTTGCCCATGGTGAATCTGCATGATCTATAACATACCAAGTAGACTCAATGGAGGAAGACAAGCAGTGAGCCGGCCCAAGCAATCCTCCTCATGGGCATGGTAGAATTCAGTTCGGTGGAATCTCCTGAGCTTGTAGAACCGCATGCCCCATCAGAAACTCTTGTTTCTTATTTCGAACATAGCCTCCTTCTTTAGTGAAGTGCTGGTACCAGTAACGTCGTGCTACCACAAAAACCAGCTGGTATAGTAACCAATCCAATCTGCGTGCAGGCAAGGTAGCTTTGGAAAAAAATACACGTTCTTTCAAGAAGCGGTGAAATGCTTCCACTGCCGAGGTAGTATTCTGCCCGGCATGAGGGAATAGCCGAGCATTACAGATCCACATATCTGCAACAACAATCATTCACTTGTCAGGGGTTCACCTGAAGGTAACAGGAGCAAAAACATGAAGTGCGTAGAAAATGAACTAACCCATTATGGAATCCCACTGAGCTTTGAAATACGAGACGTAAGTAGGTTGTTTGACCACCCACTTGGCATAGAATGCAGATAGCATAGACCTTGCAGTGCTCAAACAAATGGCTGTTGTGGTTGCACCTTGGACATACATAATTCCACCTAGTTACGCCCAAATTGCTTTCCGGTCATCCATGTCACGTACCTTGCTTAGCGATTGGCGCCAAGCTTTACGAACATGCCACAAACACAATATGATCGGCATGTTATGTGACCAAACCTGTTGGATAGCTGTTATCTCAGCTTGGCAATCATCCACGATGAAGGAGCTCGGAATCCATGCAGGGTCACGTTTGAATACCTGCAGCCGGACAACAGAAAGCCATGGAACCATCGAGGCAATTGTTGCCTCCTTGGAAATCACCCAAGCAACAGGTACTCCGTTAAAATGAGGGTCAAACACCATCACAGTGAACAAATTGTACTTGTACTTGTTCATGCCGAATGTGGCATCCATAGCTAAAACACTATTATTTCCATACTATACCATAGCCTCCAACATGAATGGGGTCTGAATTCCCAAGCAGAATGGTTTGTCATCAGGTGCCAAGTAAAATACCATAGACGCATTTTGCGCAAGCCACATGGAAACAGAGGTGCAATCATCAACATGAAGCTTGTATTCACCTATATCCAACTGAGTAGCAATGTTCAAAACATCTTGCCGTAACATGTAGTCATCTCGAACGTGTTCATATGGCTCTGCTGAATTATTTACCTTCATGAACACGGCATCCTTGTGTCGACGCATAATTTCATCGGCGGACACCTTGCGAACAAGTGAATGACCCCAAATCAAGATGATTGTCTTCATACAAGCCAATCTCGGCAACCATGGGCCACGGCAATAAGCGCTTTACGAAAGTTAGCTTGACATCCATGCTTCACACTCTCTCCTCTCGCAATTTTGCACTTCGCTGTTTGAACACTTAAGAGGCCTTGAGGACTAGATTGCCGAAAATCCTCGGGCCCATATGAACACCGATTACATGCCGAGCGTTGAGCGTCGTCGGTTCCTCACATGGCAGTATAAGTAAGGCTACCCTAAATCCCACAAGTCACTGTCCTGTTTAGTGAGTGCCACATGTAAGATAAGGTGAAGTGAAGACTACCAGTTAAAGTCAACGGAAAAAAATCAGGATGGTACCTCGTGTAGGAAAGGGCTGTGAGGACAGACGATGTTATAGGTTTCAAGAGCTTGTTGGGTCCCGTTGAATCCTTCTTATAGAAATTTATTGGATGCTCTTTGTTTGCGCTCATACCAGCTACAAAGTCCACCACTCTGTCCATCAAGATGTGAGCAACACGAATCATCCACGATGCCCATGTGCCCATTCGAATGGCTCGAGGAGCACACCCACTCCAAATCTACGGTGAGAAGTGTCCGGTTTAGGCAATTGCACCACGAATGGTGTATCCCGAGGCCGCTCCTCAAAATTTTTGCACTGACGATCCATGTACACTAAGCTCAATCAAAGCGCCCTTGACAAGTAAGATCATCGGCCTAATCAACCCCTTTGGTCGGTATGGCGAAACTTTGAACATAGCGACGTGAATTTGGGCAATCGCTTGAATGAACATTAGGGTTAATGGTGGTTGCCACGAAGCTAGGTATTGTAAGCGTAATTGGCGCATGGTTTACTATCGCGTGATGCCCGCACCGCCACACCGCTGGAATAGCCTGTTGGTGTACACAACGGGTTCACTCAGACGGAGGATGAGAACGGTAAGGCCGTCGTTGGCGAAACGGAATGGCTTTTGTTCACAGACGGAGGATGAGAATCGGTAAGGCGTCGTTGGGCGAAACGGAATGGCTTTTTTGTTCACTCACGGACGGAGGATGAGAACTGGTAAGGCCACGTCGTTGGGCGAAACGGAATGGCTTTTGTTCAGCTCACGGACGGAGGATGAGAACTGGTAAGGCCGCGTCGTTGGGCGAAACAGAATGGCTTTTGGCACCAGCCGTGGGCACAACTGTATCTGCCGCGTAATGGCATTAACTTCCATCGGGTATCGATGTGTAGGGCACCCAAACTGGCCCCCTACATTCTTCTTGTGTACATACATATCTACACAAGTACATATATTTTTTGCTGCAAGTTTTCAAACCCTGAGACATGTTGATGGGTGCACATTGGTGAGAAGCCCGTTTGAAGTAGATGTGAAGAATAGACACTCATGTACAAGAATGCCGGCGGACATGACCCCAAATCGATATGATTGTCTTCATACAAGCCAATCTCGGCAACCATGGGCCACAACAATAAGCGCTTTACGAAAGTTAGCTTGACATCCATGCTTCACACTCTCTCCTCTCGCAATTTTGCACTTATTTGTTTGAACACTTAAGAGGCCTTGAGGACTAGATTGCGAAAATCCTCGGGCCCATATGAACACCGATTACATGCCGAGCGTTGAGCATGTGTTCCTCACATGGCGATAAGTAAGGCTACCCTAAATCCCACAAGTCACATCTGTTTAGTGAGTGCCACATGTAAGATAAGGTGAAGTGAAGACTACCGATTAAAGTCAACGGAAAAAATCGGATGGTACCTCGTGTAGGAAAGGGTGAGGATGACGATGTTATAGGTTTCAAGAGCTTGTTGGGTCCCTTTGAATCCTTCTTATAGAAATTTGTTGGATGCTCTTTGTTTGCGCTCATACCATACAAAGTCCACCACTCATCCATCAAGATGTGAGCAACACGAATCATCCGATGCCCATGTGCCCATTTCGAATGGCTCTGAGAGGAGCACACCCACTCCAAATCTGCAGCTGAGAAGTGTCCAGGTTTAGGCAATTGCACCACGAATGGTGTATCCCGAGGCCGCTCCTCAAAATTTTTGCACTCGGTACGATCCATGTACACTAAGCTCAATCAAAGCTGCCCTTGACAAGTAAGATCATCGGCCTAATCTGAACCCCTTTGGTCAGCGTAAGCGGAAACTTTGAACATAGCAGACGTGAATTTGGGCAATCGCTTGAATGAACATTAGGGTTAATGGTGGTTGCCACGAAGCTAGGTATTGTAAGCGTAATTGGCGCATGGTTTACTATCGCGTGATGCCCGCACCGCCACACCGCGCGGAATAGCCTGTTGGTGTACACAACGGGTTCAGCTCACGGACGGAGGATGAGAACTGGTAAGGCCGCGTCGTTGGGCGAAACGGAATGGCTTTTGTTCAGCTCACGGACAGAGGATGAGAACTGGTAAGGCCGCGTCGTTGGGCGAAACGGAATGGCTTTTGTTCAGCTCACGGACGGAGGATGAGAACTGGTAAGGCCACGTCGTTGGGCGAAACGGAATGGCTTTTGTTCAGCTCACGGACGGAGGATGAGAACCGGTAAGGCCGTCACAAACAGAATGGCTTTTGGCACCGGCCGTGCTGCACAACCGCCGCGGTGTGCATTAACTTCCATCGGTATCGATGTGTAGGGCACCCAAAAGCTGCCCCTACATTCTTCTTGTGTACATACATATCTACACAAGTACATATATTTTTTGCTGCAAGTTTTCAAACCCTGAGACATGTTGATGGGTGCACATTGGTGAGAAGCCCGTTTGAAGTAGATGTGAAGAATAGACACTCGCGCTGTACAAGAATGCCTGGCAGGACATACGGAAAGTGTATTAGACGAAAATACAATGTTACAAGATGCCAAAAGCCTCGCCAATGAGTATAGGATACATGATTGAAGTGAGGAGCAACCAATAAAGCTTAACAACCCTTCGTTGAGGAGGCCCTGTTGATCCATGAAATTGAGAGCTAGTGCACATACATGGAATTCCAAAAGCCTTGCAGTGAGTAGAAGTCGCGCGCTTGAGATCAGCGTTGCTGAAGAGCTTTTAGAACCATAACGCTCATAAGGAAGACCTGCTGCAAAATGCCCTAAGCCTTGGCATGGAAGGAAAGTTCATGCTTGAGTTCACGATCAACCAAAAGCCTGCCAAGAGCAAAAGCCCGCCAAGAGCAAAAGGCTGTTCAAACTCCATAGCCCGCGAATGCACTTCGTTGCGGAAGTGCAGCTTGGACGAATACGAAAATATACGTACAAATACTTACATATCTGTAGATACATATGTACACAAGAATGTAGGGACCAGTTTGGGTGCGAATCGGGCAAACAAACGACGCGGGATTGAAAACTAGCCGGTGGAGTGGAGCCAGTGGCCGAGCGTGTAACGACGAATCCCGCGCGCCCCTCGAAAACCAGGTAATAAACGTCGGGTGAGGTTTAGGCCCTGGGTCGGGAACCAACTGACCTAGTCGGTGAAGTGTTGTTCCACTCATTTGGGGTATATTAATGCTCTAAAAAATTTGACAAAAAGTCTATCATATGGATTTGATGCTCTATAAAATCTGACAAAAAGTCTGCAGCTCAACGCAGGCTTCCGAAGGAGCTATCGATTGCACCTTCCACTTCCAAATGCAGCCATGCTCACCTTCGTATCAGCTGTGGGCTCCGTTGCCTAATTACGTGCAATCGCGGGCTCGACAAGTGAGCACCACATATCCTCGGGGCGCTGTAAGCGGGGCCTTCTCTAGCTGGCTAACCACAGCCGGATCCTGCAAAATGCAATCGATAGAGGCAGGGGAGGTTTTAGCCTGTTTCACGAGCGCGTTTTGAGACTCTGCCCATGACGCATTTTCAACGAAGTTTTTATTGAGGGAGAAAAATTGTTGGGAAAAGCCCATCCGACAAAGGTGCCAGGCATGGCTGACTGCTGGCCATTACCAAATGTCACAGGGCCCAACTAGGCTCTTGTATTCCTCACATGGGTTTGTTGTTCCCTACATATTATCTAGGGTTTTGAGCTAATGAGCGCAAAGGCGTGACTAATTCTGCCTCGATCATGTTCTCTGTCGTCAAATGGGGGACAATGCGGGAGTAAAATACCTGCAAGTTGACACCTGTTTTCTTGTGATACCCGATTCTGCAGATATTGTGAGGTAAAATTTCACTTTTTTTGGTGGAGTAGCCCGTTTTAACAGAATCCGCCAAATTTGCGCAAACGTTGTTTTTGTTGGAAGAAAGTCATAACCCACCGTCTGCAAGGCATGGGGCTTTCGAAGAGCCAAGACACTTCACCAACTGCAGAGGCTAGCATACTGGCTAGGGATGGCTTAATAGATCGAGAACTATGTGTGCGCATGTGACATCTACTGGAGAATTAAACCAGATTGCCCAAAACTAAATCAGCTGCCCTTTTACAACCACTTCCCATACTGGACCAACCCTTGGAAACCATACATCTAGACTTCATTATGAGCCTTCCACTCTTACCCAATGGCCACAATGCTATCCTCTTGTTTGTCGACAGACTTATCCAGATGATCCACCTAGCACACACAAGGGATGCATACTTGCTCTGCAATAGAAACCGCGGATCTTTATCTCTCGTATGTTTATCATCATCTTTGACCGGGATCCCCAATTCCTCCTTAGGTTTTGGACTATTGACCTTCACCACGGGCTAGGCACAAAACTTTCCTTTTCCTCAACTTGTCATCCACAAATCGTGGCCTCACGGAGAGAATGAATCAAACCATGGAAACCGCTTCGTACCTATGTTGCTCACTATCCGAAGACTTGAAGAATTTCCTCCACCAGCTCATTGAGTTCGCCTGTAACAACACCACCAATTTGTCCACTAGCCATAGCCCTTTTTTTATGTTGTATGCACTCCACCCTCGCACGCTTGCTTCCAACTCTCTTCCCAACATCCCCAACAAACAACCATAGAGGGCATTCATACGCACCTTCGTATCCTCCACGAAGCCCAAACTAACTTGCAAGAAGCCCAGAATTGGCAGAAATAGGTTACAGATATACTCACCATCGAATGCTTTCTTTCATCCAAAAAATCTTGTACTTCTTTCCGTCCAAAACCTTTATCTGCCTGGTATCCGCAAACTCCAGCTTCGTTGGGTTGGCCCCTTCCATATTCAACAACAAATTGTCGAGATGGCGTACGTCGCATGAAATAAGCACTTGAATTCATATAAGCACTTCCTCAACAGACAACCAAGCAAAAAAAATGTAATATGCCACCCACTTAGAAGATTCATGATGTTTTTCATGCGGGTCTCCTCCGACCTTATATTGGTATATCTCTGGCCACTTCGCCACCCTAGCTCATCTACGATCATCTTGAATACAAAGTCGAGGGCATTCTTGCTCGCTTGCAAGTCCGTTCGTCAACAAATCCGCTTCCGTGGCTTTCAGAAGGGATATCCACCGTCTGAGGCCACCTGGGAGCCTCTACAGCATCTCCGCCACTACCCACACATCCTCGCGAGCTACCTTGCTCTACACCGCCTCACGCTACCAACTTTGGGACGAAGTTTTTCACCTCCGAAGTAGATACAGAGTGATAAATACAGGGTAGATAAAAAGATGAATATTAGCAGAATACGAACGGATAAGGAGGGTTAATATGGAAACTGATGCATATGAGCCCGCTCATGCGAACAACTCACATGCCGGAACAGGGTTCCATCTACACCATAAATACCATACGCACGACATTGCGGGCAGTTTAGACAGTGTACTCTTTCAAGTCGTCATAAAACAAGTCCTAGTTGTCCAAGCCTTCCAGTGAAAGCCTATGTGTTCGTTTCACACCGTTAGCACCTTCCAAGTGAGCCCCTCCTTCCCCCACTTTTTCTATGGAGGCCCATACTTGGGCTCAAGGAGGATGTTAGGTTAGGTAGGGAGGGACCTCTTTGTTATTGCCTTAGGATTGTGAGCTGTGAAAAGGCCTGTAAAAAAGCCATGATAAATACCGATACAAATTCAGTAAAAAGCCTTTCAAGTGAGGGTTGTCCTCTTCCATCAAGAGACTCAAATCTACCACTTGAGTCATTGCCTCAAATACTTGATGGCGCACACTTACATGAGACATAGTATAGACGGAGTTTAGACGAAGACAAGCCCCACGGATTTCAAAGTGAAAGACACTCATTCTGGTACGAGGCTGCAAGTCCTAATTCAAGTGGAAAATAGGGCATTTAACAGACGGCTTCTTACCATTTTCCGGTTTGCGGCAAATATTTCACCGGGCACCCGATACGGGTTCCGTTTCGAGCATCCTGGATGGACTTAGCGAGCCTATTTTAGCAGTCAAACAAGATTCTCATTTGACCACAGAACCAAATGTTTGAGCCCCGAATCCCATCTATTGGATTATCCTCTTAGGGTTTCTAAAGAGTTTGCTTTCCTTCACCTCTTACAGTTGGGGGGAAATCATCAGCCAAATAAGTATAAAACCTAACTTGTTGAGTTCATCATAGGTTTGGCGTTATCCTCTTAGGGTTTAGGGTTGGGACTCTTGGGTTATCCAAATGAAAAATAAAAGAGATAAATATTTGAGAAATAAGGTTAAAATTAAAAAATAAAAGAGATAAATAAAGCTAATTAGTTACTGCCCGGTTGAAAACCTATTTGTTGTCCCATGCATATAATCTTCTAGAGAGAGATTACCTAGAGAGGATTCTTCCGACAACGGGTGTCGATCGCCCTAAAGAGGTCATTGGCCAACCAAGTGTAGAGGACGGCAGCAAGCGCAGGGGACGCGGCATCTTCGGCACCAGTGGTAGGTAGGCCTTTTCATATCCCAGACCACGACATTCTCGGAGCAGTAGGCAGTTTCAAAATGGGCGACCGCAGTTGCTAGTCCCCCTTGGCCTGGTCCGCCCTTGAGGGTTGTTCCCCTCCATTTCGGGGTAGATGGGATTTCTCATCCCTTTTTACTACATCAAGTCTACATTAAGCTGCATACAATCTTCTAGAGAGAAGTTGCCTAAAGAGGAACTCGTAGAGATCAATAGTATGCAAACATTCCCGAGGTTCCGAGTTTAGCAACTGCGCGTGTTCAATTAGGGTCGGCTTATAGGATACTTAAAACGTTGGGGGGTCTAGGAGATAGAGAAATAAATTGAATTCGTTACGCGCATCAGATCACACTCTAGAGAAAGTAGCATGCCCTACATACATAGGAGAGCTGCTTAAAGATAAGTGGATTGCAAACATTCCGGAGATTAACAGCTACGCATGCACGATTGTGGTGGACCTAGCGTAAACTAATCTAGTTATATTTTTGTTCCAATATATGTGATTTCATTTCAGTCATATCTCTGCTCCAACATGTGCAACTTCATCTTAGTCATATCTCTGCTCCAACATGTGCAACTTCATCTTAGTCCCACAACGATCATCTATCCTTAGTGCACCAAAAAACATTTTTGTTTCTTCTTGTTTTAGAGGATACTTAGAGGATTATGGTCAATCTACCGGATACTTAAAAGATTGGAGTCAGCTTACAAGCTACTTAAAGATTAAACTGACTTAAGAATAATAATGTATATATAATATAATTATATCTATATTATTTCAAGTATATATATTTTTGGAATTTCAGTTCGTATAGAGATACTATCTTTATTATGAGAAAAGATGAAAAAAGAATTATTTTCTATTGAATAGTTATAACAGCTAAGGTGTTTGGTCGTGCTAAAGAACACTCGTATTAGGTCGTGCTAAGGAAAACTTTGCTCTTTGGTCGCCCCAATAAATATACCTACTGTAATCTAGATCGCGCTGAAAAAAACAATGTTGCTTATTGGTCGCCTTAGAAAGGGCTTTGCTCGTAAGTCACCCTAAGAAATGTTTTGTCGCGCCATAAAGGCGTTAATCTGTAGTCGCTCAACGAAAACAACTTTGCTCTCTGGCGTCTCCATTTTGTGGGACGCAGTACACGCGATTTCTGGCAGCATGTTGCAGAACAAGTCTTTCACGAGGAAGACCCGGCGAGGCAAGGTGCTGAAAGTGGTCCGGGAGCATTATCTGAGAGATGACATATGGTGCGGAGCTGTTTTCTGTGAGGACTGCGACACGGCTTCTGCTTGTTTGCGGAAGTCGCCGGAGCAGATACTTGTGATCGATGCCAACGTTGCTCTCCATCAGATCGACCTGCTGGAGAATCCAGGGATAGGTAACGTGGTGGTCCTGTCGGTGGTTTTGGAGGAGGTGAAGAACAAGAATGTCAGTGTTTACAATCGACTGAGGGCTATTTGCAGTAACCCTGAGCGGCGGTTTTTCGTGTTTGCAAATGAGCATCATAGGGATACCTTTGTAACGGGGAGGGATGGGGAGAGCCCGAACGATCGGAATGACAGGGCAATTCGCGTTGCAAGTGCGTGGTATCAAAGGCACTTGGAGGGGGTTAGGGTTTTGCTAGTCACTAACGATGCAGAGAACCGGAGGAGAGCGAGTGAGGAGGGAGTGCGTGCGGAGACTGTACAGTCGTTTGTGCAGTCGCTTGGGCAGCCTGAGCTCCTGGATTTGGTGGCACAAGCGAAAAATGAGGATGTTGACGATGTGGAAGATGCACGTGCTTCTAAGAGGAAGAGGATATATGCAGACCACAAGCCTATGTCTGAGATCACGGCAGGTCTGCATACTGGTCTCTACCACCAGGGTAAATTGAGAGTTAATAGGTATAACTCCTACTCGGCTTCAGTGACTGTGGACTCTGTTGGTGCTGATATTCTTGTGAATGGGCGGGTGGACATGAATCGGGCATTCGATGGCGACGTAGTGGCCGTGGAGTTGCTGCCGGAGAGTCAGTGGAGTGATGGCATCTCGAATAAGATCATGGAAGAGGAGGAGGAAGGGGCAGAAGATGCCGTAAGTTTGGTCCCAGGCAGTGCAGAAGATGCACCTGAGACTGCTGAAATATTAGCTGAGCCTGTGCCGAAGGATGGTTCCACCCCTCGCCAACCCTGTGGTCGTGTTGTAGGTATCATCAAGCGTAATTGGCGAAGTTATTGTGGATCATTGCAAGCACCCCGTGTTGGTGAGGGTGGGGGAGCCACAAGCGCATTGTTCATTGCTACGGATAGGAGGATACCCAAGATCCGAATACAGACACGGCAACTTTCTAACCTGATATCTAAGCGGTTGATGGTGTCTGTGGACTTTTGGGAGCCGACATCCCATTATCCTTCGGGTCACTACATCAAGACGTTAGGGGACATCGGAGACCGTGCTACTGAAAGTGACATATTGCTGATAGAAAATGACATCAACACCAGGCCATTTTCAGCACAGGTGATGGCTTGTGTTCCAAAATCGCCCTGGGTTATGCCACAAGAGGAGCTTGGAAATGCACATCGCGAGGATTTCCGCCAGCGCCGGGTTTTCAGTGTTGACCCACCTGGATGTACAGATATAGATGATGCCTTGAGTTGCACCCTTCTTCCATCTGGAAATTATGAGGTTGGTGTCCACATTGCAGATGTGACGACATTTGTTTATCCTGGCACCCCGCTGGACGATGAGGCAGCAGAGCGCGGCACTTCTACTTACTTGGTGGAGCGGCGTATAAACATGCTTCCGAAGGAGCTGACAGAAGATGCTTGCTCCCTTAGAGCAGATGTGGAGCGGTTGGCATTTTCTGTGTTGTGGGAAATGACTCCTGATGCAGATGTGATTTCCACCCGTTTCACCAAAAGCATAATCAAGTCTTGCGCAGCCTTCACATATGCTGAAGCTCAGGCACGTATAGATGACACCCAGATGGAAGACCCATTGACATCTGATCTTCGCAACATGAATCGGCTTGCAAAGGTTATGAGAGCCAGGAGAATAGAGCGTGGAGCATTGACATTGGCATCGCCAGAGGTGAAGTTCGATATTGATACAGAGACTCATAATCCATTGGATGTAGCAATGTACCAAGTGAGGGAAACCAACCAGATGGTCGAAGAGTTCATGCTTGCTGCAAACGTATCAGTAGCACAGAAGATTCTGAGGCATTTTCCCTTATGTTCTTTACTGAGGCGTCATCAGATCCCAACTCCCAAGATGTTGGAACCTTTAGTGCGAACAGCAGCAGCCGTGGGTGTGGAGTTGGACATCACCTCTTCCAGGTCTCTTGCTGATTCTCTGGACAGAGCCGTAGGAGCTGATCCATACTTCAACAAACTGATCAGGATTCTGGCAACCCGCTGCATGACCCAGGCTTTGTATTTCAGTAGCGGGAATCTCTCTGAACCTGAGTTCCACCACTATGGGCTGGCTGCCCCTCTCTACACCCATTTCACTTCCCCCATCAGGAGGTATGCAGATGTCATCGTCCACAGGTTACTTGCAGCTGCCTTGGGATTGTGCAGCCTTCCTCATTCTTTGCAGGAAAAAAAATCCCTTACAGACATCTGTGACAACCTCAACTACCGACACCGAAATGCTCAAGTGGCAGGTCGAGCTTCCGTCGAGCTCCATACTCTCATCTTCTTCAAAGAAAGGCCCATAGACACGGAGGCAAGGATTGTGAAAATCCAGTCCAACGGCCTCATTGTGTTCGTGCCTAAATACGGCATTGAGGGCCCAGTCCATTTCCAGGGCAAAGAAGAAAACCCAAGCAAATTCAACTCTGCCAAGAACAAGGTACGAGACCCTCCTCCTCAGAACAAAGAGCCCTCCCTTGCCTGGGTTGTGAATGAGGAGACCCAGACTGTGTCGTCCACTGGGAGCTCGGTCGTTTACAGAATACTGGATAAAGTATTCGTCCACATCGAAGTTGTGGAACCCCAACCAAGCCGAAGAAAACTGCAGCTCACCTTGATTCCTGAGTTGCCCTCTTAGCCTTTGGACCAGTGTCCTGGTGCAGTTTCTTGATAAATAAATGTACCTGGATTGAACGCTAAGCCTCGCTAAAATTTCTACTGGCGCTTACAGCCCTAGGCGAGATCCTGGGTCGCTGGGAAGCCAGCAGTCGTCGGATACAGGCTGCGAAATAGGGGGGCAAGTATGTTACTTCGAAGCTTGTGCTACTTCAAAAGACAAAATAGTAATGCATAATTATTTATTTAGTCATGTAATATATTAGTTCAGATTAATCAACATTGCGTAAAATGTGGAACAGCAAACTTATTTCCTTGCTCATTACAATGCTAAGAGACTATCTCAAAGGCCCCTTAGTACTTAGTATGACACCTAAGCGACTTTGCTAGCTCCCCACCATACCCATCTATTGAAAAGCCCCCTCGTAAATCACACCCACTATGTCCATCTATTCAAAAGCTCCCTCGTAAGGTTCATCAAGGAATAACCATATGGATAAATATTATTACATATTTCTTCCACCGGTGCTAGTGGTCACTACACTAGTACACACTAAATGCGGACACGAAACCCGAGGCGCATACTCCCCTTGGGCACCATGTGGACTTTCACAGCGGCCTTAGGCCTAATGAAAATGCTATGCGAAAGTGCAAGGCAAGAGTTCACATGTCAGCGAGAGTGCGAGGATGGGTGAAAACGCGATAGAGGACAAAGTTTCAAAACTACTGCTCTAGCATAAGACCAACGAAAATCCCTTTATCATCTATGCTACATCTCTGCCTCATACGCTATATAATGACATAGGTGTGTGCATTCTTCTGGCTACAGGGTCCATAAAAGTCAATTGTTTTTTTTTAATGGAAGCTTCCAATTGCAAATTCTGCTAGTTATAGATTCCCAAAGGGCGAGCTCCCTATTCAAGGTATTATCACAATTGATAGGATTAGCAAGTGCAAGCACTGTCAAGAGCATGTTGTTCCATTCTGCTTCCATTTCCCATATCCTCTAGCCACCTGATTATTTGTCGGAACAAGCCTGCAACATAGGGTTCAAGAAATAGCCACTTATCTACAATGGTTGTCAATTGCTGCCACAAAGTTTTCAAGGGGTGGGAGACATGAACATCCAATTTGCGTGTTACAAGCATACTTGTCTTCTCAATAATGTGGGAGGTAGCCGCACCCTGATTAATTTCACCCATTGTTGTATCATGAGGCAAATAATATATTAATGCTCCTAGCACTTGTACAGTGTCATCTTGATTACTTGGCAAAGGAGTGTGCCGACATTCAGTTTTAGCTGGTGTAACCGCAGAGTATTCAACAACTAGTTTTTGAGTGGAGACTACTCTATTCATAAGCACCAATAGCTTCGACTGCTGTTTGCACATATTTAAGCCTTTCGTGCCTTGCTTACATTTGCAATAAGACTTAGCGTTCCAACACCACTCACAGTATAAGATTACACAGTGTCATGGTCCTGGCTTTTAACATAAGCAAGGTTATGAGATGTTGAAGTAGGCAGGAAAACGTACATAACTATCTAGTATGTCTATGCATGCCTCCTATAAGGCACTTTTCACTAGTCTTTCTTAGTACTTTGAATTCTAAATCATATACATATGCCACCCGGTGACTTTATATTCAGCCTCATACCAATTACAAAAATGTCTATTGTCATCTTCGAGCAAAATGTGCACGAGCCGGTTTTGGTTCCATGGAATTGTCCGCTCAACTCTAATCCATTATTGCATGTTAGAGCCAGGCCAATTGATGTTTAAAATACATACTTCACACAAAGCTAAAACTTCATGGAAGGCATCACATCGATTCCACTAGACGCTACTGTCATGGACTGCTTGTCACTAATTCAGGTCCGAACTCCTCCCTTGCTCTAAGTACTTGACTCTGGCTAAGAAGGAGTGGGTGAAATAAAAGTTGTTATGCAAGACCACAACTTTCCAGATTCTAATTGATCATGAGACTAGGTAGTCCAAAGTTTTTTAAGGAAGCATTGTGATCGGCAAGCAATCCTTGGTCGATAAACTTTTTACTTCAAAGGGTCAGTAGGAATTTATAGTTAGAGCTTGATGCTAGGATTTGGCATTTCCATGCGACACATGAGCTTAATGTGAAGCTATGGATGAGCTCAATGTAAAACATTCAGTGTTTTTCCCATTACTTGGTAAAGAGCAGCATGCCAAGGACTTTATGTTATACATTCAAAGTGATTTCTAGCTGAGGAGGCTGACGAGTTGGTGATTTATAGTACGGATGCCACACTTGGCACCAACAAAAGGAAGTTCTAGCACTTCATGCCTTTCATTTTTGTGGCTTGGATGATCACTAGTATTAAAGGTACGAGACAAGTGACATTTTGTAGTGGTTAGAATGCTTGCGAGCAAAGATGATGCTTCTGCATATGAGGCATATTGGCAGGCTACAGTTTTTATTGTAGATAATTATATATGATAAAAATTAATGTCATTCAAGCTGTATTCAAGATATGTGCTGGTTTTCTTATGTTCGTGGCATGTTAGGGAAGTTTGGCTATGACAACTGCTCGTTTCATAATTGGAAACATTTCGAGTTGACTTACGAATTCCAAAAATTGTCATCCACTTTTCTTGTTGTCTCCACATGCAATCTTTCATAGTGCCCTTAAGATCAACATAAACTTCCGAAATAAGTGGACTTGTTTACATCTACTCCCATATATATAATATAGACTATATATATGTAAATGGAATCACGGGAATTCCCCCCGACCTGAAAATTTCGTGGACACTAAAAATTTCTTCCGTTCTTCTGCCCAACGACCGGAGAATATCTTTGTGGTGGTTGTGGTTGTGGTTGTGTCCCACGACTCCGGAGTTTTGTCCTTTCTTGCTTGTAGCGTTCCGCTGTCGCACATCACCAGCTATACAAATCTGATAAAGAAACACGAGGAAATGGGAAGTGAAAGTTCTCGGAAGCTGCTGACGAAGCTTCGCACGCCTGTCAGGTCGCAATGGTGTTACGATAATGGGCGCACTGGTTGGCTGTCGGGAAGGCAGCCCCCTTCCCTGAGGGAGGTCTTATCGCCTTTGACTGGGGGTCCGCACGCGCCTGCGTGCTGCTCTTAGTATATGGGCACACCGCCGCCGTTTGAAGAAAGATAGAAGAGAGAGACTGGAAGCTAAAACATACCAATGTATACAGCAGTCTTCCTTTCCTCCACATCCAAGCGGAGATGGCAGTGTTTGTACGTACCAAGTTCGGACTCCCGCGTCTCAACAGTTGGAGACGCGAATCAATGAATGGGCTCACCGAAGCTTCCATTTGGTCTCTGGTGTGCCAACCCTGCTGCCTTGCAGCTCGACTTGATTGATCCACTTCTTGCTCGGAATTTCCCTGTTCGGATGGAGGTTTGGATTCATTCCTTCTCCTTCCTGGAGCTGCAAAAGCTGAGTTCATTTTCGTGTGGTGCCCAGCAAATCTGTGCAACGTGGTGTGCGCAGTCTGCACAAGGCAATGTTTGCATCAGCCTCGGAGGCCCGTGGTTTGATCGGCGCTGAGATTTTATCCGTTGCTTGCACGCAGTGCTTTGTGACTTGAGACGGGCAGCGGATTCTGGAAAGAGGGAAATGGCGGACAGGTGGGAGGAGGCTCCGCCGGGAGCTCCCCGCCGTAGCGTGGGGAGAAAAGATGGCGAGGTTCCCAGGCTGGAGAGAGGAGGGAGCAGGGGGGAAGCCGGGCTGCCTCCACGCGCCGGTGTAGATCCTGTGATGGGACGCGCCAGGTCTACCAGCTCGAATCCGTTTGCTAATCCGTTTGCGGACGACCCGGCCATGGCCAGTAGGACTCAGCTGCTTGCTGCAAATGCGCCCCTTCCTGCGGATGAGCTTTCATGGAATCCGCTTCTCAGTCGGAGCGGGGCCCGCTCCAGGGGCTCCAATTCGGGCAGGCGATCGCATGCAGAGGACTCTGCAAGGTGGAATCCGCTGCTGTCTCGGGCCGGATCACGCCACAGTCAGCCCCTGGGGGATGATGCTTGGAATCCCGTTCTCAGCCGAGCCAGATCGGGGACCTCCAACCAGGGGGCGGACTACGTGCGCGGAGCCTCCACCAATGACGGCTCTGTTATGGCAGCCGCCACTTCTTTTGACCCGTCTGTCTTGCTGCAGGAGGGGCTCGGGGAATGGAAGAATCGTAATTTTAATCTTGCCTACATCAAGAAGGCGCAGAGCTTCAAGGGGAGGAATGTTGAGGAGCTGCTGAGAAGTGGGAGCCGAGGTGCCGGGGAGAGGAGGCAGGAGGAGACTGTGGAGGAGACTGTGAAGATGGACTACTCTTTGGACCTTCCCAAGGACTTCTATGATATTCTGGCAGCTGCTCCGCACGCTGCTTTGATACATCTTGTCATCCTCTACCACCAGGCACTTTGGAAGAAAGGTTTCCTCTCCGAAGCTGACAAGATTGCGAGGACCTTGTCGGAACTCCGCATTCCAGACCAGATATCTCAGACCGAGCTGAGGGGCATGGATCTGCTGCTCAAAGATGGGCTGTTGCAGTATATGCAGCGTGTCAGCCCACATTTGCCAGTTATTCCCACCCAGGTTGGTGTTGTAACCGTCTCTGCTGCCATGGTGGCCACGTGGGCCATGGCTTCATTTCGCAAATGGGGTCACCGTCTGAAGGGAAACGTTGTGGCTCTCAGATTGTGAAGTTCAAAGGTCTCTCTTACAGTCGGGAAGTGGTGAGACCGGATGTTCCGTACGAGACCATGTACACCAAGGTGAGCAGAAGGGCTGGTACGTGTCACCGCAGTGAATCCTCGCAACGTTGTGACATCTCACGGAGTTGATTCTTATGCTTGCTCGCAGGTGATGGGGTGTCTTGCTGGGCCCTTGAAGAAAAAACCTGTCCCTGAGACGGTTCACTTTCTCAAAGATGTTACAGGCTACTTGATGCCGGGCACGCTCACTCTGATTGTAGGTAATGGTGGAGCGAACTCATGTGTCGTCATGGTCCATCTCCGACTTCGTAGTACGTTTTGTGTTCTCATATTCGTCCATGAAGGCATAAACTGCTCCGTACGCTCTCTGCTGCAGGCCCTCCTGGTTGTGGTATGAGTATTCTGCTGAAGTTGGCTGCTGGTCGTCATCCTCTGCCGGGTGCCCATGTTGAGGGCAGTGTCACCTACAACAATAAGGAAGTCAGTGGTCTCCTGTACCAACGGCTCGCTGGTGTTATAGAAAGTAGGGACGTTCATCTTGCTACCTTGTCAGTACGGGAAACGTTGGAGTTCGCTAGAGATGTGTCACTGGAGTGGAGTCCTAAGATGTACGGGCCAGAATTGCTGCGAATGTTATCCGAGGCTCTCGAAGCCGGACAAGATCCGAAACTGGAGCTTACCCTCAGCATGTTGGGTTTGAAAAGGGTTGCTGACCGCCCAGTGGGGGGACAGCTGACGGAAGATGAGAGACACCGCCTGACAGCAGCGGAGGTGGTGGCAGGGGCCTATGCTGTCTATCTCTTCGATCAGCTGAATGCTGGACTGGATGATTCGGTAACATATGACCTTGTGAACAGTCTTCGGATCTTCACCCGTGTCCGCCATTTTACTGTGATGGCTTCGCTGTTTCAGCCATCGGCTGAAGTGTACGACCTTTTCGACAGAGTCATCGTTCTGGACAAAGGTCGGGTGGTATTCCAAGGACCTCGCGAAGATGTGTTGCCATATTTTGAAAAACTTGGGTAAACTCCGTGCGAAGGATTGCTTTCTGAATACAGCCTTTCTACTCTGCTGGGATGTCTGCATGATTATTGCATTTACAGTGGTGACTGCACTGCTGTGTTGGCAGATATTTCAAGCCGATTCATCTGGGAATTGGTGAATTTTTGGGTGAAGTCACCACTGAGGAGGGTAGACAGTATCTTCGGAATGGCTTTCCACCACTCAGCTTGGATGATTTCGTGGCTGCCTTTCTTGCATCCGATGCCTTTGCACACGTTTGCCAAGTTGTGGACAGTCCAGTCCTGAAGCAGCAGGTTTGGGTGCAGGTAAATTCCTGCTTGTTGTATGATTTTTCAGGTTTGCTGTGATATCAGGATTCAGCAGTTCAAAACACAGCTCAGTCTGCCAGCAGAGAAATAAACAAAAACTCTGGAAGCGTTTTCTGAACCTCATCCGGCTCCTTATGGCAGGGTTCTCAGCCTATCGGGTTAGACCTTGTTGATCGTCTGGACAAGCTCAGGGCCACCGAGCCCCCTTCAACAGTGGTTGCCGGGCTCTCTGATACTAGCAGTCTTCAGAATACATCAATGGATCAAACTTTAGAGGTCCAGCCTGGTGACGAAGTTGTTGCGTTTGGAGGGCCTTCAGAAACTTTGCACTATTTGAAGGCAGAAAACCTGTCAGCAGCTGAAGTAAGCAGGACCATCGCTCAGATTCAGGGCCCTGTGCGTCTGCAGCTTCAGAGAACCGTGAAGGAGGTGTGTGCTACGTTTCATCCTTTTGTGTGTTGTCTGTAGTCCTTTACCTGCATCGTTCAGGTGCAATGCTGCTGATCCTAACTGATGGTGGAGGTGTCACTCTCTACTCACTATTATGAGCTGGCGAGCAGGTAGATAGCGGCTCAATCAACCGACAATTCACGAAGGACTACATTTTGAGTCCTGGTACTGAATTCAGGAGACTATTTCAACGGGAGATGACAGTGACCTGGAGGAATAAGTTTTCTCTTGGTCTACGCCTATTTCAGGTCTGTTCGCCAAGTAATGCCCGCATGATTTTCATAGCCGCAGCTTTACTTAGCAGAACCACTGTGCATTTCTAAGCTCGTGTGAATGTTGTGCAGATACTTTTGATGAGCTTCTTCACAGGTTTCATCTTCTTTCGCGTGCGAAATAAACCCAAGCAAACCAATATGAATCTTCTACGGGGTTCATATTTTGTCTCACTTCTGAACATGACGTTGTTCAACCTGGGACAAATCCCTGTCTTGATGGAGGAGAGGGCAATTTACTACAAGCAGCAGGGCCAACACTTCTATCGTCCCTCAACTTTCCTGTTTGCAAAGATTTTTGGAAGCATGCCATTTTCGTTGGCTGAGGTACAGCTCCTATTCTGATTGTTGTTGTCACTTGGGTACAGTGGTCCCTCTATTTATTCCAATTGCTTCCCTTCGTCTTCCAGGCAACCATTTGGACCTTGATAGTGTATTTCATGACGGGCCAAACTCTTTCGGATAATGGCTGGCATTTCTGGGTGTACTACTTGATACTTGTTCTGACCGTGCTGAATGGGGCGTCAATGGTGAGATTTGTGAGTTACCTGGCTCCTAATCGAGAAAAGGCCAACTCATTTGTGGGTAAGCGATTCTGCTGCGTTTTCATCGTTGTTCCTGCAAGACTGACGTTTCAGTGCATGGAGAAGATAGACATGGATTTCCTAACTTTTTAATTGGAAGTCTTGAGGAGGGGCCTTGTTCAACCTTCCGACCTCCACTACCGTAGTAACTGTTTAAACGTGTGCAAATTGCAGGTGTCTTTGTCGCTCTGTTTGTCCTGTTTGCAGGGTTCCTGATCCCCCGATTTTTAGTTCCTCGTTACTGGATCTGGATGTACTATCTCGACCCTCTCCAGTGGGGCACCACAGCCTTGGTCATAAACGAATTCCACTCTGGCAGCTTCAGCATGCTGTGTAAAGACATACCCAATATCTTAAATCTGCCACAGTGTGTCGGCCGACCTGAGAACACAATTGGTCATGCATACTTGGCGAAAGGTCAATTCTACACCGGGTACCATTGGATCGGTATTGCAGTGGCTTGCATCCTTGGTTGGATAATCCTTTTCAATACACTGGCGTATCTTGCACTCGCTAAAGTCAGGCATATTGAACCACCTCGGGTACCCGACAGCCGTCAGGCAAGTGTTTTGTGGATGTCAACGCTGGAAATTTTGAAATCGCCAATCTGGGGAGTGTTTTTGGTCTCACTGTGGTTTGTTTTCACCTTGTTCTCCTCAGCACAAGCATACCAGCTCCATGCAAGTTGCAGCGGAAGATGTGGAATGGGCAGAGGCTGCAAGGCAGAAGCTCACCCATACAGCTGTACCAGTGACCCTGTCCTGGCATGAACTCAGCTTCGACATTTTCATTCCCCAAATTCAAGAGACTCGATCCCTTTTAAAGTATGTATCTGGTTGGGCAGAACCCGGTGACATGCTCGGCATATTGGGTTGTACAGGTTCAGGGAAGACAACTCTGCTCAACTGCCTTGCAGGTTCTCCACCTTTTTGGTAGCTTGGGTGTGTCGTTTGTGTGTCTCCCATGCCTCTGGACTTAACAACTTCCGTATCTCCGGTTGTGCAGGACGCAAGGTGGACTTGTCCAGGGTAGGAGGGCAAATTTTAGTCAATGGGTTCCCGAGAAATCAGAAAACCTTCTCAAACGTCATTGGATATGTTGATGCTTTCGAGTCCTACCCACCTTACATGACTGTAAAAGAAGCAGTTGCTTTCAGTGCAACTATGAGCCTTGGCAGGCACTCGACAGCTCAGAGCAGAAGAGAGTTTGTTGAAGAGGTAGTCCAATCATATCAGCCCATCGGTAAAGCTTCAAGTGCCAATCCCCTTGTCTTCGCTGGTAGAATGCTGACGACCTACTGGTTGCGTTTTTAGATATTAAGCCTCGTGGAAATCAAGCACTTTGAGGACGCATTGGTACTTTCATTGGGGGAGAATGTGTTGGCGAAAGACCGGGCAGTGCGAATGTCTATAGCGTCAGAACTGGCGTCCAATCCAAGTGTTATGTTCCTTGACGAACCCACGAAGGGACTGGATACCCAGGCTGCGGTAAATGTGATCGACTCTCTCCGGGTACGTGTTGAGAATAGCTGTGCTGAAGCAAGTTTGTTGGTAGTTCACTGCTGTGACCTTATTGTGGATGTTCTGCAGCATATCGCAGCAACAGGAAGGACCATTATCAGTAGTTTGCAACATCCAAGTCAAAGATTGCTTTCAGCATTCACGAACGTTACGGTTCTGAAAAAGGGTGGATCAATTGTTTATTTTGGTGCAGTTGGCAAGAATGGCAACTATCTGCGGGTATGTCGTTGAGCATAATGCGAGCATTCCTTTCAAGAGCTCTCCTTTCATGTAAAGTATTTGTGACAAATTGCCGGGCATCGTGGTCTTCGATCGTTGTGTTGCAGGAGTATTTTGAAGCTATCCCAGGCACACCTCTGTGCCCTCCAAACAAGAATGCTTCCACCTTTGCTATCGATGTGATAGGAGATGGTGTGGCAAACCTTGTCGCCGTGAAGGATTACGCGTTTGAGTACCGAGTGAGTGACCTGGCTCTGAACAACCATGTGAACCTGCAGAGATTGCGACGGGCTAAGATTGGTCCTGAGCTTATGGAAACGGGTTACCGTGCATCGCAAGGACAAATGTTGGCGGAGGTTGTGGTGAGAATGCAGAAAATGTATTGGAGAAACGTGAACTACAGCTGGGCGCGGATGATGTTTGTGACGGTCATGGGTTTATTACTCGGGTCCGTCTACTTTGATGCAAAGTACCATACAACGCCGAAGATGAATAAAAGGGCCTTCAGCATCTTCATATCTTGTGTGCTTATGGGCATCACCAATGCTCAGAACGTGATACCACAGCTTCTGTCACACAGATTGGTATATCTAAGAGAGGCAGCGGCCAACCACTACAGTCCTCTGCTCTACAATATTGCCTGGGGTTTAGCGGAGGTATTGTTCTCTGCAACCCAGAATGAAGGAGATGGCACTTCGCTGCTTCTGTTGCTTTGTGCATTCGTCTGAAAGCGTGTATGATTGTCTGACGAGCCGTACTGTTGATGCAGATTGTTTACCTTACGGTGGCCACGATGATATTTTGTGGCATCTTCCTTGGCATGTCTCAAATCGCAGTCGGAGATGTGAAAGACTTCTTCCAGTACTGGTTCATCCTTCTGGAATTCACGCTCGCTATCACATTTTGTGGCATGTTTTTGGCAGTGGTTTCTCCTATTCCACAGGTAAGCATTATCTTTTCTGCCAGGTAATGATTCTACAGAGTTCAGTTACGGTGCTAACTCAAAATCCGGCTGTGCAGATTGCTGCTGTTTTGGTGCCAATTGTCATCAGTATGTGGGTGTCAACTGGCGGTGCCGTTATCACGCACAGGCTACTGCTGAAGGCTTTTGAGTGGATGTTTTGGACAAACCCACTGCAGTACGCTCTCAACAGCTTGACATCCATTGCCTTCTTCTGCGACACGTACAAGCCCGAGTGTCTGGACGGTGGAGCGAATATGGCCTGCTTAAACGACGTCAGCAAATGTCCTCTGTGTGACTGTCCGCGTCTTGTGGATGCGAACAACATCTTCGTGTGGACGCAACTCAAGTACAACCGGTCGCTGAATCACGGTCGTCTTGGCATCGACATGGCAGCGTTGGCCGCCCTATGTGTTCTCTTTAGATTTTTAGCTTTCCTAACGCTTTGGTATCGTAAGAAGAAACAGTGGTAAAGCTCTCTCAATTCTTTGACCCTTGTAAATCGACATACATAGTCACGTGACCAAACTGTAGCTGTGAATTTTGCTGTCTTCATACCCTTTGCCAATCTAAATTTTGGTTTGGCGACGAGCGAAGCAGTCACATGAGCAATGTCTCCACGAACTCCGTTTTTTTCGAGAGCTCTCTTCCTTCCAATTACGAACCTGATAATTATGTTACAACCCACACAGCAGACGGATAAGTCTCCATCTCGTTTGCCAACTCCGACGTGAGCTTCTCTGTTTCGTCATCACATCCGCCTGCGAAATTGTACACGCGATAAGATAGCTGAAAAGCTCCCCACAGCATTTGCAGACAGATCTTCATTCTGGTCAGCTCGTAAGATGGGTTTCCCCCATTGCCTTGTATTGTCAGGGATTTCACTCTTTTACTCTCCTGCACCAGGGAACATAAGTCTCAGCTCACTGAAAAACTGAAAACTCTGACAAGCAAGATGTTGTATAGTACCCTTGCCCGCAGGAGTGACTGCTGTGACATGTTACTTACTTCCAGTGCCATGATTACACAACGGGAGGCAAGTCCAACCATGCCTTCTTTGATCCGGACAACAATGCTGAAATCGAACTGAATTTTGTGCCCTGAGAAACGCTTCATGTCATCCTCCTTGTTCCTCTCCACAGCTTCAACCTCTTTCTTCACCTGCATTGATTCGCAGAATGTAAATTTGTAAGAGGGAGAAGCAGCGATGAGAAGAGCTTCATCAATCATGGCACCCGCAGGGATGTTGGTGCCAGGTACTTTGTTAAGCAAATACTGCTCCTGTAGCCTTACCTTTTCAAAATACAGATTGACTCTATCAAGTTGCTCTGAAGCAGGAGGATCAACTCTCCATTTCTCCACATGCTGTGCCATGGAAAGTAGTTTGGAGTACAAAGCTGCTGCCAGACGTATAGTTTCAAGCTTCTTACTAGGGAATCCCTCAAACCGTGCCAGCACCTGGGGATTGCAGCTCAATTTAGTGTGATATACAGCCCAGGACCTCCACAGCATATTGGGAAAGCAAGAAATCCTAGAACCACCCATCGTACATAACCACATACACGTGCTTCCCACTCACCTGTGTCTCATCTGTCAAGTCTTCAAGTTGGATCTCAACGCTTTCATGGAAGCGTAACAGCTGATCCATGTTTGAGGTTTGAAACGACTCCACAGCCACCTTAGTTTCTAGTATACATTCAGCATGCCGTTGAACATCATCTTCAATTTTTTGGAAATAGGCTGATCTGCAATCACCGCCATTGAGATAAGAATTCGGCCACTTGAGTTAAGATGAGGCACACGAAGCAAGACCACATAAGCAATGACGTCAGAACATCAAAGGTACATACATGATGGCAAGATGACTAATAAAAACCATATCTTTCAGCATTGTGTCACCTACTTTTTCGTGATCTCGGCAAGTGCATCAGCCATGCCCCCTTGTGCATTTGCACTAGCTGAAGGTTTTGGCAGGGGTGAACTTGTACCAGAGCTGTTCTTCTGGCTTGTATATCGCCCCTCCAATTTACCTTTCATAGTTCTATACAAAACCCCCATCTTCGACGACCTGCGCAGCTTGGACGTCTTTTTTACCCTTAGTGAGCCTTTGCCTGGAGGTGGTGGTGGTGGAGGTGGGGGACGACTGGACCCAGCTATTCCTGAAGGATGAGGAGGAGGGAGGAGGGAGGGAGGGAGGTACAAGAGGAATAAACATGGACGGAGTGTCCCTACTCTTCAGCTCAACATCTTGCAAAGGATGTCTGTTGTCTGAAACATCCTGCTTGTGAGAGACTGGTAAAGGAGGATCTGGTTGTACATTCTGACCTGGCTCCTTTCTCTCATGGGCACCGAAAAGGTCAACGGGTTTCAGGTCAAAAACTGGGCTGAACATGTTAGGAGTAAAGTTCACAAATAGGGGAGACTCACTCCTAGGCTTACTACTGCTTCTGGGAGAGACTGGCATGGGATTGAAACCCATCAACATGGAAGGCTCAGGCAAAAAACCTTGTCCCAGACATTGGGGCACTGCATCAATGTCCACTGGGTTATCACCCTTCTCCAGGCGCACCTGCTTTGGCTGTGCTTGTTTCTCAAATAATAAGGCTGATGGAGGCCAAAGCAAAGGTACAGCTCCAACGTGCACATGATAAGACTGCAGAGCATCTGGGGTAGGGGGAAGAACTGATGTTGGAGTACACGATCCTTTTGTAGAATAGCACGAATCAGATTCTTGATCCTGTTGGCTAATAAGATCTGATTTCTCCGGTGCTTCATCTGCTGGGATTTGCACGGATGCCTGGCCAGGTTGCAAGATATCGTTGAGAACCTCCGAAACAGGACTTCCCTGATCCTCAGATGTTTGCACGGCAGATTTAGCATGCTTGTTTATTTCTTCAAGCATGAAAAATATCTTGTGACCTATGTGTTCACAATGCCACAAACGAATTGGGACATGGTTACTCAGGACTACATAAACTCCATGATCAACACGTACAACTGAATCAATCCACTTACTCAGCTGTTCCAATGCAAAGGATTCATCCAGGGTATGACTCTTCAGCTTTGTGATTTTGTTTTTACTGTTCCTGAACTTGCTCCGTGTACTCCTTTGCAAGTAGTGAAAGTGTTGAGTAGGAGTTGAGGGTGAGCTCTCCTTTATCTGACGATGGGAGTCCCGGTTTCTGTCCCAGAAGCTTCTCTTCCCCTGCAACTCTGCATTGTCAACAAACCACTTGCACATTGAATTCCAACCTCTGGACCAGTTCCGGGCCACTGTGGCAGAACAAGTGGATTCATGTGACTTGCGTAATGGAAGTGCATTCATCATGTATTAGCAGATGATTAGCTAGATACCTTGAAGGTGCACCTTGGCAGCCTTCTCAGTGTTCTCCACACCACTGGGAACTTTTTCCTCATCCTGAAGTCACAGGGCAGGCCCAATATTACCATTTCTACAGCTAAGCAGAACACTATCTCCAGACATCCACTAAAGCATCACATTACTAGGGCTGAGGTTATCATACACTGGATTCGCCGTCACTGCCACTGTACATGGAACCATGAAGATTACTCTGAGCATCAAACAATCGAATATAAGGCTTCTTGTACAACAGGCACGTACTGCTGTCTTCAGCAACTTCCTTTAAATGGATATTAATGCATACACAGCACAATCACTGTGAAGGCAAGGTTTTACGGTGCTACCTTTTGTGCAAACGTCTCAATCCATGTATTCTCCATAGCACGAAGAGTTTGATAGAAACGCTTCAACCGCTGCATGCAAAGGATGCACATCAATTGGAATCCAACCATTGTAAAATTTCTGCAGCTACACATCAATCCTGTTGCGTGCAAAGCTTCCTGCGCCAAACAAACTTAGCAGAGTTCACAACACAAGCCCGGACATACTTGAAAGATGGGCTTCTGTTCTCCAGCTCTCTGATCTCCACTGGCCAGCTTGAAGGAAGACACTGGGGAAACTTTGCCAGGATAAAGAGCAGTAAGGGCCTCCATTGTATTCATCAGAACCTGCAGAGGTATTTGGGGCTCTTAGAGCAGAATTCCTCTGCGAAGTGTGAATGACTCAACCCTTTTGGGAAAGGTGTATAGTTACCTCATCAAGGTCAGCTGAGGTGTTACATGGTGGCAACTTTAATGTCTCCCTCAGTACAATCAATCTGCGGCGAAGCTCTACCATTACAACAAGACCTCCAACCCAGCCATATCCACCAACCCTTGCACTGTCGAGCTCATGCAGACGTGCCATATTGTTATTTAGTCTGATCTGCAGTGGCAGATCCCTTGGAGCAATAGCCTAAACACCCCTCCCACATATTTTAGCATGGTCTTGAAATATAGGAACACTTGTTGACACTTGCCGTCACCACATATGCAAGTTCTCACACCAGAACAAATAGCTCATAAAACTAGTCTGTACCTTGACATCATAGGGGCCTAGTAACTCCTTCAATCTTGCTTCAGAATTTGAAACACTTTCCTCCATTGCTGTGCGCCGTCGCACAGCCTCTTCCAAGGCCTGGTCCACAGACAATGAGACTAGCTCTAAGCGGTTTACTTGAAATTGACAAAAATACTAGCAGAACAGATACATGTTCTGCCGGTGCAGGAATGTCCGTTAGAAATTATACCTTGTCATAAGCCTTGTCCACTGCAACAGCAATGACTTGCCTCAATTCTTCAAGTCTCACGGTCTTGTCTTCACCAACTTCCTGTACCATTTCCTCCAGTCATCAAACGTGCAATTGCCAAATTTGCAATTGAGAGATAGCCGGTGGTGTGGGCCAGGATCTCGACTGTACGATGAAGAAAGCCAAGCATGACCTCCTCACACTCCATGCACAGCCAGAATTTCGACTCACCTCCCATATGACTTGAAGTTCAGCCTGCCGGTCCCCACGTCGTAGGGATAGCTCATCGGAATGCTTGTGTGCGTTGAATAGGGACTTCAGTCGGGGCACCTTTGGGCCGCACTGACCAATTCCAGCCTCACACTTACACCAACAGTTACTCATCTCTCACCAACTACTTGAGTTTGCATCAACTTCAGTTGATAGTGGAAAAGATCCACTACAAGCTCGCTAGCATCACAGAACACAATCCCCTAACATGAGTTTTCGGCAGGTTGAGAAGCATCACGGCGGGACAAGAAACGCGATCTCGCATCCTCCAAGGCACATTCAAAGTCGAGCAACTCAGGCGAGCCCGCCGCAAAACATCTGCGCAAAGCCGACCTGCAGTTTGCTCCATGGCTACAACCTGATTCCCGCCTGCAGCTCTTCCCGCCGATCCGTCACCTCACTGTAACTTCTCCGTCACACAAAACTCCAAGCACATCAGCGCTCCTCGGCCCTGCGCCGTACCGAAACCTCACCATATCCTATCCTAAGCTCGTCAACCACATTTCCTGCTCCGCTTTCCTGATCAACGTGAAGAACCCGATCGAGCAACTGCCAGGCCTTACAAGCCTCCATAACCCTGTGGAGCATCCCTGACACGAATTCTCAACCTTGCGAAGGTGCAGGAGGCGTAATTGGCCCGGCCCGCCGGAGACCGGCTCCGAAAGCCGGAATTCCAAAGCAACTCTCCAAAGGATCGGCGCAGCAGAGATCCGGGCCACTGGAACCGTATTCCATCCAGAACAGGGCCAGCTGGAGCGGCTGCCGGCGAGGCTCGGCGCAGCGCCTCACTGGCTGCTCCTACAGTGCACATTGGTTGCAGCCCGGGGCACTAGACACATGCTGGTGCAGGGGGAGGCAGAAAAGGCGGCGATTTCAGCAGCGAGTGCAAATGCGATGAGGCCGGGCTGCCGCTGCCGATGCCGATGCCGGAGGAAGCTCCGAATGGCAAGCTTCACAGACGGCCGGGGTGCACAGCGTGCAGTGCAGCTGCAGAGCAGTGGAAACCGCGGCGCCGGGTTCAGGCATCGGTGCCGGCATCACCGTTGTTTGCGGGGCGGGTCCTAGTGCTACTCCGTTCTTTCTGGCATTCAAACTGTGCCGCACGTATTTTTTAAATGGCGGCCATGGGCGAAATAAGACAGTTGCCGAAACGGAGGGTGCACAGTCGGGCCGAGTCGGCACATCCTTTCTCATCACACACAGCAGCCCGGACTTTGTAAAAGTCAGTTACGGTGGTTAGGGCTCCTCATCCTATAACTCTAATGACCCCCAAAGGACGCACCGTTTGGCCGACAACTTTATTAGGGTCTCCTTCTAGTAGCGGCAGCCGGGATACATATTGAACCGGATAGCTTTCTTCGATCTCTCACGTTTTATAGCCTGTAATATCTAGGTACTAGGGACCTATGTATAGAGAATACATATATATATGAGGTACCAAAGGTAGTATATATTTTATTGAGGAAAAAAAACTTATGGAAAAAAACCCATCCGGCATGGGTCAACTAAGGTGGACCCAGGGATCAATGTGAAAAGGAGTGATTAAGCTTCTTACCTAAAGTTACCTATTGCTCCTAGGACATCATATGCAGGAAGAATACATGGCCTGCAAACTACAGAGGTAAAGGAAGAAGCATTACAGAGGTAAAGTTACCTATTGCTCCTAGGACATCATATGCAGGAAGAATACATGGCCTGCAAACTACAGAGGTAAAGGAAGAAGCATTACAGAGGTAAAGGAAGAAGCATTACCTGCCGTTGCCGTCTTGTGAAGGATTATCGTCGACCTTTGAAGGGCAATGGAGACTCGCTGTCTGTAGTAAACTGTAAAATAAGAAAAGGACAACCCCCCGCCATGCAAAAGTATGGGATCTGTGTGCAAGAGATTTTTCTTGAGTTAGAGAGCCGAACTATGGAACAGTATGAGGTGCCAAAGTATGAGGAGAGTATGCACGAGATTTTCCTTGAGTTAGAGAGCCAAGGTCTCCCTTTCTTCGTCCGTGCCAGGTGTCATATCTTTGTTGGAGGGTGCAAGTAAGTTTCATGACCTCATTATGCTTTAAAATGCCTTAAACTCGATTACACCTTCTTTGTCGCTTCAGCCCTTTGATCAATGATTCTTTTTTCTCTCCTTAAACATGTTGCGGACGGCTAATGTATATTATATTAATCAAGTATATATTCGTGGCCTTGATGACTCATTCGTACTTTCTAGTACCCAACCACAATGCTCAATGCCCAACTTTCTCAAATCGAGCCTTCTGACCCATAACATTATGCACAATTTTTACATGACATTAGTTCATGCTAAGATGTCCTCAATAGTAAATTTTGTCCTCTAGCAAAAAACTAATTGAAAACTTTAGCCCAATATATCATGTCGAAACACGAACGGATCTTTTAATAAATTCATAAATCTCTAAAGAAACGGAGCCATTACTACCTGCGTACTTATCCGATGCTTCTAATTTCTATTGTGTTATAAAAGCTGTTTCTAGGAGTATGAGCTCTATTATTTTCAGAAAATAATATGATATTTTGAGAAAAGGTATTGGTCTATTTTTTATTTTTTTTGAGAAAACTAAGGCACATAGTCCAAGAAAAAATCATGATAAAATCTGGACCATCAGATTAGTATCCACATAGTAATAGTTTCCATTTCTCTAGTGGTTTATTAGGATCTTAAGTTTATTAGGAATCGTTTCGTTTCGTTTTCAATTAGTTTTTATAATGTAGAGGTCGGAATTTTCCACAAAGGGGAGTTTAACATGAACTAGTGTCATACAAAAATCATGCACAATCTTCAAGAACATGGGTCAAAACACTCAATTCGGGTGCGTTGGGGCCATTATTTTGAGGCCATTACTATTCTCTTTATGGTGTGTAGCTGATTCTTGAGCTCATCTACAGCTGCGAATTTGCATAATGACTTCCTTTTTAATTTCCTTTCTGATTTTATCTTTTAAACTTAGAGATTGTAAGTGAACAAATATTTGATATTATAATGAATCCTGCAAAGAAAGCTAAGCCCAAACAAATGGATGAGCAAGCCATGGTTGTGCAGTGACAATGCTTAATTCCATACTTGTATATTTGAGTCGTCTCAAAATTTCTCATATGATAAGAAGGGTGATATTACTTTATGAATTATAAGATTATTGGCAACATTGACTTCATTTGTGGGTGATGGTCAATCTCTTTTCGAAATAACTTGTAATGAACGTATAGTTTTGACTATTTTTAAGTACCGTACCCCGAGGGGTGGTTCAACAGGGTAATGTCGAAATAATTATTTTTTTGAAAAAAATAAGGTTCAACATAAATATTTATATTTTTCAAAATTTCAATATTTATAAAAAATAATTTTATCAAATTTCAATATTTTTTAAAATACATAGGTATATATATATAACTAATGGATATGTATATACCTCCCCTAAATAGGCCCTAATTTTCCACACAAACCCTAATTTCCATGTTTTCGGTATTATAAATTCATAATTTTTTACCTATTCAACATTTTAAATATAATAATTTCTGGATTTTCAAATTTTACTAATTTTAATTAATTAACGCCGAATCACCCCTTGGGGTACGGTATTATAAAATATAAATTCATACCAAAATTGGTATCAAATTGGTACCGCCTTGTACTTGTAACTCGTTTTTCTACTAAAATTTAAGACAACATGTATGTTACACTATATAGGGTTTTGAAATTCATTCTACGGTAAATGAGATTGGTATGGGTTTGAACACCTTTGCTGGAGCTTTGGGGAAAGCTTCTCGGACCATATTTACATTTACAGACATTGTAAAAACATCATCAATTGAATTATTGGGAAGAAATACAAGGCAAAACCGACCATCAAAGACTTAATATGGGTGGGTTGGGCAGTCTTAGGTTGATCTCACTTTCACAAGCTAGATTGTCTTTTGCTTGCAGCATATTTACATTTCAAAGTTAGAGCCCACAAAGGATTGGTTCGTGGCCTCCGTGATTGCATGCATTTTGTGTGTTGTATGAGTTCATGTATTAGTAAAACAATTCACATATATATTGACCCTTTAACTGGAATATATAGATAAAATTGGCAGTTTAAGTTGTACATATCTATTTCAAAGCCTATTTTTAACCCTGTAAGATTATTGAGATGTCTCAAAAAGAGAAATATAATCTGCAATACAAGATAATTAAATTGTTTTAGAAATCTTATTGTAATTTATGTTGTAAACATATTACAATTTGTATTGTAATGATGATCCGCCAACACAAATTGCATCCCATTATTACGAGTGCACCAAATTCCCACCTGCAAAACCTTATCCTTCAATTATGATTTGATTGAGATGTTTCAAATGGAGTATTACAATTTACATTGCAAAATGACGGAGATGCCCGAAAAGATAATTTTAATTTGCATCAAAGATTGATTGAGACGTCTTACAAGCAAAGGTCGTAAAGTTGCAAGTGCTCATGAGTTGGGGTTGCGATGAAAACTTTCAAAATCGTGTGAATGAGGTTTGGTTATTTGCAAAATGAGAAAGGAACCGAACGCACAAATATGGATTTCATGATTTCTCTTTTTCTTTGGAGCTTTGGGAAAGCTTCTCGGACCATATTTACATTTACAGACATTGTAAAAACATCATCAATTGAATTATTGGGAAGAAATACAAGGCAAAACCGACCATCAAAGACTTAATATGGGTGGGTTGGGCAGTCTTAGGTTGATCTCACTTTCACAAGCTAGATTGTCTTTTGCTTGCAGCATATTTACATTTCAAAGTTAGAGCCCACAAAGGATTGGTTCGTGGCCTCCGGTGATTGCATGCATTTTGTGTGTTGTATGAGTTCATGTATTAGTAAAACAATTCACATATATATTGACCCTTTAACTGGAATATATAGATAAAATTGGCAGTTTAAGTTGTACATATCTATTTCAAAGCCTATTTTTAACCCTGTAAGATTATTGAGATGTCTCAAAAAGAGAAATATAATCTGCAATACAAGATAATTAAATTGTTTTAGAAATCTTATTGTAATTTATGTTGTAAACATATTACAATTTGTATTGTAATGATGATCCGCCAACACAAATTGCATCCCATTATTACGAGTGCACCAAATTCCCACCTGCAAAACCTTATCCTTCAATTATGATTTGATTGAGATGTTTCAAATGGAGTATTACAATTTACATTGCAAAATGACGGAGATGCCTGAAAAGATAATTTTAATTTGCATCAAAAGATTGATTGAGACGTCTTACAAGCAGTGTCGTAAAGTTGCAAGTGCTCATGAGTTGGGGTTGCGATGAAAACTTTCAAAATCGTGTGAATGAGGTTTGGTTATTTGCAAATGAGAAAGGAACTGAACTGCACAAATATGGATTTCATGATTTCTCTTTTCTTTATTCTAGATACTTAAATCAAACATACCTCGTCGCAACCTAAAGTGTTTAAGATGTGCCAAGTCCCTCACGAAGTGGAAAGGGTTTCTCTTTGAATTATAAGAGAACATTCAAGGTCTTGAGATTGCGCACGTCGTATAAGCTGCCCCTTTTTTTTACAGATCCATACAACTAACGACATACACGATCATGAGGTGAAGAAGCTATCAAGGCGTAAAGTCAAATGCAAGATGTGCTGGCGGAGATCACTATTATGAGAACTAGATGGTAGGTAATCTAAGTAGTCTTAATTGCTTTGAAGTCATTAAATATTGTGATTTCTTAGTTATTTAAATGTCGCATTCATTGTAAGGCAGCTAGGTGCTTAGTGGCAAACGCCAAGAAGGCGGCTATATTATGACAACAGGCATACTAAAAGATGTCCGCTAAGTAACAGTTAAGTAGCTTTTTGTGAGTTCTTTGAACCCGATTGCAAGTTTATGATCATAAACTATACTAAAGGAAGTGAAGTTGTTCACATGCATGCCTTGACTTGTTCCATTTGCAAATGTTGCTTAATGCGCAAGATGAGAACGGTGTACATGCTAGCATCGATAGAGGAAGGCTTTTCCTCACCATGACAACCTGTGATTGATTTCCAATTCATGAACCCTTCAATAATCATGGGCCTATTTATTTTTTTGCAAAAAAGTAAATCAGATTGAGACTTTTGGTGCATAAATCTTTGCCCTAATCGGGCAGACTAACCAACAAGGAGGTTAGATTTACTTTGGCTAGGTTAGAGTGCATGACATTTCAATGAGAGCGCTGGAGCTCGACATTCAATGTCGGTTGACAGTGAGACATGAACACTCTCCCATCGCCACTCGATTGCCATTAAGGTACAGCCTATAAGGCCACGTCTTCACGAAGCACAAAGATGATGATTTGCAAGTTGGTTTCGAAAGACATGGTAAGCGACATGGTACCACGTGATTCCAAACTGGTCAGTGTGACGATCGATGTTTGGAATTTGAGGAGCATGGAGTGAATGCCTTTTATCATGAAAAAAAAAGTGTTTCGTTCTCATTTCTCTACTGCGATGATCAGCTCACCAACGTTAACGTTAACGTGAACGTTCGTTGGTGTGATGTTGCTGCTGTGCAAATGCGCAGAAGGAAAGAAATGATGTTCGACGCCGCGCTCTTTAGTGAAAGCTTAATTTAATATTTAATTGTAGCTAGGCGCTACAAGGCTGCGACGGTTTGAAGCATAGACCAATGTTGCGTGACGGAAGGATGCAAAGCAGTTTGAGAGGAGTCTCTCAAAGCGAAAACAAACACTAGGCATGTTCGTTGTTCTAATTATTTATCCTTCTTTGTTGCTTCCGGTGGCGAAATCCGACCAAGGATCCAGCAGAAACACTGGTGCTCACAAACTGCGTGTACGGGTAGGAGGGAAGCCACCTCCAAACCGCAGGCGTTTGTCGCATATCGACACCCACCACCTTGCCCTCATGTGTGCTTGACCGCACGCCGTTCCAGACCGTGCGATACTCGTTCCCTAGATGCTTGCCCCAAAAGTGCAACATATATAATTAATTTTAAGTTAATTAACCTGATTTTGCAGTTTCTTAACATGACATCAACTACCAAGTCACATGACATGACATATGTCTCCAAGATTTACAACCTCCATAAGTTTTATAACGTACCCCAAAAAGTGCTACAAAATATGTTGAAAAGAGGCCCTTTTCTTATGTGGGCCAAAGTTTATGGATGAAAGTTTGTAATATGGAGAAGGCTAGGATGCTAAATGCATCCTCATAGTCTTTTTTTTAAATTTTCATAATCTCTTCTAATATTTTTGGGGCTACTTTTAGCTTGGTGCCTTCTCCCCCTTGGTCTTGGGGGTAGGTGGGATTTGGCATCTTTTTTTTTAATACTCTACGTTCATCAATTGAATATTTATAACATCTTTTAAAAATTTTTATTATCTCTTTTAATATTTTATGATATTTATAATATTCTTATTATCTCTTTCATATTATTATTATTATTATTATTATTATTATTATTATTATTATTATCTCTTTTAATATTTTTATTACTCTTAAGCATATTATTTTAAATACACTTTGGTGATGTAACTTGTCATCTCAAGTAGTATATGCTAGATGTCTCCATATTTGCTCCTTGCTAATATTATATTCTACTAATATTATATTCTTAGGGATGATGGTTCTGAGGACTCGCACCTACAGGTTCACTGTCTTTCTAATGCAAATGACAGGTTCACTGTCTTTCTAATGCAAATGACAAGTTCCTGTAATATATGTTTTGAATTATGAAGTAGCTTGAACTTGCAATGTAAACAATGCAATAAATCAACGGAGGGCGTTGGCCAACGCAATGTATAGAACGACAGCGAGCGTGGGGATGCCGTTGCTTCGACACCGGTGGTAAGTAGGCCTTTTCACATCCCTGACCACGAAGTTCTTCGGGCAGTTGGTAGTTTTGAAATGCATGATCGTGCCTGGCATGGTGCCCTTTGTTTGGTTTTTCCCTCTTTGTTTTTGGGGTGGATGGGTTTTTCCCATCTCTTTTTTATAATAAAGTCTTCTTTTCCCAATAAATCAACTCACAAGTTCTGTCCTCTATTGAATTATGAAGTATTTTGAACTTGCAATATAAACAATACAAAAAATCAACTCGCAAGTTATGTCCTCTGTAAGCGTTACCAATGATATTGGATGACACTAATAATGTTGGATAACACTAATAATGTTGGATAACACTAATAATGTTGGATAACATCAATAATATTGGATAACACCAATAGTATTGGATACGCAATTAGGCTTTCACTAAGTGCCACGCATTCAGCAGTTACGTTGGGTTTACCGGTAGTAGCCAAACAAGCTATTATCGGGGTGTGTTATTGTTGAAGAGGCGCCTTCTTCTCCCAAATGCAGTAACCATTTCCTACAGCTGCCACACTGTATTCATCTAAACTTGGTGCCAAATCACCGATCTCAATTCTATCTCCAATCTTCATCACCACTCTTTCGTCAATCCGGGCAACGTACACATCATTGTCTGCTGCAACAATTTCAACGTTACTCTTGGAGTTGATTCCATTCCGATTCCTGATGCTGATGAAATTCCTCAGCTCATTCTTGAATCCCCAGTCAAAATAGTGATCATAGAACTGCAGGAGTGCAAAGACCAAGGGTCAATCAAGTGGATTGTGCGACAGTAAAAGAAGAAATGGAGCGTGTACATGAGGACGAGGAGCTTACGATGCAAGGAATGCCAGGGTGTGTCATGATATAGGCGTATCCCTGCATGACTTTGTCGGCGGGGAAGGGCCAGTGGGCCTGTGTGGATCCCGTGTCGTGGTTGTCTATGAAAGTCACAGCCCTGGAAGGCCAATACCCCAGCATACCAGGAGGCTTGTTGTTGTTATCCCTCAGCCGCCACAGTTCCCCGTTGACAGCCTGCTGGAGAATCCCCTTGGTGGTGAAGTCGAAGGCCGTGGCTCGGTCTCCAGTAGCATGCACCCAATTTACAAGCTCCTGACGGTGGCTGTCCTGGTTGTAGTCCAGCCCCTGGTCGCCATACCTGCACGTTGTCCAGACCTCGCCAACAGAGAACTCCGGCTGCGTCCGTTCGATGTACATGCCGACATAGTGGCCCGCGAAACCCTTGGCAAAGTCGAACCTCCAGCCATCGAACCCGATGTCCGTCTTGAGCCACTTCATCCAGTCGGAAAGATCGTCCTGCACTGTCTGGTTGGTGTGATCCAGGTCCGGAGCGGCGCCGAAGTCTTCACCGGTGTCAGGGTTCCCCGATCCATCGCTGTAAGGGAAGTCGTTCCCGGCAATGGCCCAGGGGCCCCAGTCGAGGCGATCATCCGGGGTACCTCCTTCGAAGAGGCACCACTGTCCTCTCTCATCTTGCCTGTCCGCGCAGCGATGGTTGATGACGATATCGGCGATACAGCGCACTCCCTTGCTGTGGAATGCATCAATCACAGCCTTCAGCTCATCCTCGTTGCCATAATGCGTGTTGTCCAGATCGAGGAGCTTGTTAGGCATGTATCCTGACAGGCCACAACAGATTGAATCAATCAAGGAGCTGTACAAACACGCTTATCCGAGCCCTACTGACAACAAAAACCGATGGCTTACAAACGGGGGAAGATTGTGACAAATCCGCATACCTTGAGGTGCCACAGAGTGCGTTGCCGGAGGGAACCAGATGTCCGTCACACCAGCTTCCGCCAAATCATCCACATTCTTCTTCAACACGTTATACCAACCCTCCTTATGCCTCCACGACTCCCAATTGAATCCCTGCAGAGCCAGAAGCTTCAGAAACGAAAATCCTTCCCCCTCAGACATGGCTGCACCACTCAGCGACACCTAATACTGACCTGAAACATGATGATCTTTGTCCAGTCAGCCTTGATGTTACCACCACGGCACGACGGCTGCTCCGCCTCCTCCACGGGAGCATCAGGGCTAGCCTCACCAGTCGGATTACCAGTGATCTCCACGGCATTCAACACAACTTCCTCCACCTGCGCCGCAACGTTAGCGACTCCGTTCCCGGCCTCATGAGCCTGCTGCTCTGCGTCCTCGGAGACTTCCTGCACTGCTTCCAGAGGAGCAGCTGCTGCAGATACGCATCGCGAGCTCCAGCTTCGTTCCCTCACTCCGCGAGACCACAGCCGGGGGCTTGCGAAGGGAATGCAGGACAGCTTTACGGTAACGGTGGGAGCTGCTGCACCTTCCTGAGACAGCTCTCTTGCAGGCGCACTCAGAAGGATTTCGCAGCTCACCAGAGATCTGAAACCCGCCACCAGGGCCGCCATTGTTCCCAGTCTTCAGAAGTTGAGGCACTGACGAACGCAGGGTGAAGGAGATGCCTACATAGCCTTCGAATCGGACCCTGCCCGACACTCCACAGGTGGCGGGAAGGGAAGGCATCGCCATGTGTCTATCGTAGACAAATGGAGATCAAAATGCACCGCAAAGAAATGGCCAAGTGGCCGCGCAGATCATATGACCGCAAACTAACTGACACGACGCGCCAACAGCCTGGCAATATATGTGCTAAGCACTCCGAGTGAGCCGCAGCCTTCCTTTCATCGTTGATACATGGGTGACAGAATTTCCCTCCTTGCTTTTGTGTTTTTCTGTGATCCAAAAGAGCCACAGCCTTCCTCTTACCGTTGGTACTTGGGTGACAGAATTTCCCTCCTTGCTTTTGAGTTTTTCTATGATCCAAAAGAGCCACAGCCTTCCTTTCAATCGTTGGTACTGGGGTTACAAAATTTCCCTCCTTGATTTTGTGTCTTTGTGTGATATAACTTTCCCTCATGGGTCGGTGATGAATCGGCAGATGAAAAGAAAAACTACCCAATCGTGATTGACGTCTGAACCCAGGTTTGAAGTGGGGACCTTTATAAGTAGGAGGGTGAAAAAATCATCAAGGAATGAAGAAGATAATATCACGTAAAAAATAAAAAAGTAGAGTACATATACGTACGTATGAACCAACTACATATACCATCAGTCTCGGCGTAACGTTAGCTATATTGTTAAACTAGGTACAATGACTAAAAAGATTTCCACACTCAATCCCAGGACTTATGTGGATTGACGTATGCTGTTCTCCCAAACGGTGACGGACAAGATGGTCTTTTGGTTGCAGATTTCTTTTTTTTAATTTAGTATTTTGAAAATAAATCAAAACAACGCCCATTGTTACCCATCGTATCATCCCAACAGGAAAAGACTTTACTCTTCCCGAGGTCATATGAGTAAGTGCCTAGATACCAATAGACTTGGGAAGAACTCCCTCACCCACTAAAACTCCCCACCTTTACTAGGCATGTGGGAGCACGGAAAGTTCGCACCCAACTTAAGGCTATTTTTCCGTTGCATATGAAAGTTTTCTCGCGGGAAGGCTCTCCTAGGAAATTCAGGGTGAGCATTGGACACGTCAGTAGGCGAACCAGGAGTCCATTGCACATAGCACGCCTTCGAGCAAGCCCCTTTCTGTCATACATTTGCCAATGTAGCAAAGAACATTCCAATGCTAGTTAGCAACATGGCAACGAATGGGCATGGAATTCATACAACGAAAAGGCTCACAATTGGATCAAGACTCTTCGATTTGATTCTGCAAGGAATCGAGAAACCTCGCAAGGAGAATTAATCATTGCCTTTGGCCTGGAAGCAATTCCAAGAACATGGAGAACTCTGCCATTTGAAGCAAAAGATGGAAAATTCGTGTACATATACGCGAAATCCAAAGTTAGTACGTATTAACAGCTTACAAGGTACAAGACACGGCAGAGGACCAACGTATGGCAAACAGGGACACTTCGGTACCACACCGATAAGGAGCTTTCAAAGCTCGGACTCCCACTCCTAACCTTCCAACCCCTAAACCTGCCTAGCAATGCAATGCCCAGTGCAAACTCACAAGTTGGCACCAGGGGTAAGCATCGGTGGCAAACAAGGCAGAGGAATCAACCATCTGCCCCAATTGCACGACTGTAGCAACTTCAGCGATCACTCAGAGGGAATTCACACCGCCCGTGCAAAGAGCGATAATCCCCGTCCCGTTCGCGATCGCTAGTGCCTCAAACACCATACACCCGTGACAAGGTACACAGCAACCCCGCTCAAAGATCCCTCACAGTCAACATCTGCTGCATGATCTGCTGCTCCATCTCCTGGTCAATATACCGCTGCAGCTGCTCCTGAATCTGGCGCTGAATTTCCTGGTTGATGTGGTCTTGAATTTGGCGGTTGAGCTCGTCGTTGATGAGATCCTGCAGCTGCTGCGACACCGGGTCCGGGTAGTAGCTTGCCATGGCGCCCTGGCTCTGGGGCGAGCTCCGCACCTGCTGCGCCGGCTGCTGCGCGATCTGCAGAGCCCGGGGATCCCTGCTCCGGTTCCGCCGCAACCGATGCTCCCGCAGCCTCTGGTCCCGCGACTGGTCCTCCTCCAACAGATCCAGAATCCCCCGGTTCTGCGCGGGACCTCGGTCGTCGAGATGACTGTGCGCAAGCCCCCGGATGAGATCCTCTACCGTGCTCTGTTGCCCCCCCGCAGCCGCAGCAGCAGCAGCCGCCGCCGCCGCCGCAGCAGCAGCTCCCGCTGCCCCTCCCCGGCGCCTCTCTTCCGCTTTCGAGACCCGGCCCATGTCGTCCTCGCCCCACGCCCGCAAGCCAGGCACAAGCAGCAGCTGCTGACACTGAGCTGCAGCGACGTCGTCGATGTGTTTGCGCAGAAACCCTAATTTTTGGTGTTTTAGTGAGCGAGAGCTCGCTGTAGCTGCCGGCGATGGCAGCCATGGCGGCGATGGCGACGAGCCCGTGTGGAGTGAAGATGTGCGGAATCACGAATCCGGAAGATGCTGCAGCCGCGGCTGCCGCAGGAGCGCAGTTTGTTGGAATGATCATGTGGCCGAAGTCGAAGCGCTCTGTTTCCATAGCTGTGGCCAAGGAAATTGCGCAGGCAGCCAGGGAGCAGGGAGCCACTCCCGTGGGAGTGTTTGTGGACGAAGACGCCGAATCCATCCTCCAAGCTTGCAAGGCAGCAAGGCTGGAAGTGGCTCAGGCAAGTGCGCTTGCTTGCGTGTTTGCTTGCTTGCATGCAGTGTTGTCTTCCAGTCCCGGCTGACATGACAGGCCTGCTCAGTGCAGCTCCATGGGGATGGCGCGCGGACGGCGTTTCCGCACCTGGAAGCTTCGCTGAAGGTGATCTACGTGTTGAACGCCGATCGGCAGGGGCGCGTTCAGACGGCCCGACCGTCGGGCGTGGCGGACTGGCTTCTGGTGGACGGCTTGCAAGGGGGGAGGTGACACGGAGCTGCTCCGTTCTGCTGCTTTTCCTTGTCGTGCCTTGTTGCCATGATGTGGCAGGGCCTGGACGGGCTGCTGACTGCTACGGCTTGCTTCGTCCTGGCAGCGGCGAAGCGTACGAGTGGGGCAACCTGGAGGACCCCCGGCCGGGAGCAGCAGGAACGGGTGGATGCTGGCGGGTGGGCTGCATCCGGGAACGTGAGTCGAGCCCTGGCTGTGGTGAAGCCGGAGGTGGTGGATGTGTCGAGTGGAATTACCGGCCCCGACGGGGTGCTCAAGGACAGAGAGCGCATGGCTGCCTTCATGGATGCAGTGCGGCAGAGCTGCTATGTTGGTCACCACAGCGGTTGATACCGGTCGGTTCGACACCATCCAACTGCTGTCTGCTGCATTAACCGACTTGTACCTTTCCTGCGTCGCCTCCTGTCCTGTCGAGTCCATCCCCTCTGCCACCCACTATGGTCTGCGGGGCTGTGACACTGCCGGTGGTGGACTCGGCTCCTTGGGCGCAGGCTGCGGAGCTTAGACGCAGGGCCAATCTAGCCTTCCACCTGCACAACTACCATGAGTCCGTCCTCCTGTTCACTCGGGCGCTCTTTGCGCTGCACTTTCCTCCCCATCTGCGTGGCCCTAGACCTGTTCTCCATGCCTGCCATGCTCTGAAGCTCATTCAGCCGGCAGGAGCCTTGCCTCTGATGCCACCGGACAGCGGCACCAAGCTGGCTTCTCTGGAGCCAATGGCAGGTTCCATGCATTCTCTCCAGCATGAGGAATTGGCCAGAGCCTTGGAACTCAGTTACGGCAGTCGTACTCCTGATGCGTCAGTCCGAGGGCAGAACATCCAGGCGCACCACACCCCACCTTCTTCTGGACCTGTAAGGGCAGCCAGTGCGGATGGTTCCGACAACTTCCGCAGTCGAGATTTGGAGTCCACTGAATGTGCGACGACACTGCCTGGGCGAGCAGGAGCAGAAAAACTAGACGGGATCCAAGGGTGGATAGAGAGGGAGGTGGCAGCTTTGTTGGCATGTCGAGCAGGTGCGCTTATCAAGCTCCAGCAGTATGCAGAGGCCCTTGAGGACTGCAAGCAGGTCAGCTACTGCAGCTGCCCTTATCTTTTTGAGCAGTGACTGCGCCTTGCAACAAGGCTTCAACCGGGGCGCTTTATTTTTGCAAGCAGGCTTTGGAGTTAGACCATAGGAATCCTAAGGTTTTCTTCCGGGCAGGGCTGTCGGCAGCCAAGCTCAGTAGGTTTGAAGAATCAAGTGATTGGCTTCAAAAAGCAGCGGCGTTAGTGCCGGGAGACAAAAAGATTCAGTTCCTACTGGAGGTAGAAAGCTTTTAAAACGAGCGTAAATGTTGAGAGAAGTTTTTTCTTCGAGAAGATTTCTCCCCTGTGTCGAATGCTTCGGTTCTGAATGTTACCTCTCGATGTCTGCTGTCAAGGAGTGCAAGTCAGAGCAGGAAAGGCACGTACTTGCGAAGGAACTAAAAGTAGAAGTAGCTTCTGCACGGGAGAAATTTGGTCCAGCCACCGTGAATCCGACCACCAAGAAGCTTGAGTCGAACTGTAGGCTTCTCGTTGTCGAGAAGCTCGTTCAGAGACTCCATGCAGATGCCTGCGTTGGTAAGCTGTTCAGCTTTCTTCAAGAGCATTTTACCATGGCTGCGAAGGCTTGCATCTTTCTAATCATGGCTCTGATGGTGGTGTGCAGGAGAAACTAGCCATGTTGCTGATTTGCTTACTCAGCTTGAGGCAAACCTTGCTGATTCTGTGCACGGACCGAAGAACCAGATTTTTTTCTCAGCCATGTGTCAAGGATATCCTTGTGTTATGGCATGGTTCACGCCTGCTTTTCATAACCTTGCAGCAGCAGTGCTGAGAGCTGCTGGCACAAGAAAGATGCCAGGCACGGAGGGTAGAACCATTTTTCGTGTGCAGTGGCCCACGTGGGTGGTCAACCGCCTTGTAACAGCACTTGACCCTCCACCTTTCCTTGAAGATGCCCTGGTGCTTGTCATTTGATGTTATGTGCCGAGAGCACACCTTTGGAGAACGAGTATGATCTGGTCTGGAAATTGCTCAGGTGAATTGGGTGGTTACAACTTCCTCACCAAGATGCGTCAGGGAAGCTGCACTGAAGCTGCTCCAGTTAGGTGCAAAGGATCCCAGTTTACGAGTCGGAGCTTATTTACAGGTTACATGTTGCCATGTGGGGACAGGTGCGAGGGAGGGGTCAGCTATGCCGCAAAATGCTTTGCAAGTCGTCTTGCTGGCGTTGAGAATTCCAGTATTTCTGGAAGGCGTAGGTGTGGATGGCATCATTTCAGCAGTAAAGCTGGTCAAATCATACTCCAAAGATCCAAAATCGAGGTCCGCTCTTCTGGAAGGGAAATTGGAACCATTGCGAACCCTTTTGCAGGTGAGGTGTGTGTTGGTCATACCTTCTCATGGTCTATGAACCTGGTCCAATTGTTCTATTGCTTAAGATTGAAAGCCGGCTGCTCTGTTCAGGTCTTCACGGAGGTTGACAACCTGCACTGTGTGTCAGACGGTCCCGCAGATGTTCCTGGAGGACCTGGGAATCCACTCGTCTGGCATAGGGAACAGTTTTATGACCCCAGGGTGAGAGTGAAAAGGCAAGTGTTGAAAGCTCTGTTGGATCTTGTGGTAGAAGATATTGACCTTTCTCTGCTGCGATATGAAGCCCTGCATTTAAAGAAAAACTCCAAAGTGTGGAACAACTATGGGCAGCCTTATGTCATCCTTGAACATATGGTTGAGATTGTTAAGGATTTGCATGCAAGCTCACCATACCGGAGCTTTCCCGTTGTGGATTTTCAGGGAGTAGTGAGGGGTTATGAGCTCAAGCCTTTTGCTGCAGACTCAGACGTTCTGACACAGAAACCTTTCCTAGAGGTAGAGCCAACAGCCTGGGAAGAAACTGTCAAAGCAATAACACCAGATGGCCCTGTGCAGGGAATAAACGGCATTACGGACAATCTTGGGGGCATGTTGGACAAATTTCCAGGTCAGCACAAGGAGTCAGGTGCAGAAGGAAATAGGAAAAGGAAGGCAAGGAGGAAGAAGCAGAGTATGCTTGAATTGGCATTGGACCTGCTTATCGTATGTACTAGATTGCAAGGGGCTTGCACTGTCTTCTACAAAGCTGGCATAGTTGAGATACTGCAACAGCTTTGGAGGTCAACCTCTCACGAACTGGAAACAGGCTACGTTCTAGGATTGCGTTTGAATCGTTTTGATGGATTTTTGCACGTCCGTCTACATGTTTTGTACTGAAAGCTTTGGCGGTAATGCGGAATTTGAAATCTGTGGCTGTGGGTCTATTCAGGTATCATACCGCAAGCCTATTAGGCCAGGTCACGGAGCTTTTTGGAATTATTGCCAGGAAGCGTTGCCTGGGTATTCCTCAAATGTTGGATGGAAACATCATGATGGCTCTTTTGAGCTTGCTTAAGTCTGGCGACACTGGCCTCCAATGCATGGCCCTTGAGAAGTTGGTGGTCACTCTGCCAACTTGCACAAGAGATGATTTTCACAAGGTTTGTGGGGAGGATGGAGCGTTGCTGACAGTCTGTTCGATGATTGAACAAGCTGAGCAGAAAGGGCCAGTCAGGCAGAAGCAAAGGTGTAAGCAACTGAAATTCCTGGCAGGAGAAGTGTTTCTTCAAGTCTTGGAAAGAGCGAGAGGGAGGACTGGGATGGGGAGCAAGGTGCCAAGGTTAATTGGGGTTTGGAGACAGCTGGGTGAGCAGCGAGTCATGGAGCTGGAGAGGTATGTGGTGGAAGACATACTGGAGTCTAGGTTGAGACCGTCAAAGCTTCTCCTGGATCAAACCTCCAGCAGAGTGGCTCTCCCTGGAGGAATGGGTGTTGGAGCTGGACCACCGTTGAAATCAAACCAGCACACATCACAGCATCACACAGCCGAGGAGGTGCTGGATCAACAGTTTGACTCTCTGCGCAATGGTACAAGCACCTGGGATCTGTCTACAAGCTACGATCCCAAGGAGAAGTACGCCAACTTGAGCTTGGACTTATCAGAAACAGTTAGGCCGAGGGAAGAAGGTATGCTGATGCCAAAGGTCGTTTACTCAAAGATTCGTCCAGGATCAAGCAAGTATCTACACGGTTGGGAAGAACACATGCTACAAGGGGGGACGAAGAAGCAGGGCCCATACGTCTATCCTGAAATGTCCGCGATGAAGAAGGCCCTGTTTGGTACCAGAGCTGCTCGAAAGCAAAGGTCCCAATCCGAGGTTACGAAGACAGGTTACTCCAAGAAGCAAGGAGTGAGCTTTAAGTGCGACTCGTCTCTTCCACGTGAAGAAGAAACAGGTCTACAAGGCTGGGAAATGCATCAGGTTGCCTCGCCGACAAAAATGAGCGTATTCCGTCGGTTGAGTCAGTCCTGGCGGCCTCACAGGCAGGACGACCCTCCCCTAACAAATTCTTTCCGAAACAGACTAGCGCGGCAGCCCAGAAAGATCCCGAAGACCGCTAGCTCCCAGAGTTTAGTAAAGCAATACCTCGTAGACAGACGCCCTGCTTACACAGTGCTTTCTCCCTTGTCTGGATCACCAGAAGCTCGGGAATCATTGGACTTCGCCGGCTATCTGTCTCCCATTTAGTACTTGCCCATGCAAGTATACAAGTTAAAGTGTTTGAGTTTATGCATGTGTGCCCGTCCGGAATCACAAGCTCGTTCTCCCTTCTCTTCTGCCATTGGCACCCGTGAGCCCGTGAGCCCGTGAGGAAGCCGAGGACGTCTTCTGCCAGAATTGGAGCATATCCATTTCCCATGGCGGCTGTGCGGAGGCTCTACCTGTCCCTGTACAACTGGGTCCTCTTCGCTGGCTGGTACTCAATTCTCCGCGATCTCTTGACCTGCGTGGAAGATTGTCTAGGTGACTAGCAGTGATGCTTGGCATTGGCCTGCAGGTCGCGGATTCTCTACTTTGCAGTAAACGCTATCGTGAAGCAGGGTCCCGCTGCAGTGTATCCTGCGGTCGAGAAAGATCTGCAGATATGGCAAACTGCCGCGTTGTTGGAGGTAGCCCTGGCTTCATCCAACTGCATCGTTCTGCTGCATGTTCGGCTGCATCGCCTGTCCTGACTGTTGTTTTTTTGGTGTGTGCTGCTCCGGGACCTTGTCCTTTTGAAGATCTTCAACAGCATTGTTGGTAGGTGGGCTCTGCAGCTGTAGGTTGTAGGTTGTGTGTGTTTGACTTGAGGTAGGTTGCTGAAGGCTCCAACAACTGTTCCTCCTTCAGGCATTGTCCGGTCTCCAGTGAGTGCAACGCTTCCGCAGATAGCATCACGCATCTATGTGACATGGGGCATCCTGTGGAGCTTCCCAGAGGTAGAGACTCGGCAGCCCTGTGATTTCTTGCTTTCAGGGTTGGCTGTTCGTTATCCGAGATCACTGAGGCTACTACCACGTGATTGCAGACCAGAGAACATTGGTTAGTTGGAAGCCTTCTCTTGAGCTGGGGGATAACTGAGGTCTGATCTCTACCTGTAGTAGTTGCAGTAATCTGTGCATTCTTGCCTTCCGCTTTGATATTCATCTGCTCATGCGTCCTAGCTTCTGCTTACTCTCTTGCACCTGTCCCTAGGTGATACGCTATTTGTTTTTCGGCCTCAAAGAGGCTTTCGGGCAAACTCCTTCCTTCCTGACATGGCTCAGGTGAGGCTGTTCTGACATCATAATGCACGTTAGGATGCAAAGCTCTCTCCTGGATTGACCATTTGTGGCAGGTATTCCACCTTTATCATCCTGTACCCAACCGGCATATTAAGCGAAGCTGGGCTAATCTACGTCGCATTGCCCTACATTAAAGTGCGCTCTTGTAGAGCTGTTCGTGCTTTCAGCTGCGATGTGGCTTGCCTGGCTTTTTCTCAATTTCTCTACCTTCCTCGTCCTCCTTCTAACCGAGAAAGTTGCCGGGCTGATGGATAGGGATCTGAGCTTTACAGCATAAGGATGCCCAACAAGTTCAACTTCGGATTCGACTATTATTTTTCATCGATCCAAGCTCTCCTATGCTACCTGCCAGGCAATGCCCCACGTCGTGTGTGTCACCTGTCAAACTGTTTTGCAAGTGAGCTACTGTAGGTACTGTGTCTGCATACTGATACCGGAATGACTGCACAGGAGCCCCATACATGTACCTCTACATGGTGGGTCAAAGGAGGAAGGCTCTTTCGAAAACCCAGGGCAAGACCAAAGCGTTGTGAGGATGAGGAAATAGTAGGTGCTAAGCTTGTAGTATTCCAGGAATCGTCAGATTTTGAAGCATCATAATAATCTACGATTTCGCAAACGCACACGACACCGCAGCAAGAACCCTTTCCAACTTAACTTCTTTCAATGCAATGTCCGAAGCGTTATAATATCTGCGAAGGTCAATGGACTCTGACACACAAATGCCGAAAGTAACACCATCATCTGCCTTTCAGGTGTTCAATGATGAGCTGTGCCTTGCTCATGGGGACACTTCCTCAAAGCCGACACCCCTTGTGCTTTACTTCTGACCTCCCTTGTCCGCAACAACCCCCTTCTCACCAGCGAAGTAGTCCTGGCTGCAGGCGGAGTTCAAATGTCCATCAGACATAAAACGAGGCAAACTCCTCACCAGCACTCCTGACAAGATTCAGGGCAACAGCAAGCGGACTTTAAACAAGCAGCAGGTTTCACGTGCATACTTAATTTTCCTGGACAGCTGATAGATAGCCGTGGAGCCCATCGCCACATTTACACTGAACAGGTTCCAGTTTTTCTGCCACATTTCCCAACGGTAAGCACATCAAACTCAGTTGCAGCACATCTCAAAATTCCACACCAGCCCACCCTCTTTCTCCTACCCAAACCACCAGTAAGTGAAGATCCGTCAATTCCACTCACCGGTGTGATGACAGTGGAGTACCGCGACCAGATCACCCCGGTAGCCGCCAAAGCTGTACCAGACACAAAGCTGTCATCCGAAGGCTCGGCAGACGAACGGCACAACCACCAACACAATGCACCAGGCTCAAAACCGAAAACTTACCAAGTTGCTGGGGATACGATATCCTCTCAGGAGGCTTCGAGAAATCCGCGATGTTCGCGATGGACAGGCCCCATTTGAAGGTCGGAGCCCAGAAATGTACTGCACAACAAGCATGAACATAACCCCATCCTCCGCACTGACTCAGAAAGAGACACCATCAACTCATCCAGGTCCGCAACAAAACCACACCCGCCATAAACCCGGCAGCAAAGGGCAAGGAACGTACTTGTCTTGGGCCCGGCTGGATGATTCCACAGAGCTGCAAGCCTGCTCCCCATCGGCCAGCGCAAGGAAGACCGCAAATGCACGACAGGCCCGGCCCTTAGCCTGTTCCAACGCCGACCTGCGCAGCGGAGCAGGCAACACCAAACCCTGAGATCCGATTCAGCGACAGGCCATTCCAGCCGCAACCAATTCGCGCACACGACACACAGCGCTGCAATTGGGAAACTTACCCACCTGGCTTGCTGCGATCTGCCTCGGCACACTCCAAAATCTTGCTGCCAATCTGCAGTTGCCACCATACCCCTGTACGCTAGGTCATCCTCCTAAAAACACTCCCTAATTGCGACGTACTAATATTCTCGATCAAGGGAGGTATTTGTAGGTACTCTATTCAAACCAAAATCTTAGCAAAAGCAATACTAGGTAATCATCGACCAAAACCTTAACCACCTACCTATGTCCTAAAGCATAACATTTTTCTGCTCATTAGGTATATAGATTATATATATAATTATATTTTATAAATATATTAGTATCACCTCATTTATGTATGTTTTAACTTGTCGAATAAGCTTCTAAATGATTAGGATGAAAATGGCTTAGATAATGAATAAACAGTCCAGGTGTCTCATGGGCTACTCTTCCTTGTTTTAAGACTTGCCATTGAAATGTGTGATTGTATTTCCATTATTGTTGAATACGTTGTTATCTAATGTCTTTGTTAGTAGATAATCTCTTTTTTAAGTTTTTCGTATGCTTGAAAAACCCATAGGGGTATATAGATTCGGTTGACATAGTAATTATCATTGCTATTATATGTCTTGGTGTTATCTGGGAATTCCCTTCATCATCCTTGATCACGATATCCTTGGTGCAGTAGGTAGTTACGGGAAAGGCATTCGAGGGGACTAGGACTTCCCCTTTTACTATTAGCCCTTTTTGGGTTGTTTCTCCTCGGTCTTCAGGGGTAGATGGGATTTCCCATCTCGCCTATTAATAATGTCTACTCTTCACATCTGGGAATTCGCCTTCCTGATTCTAGAGGTTGGCCATTTTGATCACACTTCATATACATATGAAAAAGATTGCCTTGTTCATCTATCTTTAAAGGTTCCCAATTATCATTCAGAATAAATTCTTGATAAATTCTTTCACCTTCCTCCGATATGAGTTGTTTTGGTAAGCCAAGAGCACCACATATAACTCCCGTCTTCAATCCCTTAAGGCCATTGAAAGTAGTAATATATTGTGGGAACTCTAAGGAAGCAGTAAACTGCTTGTAATATAATACCCTCAAAGTTCTATCTTCAAAGATCAATGGGCCTTGATGGTCGCATAAGATGAAAAATTGTAGACGTAGCTGACCTGGTTCTGAGCCTTCATACACTAGGGAGTAAAATTTGTTACCTTGCTCGTCTATTTGGATAAAATTATCATGATTTGGATGGCCCAATGAAATTGAGGGGTTACATTGTAGAAGAGTACCTCGAAGACATTCAATTTGGTTATAGAGCTTCCCCACCTTAGTTTTAAGACCAAGAAAAACATCATATAGTGCTAGTAATGGACCGACGCAACCATATGGGAGGTCATGCAGTCGTGCTTCTCCATCAAAATTAATTGTAGCCGCATAATCTTCTCTACTCACATTAGCGACTTTGTGTTTGAATAAGTTCGTCAAAAAGCTATTCTCCCCAATCATTTCATTCATAAAGGTAACTAAAAGCTGATCATTAGGATCATAAAATGGTGCAAACTCACATTGGATTGAACATAATTTTCGAAACGCCATGCAACGCCCACAACTCGCTCTTCTTGTAATGGAACCATCTGGAAGAATTTTACACCAAGGATACATATGTTCATCAGCTTTGTCGTTTGCTCCATCAGGAGGTGAATCCGCCTCATTATTTTTTTGTCTCCTCTTGGGATTTTTAGGTGCAGAGGAATCCCCCTCATTATTTTTTTGTCTCCCCTTAGGATTTTTAGGTGCACCAGCGTTGCCATCATCATCTACTGGTACTTTTTTAGGCCTCCCTTTGGGTCTTTTAGGTGCATCATCATCGACTTGTACTTTTTTCGGTCTTCCTCTTTTAGGCGCATCCGCGTTATCATCACCATCTACTTGCACTTTTCTTGGTGTCCCCATCTTGATTTCTTTATAGTTTCTTGTTCAGCCTTTTATCTTGTATTATATAGTGAAAGATTTACTGAAGTCAATACAATGGATTCAATATTCTTTATATAATAACATGCTCTTTTGTTTTGTTTCCAAAGATAGAGAAAATTTACATTTTAGGGGAAATTTTCTATTTTTTTCTAATTCCCAACACATATCATATTGCCATATGTAACAATTTTATATAAATAAAAATAAGAAAATTCAAAAGTATAAACTTGATCGGGAAGTTCTATTGACCATACCAAATATCCATAGTTTGGCATATGATTAGAATGCCATACCAAATATTCATGGTTTTGTATATGATTAAAATCCTCGGTAGTCAAAATCTGAAATAAGATCTACCAACTGAGTATTGATAAAATGGTTTTGGTTGTTCGTATTTTTCAATGATTTCAATGTCACTTTATGCATAGTAGAATCTTGCATGAAATTTTATCGCTATTTTATTTCTTGATGAATATGGAAGGTACTCACCATTATTAATGAATTTATGAGTTCCATTTTTTAAATAAAAAATAATATATAATTAGAGTTACTTGCCTTGTAGAGAAGCCTTTTTCCGAACAAAACTTTATGCACAAGGTTTGTAGCCATATCCCATTAGCTTAAATATGTCTTTTCATACCATGAGGTCTTTAATATTGTACTTAATCTTATCCTTGCCCTCCTTGCGTTCTACCATCTTGAATTTCCATCATGTTACAATAACAATAACAACTTTATTTGTTAGATAATAAATTACAATCATACTTAACCATGTAATTTATTTTCACCTCTTAAACATCATAATAGCAACTTGAATTTGCTATTATGAAAAATTTATATTATTTAATAATGTATACAATATTTTCATAAACTATATATATATTACCATTTTTAATTTATATTTCTATATATTTTAAACCTTTTGTATTCATACTCTATACCTATATCTTATATACCAAACCTCACCCTTATGATTGCTCATCACTAAGCATGAAGCAGATCACTGCAACCTAATCCCTAAACCCTAAACCTTGTACCCTAAATCCTAAACCTTGCACCCTAAACCCAGATTAATAAATCAATAGCAGATCAATCCTAAACCTTGCACCCTAAACCCAGATTAATAAATCAATAGCAGATCAATGCGCATGTAGCAATAGCAAGCTTGAGATTGTTGTCGTGGTGCTGAATTATTTGGTAAGAAATATTTTCTGAATATTTGTTAAATTATTGAATGTTTGAATTATTTGGTAAGAAATATTTGCTGAATATTTTCTAAAGTGTTGAATGCTCACGACACGATACATGTGGCAGCTTGTATGTATACATTTTGGATGTGATTCGGATTGGACATTGCTCCAAACTGATTCGAGTGAACATAAATAAACACCGAGTGAACATAAATAAAGTTACATAAATAAACTTGAACCCTAAGGTTCATATTTTTTAGTAGATATATACTAAAATATTAGATATACTCGAAAAAAAAAAACGATAGTGGAGGGCTGAGTGAAACTTCTTTTCCACCATCTCTGGGGGTATAATGAAGAGGCTCAATGAGAGCTCTTCTTTCTAGCGTCTCCACAAAGTAGTAAGTTTGTGGGTGGTGCGTATTCCGATTTGAAAGAGTCTGCCGGATCATATACTCGCAAGTAGAATTGCTGACCAAGGTACTGCCTGTACAACGTTGCGGAGCGGATGTTCCACAATCCCACGTTGTCCAACTCCAGCAGCACTGCTGTCCAGGCGTTGGGATAAACCTGCCCAGACAAACACACGTGGTGAGCAGGAAACACCCGCTCGCAGGATGTATCCGAGGGCAATTTTTGGGTTCCTCGAAGGAGCTTCATTAGATTGATCAGGAGTGTCTACCTGCGTTGTGCTGCGGGCCACTGCGTTTTTCAAGTTGTAGGATGCCCGGTCACCTGAAGTCCACGAACCCAATCCGAAGCTGCACAAACAAAGAAGGTGAGGGAGGCGGGAACTCCCGTATGATAACCTTGTTGACAGATTTGTTGGAGAGAAAACGCACCCGACAACGAAGAAGGCATAGCCGTCGATGTGCCAGGACTGGATCTGGGTCTCGTAGTTCTGGAACACAATCTCCAAGAACCCCCGGTAATCCCCTGCCAGAACAGGGGTGCCCAGAGCAGGGCTCCACCCCTGAGGAGTTTTGGAGATGCCGTTCAGTGTGAAAACGCCATGGATACCCAGGAAATCTGCAAGCTTGATGGGCGTTTCCGGCACCACGAATGACACGTCGTTGACGGCAAAGCGTTGCAGGCCTCTGATGACTGGCGCGGAATTGGCTATCACAAAGGTGTCGGTGACTTTGATTAGTCCGTAGTGGAAGGAGCCCTGAGGATTGGGACGTGCTGCACCCGTGGTTAGATTCCACCTGCATAGGAAATGACATCTGGGTCATGCGTTCGTCTGGACATCCAGGACCTGGTGACTGTCATGGTCCATAGATCTGGAGGCGGGAGGGTGTCAAACCTGATGCTGCGGGCTTGCTTGAGTGACAATTTGATGTCTCCAGGCTTGGGAGCGGCTGGCAGTGGCCCCGACGCACCTTGCTGCGAGTTGGAGTAGTGAAGCACGGCCACCCCGGGAGCTGTGATCGCAGGATCCTCAAACCGTGCACTGGCCACGATGTAGTAGTCTCGGGAGCTTTGGTTTGCTGTAACCAGGACAGAGCAGGACTGCCCTACGTGGATGTCCAAATTATCATACCACACCTGCTTCGTGTACGAGCCCTCTGCCTCAACCAGCAGAAGCTGGTGGCCTTCAATCCGGAAGTTGAGAGACGTTGAGGTGCCAACATTTGATATCCTAAGACGGACAGTGGCACCTGCATGTTCCAGGACTGGGGGCTCAGTTGCAATCTCATCTGAAGCAGGCAATTGCAGCTGCATGCTGCAAGCTGCAGATGTGTGGAGGAGACGTCATGGGTTTACCGGGATTCACAGTGATGGTCGTGTGGCTGCCATTCCCGTAAGGTCCCTCCCCGTTAATGAGCACTCCATCGGGAGCCCGGAGGAGCTTTCCACCGTCTAGCTGCGCTCTCAGAGTCTGCAGAAAGTAATGAAGAGCGTTAGTCCTGGTGGGAGTGGGAGCTGTTCTGCAAGGCTCCCATGGCCGGTGTAGCTTGCAAGCGTAGACTTACGGTGTAGGGACTGTGGAACCAGTCCCCGATCAGGACCGTGACATCGTCTTCCGGAGGGGCAAATGGTACTGAGATGATCGGCCTGTTGTCGAAGCGGATGCCGCCAAATCCGCCAGCAGCTTTTTGGAAGAAAGCAGAGGGGGAGTAGAAGAAGCTCCCAATCTGATCCTTGGCTTGGAAGTGGTACGTCCAGTTGTGGCCGGGAAGGATAGGGCAGTTGGTGCCCGGGACTCCATCTTGCCAGGAGTTGTGGCGCAGCTGGACTCCATTCCTGCCACCAGTTCCAAGCCAGCATTGTCAAAACCTTCAGCATGGGCACCGTGCAATGTTTGCCATATGCCGCTCACAGGACCAATACCCTACCATGTGAGGAGGAAAGGTTCGTCTAGATTGTTGAACACGTTGATAACAAGGTTCCAATTTGTGGTTGCATGGAGCACAGGTCCAGGGAACTGGCCATTGATAGCAATCACCTGGCAGAGCACATCGAATCCACATGCATGCAGCCAATTCGCTCATTACGCATCTGAAGCAGCAGCTGCAGCGAACTTTTGATCGAAGCACTCAGTCTGCGGGAACGCAGTCTGCAATATACCTTCTGACGCACGCCGAGTGGAGCTGCTGTGATGGTCGTCACCTTCCACACCAGAGACAGAGTGGGGTCCTCTGCTCTGAGACCTGGGAGGGCCAAGTTGAACAGCAGCAAGAGCAGCAGCAAACAGGGCTGTAAACTGGTGCCTCTCACCATCGCTGTATACCGTGGACACAACTCAATTACAAACGACACAAGAGCCCGGATCTCTAATGCAACAGCTGATGAGGAACTGCCATCCTGGATGTCTAATGCAAGAGCTTATAGGAGGAGCTGTGTTGAAGAACAAATGCCAAGAATGAGCGACTTGATGAGTGTCTGATGCCTGGGGGACGAGAGAGAGTGAAATGAGCAGAGGTACAGGGAAGGCGTGCCCGGAGTTGGAGTCGGCACGCCGCGCAGCTCATCAGGTGTACAGCCTACAGGCAGGCATGAAGCAGTGATGAATGCAGATCCTGGCAGGCAGGACACGCCCGTCGCCTAAACCTCATCAGCGAATAAACGCGCCTGCTCACCGTACCCCCGATGCACCGTGCTGCCGGCATCCTCTGTCCCTTCCCGGCGACCAACCCTCCGGCAACTGGCTATCTTTTCACCGTCCGCAGTGTTCAACCAGTTCATCTATCCCGTGTAATTGGCATTGCAAGCGCTTCAGTTCGGAGGGCTTGGGGGAAGCATGACGGGGAGAAGCTCATGAGGCGAGCTCACGTCTCCGAAGCCTGCGATGTGAGCACAATGGCACATAAGGTCTCCGCAAGCCTGGCCGGAGCCTGGGACATTCAGCGATCCACATGAGCGCATAAGCTTGGATGTGTTTCGTGAACGAACTATGATTCACTGGAACATGGTCAAGATGGAAACTATCGTTCACTTTTAGTTGAGAACACTTATAAACCCTAATAAAGATGCAGGACATGGGTAAACCCTAATGAGGAAGCAGGACATTGGCGCTCGTCAGAGCATAACGCTTGTGTCTAAGGCAATGAGCGGGACATAGCCGTGGAGCACTGGAGGGAGAACCAGTTGCCGGAGGGTTGGCCGCCGGGAAGGGAGAGAGAGATGCCGGCCGCACGGCGCATCGGATGTGCATCGGGGTTCGTGCCACACGAGCGGTATGGTGGGCAAGCGCGTTTATTTGCTCATGAGACTTAGGGGACGGGCAGGACACTGGCCATATCACAGTCGCGAAGGCAACTGAATATGTCCTGCTGGCAGCCCATCAGCCGCCGGTGAGAGTGACAAGATGTCAGGCTGGATCACCCGCCTCTTGAATTTGTGCGCCTCGACTCTTCCCGCCATAACCAGAAATAGGTACAACTGAGCCTCTGCTTCTTGCGCTCAAGTACACATGACGCATATGTACGTCTGAAGTCGGTACACAGTGGCTATTTATTGGAAGCAACATGTCCAGCCATTTGATTCCTGTTGACACAGAGTCCAGAGTCTTGCCCCAGAGGTGATCGATGTACAGCAGGTCTCTTGTGATTCTTCCATAGCCCGCCATGCCCCCAGCTGTCCAGCTACTCCACACAAGGTACATAACGTGACCAAGTACAGTCTGGCATTGGCAGCCTGTCCCCGAGAGAACACCCAACTGTGAATGCAGGATCTGCAGGGAAGGAGCCTCCAGGTAAGTACAGCCGTGTAGCCTCCGTGGTATGCTACAGGAAAGCAGCTGTCTACATGGCTCGGTGATAGAACTTGGATATCGGTCAAATAGGTTACAACAGGAGCCTGATTCTCTTAAGGGGTGAACTGCACCTTAAGTCTTTAAGCTTCCCTGAACAAGCAGAAAACTTTAGATCACCTAGACGGTGTATAACATGAAATGAATATCCGGTAGATATGAATACCTGGTAGCTTTTAGTGTCTGCTTGACCAATCAGCCACCGTATCACCAGATTGGGGCTGGTCCTTGAACTCCAAATACAGAGAAAACATCAAGTGTAATGACTCCACCCGGCTTTTATACCTGTCCACACGAAGAAAGGTGCGTCAACTCAGAGTCCCAGAAAACGCATCTACTGTCAGTGGAGGCCCTATACACTACTACACCATGTGGGTAAAGAGGGTGGCGGGATGAGTACACAGGAATGTCTAGAATGGCACAACATATATCACTGAATGTAGGAAGATCAACATCAAGCTTTGCTGATGGAAGTTCAACCTCGCCAAGCACTTTCTCAATCTCTGGTGGCCATTCCTGAACCATGGAAATTCAGTTCCTCATTCTAATGGCACATTGTGGTCAAGTTTGGAGTAAAAAGATATCTCACCCATACCTGCATGAGTTTATCAATATCTGGCATTGGCTTTGAGTAGATGACTGATGGAGGAGGTTTATTCCTGTGCAAGTCCCTGATACTTGTGATCCAAGCATCTATTTTCTTGGGGTTCTTGTCTGCATTCTCCAGCGAGCTTACCTGCATACAACGTGACGGGTATGTTAAGCTAGAGCTATTCGTTTCATTCGGATACATTCTGGAAGTTCTCTCCACCGTCTCACCTGAAGTGGAAACTGGCTTGCTTGCATAGAAGCAGCTCGAAGCTGCAAGCTTACAACTGCCGGATCGCTTTGTTTTGGCCCACTCTCATCTAGAACCTGACAGGAATAAAACACAACCTTCGATTGAACCGGTGGACTGCTGCAAAGACACATGAGAGCTTAGAGACTGGAAAAGTTGACAAACATGCAACAAGTGTTCCATGATAGAAAGCCCACCAACACCCCATTTCTTTCCCCCGGACACCCACATCTGCCTCAACTACCTTCAACCCTAAGTGGTCCGGAAGACCATCTGGTCGAGGCACTTTGAGGAACTCATCAATCGCGCCAACAGCAGGTACATAATCAGGGATGAAAGGCCTCAGTATAGTCCCTATCTCCACACCTTGCGGCTTGAAGCTGTCAATGTACTGAAAGAGCCCACTGATTTCCTCACTCACCTGCAGCAGCAACATCTCACCTCCATCAGATTCATCAGCAGACCCCGCCACCCAAAAGGGTCTCACACTATCCAACGAGCCATACTTGAAAATGCTCATACGCAGAAGCATCCCCATGTAAAATCAACGGGATATCCACAGGCGTCAAGCTTCCGTCGTCTGACGACTCCCGGCTACTTGGCTCATCTTTGGCAGTTGCCAACGACAGACCGGGATCGCTGACAGGCAGAAACAGCAAACGGAAACGTTCCTCGCGTCAAGTACGATTGACCTACCTTCCTCTCTCCCCAAGGCTCCCAACAATCTCTTACGAGTGAACCAAGCAGAGCTCAGAGCGTCACCTGGCGGGCACCGGAGTAGCGGCCTGCACACATCACCAAGAGCGCAATAAACAAAGAAACTCCGTATCTGCCAAACCCTCGCCCATCCCAGCAAGCAGTACCTGCGGTCTGAAGGAACTGGTTGAGGTCTGGTCAAACAGGCCATCTCTTGCGGATTGGTGCAAGGCCCTTCTACTCTGCAGCCTGTCACCTGCCACATCCACCAAAGGAGCTTACCAGTCTATGCCTTTCCATCCCATCCCATCCCGCCCTAATCCACCACACACTCCCCGCCTCCACCTACCTGCCGACTTCTCAATTGCGCCCTGCATGCTCAGCAGCTGATGCGCATTGTCCACATCACTCTCCCCGGTGCGCGAAGCGGAGCTCGAGGCGTCTGAAAGCTGCAACAAGCTCAGGAGTCACACCACCCGCCAAAGCCCCGCCTCCCTGCCCATGGGGTCAGGAAACGTACGCCGTCGTGCATGGTGAAATCGTAGTTGGTCTGCCGGGAGAAGGATCTGAGAGGCGACACCATTGCTCTGACGTGCGTGGGAGAGATCAGCCCGGCGGGGGACAGACCACCTTCAGCCATCGGCGGGGACAGCATGTAGGGAGGAGATGGCAGAATCTGCGTCGACCCCCGGTGTGCATGTACATGTGCATCTGGAACACCATCTCTGGCTCCAGCAGGAGACAACGAATCCCCAGACAATGTGGGAGAATTCAGACCAGGGGACGAAGATGCCGTAGAGGAGGCCATTGCTTGCAACTCGCCTAGAACACACAAGCGATTTTTGTTTGCTCGAGCGAAGCGGCTACAAGAAACTCAGCTCCCTTTCCCACGCCATCCGTATCGTTGTAAACCACCACTCCCTCGGACCCACATTCGGACATAAATTCAGTACCATACACTGAAATTATGTACTATGTTGTCATAGGGAAATCGGTTATATTTTTAGGTATTGCTCACTTTTTCAAGTACCTACCTAGGTACCTATATACAATAACCATTTATTATGCCTACTAGGTATTTGTTATATATATAACGTATAAATATTTGATCAGGTATTACATATATCTATATCCTATTGAGAAAAATAAGGAATGTTTATATGTAGACATCCTTTTCCATGCGTGCAATCCATTCACGTATTTAGTATGAAAACACCAGAGGAGTATATGAATCACATTCAAACATATCAATAAGAAGTTGTGTAGGTTCCACATATAATCGCATCAAAGTCAAAAAAAGTGACAGAGTGGACATATAATGGCATCAACGTCAAGAAATGTGACATCATCTCAAAACCCACAAGCACAAGACACAGAAAAAGAAGAAGACGATGGACAAGGAGGACAAGACTCAGCAACACCGCAGAAAAAATTCAAATCTGGGCGAATTCGGGGAAAACTATGGGCGTGGTACAAGATACCAAGAAAATTACAACCAGGGAAAAAGATAACGGATAAGAAAAATAATATTTACCAGATGGATGTGAATGGAAAACCAATACTAGATTGGACTCAAAAAAAAGGGTTCTCTTGTTCAGCTTGCAGGGCTATACGAGTGACTTGTCCGGGTCTAACTTGTCAGTGGGCACAATGGTTTTATCCAGAACCTGAGCATGCCAAAACCTTTTCTTATCTTCATGCGTGGTATGGGTTTAATAATATGACAAAAGGGTTAAAAAAGCTTCCTAGAAAGCATAAAGAGGCTCTAGTGGAGTCCATGATATATGACTCAAGGGCACGAAAGTTTGATCGTGTGTATGGTTGTACAGGTGCAATTGCATTATTATATGATGCTTGCGATAAATATTTGATCATGAAAAAGAACTTTGAGAATGAGATACATATTCTTAAGCTGTACATTTCTCAATATGATCCCAATCTTGAATTTGAGAAAGACGAACATCAAGAAGCCATACAACACCTATGGGACTATAATTTTATTAAACAAGATGAACGAGGGCATCAAATGTATCCTTTTGTGTGGTATGATTTAGATGGCAAAGAAAGAGTAAATCACATTATTTGTGACTCTAATGGTCCGGTAGTGTTCAATTTTCTTGAATATTTAAGGTCTCCATGTTATCTCCAATTTTACTCAGACCAAGAATTGGAGCTAATACAATATAATATCTATTGTGATACTAACTTTGAAGTAAGGTCGGGAGTTGTATGTGACCAATATGGTGCACCGTCCCTCTTTCTGGATAAAAATAATAATTTTCTATACTATAAGGAATTCTTCTTAGATAAATTCTGGAATATAGCATCAATATCGTATTCAAGAGGCAAAGTTCGCTTTTTCAGGACTTATTGCAATGAACAAGGTATCCCATTGAGGATGAGGCGTCGGCACCCACAAAATTATGCAAATAGTCCAAGCCTCCCACTTGAAAATAGTCCAAACTCCCCACTAAATAGTCCAAATAATATGAACCCCAAACCATATAGTCAAAACCCCACACCAAAAAGTCCGATCCCCCCACCAAATAGTTCAAATCTCTCACCAAATACTCCAGACGCCCCACCAAATGGTTCACACTTCCCACCAAATAGTCCAAACCTCCCACCAAATAGTGGTGACAACACTACTTATCAAGCAGAATTTTATAATGGTAATCAAACACAAAATTTTCAACCACAACGCCAAACAAGTGACTTAGACATATCAGACTACCAGATGGATTTAATGGACTATCAACTGCAAAATCCTCCAGAGAATAATCTAGAAACCACTTATAGGGATACACAAATTGAAGGGACACAACAAAATGTGCCAATTGGTCCACCATTAAATATAGATATTCCAGATGTGCAAATGGACTTGAATTGCAGTGAGTGGACACATGCAGATACTAGAAATTTTATGGTATTAAATCCAGATTATGAGTGGGCACATCCAGATCTTGGCGATTTTCATCATATATGACAAAATCCACCATGTGCAAGTGATGCGCACTGGGATCTTTCTCAAATATAATCAACATAAAAGTAGGTGTAAATCTCTTACACTCTTTACTCACTAAACCATATGAACACACTCTTTGACTCAATAAATCATATAAATACCTTCTTGGTCATTGAATAGTCACATTTACAATTTTTTTCCTTCATCTACTTTTCTTCTATGGTGAATTAGGACTTCTTATGATATTCAAGATAAGAATTCTTGCCCATCAATTATTCTTACCCTGTAATTGGGCCTTTCAAGAAAATTTGACTCAATAATTGAGTTCATTAAACAAAATTTGGATAAGTTCTGTATAAGTCGCACATGATTAAAAAAATTATGATTCAGCAAGTCAAAACAATTGTAGTGAGATCAACCAAGATGCTCAAGGTAATTTAGTAAAAAATATAATCAATTAATTTACTTATATCTTATCTATATAATGTAATTTCATAATTAATATTTTTTCAATTCAAAGATAAATTCAGAAAGTGTAGTAGTGCATTTATCTATGAATTGTACAAAAAGTGAGACCAGACAAGTGTAAAAGGTTGAAATCAATAGGATACATACATGATTTACTATAAGTGAAGAAAATTAGGGAAGCTTATGAAAGCATACATGCTTAGATTTTATACTCATCAGACACTTGATGCCTTTATGGAATGTAGCTTCACTCAACAAGCATTAATATGCATGAAGTACATACATAGTTTGAGTTCAAGTTTACTTGTCTTTACTAAAGTGCAGATTGGGTAAAAAATATTAGCATGTATCAAATACTTATGTTAGCTTAATTATGGTTACTTAGTTATAGCTATGCATATCCGATTTATATACTAGATATATATTATATTGATACTTTATTAAGCAGCTTCATCCAGTTATATTTTGTTTAGACCAAAGTTTAGATTATGCACTCCTCGATCTCTGATGTACTAAATATATATTATATTGATATTTTATTAAGCAGCTTCATCCAGTTATATTTTTTTTAGACCAATGTTTAGATTATGCACTCTTCGATCTCTTCCGCCCTTTCCATTACTTCAGATTTTTAAAGATACTTTTTTGGATAAAATCTATTTTTGGATGGATGAAATTCATAATTGAGTCGACAATGAAAACTAAAGGGATGCATACATGAATTCCAAACTTGATGAATGTATTCAATGCAAGAGAGAAAGAAAAGGATAATGATCTAGACAGAGTTAAACATTCAACAAACATATGCACGAGAAACAAATTCTTTTATGTGAGCGAAAAGATCATTATTATTAGAATTCATAAGACCAAGACTTAGGTAAGTTTTTCAGTAAAATTGAGGTAAGTCTGTGGAGTATAAGCCCAAATAGTCAACCACTTTGACCCTACTACATATATATATATAACTCTTTGAATATAGGTAATAAATGGAGAAGGCGAAGACAAGTGTAACGAATAGGTAGAGAAAAAGAAGATGTGAGGAAGATATGAGAAAGTGAGGAATTGCAGCATGAGGAAATAAAGCACAGACTTGGGGCAATGTGGAAAAGGAAGCAATTATTGCATGAAACCTGAATAGGATAAGGGCACTAATTAGATTGAGAATTTTTGTGTATTGTATGGGTTTGCTATTATCTGCCTTTGTTTGAGACAATGCTAAGAAATAAGACATTGCAGTATAAATGTCTCATATTGCTAGAAATACTTAACAAAAATATTGACAAAGCCCCGCATGTAGCTCATCCACGACAACTTGTTCATTGAAACGTATATGGAGCAATCCTTTAATGAAAAAGAATATGAGTTCATCTACTATATGGAGCAATCCTTAAATGGAAAAGGATATGGGTTCATCTACTAGGGAATGTGGAGACTTTATAAAAAGAATGAGATGGGATTTCTCATCTACCCCGAGGCGAAAGGGGACAACCCACAACGGGACACCAGGCTAGGGGGGTGTGCCCCCGCGTTAATCTATCCTATAACCCCCAACCGCCCCTAAGATGTCGCCGTCCGAGATAGGGAAGGGCCTACTTACCACTGGTGCCGCCGACATCTCCAGCACTCGTGATCGTCCTAAAGATGGGGCTAACCAATTCCCTTTGCAGGGCGATGGAAACCCGTTGCCTGAAATATGCCACGACACTAGAAAGGGGGAAGCCAACCCCGCCCCTATTGTTGTGGTAGGCCCTTGCGCACTCCTTGATAAAACGAGAAAAAACCTTACCCAAGGCCCCATGGGTTTCAATAGCAAGGGGATGAAAATATGACCTTGCTGCATGGGCCTGTTCTTATAAATTTTCTTAGTTGTGCTCCCTTCCGCTGCCCAACCTGGAGGGTTGATGATGACATGGTCACTAACAAAGTCTCTAGATAGGTCAGTGACAACCACATCCGCAGCTGAGACCTCATCCCCCTCTCGTCAAGAAAAGGTTAGCTTTGATAAAGACGCCATTGAGCAGAGTATATTGCCGCTCCTTGAAAGGGAAGAAACCACTCTCCTTGGCCATCGAGAACATGACATCTCGGACGGCGTCGTGTGTAGCAATCCGTTGTCCACCCATTGGACAAAACACTCTAAGTGGGTCCCATGATCGTCGATGGAGGCCCCACAACAACAGACCGGAAGAGAATAGGCTAGTGGTTGGACCAGAGCCAGGCGAAACCTCATCGCGGTAGAAAAAGAAGCTGGTGCGATTCGGAACGCCTGGATGCAAGGTCGGGCCATGAACTAGGAAACTGCACCTTCCATGAGGAAAAGAAAAGGCGAGCTCTAGTGGGACGAGGAATATATGATTCCAGAAGAAGACCCTGCAGCACCTGCCCATAATGCTTCTCTTGGAGAGAAGCCTGCAACCCCCGAAGCCCGTCTGCGAGAAACGAAGAAAAAGAAGGCATGCCCTCCCCGGCTAGAGGGGGTAAGAAGTCCCCAGCCAACCTTAGGGACACTTGGAGGGGGAAGCACCCCTCCTCAACTCCTGCGATGAAATTCTCCAAAATGCTGCTATCTTGGATGTTTGTTCGCGAGGAGCGAGGAGTAGACTCGTGAGAAAAAAAATAATTAGAATTGGCAAAACTGTACATGTGTTCTAATTTTATATGTAACCCTAATAATGCTTCACTTAAGTAACCCTAATAGCGGTACCCTTCAATATCTAACACTCCCTCTAAAGGTAAGCTCGGTTAGGTTAATCGCGTTCATACTGTTCTGAAGCCGTTACGCCCCACTTCACCCTGTCAGTACGCTAGTACGCTCGACTCCAACATAAGCTTCCGCCGCCATGAAAAATCCTCGAGACCATTCTCCTCTCCATCACCGCACTCAGCCTCTTTTGTGTCTTCATCCTTGATCGCTATCTCTCATGGAGGATCAAAAAACATGAGGACTCGAAGAGCTACTAGCTACGAATGCCCTGAAGTGTATCAGAAGGGAAGAAGGGGAAAGAGGTTTTTGGAGAAGGAGACAACTGCCGGCTCTCAGTCACCACCAGGGACGCCATGTCCCACACTAGAGCAGCTCGTGGCGAGTGTCAACAGCTTCGCCACAGCCAACCACGGCCCTTTGCTGGGGGTCAGGAGGGCGGAGAAGGTAGAGGAGCAGGAGGTTCTGACGAGGATGCGCTACTCCAAGTACGCGGCCCCCATCCTAGCTACCAAGCTAAAAGCAGCCATGGAAAGAATCGCGGAATTGGAGCTCCTGTTGGCTACTGGCAGGGCACCACTGCCGGATGACGAGGAGCAGGAAGTGAAGCCTGCAGTGTGAGGAGTATGTTGTGTTGCCAGGAGATTAGGTCCTAAGGTAAGCTTCATCCTCCTTACAAAGCAGTTCATCTCCCTCTGTTGTTCCACTAACCGGATTGATATGCCTGAAATATCGTGATTGGCGTCTGCAGCTCCTTTGTGCCCTCAAAAGTGACTGAGGACAAAAAAATTCCCTACGGAACCTTCGGGTTCCCACCCCACCCCACCCCACCCACACCACACCAGATAAGTCACCTGAAATACTTCTTGTAGTCATCTAGACCTAATCCTGAGAGACGTTTGTAGTGTTTATGCTTTGCCAGGCCTTTTGTCAGCACATCTGCAAGGTTATCGTCCGTGTGCACATAGCCCACCTTCACAACTCCACGCTCCACCACATCTCTAATATAGTAGTATTGAATTTCTATGTGTTTAGTGCGGGCGTGAAAACGAGGGTTAGCGACAAGGGCCAAAGCTGACATATTGTCACACATAACAGGGGTAGGTGACTGCTGAGTCTGGTCAAGGTCGCGTAAGAAGGTCCTTTCCCATTCAGCCTCTTTTGAAGCATCCGTGAGCGACTTATATTCTGCTTCTGTGGATGATAGGGCTATGGAGTATTGCTTCTTGCACGACCAGTTTACAGCAGCCGAGGCTAGTAAGAAACAATAAGTAGAGAGGCTCTTTATGGAATCATTGTCCGATGCCTAGTCGGCATCTGTGAATCCGGCCAAGGTGAGCCTCTGCTGTCCAGTTCTTCTATAGAAGAGTCCATAATTGTGGGTTCCTTTGAGGTAGCGGAAGATCCGCTTGACTGCAGCCCAGTGTGCTCTACCTGGATTTTCCAAGAACTAAGACACTGTGCTCACTAAATACTGGATGTCTGGCCTTGTCCAGTTCGCCACAAAAATCAGACTGCCTACTGCATGCCTGTAGGGGACATCCTTCATATCCCTAATTTTTTCATCAGGCTGTGGGCATTGAAGACTGGTAAGTTTGATACATGTGGCATAGGGGGTAGTAGAAGGCCTTGCTTCATCAAGCTTGAACTTTCGTAGAATATCGTTGATGTATTTGTGCTGGTGAATTATCAGCAGCCCTTCTTCTCGTACTCTTAGGATTTATGTTCCCTGATATCTTTCTTATCAAACTTGGTACTTAACTTCTGCTTGACCTCAACTAACAGAGTTTTGCTGTTTGTGGCGAGGATGACATCATCGACATATAGGGCTATTATGACGAAATAGCTTCCTCTGCTGAGCCTGTAGACGTTTGAGTCTGCCGTGCTTTGGACAAAAGACAAGCTAATCAAGTAGACATGCATGGTAATATACCATACCCTGCCACTTTGTTTTAGTCTATATATGCACTTGAGAAGTTTTAGCACTTTGGTAAGGTGTTTGGGATCTTGATATCCTTCTGGTTGTGCCATATATAGGTCTTCATCCAGATCCCCATAGAGAAAGGCCGTGCACACATCCATTTGCTGTAGATCAAGATTCAACTTAGCCGCGAGGGCTAGCAATACGCGGATGGATTGTGCTCGAACAACTGGTGAGAAGGTTTTCTGGTAATCTAAGCCTTCAACTTGGGTAAACCCTCTTGCCACTAGTCTAGCTTTGTATCGGGCAATTTCTCCTTTTGCATTGAGTTTGAGTTTGAGTTTACTCGAGATAGCTTTGCGTCCAGGTGGGAGGTCAGCTAGTTTCCAAGTCTTGTTCTTAAGCAAGGATTGATATTCATTCTCCACTGCTGCCTGCCACTTGGAGCAATCGGGGCCAGCAAGTGCTTCCTTATATGACTGGGGTTTGTCAGCAGGAAGGATATTCTGTGTAGCACTGAAGACTATTGTGGAGGTCCGGTAATCAACCGATTGATAATGAGGTTCTGACCACTGGTCTGGTAGTGGCATATAGCGTGAAGAGTGCCGTAGGGTAGGTTCAGGGTTAGGACCAGGTTCAGGGACCTGAAGGGGGTCCAATGTTGCATCCTCCTCAATGTCTGATTGTGCCCCATCACCTGTGGTGAGATCACCTCTATGTTCATCCTAATCTACTATAGGGTGAGGAGCTGCGGCAGGAGGAGGTTCAACAAGGTGATCCGGAGGGTTGAGTTCTTCAGGTGGTGCTAGTTCATCAAGTCCGTTAGGTTCTGCCATATCATCTGCAGGGAAGATGGCAATGTCGAGGTTCTCGTCTCCGGCTTCTCCCTCTGAAAGGTTAGAGGCTGTGGGTGTTGAAGTGGACGTGTGTAAGGACTCTAGGAAGGCGATAGTACGGGCAAGAACCACTATCTGAGTGTCTGGGTCATAGAGTTTGTATGCTTTCACATTTCACCGTACCCTACAAAAATGAGACTTGAGATCGATTTTCTAGCTTCTTACGTTTCTCTGTAGGGGTGTAGGCAAAGGCCTTGGATCCACCTGCTCAGAAGGTGGAGCAAACTGGGTTTTCGATGCCAAAATGCCTCATAGGGTGTCTGCCCAGCGACGGAGTTGGCAAGTATCCTGTTAAGTATATACGTGGCTGTAACAACAGCCTCCGCCCAATACTCTTGAGGTAAGGTAGCCCAGAGTAGCATACTCCTTGTCATTCCGAGTAGCGTTTGATTTTTTCGCTCAGCAACTCCGTTCTGTTGCTGGGTGTAACAACAAATGTCTCTCTTGAGGTAAGGTAGCCCAGAGTAGCATACTCCTTGTCATTCCGAGTAGCGTTTGATTTTTTCGCTCAGCAACTCCGTTCTGTTGCTGGGTGTAAGGGACAGTAAGCTGTCGTTGGATGCCTTGTTCTTGTAAGTAATTATCAAAGGCATTGTTGACGAACTCTGTCCCATTGTCACTGCGTAGGACTTTAAGCAGGCATCCAAATTGTCATTGTGCAATTGGAAGCCATTCCTTAAAGTGCATAAGAGTGTCGCTCTTCAGGTGCATGGGGAAAGTCCAGGAGTACCGACTAAAGTCGTCTATCAGGGTTAGGTAGTACACAGCTCCACCTAATGACGGCTTGTGGATTTTTCCTAAGATATCGGCATGCACAAGTTCAAGGACGGTTTTGGCTCTAAGTGCAGTCTTGGGGAATGGGAGTTCCTTCTGTTTAGCAAGGCGCGACGCCCGCCTTCGACCTGGTGACGAAACCTGGTGACGCGCGCGTCCACCCTTCCTCTCTTCGTTGAACCTCGCCTGGCTCCCCCAGCCTTTCTCTTCTTGCTTGTGGCAACCTCTTTTTCTCTTCTGAACTGCCCGTCGCCACGGACTCCCAACTATCAGATCCTTCCTCTGTCTCCTCCTTGGGCTCTTCCGCCTTCCACTTCACCTCCCCAACTGGCTTCCACATGTGGAGAGAGGCCACCATTTCTACCTCAGGCAGACAGTTAGAGTGTGCATACAGGTGAACCAGGAATGGCGAAGTTAGAGAGGGACGAGGGGAAGAGGAGGTCAGATTCAACCTCTCCTCACACAGCTTGTCAAAAAGAATCCGGCCCCAATCAATCCTTGTACCCTTGACAACTTCATGGAGAAAAAACAACAAATGGTCAGACAAATAATCCTGCTTCTTGTGCTGTAGGAAGCAAAGAAGCCATCTGGCCAATCCCATCAGCTGTGCGGATACCAATTCTCGGGTCAACCAGCCATTGGGTTCCCGAATTATGCCCGACTTGACCAGAGCCGCTGCTGCCGCTGTTGTGCTCCTCTTTCGAGAGGGTTCAATAACCAATCCACCCGCTTCCTCCTTGCTGCGCCCATACACTTTCCTGACCAATTCGATGTCCCAATCCTGAGGCTTCGCTCTAATTCCTTCGCCCGGTTGCTTGTTCTTCAGCTGGCGAGCACACTCCTACACCAGTCCCAGGCTCACATAATTCCATCGCTTCTCCATGAAGCCAAGCCCCAGCTCCTTCACCAATTCCCCAGCTCGGACCTTCCAATGGTCCATATTCGGCCACTGGGCGGTCACAATTTCTGCTGCGGCCTTGGGCGCCATGCTCTTGCAGCAACCTCACTACCCTCGGCGCCTCGAATCGGTGATGTCTCGCCTCGAAATTCCTAGCGGGGTTAGTCTCCCAGGGTTCCTACCTCCTCAACAAACCGCGTCGCCGCCAGTAGCGCCGTCCTCCTTCAGCGTCGCGGCTCACTCTTCAGAGTTGTGTTGTCGTCGAGAGTGAAGGTACATTGACCATGTCCCTCAACTTTAAGGCTTGTGTCACTCCTTTTGTCACCTAGCAGAACCTTGTCCTTCATCCGACGTAAGGTTAGGCTAGAAAACAAATTCTTATTGTTGCATATGTGAGTAGTGGCTCCTGAATCTAGAAACCAGTCTTCATTGCCGTGTAAAGGACTTGTCATACACACTGTGAGAATCTTCACTGTTGCCTTAGAGTTTTCTCCTTTTTTCTTAACAACTATGTTGGCTGACGGTCTTGTGGATTGTGATCGTTGTGGCTCTCGAGCTTTTTTCTTGCGGCACTCTTGTGCCCAGTGGCTAGCAGCACCATACCACTTGCACTTCAAGATCTTGACCTTCAGGCCAAGGAGGGAGAGCTCCAAGGAGAAGAGGTCGAAAGCATCTTTGACTTTGTCCATTGGCCCAAGGATGTGGGTGTCGTTGGCCACCGATGGAAAGGGGCACTCCCACACCGAGGAGGAAGTTATTAACAGGGCCCTGAAATGCACCATAGTAAAGAGAGCTCCCCCAAGGGATCCCCCTGCCTGGTTCCCATTACGAAGTCAAGCACGGAGACCCTCTCCACCGAGGGGCCGTGCTGATAATATAGGTTAGACGGGGAATCATAGAAAGAGCGAACAACAGGAATAAGACTTGCCAGTTGCCCGCCCGCGTCTTTAAGCTCTTGGAAGATGGCCCCCCTGGAAACGGTGTTGAAAGCGTTCTCAACATCGACCTAAAGGGCAACCCAATCTAGATTTAGCTGGAGAACTGCCTCGACTCCAAAACTCACCGTCTCGCAGCCCCCAAGGGTGGCGAGCCAAATTGATGGAGGGTAAGATGAGCCCGGAATTGCTCCCTATGCTGGAGGGCTATGCTGCGGCTAATCAGACGTAGAAACGCCTCTCTCACGACGATAGGGCGCACCCCCGGAGTGGGCTTTTCCATAGCCAAAAGCTTGTTGACCCACAACACCCGTGAAATTCGATGGGGGGCCTCCCCCCGCGCCACAGCCATCGCCAGGATAAAGAGCTCCGAAAAACCACTAGAGGGATTCTCAAGAAAGAAGTAGTCACGGAGGTGATCATAGACAGTTCCTGAAAGACCCCCAGAAGAGAACCGCGGGGCGGTAGTTGGAGCGCGACCAAAAACCACCCTGTCCAGACAGAAGGGCTCCTTAGCCACAAAATTCCAGATATTTGGGGGGATGGGGACATCTGGAGCCGAAGTTCAATGGCCCGAAGAACGGCAATAGTCTCCTCGGACGCCGGAGCTACGGGCTCCAGCCGAAGGGCTCAAGCAGCCCTAGCATACTCGCTTGTGCGACCAAGCGGGAGGCACCTTTTGAGACGCGCTTTCGCGAGGTCTTGACAAACCTGATCAAGCTTAGCCGACTCCAATCTCGATCGAGCAGCACAGCCCCCCTCTTCTTGAAGAGCCTGCCAGTCCCCGGCTCAGAAATGGCGGAGCCGGGAGGCAACCTCCCTGTGACGTGAATTCCCACCTCTAGAGCGATGGAGACACCACCGGGGAAGAAAAAGAAACAAAGTCTAGGCTGCTTCATCTCGGGAGTTCTACGCGAGGCGCTTCAAGGGAAGCCTGTAGGCCAAGAGCACATCGTCTTGCAGTCGATGGGGGAGACGCTGAAAAAGGCGGGGTCCCGGGAGACGCGTGTCATAAAGAGCCAAAAGATGATCAGACTGTGCCCGCAACCATTGCCAAGACTCTAGTGGAGGCTCCAGGGGAGCAGCCCGACGAGAGGAGGAAGGGGTCGCAACGCCGGAAGATGTAGCCCTCACCTGAGCCTCCCATGCATTTCGGTCAAAGTCCTTGCGCATCATGTCCATGTGCCTTTTTGCACCAACAATACCCTTATATAAAATGCCGAAGACGAGGCAAGGAGTGTCATTCCCAGAAGCGGAAGAAGGAGGCCTCATGGAAAAAATAATATTAAGGAACCTTATCAAAAACTAGGATGCTCCACTCTCCAATTTGTTTGTCAAATATAACCGGCATCTGTCCCTAAACATGGAAGATCAGCTACCATAAAAACCTAAACCTGTAGAACCCTATACGTATGAAACCCTAAACCTCGAAGATTAGCTGCCGTAAAACCCTAAACCTGTGGAACCCTAAAATTCATCTACTATATGATATCTAAGGGAGACCCCAAGGGCCGCAATGGAAACGATCAACTAAGCTCCATGGATGTCTAAAGTCACTTGTAGTGCATACGATAACATAACATATATGGTTTACCCATCTCCTCTTTCCTTAATAAAAACTTATAACATATATGATATATGTACTGTATTTTGTGCACCATAATTAAAAGGTAATGAACCAAAATCTTAAAGGTACATGCATCATAATGTTTTTACTTAACACAATAAAATATGATATATTCACAATAGGTATATAATTAAAGTTGTTCTTGATAGAAGCAACTAGGAAAAGAAATACAAGACCAAGAGATTTAGACTTCACAATCAACGTAATAATGATAAAAGGAAGCCACTATCACATAGCTTGTTGAGAACCCATACTATTGATGAAAAAAAAAATCACTAATTTAATTAAGGCAAAATACATGCATTATGTTAGGAAGTCCCACATGTAGGTCTACATGTAGGTCCATTAGAACTCCACGGTCAAACACCTTTGAATCAGATCACTACTAGGATGGGGTGTTATGCATCCTCTATGTATTACTACTAGGATAGGGTGCTATGCATTCGCTATGTATCAATACTAGGATGGGGTGCTATGCATGCTCTATGTATCACTACTAGATGGGGTGCTATAAATCCTCTACTGTAAAAAGCTCTATGGGGCCACCTATTGTAAATTGTTCTATAGGGCTACTCTGAATATATCTCGCTCTATTTTCACTAAAATTTAATGGTTACTTATGTTAGGCTAGGTGTCCTAGCATGTCAGTATTCTATAGAGCGACTACCATTGGAGGGAGTTCTAGAGGCTAGATGTCCTAATATCTTTATATTGTAGAGAGAGAGACCATTGGAGCGAGTTGGACACCACCATTGCCTAATCCGAATTGGTGGAGTTCATGAGGACTACCATGATTTATTCCTAGTAGAAGATTTTATTGAGGTGAAAAAACAATGGGAAAAGCCCATCTAGGAGGGGACAACCAAAGGGGATCAAGGGATCGAGGTGAAGAGGAGCAACTGAGCTCCCTACCGAAAGTCACCTACTGCACCCACAATGTCATATGCAGGAAGAATAAACGGCCTGCAAACCACGGAGGTAGAGGAAGATGCGTCACCTACTATCGCCGCCTTGTGGAGGATCGCCGTTGAGAGCGCCCGTTGAAGGGCAATTGAAACCCGTTGTCGGAAGTATCTTTGTGAAGTACGAGAGGGACGACCGTGTTCACGCGCATCGTAGGCTTTGGCACACGACTTGACAAATTTGTCAAAGTCCTCAGCCATTGCCCCATACGTTTCTAGTGCAAGCGGAATAAAGAGGTGGCCCGCTTGCATCCTGCTATATTTGCGGACCTTGAGAGCGCTCGTGACCCGGCTGGGCGGTTAGTGATGACCTGAGCGGAGATGGTGTCTCGTGTAGGATCGGTAACCACCACATCTGCCACCGAAACCTGGTCGCCACGGACAAGGTACAGGTCAGCCCTGATTGATCGACCTGTATACACCCGCTCCCTCCAGGCCATGTAGCCGCTTTCGCGAGCGATGGCGAACATGACATCGCGGATGGCATCGTGAGTGGCAATGCGATGACCCCCGTGGGGACAACGAGCAAGGTGTACCCCAGAATCATCGAGGGCAGAGCCGCACTCGCAAGTAAGGAGCGAAGAAGCCACAGGCTGGAGCAGGCCAAGACGGAATCGCATCGCAGTAGTGAAGGTGGTTGGTGCGATGTGAAAACCCCGTATGCATGGGCGGGCCAATAGCCAAGCACCTGCGCCCTTCCGAGAACAAGGCGGGCCGCGCTCTTGTGGACTGGGATGGAGGGTCTGGAGGACAACCGGAAAGCTGGCCGAGCGCTTCTCGGCGGGGATGCAACCCCTCAAACCATCGAATAAATGTCGAGAAAGGAGGGAAGTCCTTCCGAGCATCCACTCATAACATGTCCCTAGCTTGCCTCAAGGACGTCATATTCCTAGTACCCAATATATTCATGTACATATAACCATGCTGCAATATGAATTAGGTTGAATTCATTCCTACGCTCTATACAACCTCCTCAATCTTTGCTCCCATACACAACAACTGATCTTTATCCCACACATTTTCTCTTTCTAGTATTCAATCAACCAGAGAAAAATCAAGCATGAAAAAATATTACCCAATTACAATAGAAAGAAAATTTCAAATCAAAGCCACCAACGTGTTGTAGCATTCGACGTCATTCATGCGATGTAGTTGTGATCAATTAATAGATAGAATGGGGGCTTTGATCCAGAGGGCTTCAAATGTGGAGGCTTTGATTCTGTATAGTATGACAATTTATGTGTCTTGGTCTTTTCTAAAGGAAATTTGAAGGATCACCCAGGTGCTTTTGAGTGAAGACGCTGCATTTCAGGCATTTCACAAGACTCGCGGGGGCATGGCTAAGGATTTCTCTTGATTTGTCAAGGCCTGTGCCAAGGCTTACCTCAATTGCAAGAATGGGGTTGATCCATTTTTTTGTATTGTGGCTTTCTTCAGGCAATGAGAGTCCATCACCCTATAGAGGGCATTGGCTAAGGGGCATACACGATGGCGAAAAGTGCTGTGATGCGGCGTCTTTGGCCCCTGTGCTAGTAGGCCTTTTCATATCCTTAATCATGAATTTCTTAGGCTTTAAGTAGTTTCGAGATACGGATTGTGGGGTTAGTCCCCCTGGCACGGTGCCCTTTGTTCGATTGTTCCCTTTTATTCTCGGGGTTGATGAAATTTCCCAATCTATTTTTTAAAATAAAATCTCCACATTCGTATTTATGGTAAAAAAGTGTGTCCCTAATTGGTTGGGGTTGACCCAATATAGACTAGGCTTTAAAATTAATATATTTCGTAGGTACATGAAAATAAAATATAAAAAGTCACCGTAATTTTGGAAGGAGTGAAACATGTTTCCCCGTTACCGTTCCGGAACCGGGGGATGTGGGATGAAACTTGAAAGTAGACAGAACGATCTTTTCAGCTGATGAATAGGCACATAGACGAGCACGAATTTGCCAGCATTCACCAGCTCCAGCATGATGCGGGCTTGCGAGTCGGCTGGAGCAAAATGCCTACGAAATGGAACCAAGGTTTGATCAACAGAAGAGCTGGGATCAATGCCTGAATAAGTCCGCGTGCAATGTTGTAATTCGCTAGCTTGGCTCTCCAGGCAGAGGAGAGCCAGCCATGGATGTCACGGTGTGGAGCGTGACAGTAGAGCCACGCAAGTGGGAGCCGCCGTGGGGACAGATTTTTTGGACGCCCCGAATTGGTTGGTCTCCAGGAGGTCTTCCTGCTCACCCGACTTCAGGGAATCAGCTGCTGGCAAGGAACGAAGCCGCGAGGTGCAGAACCTATGGAAGAACGGCAGCCCGTGCAAAGCTGGCTGCCCTGGATGTGCAGATGGGTTGTCGTGCCCCTACATCCAAGTGGGTCGTGCCGGATGATCGTGACTCTGGCAGGCCTGCAGCAGACCAAAGTGCTGTGACAGTTCAAACCGTGATCGAACTATGTCAGCAGGGGCAGCCAGGCGAGGCTGTCGAGGCTCTGGGAGTGCTGGTGCACGATGGCTGCCTTGTTGTTGAGTCCCTCTTCTATGCGGTTCTCAAGTTATGTGTGGTTAAGAAGGATCTGCCCTTGGGTCGCCGTGTGCATGCCCTCGTCGTGAAGAAGGGGTACGAGTCGGACACGTTCTTGTGCAATCACATCCTGCGAATGTATGCTTCCCATGCCAGGTTGCAAGAAGCTGTGGATGTGTTCCATATGGTTGCCAACCCAGATGCCTTCACCTGGTCTGCCATCATTTCTGCTCATGTGAAGCATGGACAAGATAGGCAAGCTATAGAACTGTATCTTCGGATGCGCGGGTCAGGTGTGAAGCCAGATGGTCATGTGTTTGTAGCAGCCCTTCAGGCTTGTGGAAGGGGAGGGGACTTGGAATCTGGACAGAAGGTGCATGCAGATGTGTTGGGTAGCGGAGTTGAGCATGACTTGTTTGTTTCTAGTTGCTTGGTGGACATGTATGCAAAATGTGGCAGCTTGGAAGATGCCCAAAGGGTGTTTGACGGGATTCCTCGGAAAGATGTAGTTACGTGGAGTGCCTTGATAGCTGGATATTCCCAGCAGGGCATGGGTCAGAAAGCCCTTCGTCTTTATAGGGCTATGCAAGAAGAGGGCCTGGCTGCACCCAACTCTGTGACATTCGTGTGCCTCCTTCAGGCATGTGCAAGTGTTGGCATCCTGGCTTTGGAGGAGGGGAAGCAGCTTCACGCAGAGATTAGAGAACGAGGACTTCAGGGGGATGTGGTTGTCGGTGGGGGCCTGGTAAACATGTATGCAAAGTGTGGTAGCCTAGAGGATGCTCGGGCTGTGTTTGATAGCCTCAGTGAAAGGAATGTGTTCACATGGAGTGCCTTGATTTCAGGATATTCCCAGCACGGCATGGGGGAAGAGGCCCTTAGTATCTACAGGGATATGCTGCAGGAAGGCATTGTTGCACCTGATTCTGTGACATTCTCATGCCTTCTGCAGGCTTGTGCAAATTTGGGGACCTCCTTTTTGGAGAGTGGGAGGCAGCTTCATGCACATATTAGAGAACGAGGACTTCAAGCTGATGTGTTTGTAGCCAGCAGTTTGGTGAACATGTTTGCAAAGTGTGGCAGCCTGGAGGATGCTCAGAGAGTGTTTGACGGACTTGGTCAGAAGAATGTGGTGACGTGGAATGCCATGATATCAGGTTATTCTCAGCAAGGCAAGGGGCAAGAAGCCCTGCAGCTTTACAATGCTATGCAAGAGGAAGGTATTGTTCCACCCAATTCCGTGACTTATGTGTGCCTCCTGCAGGCATGTGCAAATATGGGCGCCTCAGCTTTAGAACAGGGGAGGCATTTGCATGCACAGATTAGAGATCTAGGGCTTCTGGCTGATGTTTTTGTGTCCAACAGCTTGGTAAGCATGTATGCAAAGTGTGGCAGCCTAGAGGATGCTCAGCGCGTGTTTGATGGACTCCGTGTTAAGAATGTGGTGACATGGAATGCCATGCTAGCAGGATTTACCCAGCAGGGCATGGGGCAAGAAGCGCTTTGTCTCCACTCCGCCATGCAAGAAGAGGGCTTGGCAGAACTTGACTCTGTGACGTTTGTGTGCCTTCTGCAGGCATGTGCAAGTGTGGGCACTCCGGCTTTGGAGAAGGGTAGGCAGCTTCATCTGCAGCTTAGAGCACAAGGACTGCCAGCTGATGTCTTTGTAGCGAGCAGTTTGGTGAACATGTATGCAAAGTGCGGCAGCCTCGACGATGCCAGAGGGGTGTTTAATGAACTTCCTCAGAAAGATGTAGTGACGTGGAGTGCTATGATAGCAGGATACTCGCAGCAGGGCCTGGGTCCGGAAGCCCTTTGTCTCTACAAGGCTATGCAAGAAGAAGGTGTTGTCACACCCGATTCTGTGACATTTGTGTGCCTGCTCCAAGCATGTGCGAGTGTTGGCTCCCTGGCTTTGGAACAGGGAAAAGAGCTTCATGCACAGATTCAAGAACAAGGACTTGAAGATGATGTAGTTCTAGGTGGGAGCCTGGTGAACATGTATGCAAAGTGTGGCAACCTAGAGGGTGCTCAGGGGGTGTTTGATGGACTTCGTCAAAAGAATGTGGTGACATGGAATGCCATGATAGCAGGATATGCCCAGCAGGGCATGGGGCAGGAAGCCCTTCATCTTCACAGTGCCATGCAAGAAGAAGGCATTGTTGCACCCGATTCTGTGACAGTTCTGTGCCTCCTTCAGGCATGTGCAAGTGTGGGCGCCTCAGCGTTGGAGAAGGGTAAGCAGCTTCATGCACAAATCAGAGAAGAGGAACTTCACCAAGACTTGTTTCTTGGCAGCAGCTTGGTAAACATGTACGCAAAGTGTGGCAGCCTGGAGGACGCTCAGCTTGTGTTTGAGACACTTCCTCGGAAAGACTTGGTTATGTGGAATTCCATGATTGCTGGATATTCTCAGAATGGCATGGGCCCCGAAGCTCTGGGTCTTTACAGGGCTATGCAAGAAGAAGACAGGGTTGCACCAGATTCTGTGACATTTTTGTGTCTCCTGCAGGCATGTGCGAACATGGCGGCTTTACATCTGGGAAGGCAGCTTCACGCACAGATTAAAGAAGAAGGGCTCCAAACGGACGTGCTTGTGGCCAGCAGTTTAATGAACATGTATGGAAAGTGCTGCAGCATGGGTGATGCACGTGAGGTGTTTGCTGCATTGCCAAAAAGAGACGTCGTTGCCTGGAACGGACTGATAGCAGGATATGCCAATCAAGGAGACAGTGAAGAGGTCTTTGACCTGATTCTCCGAATGAGAGAGGATGGCAAGCAGCCAGATGGCGTGACGTTTCTTAGTGTACTAACAGTATGCAGTCATACGGGTCTGGTGGATAAGGGGCGAGCGTACTTTGAGTCTATGAGCGAACAGTATGGCTTGACTCCCAATGCGGACCACTACACCTGTATGGTGGATCTTCTTGGACGCGCAGGACACCTGGATGAGGCACTAGCTCTGGCAAGGGCAATGCCTGCACCGCATGGTGCATCGGTTTGGCACACCCTTCTGGGTGCCTGTCGAAAGTGGAACAACGTGGAGGTTGGGCGCCATGCGTTCGATGAAGCACTGCGGCTAGACGAGAAAGATGCTGCAGCATATGTGTCAATGTTGAACATATATACCGGCGCCCAGATGTGGGAGGAAGCACGAAAAATGCAGGCAAGCAGAGTAAGAATCGGGGCGCGGAAGCAGCCGGGCCAGAGCTGGTGGACAGACATGAATGGACTAGTTCACAGTTTCTTGGTCGGAGATTACAAACATCCTGGTAATGAAGCTGGGCTAATCTCGGTTGAGTCTGTGAGAACTCATCTGTAGGGCGAACCGTCTTCCACATAGCGTTTGGTAAGGACGTTCCTAGTGATATCGAGTGTGGCAAGTTGATCGGAAGCCCAGTCAACAACGTAATTATCAAAATTGAGGAACAATATTGTGGACAGGGAAATTTCGCAAACAGATTACACATTCTAAAACATGTGTTTCTGGCGTTCCCTGAGGAGGATCTTGTCAAGCTTTTCCTTTATCACATTCCACGGAACGAACACACCGCAGGAACCTTTGTACACTAGATTTCTTCTGGCATAATCTGCCCGAAACTTTGAGGACAGCCTGTTCCATGCTTCCTGCATTGCCTCCGCCTGCTTTCTCTCAAAGGCCTTGTCAGTTAACTTACCGAATTTGGTTCTGATGTCCTCGGTGACTGCCCGCATCTCCTCCGTGACGTCCTCTTTGCTTAAACTTTAGGAGGGCATGAGCAAAACTCGGAAAGCCATCAGAACATTGCATGGCACAAGCAACGTCGGGAGCACGATTACCACGAAAAGTCAAAGAGGACAGAGTTCGCAAACGAGAGAGTAACTCACGTATGGGTGTTGATGCCCAAAAGTTCGCCAGACGACGCAAGGAAGACAGCTCCCCCTGCACAGCCAGGAAAACACTTGTATGTCGCCAAGACATTGGTACAGCTTAGTATCTTGGAGATCACGCCTCGAACTACTGTGACAGGCTCTTCTTGCGACTGTTCAACTGTTGGAGTGACTGCCGGCCAGTTCACTCGAGGATGAGATACCATGAACACCTGCTCACCTAGAAGTTGCTTCATGTTGTCTGGCAGCTCAGGGGAGACGGTGCCAGTGGCAGGGGAAGTAAGGCCCAGATGGGAACCTCCTGGCATGTCCAAGAAAGTCAGATCAAGGTCAGGAAACGAGGCCTTCTCCCTGACGCTCACACCACCCACTGCAAATGCATGGCCCTTGCCTAGCACAACCCCAGCACTGTCCATCACATTATGCATAACTGTCAAACCCAAATTTCTTTCCACTACAATAGCTGACCCCACGATGGCTCCCCCTGAGCCGCAAAGACTGTATACAAACTGCGAGCTCCTCTTGAAGTAGCTGGACTTGATGTTTTGAGGAATCTGCTCCTCTTCCACCATGAGAGCATTCTCAGCTTTGGGTGTCTCTGCTGGAAGGGAAGAGATAGCATCTGTAGGTTCTTCTACCGTGTCAGATGAACCCAACATGGATTGGCTTCCTCCAGAAGCTGGATCTGTGATAGCCGTGGTAAGTAGCAGTGCAGGAATTGCCACAAGCTTGCTCACTTCGGAAGTCGATTCTACATTTGCCGCTTCTACTTCTTCTACTCCATCCTTGTCCTCCTCTTGATCAGTCACCTTGTAGTCAGAATTGGAAATAGAATCTGAATCCCCCGGAGCCGGGAGCGCAAGGAGATAAGGATGCTCACCAATTGTGGCATCAAATGTGAGAAACTCAGGTGGATCCTCGAAGACATAGTTTTCCACAGTAATACTGACTCTAACTCCTGCCAGCTCCTGGAACCTGTCCGTTACCCACTGTGCTGCATGAGACACACTCAGTCCATACGTCCGGATTACATAATTGATGGCATTTACCATCCCTTCCTGCCGCAGCTGGTTGCCAATCAGCCAGTCTGTGAGTTCATCACGATCCCCTACTTGCAACTCAGCACAAATTTTCGTGAGAGCATTTTCATAAAGCCGCATTGTTAGCAGTCCTTCTTGCCACTTTCGATCATTCTCCTCCCGCAGAGCCCTGCGAAGGGCTATGGCTGTTCGAGCCTGCCCCAGCTTGTACCTCTTCCTTTGCCACTCTTCCACAATCCGCAGCTGGCGCATGAACAGAGCATGGGCATCCTCAATACCTTCCAACCGTCTGACCTCCTTAATGGCCTCCACCAGTGGGTCTCTGTCCTCCGAATCCTCTGGACTCAGCCCATCCTGAGTTCTAAAATTGCCTAAGGATGGCCTGATGCCCACCTTGATCATCATAAGCGAATCATGAGGATCAGTGATCTCGGTCAAGTCCACATGCACCCTCTCCGAAGCGTCCCTTCCGCCCTGGGTTGTCAGTTGCAGGGACACGGAATGATCAGACATCTCCAACAATTTCACTTGAACCTCTTGCTCCACGTCGAAAGGATCATCATCCTCTCCTTCAAATCCTGCCTTTCCCTCAATTCTTTGAATAACTTTTCGCAAGACATCCCTGTCTTCCAATAAGGTTGCTAGAACAGTTCGGGCTCTAGATTCCTCGGGAGACAGATCGGACAACTTTGCAGCAGTACTATCAGTTCGTCCAAGCAACCGCCTTAATGCTCTGATGTGGCCCTCGAGGTCATCGAGCGATTCTTCAAGTTTCCCACATAGGGCTTGGGCAAGAGCTTTAGCCTGGCGAGCACAAGCTGGGTCTGTCTCCTTCTCAAGTGCTTCCAAATGCTTCAGATGCTCAGCAAGCACATGGTCTCTGGCCTCCACCAAAAACCTCATCTTCCTATGCCTCAGCATCTGTGACTGCTGTTGGAGCTCTTGCTCAAGTTCGCCCAAAGGAGGCCTCCTGTACGAGGGACCTCCCTCACTCCGACTGAGGACTGCACTTAAAGGTAAAACCTTCTCGTGATCAGAGCTTGGCTGCTTACTTGCAGCCCAATGGGCCCCTCTCTTCACAGCAGCTTTCTGTGGAAGAATTCTGCTCAGGCCGACTGACGGGTGCTTCGCCAGCTTGGCAGCAAGCGCAAATTTGTCCACTGCCAAAGCCAAGACCCTTTCGTTGATCACCTCAAGCCACCGGCGGGCTGTATCATAGCGATCCGACATGGTCGGAATATTGGGTTCCTCCATCTCCGGCTTGGCATGGGCAAACAACTTTTCTGTGATCACAGCTTGTCGCTCAGCCTGCAACTCCAACTGCTTCTCAGGTGACTGGTACTCGGCCAGAGTGTTACGAGCCTGATGGGACAGCACAGGCAACTTCCTGTGGTACGCTGCAGCCTGAGCCATGACCCTTCGCTTTGCTCGGAGCAGGCACTGCCGGCGTTCGACCAAATAGAGAAACTGAGATTGAGATGGTGTCAAACTAGTAGGTCGAGGAGGTAATGGGAGAGCCAGGGGACGATCTGGAGCTCTGAGTGCAAGCTGTCGTTCCCTCTGTTCTGCGACTCTCTTTGTCCAGTTCTTTGCTTTCTTCTGGAAAAACTCGGCCTGCATCCTTCTCATACTTCTGGACTTGCCTTCCCATTTCACCAGCTGCCATCCTGGATCCTCACTTTCTTCATACACCTCAGACATACTGCCTCTGACATGACCCCGTCTGGAGATCTCGGGGAGATTCTGGAGTAGCTCCTCTTCGGCATCCCGTCGAGCTGGGGAGCCCACTTCAGCAAGCAGAAAGTTCTCCAAAAGCTTAGGCTGAATCTGGCCATGGTAGACCAAGAAATTGTTCTGCCCCAGAGGCAGAGCTGGCCGCCCCTCCCCTTCCTGCTGCCACGCCTGAGGAGCATTTGGCCAATTCCCTCCGCTACTCCTAAGGTCCAACCCCCAGATGTGAGACGAGGGAAGGTGGAGCGATATCATTCCCGACGTCTGCAGAAGGGGAACCTCGTCCCGGCGCACATCAATCGCAAATGCATGAATGCCCGGAAGCTGGCTGCTCGTATCTCCAGGTGAGGAAGTCAATGGTTCCAGTGTCCTCAGCTTCATATCCAGCTTGGAAAGCACCGGTGCTGTGATTGCTTCCTCTGCCCTTGTTCCAGGTGAGATCCCCTCCAATCTCCCACCTGATGAATTAGGCAGACGAACAATCGTGGCAATTCTTTCCTTCACCACACCAATCCTGAACTCGGGTTCTCCAGCAGACGAACGTGACAACCGGTGCAAAGTGACACGAGTGGTGATCTGTATCTGCAACGCAAATGCGGCACGGTCAGGATAGCTCACAGTGGGCGACTCTGGCAGCTCCAACATGTCCTCTCCTGATTCTGGGCCTGCATCACCGTCCTCTACCCTGTACTCATATTCGGAGCCATCAGAGGAGTCATGGGCAAGTGCGGAATCTCCAGCATACACTGTGTCATCCAGCTCCTCTTCGTACGGCTTCTGTGCACCAGCTGCCAACTGCTGCTCAGCTGTCGGAAGCAACACCATCATGAGGGTAGTGTCAGAGTTCTGGTTTGATTCCGGTGGCGGCTGCCTCCCACCTGCTCCTCGTGTCCGAGGGAACCGACTTTTGACTTCAGCAACCACATCTGGTGGTGGGTCTCTGCTCTCCTCCATTTCTTCGTCTTCATCCATGTCTCCACCTTCCTCGTCTGTGTCTCCGCCTTCCTCCTCTGTCTCTCCGCTGTCCTCCTCTGTCTCTCCGCCGTCCTCCTCCGTCTCTCCGCGTCCTCCTCTGTCTCTTCATCGTCATCAGACACAACCACAGGATTCTTCCTGGGCCTTCCTCTACCCCTTGGGACCATCCACAACGGCTCCCCACTGGCCCCCTGCTGCCCCTGCCCCTGCCTCTAGCCCCTCTACCTCTACCCCTACCCCTACCCCCACCTCTACCTCTACCCCTACCCCTACCCATATCCCACCCCCACCTCTACCCCTACCCCTACCCATATCCCACCCCTACCCCTACCCCTACCCCTACCTCTGCCTCGACCTCTACCTCTACCTCTACCTCCACCTACGCCCCTTCCAGTGTCATTATCATCATCGCCGTCATCGGCCACCACAGCCTTCGCCTGGCTCCTGGGTATGCGTCTGCCTGTACCCCCGTCCGCAGAGCCAGGTGATGGTGGGTCTGCAGATACTTGGTCTCCTCCCTCAACAATGTCGTCAAGATCAAACTCATCATCCATATATGAGTCGTTAGCTTTGTCTCTTTTTGTGCGTCTTCGTCCACGTCTGGAGGCCCCATTGTCTGGAGAGTTCTGACTGGGCCTCCCGTCCCGTCCCCTGCCCCTGCCCCTGCCTCTAGCCCTACCTCTACCTCTACCTCTACCCCTACCCCTACCTCTACCTCTACCCCTACCCCTACCCATATCCCACCCCTACCCCTACCCCTACCCCTACCCATATCCCACCCCTACCCCTACCCCTACCCCTACCTCTGCCTCGACCTCTACCTCTACCTCTACCTCCACCTACGCCCCTTCCAGTGTCATTATCATCATCGCCGTCATCGGCCACCACAGCCTTCGCCTGGCTCCTGGGTATGCGTCTGCCTGTACCCCCGTCCGCAGAGCCAGGTGATGGTGGGTCTGCAGATACTTGGTCTCCTCCCTCAACAATGTCGTCAAGATCAAACTCATCATCCATATATGAGTCGTTAGCTTTGTCTCTTTTTGTGCGTCTTCGTCCACGTCTGGAGGCCCCATTGTCTGGAGAGTTCTGACTGGGCCTCCCCGTCCCCGTCCCCCTGCCCCTGCCTCTCCGACGGTCTGCAGGGGCAGCAGCAGCATGCCCTCTAAACATGACCCCATCTGCAAAATCATCTGCAACCAGATTCTGATCCGCATATGGCAACCCCTCCCTCATCACAGTATGCGGATCCTGTAAGTCACCAACGTCATCCGCAAATCCTAAAAGGGCTTCGAGTTCTGCAGCCATTTCCGCTTGCTCATCCTCAGCTCCATTCCCGCCAGGTGCAGCGCGGGCCCGAGCTGCTCGGGCCTGAGCTGCAGCCCTCCTTCTTTCTCTCTTTGCAGGTGAGTCTTGTCCGTAGTTCATGTTGGGATCCCAATGATAGGTTGAGAAGGCCGGAGATGGAAACACGCGCTCCATTCGGAGAATTCGGCAGAGATCCGAATACCTGGGCAACTTGGCCAGAGTGTCCTTTTCCCACGTGAACCCCATCCGTTGCACCACATAAACGAGACGCTGCGGAGTGAAAGGGAGGTCCCGAGGGTTGATCGGGAAATGGCCAGGGCGTTCCGGCAAGTACACTACCCCGGCGTATTCCCACGCATGGGGCTTGTCTTTGCCTGTCCACCTTCCATCGTCCTGGATACATCAACCCACTTCCAGCTCTCAGAAGCAGAAGCAAGCCACACACAAACAAAACAAAACAGGATGAGCGAGAGAGCCCCAAAGTGCTATACATACAGCGCACGCCCTCCTCCACCTGATGCCACCCCCAGCCAGTATGTGTTGCATCTATGCATGCTGCGCTTCAAGCTTTTACGTACAACGATATCCTTGCGGTGGCCAATGCTGCGATGTCCGTCCTTGGGCTGGAATACGGGAGTTCCCCTGTACTCCCACCGGAAGCCTGGGTCCTCCAAGAACGGCATCTTCACCGGCTTGCCATAATAATTGCCTCGAAGCTCATGCTCTTGTATCTTCTCGGCCTTCCATTGCTCCACCTCATCCAGCTGCTGAGGAACCCGGGCCGGCACCTGGGCCTGCGCTTGTCCACCATCCACGACCATGTTCTGGGCCTGGGCCTGGGCTTGGTCTTGTCCACCATCCACGTCCATGTTCTGGGCCTGCGCTTGTCCTCCATCCATCATTTGCCCTCCATCCATGACCATGTGCTGGGCCTGGGCCTGGGCCTGGGCTTGCCCTCCATCCATCACGGCCTGGTCCTGGTCCTGGTCCTGGTCCTGGTCCTGGTCCTGGCCCTGGTCCTGTCCTCCATCCATCGCCGTGCGCTGAGGCTGTGCTTGTCCGTCATCTCTCACCACGTACTGAAACGCGACTGCTCCGTCATTCGTGTACAGGCCCACATACATGTCAGGAGACCCAGGACCCCCAGGCAGCGCAGCCGGGGCAGGCTGCTCGAAATACGGACCGAACCCCAAAGGCACATCGCGGGGGGCCTCCCCAGGGGGCTGAGGAGCCACAGGAGGCTGATCAACCCCATCGACAAACCCATCGGCATCAAAACCGGGCCACAAACGGCGCATATTGTCCGACATGACCTGGCGCCTCCTGGCCGCCCAGGCCAGCAGTCTGGGGTCCTGTGTGAAAACCCGCTGGCCATCTATCACGTCTCGCCCTTCGAGCACAGGGTCACTCGTCGTGATGTAGTGCGGGTACGGGGTGGCATCTGGGAACACTGCACTGTCCGAAGCTTTGGGGCCGACGGGCTGCCCCGCCTGCACCCTCTCCATGTGAGCCCTCTGCCGCATCGCTTCCACTGCGCGCTCGAACCTGGGCAGGCGCCGCTGTTTCTCCATCTCTTTCTCCACCCCCTTCCTAAGCTCGTACCCCCAAATCCATTGCCGCGCCTTCTCCTGTTTGGCCAGCAGGTTCTGCGGGCACGGATTCCACCGCAACCACCGGTATCCACGCATTCGCTGCTGCTGCTGCTGCTGCTGTCCATCCTCCCGTTCCTCCTCCTCCTCTTGCTGCGGCAGGTCCTCCTCCATATGCTCCGGCCGGTGCCATGCCTCCTCCTCCTCCTCCTCTTCCTCCTCCTCCTCCTCCTCCTCCTCCACTGGCTGCTGCCCTAATTGCCGCTGCCGCTCCGATTCGGCTTGTTCCAGCTGCAATCGCTCTAGCTGCCACTGCTTCCATCGCTCTTCGTGCGGTTCCGGCGGCAGCACTTGATCCCACGCTTGCACTTTGTCTATCATCTTGATCACCAGCGACCGGTGTTCCTGTCGTTCCTCCAATTCCTTCTCAAAACCAGGCGGGTGAATCTGCGGCGGGAGGTGCGGCGGGAGGTACCCGCGGCACCACCGCAGTCCCACAGAATGCAGCATCGGGCGGATCGGGGCTTCTGGGGCCCGGCCGGAGTTGGATCCGGCCGCCGCAGTTGCCGTGGTGGCTGCCGCTGCCGCCGCTGCCGCTGCCTTCCTCCATCCTGCGCCCGCGGCACTTTCGGCTGTCGAGGCTGTCGTGCCTGCCTGCCGCCGGCCTGCTGCTGCGGCTGCGATGGCGGCGCTGGCGGCGCTGGCGGCACTGGCAGCGGCCTCCGTGACGCGATCGGCGGCGCCGGCGGCGGCGGCGACTTCGGCGACCGCGGAAGCCCTCGTCCCTCCGGCGCGTCAGCCATCTCTTCCTCCACCTCTTCTCCTTCCTCCCTCTTCTCCTTCCTCCTGTTCCGGGCTACGTGCTCCCAAGAGCAAATCTACGTATCCGCCCGCCGCATATTGCTGCTGCGGCGTCGCCTCGTCTTCCTCCATCGGCTCCTGCTGCGGCATCTCTTCGTCTTCCACAATCGGCTCCTGCTGCTGCGGCATCTCGTACTGCAACGCCTGCTCCTGCTGCGGCAATTCGTCCTGCAAAACCTGCTCCTGCTGCGGCAGATCGTCCTGCAAAACCTGCTCCTGCTGAGGTATCTCGTCCTCGAACACCTGCTCCTGCGTCTCTTCTTGCGGCCCCGAAATCTCTTGTTGCGGCGCCTGCTCCTGGCTCTTGGACAAATCCACGAGAGACTGTAGCACATACATCGTCTCCGGGCCGGGCGCGGTCATGACGTCCTCAAACCCCTGCACCTGCTGCAATGGCGGCTGCAACGCACCTGCTTGCTGGGCCTGCTGCAGCTGCAAAAGCGCGGCTGCCAGCTTCTGATTCATGGCCTCCACCTCCTGCGCGTGCTGCAGGCGCACTCTCTCGATCTCCGCCCTGGTTCTCTCCTCATTTTCCCTCCTCTCTCTCTCTGCTTCCTGCGCGGCCGCCAGCCTTTCCTGCCGCAGCACCTCCCGTGCTTCCTCCGCCATCCTCCTCTCCTGCTCCAGCTGCGCCATCAGGAACGCTTCCTTGGCCGTCACCGGATCCGGCTGCCAGGGCGCCTGCTCCTGCTCCTGCTGCGGCGCGGGAGCACGGCTGCGGACCACGCCTCTGTCTGCCATGTAAACAACCCGGGGCCTCGGTGTTGCATTGCCCTCCTGGTCTGGCCCAGCTCCGTCCAGGGATTCGGGGAAGACGGTCGGAGAGCCGTACCGGGAGGGTGTCTGTGTCTGTTTCGGCGAGCCCTTCTCGGATTCCGGCCTGATTACCGTTGCGGTGACCTCGACCATTTCCGCCGAGTGAACAACCAGCCGCTCCCCCGACTTCATATCGGCCATGGCTTCCTGGACCTGCTGTTGCTCCGGCTCCGGAAGAGTTTGTAGCAGCAGTGCCAAGGCCTCCATTGTTGCGGCTGCCCTGTCCGGCGTCAGCGACTTCTCTACATGCTGTGAGACGCGACCCAAATCGGGCTGTGACCCGCGTCCAGAATCGCTCTCTGAGCCGGGTCCCAAATCGAGCTGTGAGCCGAGTCCTAAATCGAACTCTGAGCCGAGTCCCAGATCGAACTGTGAACTAGGTCCCAAATCGAGCTGTGAGCCGGATCCCAACATGAGAGCGTTTTCCATTTCCACGATCGTGTAGCACTGCCCTCCCATGGGTGCCGGAGGAGCGGTTCCTGGTGGCCCCAACGTGGCAGCTTCCACATTCCCTGATGCCACGATTTCCACGGGAACTTTCTCTCCCGGCGGAGTATCCTCCATGTTCTGGAACAGAATCAATCTCTTTTCGTCGGGTAGTCTATCGATTAATCTGTGAAACTCTCTTACCGGCCCAGTGCTCACCTTCTGCTTCATGGTCGCTGGGCTAGCTGGTTTCTCCTCTTCTTTCCCCATCTCCTTCCCCTCGTTCCGTCCTGGCGATGCTTCCTGTATGTCTGTGATGGTCCTTGGGTCATCTCTTCTCTTCTCCGTGTCTGCACTCTTTGCGTCTGGTGTTAACCTTGCATCACCTGCTCCCGGTATCTCTCCCTCTTCAACTGGTGACCCTTCTTTCATGTCTGCGTCTTCAGGTGATGACGGTTCTTTAGTCTCTCCCTCTTCAACTGGTGACCCTTCTGGCATGTCTGCGTCTTCAGGTGATGACAGTGCTGTAATCTCTCCCTCTTCAACTGGTGACCATCCTTTCATGTCTGCGTCTTTAGGTGATGACCCTTCTTCTATCTCTCCCTCTTCAACTGGTGACCATCCTTTCATGTCTGCGTCTTTAGGTGATGACCCTTCTTTTATCTCTCCCTCTTCGGGTGACGGTGTTTTTCTGAGCTCTCCCTCTTCAGGTGATGAATCTCTCATCACGTCCTCCTCCATCCTCCTCCTCCTTTCCTCCTCTTCCTTCCCCTTCATTTCCTCTCTTCCCCTCTCACGGGCTCTCTGTGTCCTTCGCTCCTCCTCCTCGCTTTCCTCCTCTCCCCCCTTCCCCTCTCTCTTCCTCTTGCCCATCCTCGAATAAGCAGCCTCTTGCTGTGGTGAGGCCACCAACGCACTCGATTGCACAGTGCTGATCCTGACAGCCATTGTGCTCGTCGTGTCCTGTACAGGCTCCCTTTCTCTCCTCACTTCGCACTGCACCTCCATCGGCACCTCCCCGTTGAGAGTTTCCAAGAGGGAAACTCTGGCCTGTGGAGGGAGCTGGTTCAGGACCCTTCCTGCTAGCGACAGATTGTCCTGTCCATGGTGGGTTCGAGCGTTTCTGTCATCTCCCTCCCTTTGTCTTTGAGGAGAGAAACCATGGGAGGAGTCCGGGATAAATGTGAAGCCCGAGGCAAATCCAATCTGGGGCTGGAAGTATTGCATGCTCTCCTCCCCCAAGTGGAACCTCATCCAATCCGGCGGGACCCAGCCCGGTTCTCCTTCGTCCCCTCCTCCTACGGCCTTCCTCGGCTCATCCACAGTGCCTCTTCCTCTTCCTCCAGTATCGCTTCTTCCTGCTGCCTGTCTGCCACCTGAGGCAGATTGTGAAGCAACTGGAGGCTGGGCTGGTTTTGTTCGCATAGGTTGTCCTCGTTGGTATGGGTGGTATGCAGGCTGCGTACATGTGCACAACGTGTGAGGCATCCATACAGACGTGGGATCAATTCGGACCGACCGTAACGCACCTGGAACGCACACGCAGACTAAGGAATTACCGGTCTCCCATGTTGTTGATCTCTCGATTGTTGACGCTGGGGGACAACTGGTACAGGTCTTGGTGAAGCAACTGGAGGCTGGCGTGGTTGTTCCCGCAGAGGTGGTCGTTCTCGCAGAGATGGTCGTCGGAATTTAGGCTGCGTACATGTGCACAACGCATGAGGCATACATACAGTAGCATCAATTCGGACTGACTGTAAAATACATGAACTGGAACGCACCGCAGAGTGGGGAACCATCTGTTTCACAGGTTCTTCATCTCCCGACTGTTGCTGGGCAACACCTGATGTCCCGGAAGAGGATGCTATCTGCTGAGCGCGCACACCATTCAGGCACCGACAGCATCAGAGTCGAGACGATCAGGACAAATGGGCACGTCCAAGAGCATTCTCACGTGATTGAAAAACAAATAGCTACACTATCCGACAGGGCATCAAAGAACCTTCAGGAGTGCACCTCAGGCAGCGTATGCTTGTGGCCATGGCTGTCCTCCATAACATGGCCTCTTGCACAACCTTTGCGTGATGCAGAGAAGCAGCAACCGTGTCCTGTCCATGGACGCCAACCTCTCAAGCGAATCAATGCACATCAAGAGGCATACGGAAAGGGGTACCTGCGGAGGGGCTGGTCTTGGCACCGGTGCTGTGCCCTTCGGTCCATCCCGTGCTGCTTTCACCTGCAAGTGCACAACTCCATAGGTCAGTCAGCGCCCTAACAAGCTGCACCTTCCGAGCAACGTCGGCATGGCGCATACAAACACCCATGCATCCTGAAGCACCCACAACCTGGAGCAGAGCACCCACAACCTGGAGCAGAGCATCCACCAACAGATGCTACTATCAGACGACGATGGTGCAACCAGCTGGTGCCTGCAGCTAGCGCTCATCTCCTCCTGGTGTACGCTATAGCCCTCCATGCCATGCATTCCCATTGCATCCTCTGTCGCTGCAGCTCAGACCTAATCCCAGGAGAGCTACCTTGCCCTGGGGCCGCAATGGTCGTGGACAGGGAGCCACATTCAAGTCTTCGGCAGTGAGCATCACCATTCCATCTCCACCCGCATCCCCGGAACTAGCCGGCAGCCTCAAGCTGCTGGGCGGAGGCACAGCGCTGTCCACGTCCATCCTCATGTCTTCCATCACCGACAACCCCCGATCTTTTCTCCCGCCCACAACAGCCTCCACCCTCTCCCTGGGCTCCCGGCAGTCCTCCATATCACGCGGGGGACTGATCCGCAAGCGCCCCGGCCTGATGTACCGCTTCTGCGAGCCACCATCCTGCCCCCTTGCTCTGTTCGTGGGCGGCTCATCCTCGAGCAAATCCGGCAGCGTCGGGTCATCCTTGTCCCTGCCTCTCTTCCTCTTGCTCTTCTTCTCGGCTTCTGCCTTCTCCGCCTCTCCTTCCCTGCTCGACAACTCCCTATACACTTCGTCCAAGTCCTCCCCGTGCGGGGACAGGGTGTGATGACGCATCAGCATCTCCCGCTCCACCTGCCTCTGGAAATCGAACCTGCTGATCTTGCGCCCATCCCTGGGATAAACCCTACCCGCCACCTCCCTCAGTCGCTCGCGGAAGGCGGCCCTCTCCGCTTCCTCTACCACCTCCGTGCCCGCCAGTTCCTCCAGAAGCACATCGATCAGCCCCCGGTAAATGTCCAGGTCGTTTTCCGACAAGCCCAGATCCTGCTCCAGAACCCTGCTCACGGTCTCCGCTGTGGGCCGGTTGCCCCCCATCCACCCACCCGCTCTGGCCGCGAAGGCAGGCCTGATCTTCAGCATCTCTTGTATGAAGCTCTCGTAGTTCTCCAGCGACTCCACGTCGAGGTCGCTCTCCAGGATGATCCGCACCTGGGTCGCATTCCACGTGTCCTGGACAGCCTGGGCCGACCGAGCTTGGAACGCGTTGATCACTCTGTCCCGCCATTGCACCATCGCCTCGTCCACAAGTTTGCGTAGCAGGGCCTTGAGAAGTGGCAGGTTCAGGGCTTTGTCTGGCAGATCCATATCCTGCTCCAGTTGCGAGCGTATTGCGTTCACTGTCACTCCCGTTGTGGCGAATTCCATCCTCCTTGCCTCGAATGCCTCTATCATCCTAGGCATCAAATCCTCTCCTTCGTCCTTGTCGTCGTCTGACATCGCAACCACGCCCTGCTCCTCCTCCTCCTCCCCCTCTTCGTCTGAAATGGCAACCACACCCTCCTCCTCCTGCTCATCGTCAGACATCCCATCCTCATCCCCGTCCCCATCCCCACTCCTACCCCCATCCTCATCCCCGTCCTCTGCGTACGAGTCTGGTACTCCAACCACATTCTCCCTCACGTCCATCACGGCCGCGTAATATGTGCCATCATCGATGTATGGTCGCTCTGCGTAAAATGGTCCCTCAGCGTAAAATGGTTCCTCCTCTCCGTCGTCTGGCATTCCAGCCACATTCTCTCTCACGTCCATCTCGTCGCCAGGGCCAGATCCTGAGTCTGCCTCCTCTGGGCGCTCTGGGCTCGGGGCTGAGCCTGAGACCAGGCGGGAGAATGATCCTGAGCCTCCCTGCGCCCCCTTTCTCTGCGGTGATATTCCATCCACATCCCCATCCCCATCCTCATCCTCATCCATCTCGTCACCAGGGCCTGATCCTGAGTCTGCCTTCTTCTGGCTCGAGTCTGAGCCGGAGTCTACCATCTTTGGGCGGTCTGGGCTGGAGCTGGAGTTTGAGCCCGGGCTCGGGCGCTCTGGGCTGGAGTCTGAGCCCGAGTCTGGACTCTTTGGGCCCTCTGGGCTCGAGCCCCCCGAGCTCGAGTCCGAGTCCGAGCCCGAGCCCGAGCTCGAGCTCGAGCTCCCTCCTGGGCTCAAGCTTACATGCGCAACCGGACTGCGAAGCGGGGCTGGATTTGCCCGAGGTGGTGGTGGTGGTGGTCGTGGGGCTGGTTGCGCTGGTGGAAGAATTGGTGGTGCTGGTGGCGGTGATGGAGGTGGTTGCTCTGGTGGACGGATTGCTGGTGGTTCAGGAACTGCGGCTGGAGCTTCCAAAGGCGGCCAATTCTTCAACAACCACTGGATGTACTGTCTCTCCGGAGTGTTCGTCTTGAGCTTCATCAGATGGCTCATCAGAGCCGCTTTGTCGAACTTCCGCACCCAGGAAGCAAGCGTGCTCGTAGGCGTGAAGTCCAAGCCCGGTTTAAGTGGCACGTCAGGTTGGCGTGTGGAAGCAGGAGCATCTGCGGCCAAGCCCGGTTTAAGTGGCACGTCAGGTTGCCGTGTGGAAGCAGGAGCATCTGCATCTGCATCTGCATCTGCATCCGCAGGCATCGGTGCCGCCGGTGGAGGTGGTGGTGAAGGTTGTCGAACTGCGCGTGGAGCCGCCACTGCGCGTGGAGCCGCCACTGCCAACTCCAATCTGCCCTGCTCATAGGCAGGCCAGTTGCGCAACAACCACACCACGTATTCCTTCTCCGGATCGCCTTTCCTCAACTTGAACTGATGTCTCCTCAGAGCCGGTTGGTCGAATCTGAGCACAGCGTCGATGACCCTGCTTTCTCGCTTCGGAATGAAGTCCGAGTCCGGTTGAATTGGCATGCCGGCTGGCATGTCGGCTACCCGATTGGAAGCAGGAGCGGGAGCCGGTTCCCCTTGTGCCTCCGGTGGAGGTGGTGGTGAAGGTTGTCGAACTGGTGCACGTGGAGCCGCCGCTTCCAAATCCAATCTGCCTTGCTCATATGCAGGCCAGTTGCGCAACAACCACAGCACGTATTCTTTCTCCGGATCGCCTTTCTTCAACTTCATCTGTTGTTTCTTCAGAGCCGATTGGTCGAATCTGAGCACAGCCTCAACAAGCCTGCTATTTCGCTTTGGAATGAAGTCCGAGCCCGGTTGAATTGGCATGCCTGCTACCCGATTGGAAGCAGGAGCGGGAGCAGGAGCGGGAGCGGGAGCATTGGCAGGCATCTGTGCCGCTTGTGTTGCGGGTTCCTGGAGGAACTTCCGGAATTCAGCCAACTGGACCACTTCGTCCTCCATCTCCTCTGAATCCTCCGCCGTCACCCTCCTCCTTGGTTGCGTACTGCTGTCCCCAACTCCGCCCCGCGCTCCCCTTCCCCTTCCTCTTCCTCTTCCCGTTCCCGTTCCCGTTCCCGTTCCCCTACCGCTCCCCCTACCCCTACCCCTTCCCCTTCCCCTGCCCTGCGCTTCGTCGGAGACCGCCGAGGGGGAGCTCGAGCGCGACCGACTGTGGCTCTCGGCGCCAGCGGAGGACCTGGTCGGGGAAAGATCACGCCTCACCGGAGCTTTGGTCTTGCGAGCGGGCATCCCAGGGTTTGATGCTGCTGCTGTTGCTGCTGCTGCTGGCAGACTCGGAACTGCTGGCTGCTGCAGCGGGTGAGGGGATGGACGAGCATCTATTTTAGCTGTTCTCGAAGGAGGTGGTTGTGCATCCTCATCGCCTTCGTTTTTGTCTCCAGAACTCCGCCTCCTGCGTTTCTCACCTGTCTCGGGAGCCATGACTCGCAATCTGCCCTGCACTTCCTGGTGACCGGATTTTCTACTCCAATTGCGCGCGTCCAGTAGTGAATGCTACGCCAATCCCTGTATGCTGTCAATTGTTATCTCTGTGCTACTCCGATCCGTGAGAGCTATCCTTCCCCCGTCATTCTGCGCTCCCCTCTAGGATACTACTACTCTGTGCCGTTACATCGTTTCCATCTCCGTCACAGGTAGTCGCATCCTCGCCGAGCACCAATTCAGCTACCTCCCTTGGCCGAAGCCTCAGGAAAGTTTTTGTTTCCGGATTGGATCAAACATTGCGTCAGAGTCCCTGCTGGAGAGAACAGAAGGAGAAAGCGTTGAGAACAAAACATGAGCTTAGGAAATCTTTGAAGAACAAGCAAGCATTTGGAACAGAAACATGAGCTGAAGAGCAAGCTGGGAAATCTCCTAAGAGCAACCAGCCAGCATTCGACAATTTGCAATCAGCATTGCACAGATACCTGAGATAACATTCAGAGGATGAGCACGGACATGGTCACAAATCCTTTCATCCTCGCAAGGAACGGAGTAAGCAATCCCCAAACCCTAGAAAGGCTCGTAGGCGTGTGAAGAAACCGTTCGTTTCCCCTGACGCAGGAGTCGCGACTGATCAGTTACTGTGGTTCCAAATTCGTGCTACGTATTCGACTTCGATTCCACTTTTGATACAAGTTTCTTCAATCACGTAGCCAGCCTGGAGTCGTGCCCTGGTAGAGCAACCGTCACAATTCCGTGTCACAGGACTGCGAGCCGTTAGCGCGCTGAGCCCAACAATACCTATAAAGCCCACTGTTCGAATTACGGATTAATATCTTGATTACAACTCCACACACTATGTACATAGCCTATATGCATATGTGCAGCTCTCCCTTTGTTCTGTCCCGCACGAGATTGCTGCAGGTTTACCTGTACCATCGGACACCGGGTGCGGCTGCATGTACTGCGATTCTTGAAACCACTCTGCTGTCCGTCTTAGGATCAAGGTCCCAAAACGGAAGCTTCTTGATTAGGTCTGTAGTCCGCCCAACTTGTACCTACGCTGCATGAAGCTCGATTTGCTACTTTGGAGGAGGAGATTGCTGCAGGCTTGTCCTCCTATGATTCTTGATACAGGGTATCACTGCCCGGTGTCTGGGGACATCCATGTCCTGTGCTAGAATGAAGGACTACGATGTCAAGAAACCTTTGTGCAAGCTTGATGGCTGTAGCTTTCTGGTCCGACGTTTCTTGATGCAGCCCAAGCTCACATTGTGAGATTTCAGGACATGCCTGAGTTTTTGCCTACACCCACGGGCCAAGGAAGACAGGAATTCATGTGGGTTTCCGGTGTTGTTGCTATTCGGAGAGGAGACGACTTGCTGTAAGGGACACAGCTGCATGGCCTTTGAACGAAAGGCAGCAGTGGCAGAGCAGCGGTTATCCATGGTTGAACGGTAGCGTTAGAAATCGCAGTCTGTGGACTCCTTTAGGGGATGGAGTGATTAGCACACTTGCTTCATCGTGAAGTGATCACCTGCTCACGAATGGGCGTCGATGGTGTTTCAGGCAGCAGGGGTGCTCTCTTTTGCTTATGCGGGGCAGGCAAGCGGTCTGCAGAAATGTGGTCATTCGAACTGTGGTTGCAATTGCAGCCTTGAATGGAGGGCGTCGTGGGTCTGTTCAGAAGCACTGCAAGTAAGGATTGAAGATGCGTGAGGTTATTTGAACTGAAAGCATTCTAGGCAGCCTCCAAGATGAGGCAGTCAGCTATGGGGAGTATGAGGGAGAGGGTTGGGGTAGTCCGACCCCTTGCCCATCTTATGCTGGCTCTGTTTCTCCATTACACGGCAGCTGTGATGGTCTGGCCTGCCCTCATTGATGTCACTCTGGCAGCCCTTTGCCCTGGCCTGAACAAATGCAGCTTGGCGATCTTTCTGTCCGGCTTCCAGCAGGCGGTGAGTTTGAGTCTAACGCTGCTGGTAAGATGCAAGACCTTATGTCTTGACAAGAAAGGAGAGATTCTGAATTGGAATGCAAAATTGCAGGTAGCTGGCATAGGCACCATGCTGGCTACACCAGTACTCGGGGGTTTATCGGACGAGTACGGACGGAAACCGTTGTTGTTGGTGCCTTTCACGGCATCCATCATTCCCATCGGTACCCATAGACAGACCGATCCTGGTTTTTTCTTCCCAGCTCTTGCATTTCCGGGAGGCTGTGCCAGTTGCACTGTCAACAGTCTTCAAGCTCAGTCACTAATCGTTTACACACCACTGCACAACCAGCTGTTTTGTCCTACAGCAGAAACACAACCTTCGTCTACATATACTTTGTCCTGCGCACCATTGCAGCAGTGGTTAGTGAAGGCAGCACGACATGCCTCGCTCTGGCATATGTGGTAAAGACTTCACCCTTCCAGTGTGGCCAGGTTCCTGCCTCAAAAATCTTGTGGCTGCAACTGTAAGAACGTTTGACAGACATCTGTAAGACTTGTGGGCAGGCAGATACTGTGGAGGAAAGGCTGAGGGCACCTGCGTTTGGGATCATGATGGGCTCTCTCTCAACCGGCTTCGTCATGGGAACTTTGCTAGCCAGGGGCCTTGGCGAGGACCATGTCTTCAAAGTGAGACCTTCATGTCTTGAAAATCTGATTCACCTCACTTGGGCACACTGCTAGCCAATGTTCCGTCTTCTTAGTGTGCTTGGGTGCCCGTACCAGGCAGCAGCATTGCTCTCCCTCGCCGCTGCCGTTTACTTGAAAGTGTTCTTGGTGGAGACAAATCGAAGGCAGCCACTCATGAGCACAGGAGCAACTCCCCCGGATCAGACCGCAGAGCAGCCAAAACCCTCATGGATGCCATCAGCTCCTATGATCATGCGTAGTCGAACTTCCATACAGCAGACTGCCGAAGTTGTTCGAGGCAGGTGAGAGACTCCTTCTCTCCGCAAATAGCTTCCATGTTGTCAGCGTATCTGCAAGCCGCTGATCCTTGAGATGTCGCCCTGGATCTAATAGTCTTGCCTGGGGACCAGCAAATTGCTCATGCGAGTCACTCTGGTCGCATTTTTCTCCAATCTTGGAGAAGCCGGACTTCAGAGCTCGCTCTTGGTAGGTTGATCACACACCACCATTCATCACCTAGTTTTCTGTTGCAATACAAGAAATTTTGTATTTCAACTTCCACAACCGCAGTACTACTTGAAAGCAACATTCAATTTCGGGAAAGATCAGTTTGCGGAGTTGATGCTCATTGCCGGAGGAGCTTCGGTTATTTCTCAGGTGCGTGTCACTGAGGCCTTCCACTCTCCCTGCTTGTTAGATTGACGATCTCAACAACAGATCCATCCACTTTCTTTCGGGCTACTGAAGTTATTATGTGTATCAGATAATCATCATGCCACTCCTCGTACACCTACTTGGAGATCGGAAAGTTCTCTGCACTGGCCTGTTTGCATCCTTCGTTCATGTAAGGATGATGCGTGTCAAACACCAACTCGTGGTCACTTGCAAACAGTGTCGATCTACATGTAGGAGCTACCCCATAGTGTGACTGACAAGCAGTGCTGTTCTGACATGCAGGCCTTCCTGTATGGCATAGCCTGGTCGCCTTGGGTAACCAATCAGCTTACTTCTGTCTTGTACAGGCAGCCTAATGTTCTCAATAATGCGCTAACTGCCAGTAATTACAGGTTCCCTATGCGGCTGCCCTGACAGGAGTGCTGTTTGTATTTGTGTTTCCAATTGTAAGTACCTTGGCTACCAACCCTTTGATTTGTAGGAACAGCAGATGAGGGTACATGAGTCTGAATCCCTACCTGTTGCTTACGTGGTCATACGCAGATTGGGAGTCTCGTTTCCAAAGCTGCTGTACCGGATGAGCAGGTGTGTTTTCTGCAAAGAGGCCAGAGATAACGATGAGCATCACATGCTTTTGCAAAAAATCACATGCACACGCTGGAAAACTTGTGCAGGGAAAGTTGCAAGGATTTGTAGCAGGTGTGCGCTCATTTGCCAGCATAGTGGCTCCTCTCATCACTAGCCCTTTGACAGGTAACACGAGGAACTGAACTTCCCTTCTAAGTCATTGATGTATTGGGTACTGAGCACCACCTATCCTTTACCTGTGCAGCTCTCTTTCTGTCCGACAGAGCACCCTTCCATTGCCCAGGGTTCAGCATTATCTGCTCCGGAATTGCCATGGTAGCCTGGCCTCTCAACCAAGTTTTGACTCTTCCGGGATCCGGCAGCTTGTGACTTAGAGTGTTCTGCGGCCTGCTGAGTGTCACCTGAACAGAACAAGCTGCTGGAGTTGGTATCCTACTGCATCTGACTAAGACCTCTGCTGCAGGTGGTTGCTTTTGTACTTGGGTTGTCCATCCCTCCTGTGCCACAGCCAATAGCAGTGACAAAGAGCAGCTACGTGCAAGTGCACCCCAACGAGGACATCGAACCTGACTACCAAACGGATGAATCGTAAGACTCCCCAGGTTTCAACTTCACGACCCAGGAGTATAAACTATTCAACAACCGTCCAATTTTGAAAGCAGGCAAAGTTGTTGGGTAAGCGGTAATGAAGAAGGCTCACATCAGATGATCATCTTCCAAGAAACGGAAGGGCTCCCAGTAAAGGCAGAATACACGCAAATTGTTCTCTTAAGAAATCGTAGACGGCTTCTGTCGTTCTTGCTGTGATACGAATCACGATGCCCTCATCCTGCATCCATCACCATGTGAAGACATTGAGCCGAATGGGTGGGGGACGCAAACAGTCCCTTCAAAGAGAACGTAACAACAAAACACAATGTCTTGATTATGAGACATACATGAGCCCCCAGACTGCAAGATGAAATGAACATGGTCTGCTCACACTCGCTTGATCCTGCAACCCCATTTTGGCTTCGCCGTATTTGCCTTTGACTGAAACTTTCTTTTGTAAAAGAGCGTACTCTATCTTGCAGCTGCAGCCTGAAGGCTGTTAATCGGGTTCTGCAAACACAGAAAAGCAAACCAGATTCTTCTGTGAACCTCCTTTTCCACTTGTGTTTATTCGGTTCGATGTAAGCAACACCTACCCGTAGACTGTAAGCATGGCAACGACATGAAAGCCCTGCATGCGCTTTGCTACAGATAGACCCGCCCCTTGTTCAAGACAAACCTGCAATGGAGAATCACAATGTGTTGTAAACAGAGTCCCTTTAGAAGTGGCTTCCATCTTAAAAGTAAACCACATCAACGGCTTACATTGTCCACCATCAGCACTTTGCTTTGGCCGATATACACGTGGTTCCTGCTTTTGTAGCTTTCAAAAGCCCAGATTTCCCCACGCTCCCTTCGACCACTTGTTAACCAGTCTAGGAGGATTAGATTTCCATCAGAAGCCAAACTGAAGACCTGAAGCTGGGAGAATTTTGCAGCTGCAAAGCAAGTGACCGGATCGGGCAGCAAAGCAAACATTGCACCACTGCCGACAGATGCCTAACCACCCAGACGGTGACAGGAGGCCAGTTAGAGGGGCTCCGCAATGTTTGCACACTGGAATGACTTGATGCACCAACTTAGGCTTACCTTAAGCCTCTGTTCAGCCAGCATTCCACCGAGAGACTTAAACACCTGGCAGCCCAAAACAGGAAAACAGAAATCTGTCTGTTACTGCTCGGGAAACAGCGACACCCAAAGAAGCCAACCAAAACCTCGCATCACACACCTTCGTTGAAGACTGGGTAGTGAGCACTACAGTGCATGCTCCAGCTACATCAATTCTGTAGTCTATAACGTCACCCTGGCATGACGTTATTACACAGCCCATGTCAGATCAAACTTCCATCCGAAGTACGAAGACCACCTCAGGCCAATCCCCAACACTATGAGCTTAAGGTTCTCACCGAAACAATTCCACCCCCATAGGTGATTGCGTAGACCCAAACAACGTCCACCTCAGACGCAGCCATCTGCAGACCATGCATGATAAGCGACGTAATCCCACAGGCATGACCCAGATAATTTAGGTCTCAATTTCTGAAAACGAAGATGTTCCCACACTTACCTTCTCGGGAATCATGAACTTGAGGGGATAGCGAGCAAATACTCGACTGGCCACCGACTTCCCATTGACGTGCTCCACAGTCACAGCGCCCTTCAATGCCTTGTCATCGAAACCACCTCCCAAACCCAACTCCATCCCGACGCTTTCGAGCTACTCCAACACACACCCGGCCACGCACCCGTATGCATGTATGTATGTACACAGTTAGTACGCAGGCCGTATCACATACCGATCATATCCAGCCTGACAGGATCTTTACACCGTGCCAGCCAGGAACGCGTGACATTCTGTGAGCTCAGCCGCCTAGAGAGAAAAGGGAACAAGTCCGCAGAAAAGAGCAGATCCACTTTTGCAGATAACACTGCAATCAGACACCTTCCATCCTCCTTCGCAAGGCCTAACCTCTTGGGCTAATAAAAGAGAACCGGTGCAGTGCACGGATATATATACATGCAGCTTGCGTCTCCTTTCCTGTTGTAGGCGGCAACGTTTGTTGTGGCTGAGCCTGACCCCAGCTTAGAAGGTTGCTCACAGACTTTTAACACCAGCCTGCCGTCATTCCCGCAGCAGCATCAGCCTGGTCCCGGACAGGTGAGTTGATATTTGCTGCGCCTGGGCCTGTGCGTTGCTGCCGCGTTAGATTTCCTTGCTCCAGCCTTGCTGCAGTTCCTTTCCGGTCTCGCAAGTGTGTGGTTCTGTTTGATCTTGAGAACTGGGCTGGACTGGGCTGGCCTGCTCTGCCATCTGCGGCTCTGCCGCTCTCGCTGATTCGTCGGTGATGCTGGTGAGTGGTGAGGGTAGAGTGACCAGCAACCAGCCTGAGCGCCATCGTGCAGGCCGGTTGCTGGATTTGGAGGAGGTCGGTGTGGTGGGTTGTGTGTGGCCGGGAGCGCCAACCCAAATGGGTCTGACGCCCAAGGAGGCTCGGCTCCGTTTGGGTTGGTGCTGGTGGTGCTGGATTTGTGGGCAGCTTTGTGGTCGGGCTTCCTGGGGTCTGGGTTGAGCGGAAATGTTCCTCCGTGCTTGCGCAGAAATGGCAACCGTGTTCCAAGGGGCAGCCATGAACGCAGTGGCGGCGGTGCACACTGCCGCGGCTCTGAACCACGACATCGCGATTGCGCTTGCCTCCCCCGGGCTCAGGAGATCGGCGTGCCTGAAGAACAGGCTGGAAACCGTGCGGCCATCCTGGATGGCTGCTAAGCCGCAGCTCCTAGGACAGAGGCTCGTGTTGTCGCCGGAGTGCAAGGGCCCCTGCCACACCAGCATGTCTTTCAACAACGGAGGCATGGCTGATGGGTTTGACGAGCACGACGAGGACTACGTGGAGTCTTCGGTTGTTGAAGCAGGTGTGATTTATTTCTGGTTGCCTGATTTTGGGCTGGATTTTTCGCTTCTTGTGCCTCGCTCATGTTTTGAACATGCTGGCATGTCCGCAGTGGAGGTGAAGAGCGGATCGGATGGTTTTCTGATCAAAATGCGTGACGGGAGACTCGTGAAGTGTTCTCACAACAATCCTGAAGGAAGCCCACTGCCCGACTATGCGCCGCAGCCTGCGATCGTGCTGAAAATGGAAGATGGTAGCAATCTTATGCTGCCAATCATAGTCAGTATGTAACATACGCCCTTGCACGCTCCCTTCCTTTGTTCTTGAGCTTCAGTTTTGATATGGCGTTTCAAGTCAGATTGGCTTGTTGGATCACTAACGGTCTTTGCTGTGGACAGCGGAGTTGCCGAGCACGATGCTTATGGAGGCTATTCGAGATGTGCAAGTTGTGAGTATCAAGAGTCGTTTCATTTATAGCTTTCAGCTTTGACCAGCAGATGATGCTCCGGCTTCGAGATCTTGGTCTTATTGTCTCTGTTCATGTGCTGGGTGAATTGCAGGCTAGGCCTACTGTATATCATGTTATCAAGGACATGCTCGACGTCATGGGTTACCAGGTAAGAAGGGAAATGATCACTTCGTTCACACGAGGTTGGGTGTAGTCGGTGTGTTTTTACTGTTGAGTGTCACACGCCATCTCACTTGCTCCATCATCTCATCCCTCCGACTACACGCATACTATGAGTGTTGTCGGTGTGTTTTTACCGTTGTGTCTGGTGGTGACGAGTGACCTCAGGGGTGCACGCTATTGTTTTTTGTGCTCTCCAGGCCAAGTTAGCTCGTGTGACTCGCAGAGTGAACGAAGCCTATTATGCCCGTATCTATTTGTGCAAGGTAAGTGTCCCCATCCACCTTCTCTTATCCACCGGATCTGCGCTCCGGGAAGCTGTGAAGCTCACTTCCTCTGTGTTTTGGATCCCTCTTCTCCAGAAGCATGAAGACACACAGAAGATTGTTAGTCTGGATCTTCGGCCATCAGATGCCATCAACTTGGCTGCTCGATGCAAGGTATGGCATGCTCTTTGGTATGCCACTGCTGATATCAGGTGATCTTTTTAGAGGGTTCTTTGTTTGGTGGGTTTGTTATCTTGGGGAACAAGAGCAAGTGGGTCTTTCTCAGTCATGTGGATGCTCTTGCCTGTAGCAGTCTGGAAGATGCTACAGTACATTCTTCAGCTTGTGTGATGCTTTTGATGCTTGAACACTCAGATTCCCATCCAAGTCAACAAAACCCTTGCTTACAGCGATGGCGTTCGGATTGTGAGTGACCCAGCAAAGCTGCCCTCAAGGCAGATTCGGGCCACGTTGGGAGTCTCAATTGCTGGGCTGGACCGGTGCTTTATGATATCCCCTTTCCCACTGGTTTGAGCTCTGCGGTCCCTCAGGCACATACTTAATCATCGTACGTTCTGGATGCAGGCCTGAAGCAGAGTCTGACTTTGCATCCGAAGAATTCGTGCTGGTCCGGAGCCTGATGATTGCAGCTGTTGAAGAACGCTACGGTGACGCAGGTTTGTCACTTGCGTCTCTTACCTCCGAACATTTTCCACTATCACCAGGTCACCACGTATGCTAATGGCTCCTGGTGTTCCTCGTGGCTCGCAGCTCGGCTACGGGACGAACTCAGCCAGCTCCGTCAGCAGAAAAGACGACAGCAGAAACAGGTATGCTGTACAACAACAGCAGACAACAAATATAATGTTATACACACCTAAGCTGCCACATCGTGCTCACTCATGTCGTGAGGTTTTGCAGGCTTAACAAGCTTGGAGCCGAAGGGCGTGGGCTTCCTCCCACGTTGTGTGTATTACTGTCCATATTGTGAATACAAGATACTGAAAACCATGTTGTATGTAGCCATTTAAGGTGGTGCAGGTGCATCTCAAAAGGGTGCCATGGATATGCTCTGTATATATGTGAAATACTGGATCTGTTGTACACCTCCTCATAAAATTTAATGTGTGACATGGGCAATCTGCCATTGCATTCTTGTCTCTCTCTCTCGGGAAGGCTGCGTGCACTGTGTGCATCAGATCTGTCCAAGCAGGGTCCAAATCACAGCCTGTGACTAACACTGTAACAGCCCGCTGCTCCTCTGGATCCCGCACCGACAGCAGCAGGAAGAACATGACAGCCCAGGTCTGGACTCTGGAGACTCTGGGTCTCTGGACTCTGCATTTGCTGCAACTGCAGCAGGACATCACACATCGCATAGGCTGCGCACTGCGGCAATTTGAAACTGCAACTGTATGTACAACAGACTCTCAGTTTGGAGTCGAATTTAACGACTCGACAATTGGCGGAGCGGAGATGTAGAGATATGACATGATAGTGCAGTCGGCGGGCGCCACGGAGACGGGCCAGGGGGTCCTCGTGCAATCTTGGTGGCGCGGCCCCTCATTTCAAGGCTCTGCGCCTCTTGGCGCCAAAAATTCGAGCTCGCTCACATGCCCCGGCTACTTCCCTGCTGCCGCAGTCCTCCACCTTCACATCGCTGCCCAAGCACACCGCAATCTTCTCCTCCTGCTGCAGGTGGTGCCCAATTGGAACGAATCGGATCCAATGCCGGGCCGGCTCAGGCAAGGAATGATTGCGGCCAAGTGAGCTGAATTCAGCAACCACCAGCCCGGGGCCCGGGGAGCCACAAGTGCGATCAGTTTGCGCTGGACGGAGCCCGGCAGGCCGCGATTTGATGCACGTAGTGCTCTGCTCTGGAGCTAGAGCATCGGAGGGGTGGCCAGGACAGGGCAGGGCGGAAGATTTTGTGTAGATGTGATGCGCAATTTTGTAGCAGAGGGTCGGGCAGCAATTTGGATGTGGTGGGCGGTAGTGTAGGGTGATGGAGATGATGCCCAGGACCTGGCAGTCAGGGCGGGCTTTGGTGTAGGCGGAGTGCAGAGATGACGGCGGAGGCTAATGCAATATGCGCCATTTGCTACGAGGATGCCAGGCCGATTACTGATGATCTGCTCTCTATCTCTCTCTGCGGGCATGTGTTCCACGACATATGGTGAGTGGAGTGATGGAGTGATGGAGTGAGGGAGTGAGGGAGTGAGGGAGTGAGGGAGTGAGCTTGTGTCTGTGCTGACAGAGCTCTGGGCGTGTTTGAATTCTGTTGGTGCATGTTGGGTGTGAGGATAATGTACAATGTGTCGTGTGTGTGTGTGTGTGTGTGCTGTGAAGCTTGCAGCAGTGGATTGAGTATACGCCGCGCGGAAGGAAGGCGACTTGTCCTTTGTGTAAGAAAGAATGCACCAGTCAGGAGACGCACAGGTTGTACTTCCAATCCGCTGCCGACACCGCCAAGATTAGGAATCAGCTGGGAGTGACCTCAAAATCTCCGCCTTGCGCTGAGAGATCTGTGGTTAGTCTTCCACCTTTTTTCTTTGTCCTGGCGTTTAGGTTGGCCTATGATTTATGGCTTTATGTGCATGGCTTTATTTTTACAGGCCGATGAAGCTCTTGTCACCAAGCTGGAAGGCCAGCTCTCCGTTGCAAAAGCTGCCTTGAGCTCTTATCAGGAGCAACTGACGGACCTCGATAGCCAGGTTGGCATTGGTGGTTTAAATGGATGCAAAGTGATGGGTTTGTGAAGAGGTGTAAGTGGCAGTAATGTGATTTGCCGTTTGCAGCTGTCAGAGTATATAGTGAGAGTTGACAAGGCTGAAGCTGCACGTACCGAAGCTAACAGAGAGAGATCATATTGCAAAGAAGCTCTTGCCAGAACCCAAGAGGTGATGCCAGTTTCTTTGGCTGCATTTGGCCAGCTGGACTGCAGGTTTGCTCCATTTTGGTTGACATCTTCCTTTGTGTTCCACAGGAGTTGCGAAGATCGATGATGGAGCGGTCTATGCTGCTTGAGAAGAACATAGCCATGGCTAAGGAGCTTGCTGCCCACAAATTGTGAGTGTCGAGTGTAGAGTGAGGCATTGGCAGGGAAAGGTACAAGCCAGCACTTTTTCTGAACGGGGTGTTTTGTTATGGCAGAATTGGAGATACAGATATAGCTGAGGAGGACGTGTTAAGGCTGGCAAGTTTAGGTAGGAGTTCCAACAAGGAGGACATCATAGATACTCTCACCAAGTCTCTGGTCCTACGAAACAGGTACGAAACGTCGACATGAAGTGCGTGCTGGGTGTGCAATGGTGATGTGGCCTCATCGAGGAACTGGTTGTAATAGGACCTACAAGGACTTAATGGCAAGGTGCAACGAGCTGGGCCTCAGTGAGGGGCAAGCTGTTCGGAAGTGTGAAAAGTCTTTTGAACAGATGAAGAAGCTGAAGGTGAGCTATCCTAGTTCCAAAGATCTGGAAACAGTCAGATGGTGTTGTGGCAAGCTAGAGTTTCCGCTAAAACTGTGGAAAGTGCAGGCCAGGGTTCAAGAACTGGAGAGAAAGCTGGAAGAGCAAGAGAACGCTAAGTTAAGGTCTATCCTGCGACGTGACGGACCCAGGGAAGGAGTTACAGGGCAAGTTGAACATCAAACTGAGCCAGCTACTTCGGCAGCCTTATGCAGGGAGAGGTTGACGAAAATTACTAGGCTATCTGCCAGTCTTGCATCTGGAGGTTTCGAACAGGAAACAGGTTGTACCCGGCAGCAAATGGGTGACGTGCTTGGGATGCCAATGGATGACAGCTCCGACAGCCGAACAGAAACTCCGAAAACCTTTCTTGGTGATGATGGCATGCTTAGAAACTCATCTTCCATGCACGCTACGAGTACTATGACAAGTGCCATGGCAACACTAGGTGTGCATGGAGAGACTGGACGTCTCCCTGTTTATCTCGATAAGGGCCCGAGCAGCACCTTCGGTACATCCCCAGTACTCAGGACAAGATCCTTTCCTGTTAGCAAATGCGAGACGGACGTCTTGGTACCGAGCAGAAGCAAGACCTTCGCAGTAAGGGCGGTGTCTGATGTGGGATATTCCGACACGGAAAGGTCTAACGCAGAGGCATACAGCTCTTCTCCGAAATTTGGAGGGCACTTGTCCCACCCTGTTTTCACTTGTGATCCATCCAGGCCCAGGAACAACAATGACGATACCACATGCTCCAAGTCCATGATGCACCAGCAACCCGACGAATTAGAAGCTGGGCTTTCCCTTCCTATAAGAAGAGAGCTGTCTTTGGCACAGGGTTCCAGCCCACGGGCACAAAGCTCCAGCCCCCGCTTCCTATCTCCAAGTAAGCACCTGCTGTGTACAAGCCCTCCTCGCTATTATCTTGTAAGATAGCCATTATTTGAGCTGCCTCACCCGAATATTCATGATTGAATGAACAACCTCCATCTTCTAGTGAGTGACTGTTTAGCTTTCCAGGCCCAAGGACCTCTTTTGTCTCAGATGCCGCGGAAGAGGGCCATGGAGGGGGCGCAAGGAGCTTCATCAACATGTCCAAGACAGTATATCACGAAGACAACAGACCCAGCATCCCCTTGGACTCGAAGAAAATACGTTCAACTGGAATCACTTCAGTCTTGCAGGGAGTCTCCAGCGGGAAGTATATTTCTTCAGGAGCTGATGGACGTGGTGGTCGTGTGACAATACTGAAACCGTCTCAGACTTCTGTGGGACAGGTAGGTGAAAAAATCATCTGTTGTTGCTACGTGGCTATGGATTTGAAACAAAAACCTTCCTCACTTTCTTTGCCTTACAATAGGGAATAACTTCTCCGGCCACTCCAAGCAAACCCACTCGACCAAAGCGCTCGAAGTTAACAGACTCTCGTAGCACCAACAGGCAAGGGCACTTGCAACTGGAACATTTCTTCGGGCGTGTTGCTTCTTGATAGTCTCTCACTGGGCACATGCCTAGTAAAGAAAGTAGATCACAAATCTAGTTGGTCACTCTTCGACTCCATCGTGACGCACAATATCGTCATGCCTGATGTATCACATGGTTTGGGAGACCTGGACATCACGCCAACCCTTTTTGGGTTCCCTTCAAAGCAAGAAGCGCGTGTTTCACCAGAACACGCCAGAAACACATTTTTTAACATGGTTTTAGTATCCGTTACAGGGTGCCCAATATTGTCATTCTGGCGGACGGTTTTGAGAATTGACCATCCAAGAATGCCATCCTCTTAAGCAGGCACATTAAATAATTTATATTCATTGGTAAGTTAAACATTCCTTCTGTTTGTTAAGGAGTAGTATAGAATATCTTAAAATGGTATGAGATATTATGTATGCATTACGTGGCCTATGCAAGTTCTTTAAGTATATGACCTTTGCACAGAAGTTCTTATGAACTCAAAAGATTGAAAAAAAAGATTGTACTATGATGCTTCATATAAATTGTGTTACGACTTATGTAAGTTTTGATCCTGCATGCAACCTTCACAGTGAAAATCGTTTGATATGACCTGTGCTATGACCTATGAAAGTTGCACTCCAAGTATGTCTTGTGCTATGGCTTGTGCAGATTTTGATCAACTCAAAAAATCAAGTGAAAAATAAGGTTGCATTCGAGATGTGTCGTGTACTATGGCCTATGCAAGTTCCTACGAACTCAAAAAATCAAGTGAAAAATAAGGTTGCACTGCAAACGGCTCATAACAATGGCCTATACAGATGGATCATAATATTGACCTATACAAATGGGTCATCACAATGGCCTATGCAGTTTTTGATCCTGCAACCATCAAAACCTGCAACCTTCACACTATTAGTACAACACTCTAACCAACTTGATTTAACAGGCCTATACAATGTACAATATATAATTGTACATGGTAGTAGTATCAACACTATGGCCTATGCAGGGTCAAGTGAAAAACAAGGTTGCACTCCATATGTATCCCGTACTATGGCCTATGTAGGTTGAACTCAAAAAATCAAGTGTACTATGGCCTATGTAGGTTGAACTCAAAAAATCAAGTGAAAAATAAGACTGCATTCAAATGGGTCGCAATAATGGCCCATGCAAGTTTTGATCTCGCAATCTTCGCATCAATCATACGATACCCTAACCAACTGAGATATTTATTATAACTAAGAATATAACTTAGCTAGATATATAGATACGTTAGATATTTATAACCTTCACACTACTAGTATGACACTTTAACCAACCTTCGCACTATTAGTACGACCTTCTAACCAACTAAGTTATTTTGAAAGTTTTTAGAAACCTCAAAACATTTTATGCAGTTTCAAAATATATATATTAAAGGATTTGATTTCCATTGTACTCAAATAATCTAGACTCATGCCTCGAAAACGCTTCCAAGCACCCTAGAAACAAATGAGGATCAAAGCCAAGTGCGCATATTTCAATTTACAACGCATGCACAACCCCATATTGATAAACTTGTCACATAATATACAAGGTTTGAGGACACAATAAGTAAGGTAAACTATTGTTACTACCTTCCCATATAGAGTAACGGAGTAGCCAAATGACTTGGTCGCATGTGAGCTAGAAAAGAGTTTAGTAATCTCTATGCCAAGTTGTCGTTAATAGCCTTGGCTCATTATTCCTGGACCTTCAAACCGTCCACAGTAGCCATATGTGATGGCAAGTGAGCTTCAAAGGTGTTTAGTAAAGTTGTTTTCAATAACCTTGGCTCATTATCATTGGCCATACCACATCAAATCCTTTTTCTCAAGAGAATATATACCTACAACTTCATCTCTAGAGACCTGGATCTTTTTTTGGCCTATAATATCACATTGATTAATAGATACTTGATACCATGCTCCCCTAAGTATATGACAGATCCATACATGTACCCCCTAAAACAATTTCTTGAAACAGAGTTTGAGTATTACATTATGATAATTTATACGGTATCCCCCGAAACCAAAGTTAGCACCTGAAAGTAAAACGGCTTTGTCTAAATTTTTACTTCATCGCTTTCTTTTGACAACAAGCCTCAATTATTCTAGAACCAAAAAAAAACCAACAAGGTCAAAGTAATAGGTTACCTTGGTTACAACTTTGATAGTCAGTAGGTCTTTGAAAGACTTGGTACTTGAAAATATTCTTCATTCTAAGAAGTAAGTCATGCCCCTTTCTATGCTCAAAATACCATAATATTCAAAGAGGCAGAATATACATGAAGTGGCGTTTCCCCCCTTTATGCAACTAAGCGGTGGCACAATGGGCACAAATGTGGTGTTTTGCTTGGGTGACAAATATTTTCCATGGTACATACGCTAAAGCTTCCACTCATACACCATATCTCGAAGTGTATATATTTTACCACATAGATCTTTGTCTACCGTGTTCATTGTTTGTACGATCTTCATACCTCTTAGATCTTCATGATCACCTACCTTGTTTGTTGTCGCTGCGATTGTTGTCTACTGTCGTTGTGGTCTTCTTCCTCCTTGTTCGTGGTCGCTGCAAGTCTTAATTTACATTGTTTGTTGTCGCTGTATTTGCTCGCTGTTGCCTTACTCCATACCTCTTAGATCTTCATGATCACCTACCTTGTTTGTTGTCGCTGCGATCGTCGTTTAGTGTCGTTGTGGTCTTCTTCCTCCTTGTTCGTGGTTGCTGCAAGTCTTTGTTTACATTGTTTGTTGTCGCTGTGTTTGCTCGTTGTCACCTTTTTCCACCATGCTCGTCGCCGTTGCTCGTACTCGCTATGGTCTTCTGTTTTTGTCCACTGCCACCTTGATCGTTTGCCACCTTGTTGTTGTCACCTTCTTCTAGGTTGTCTTCAACTCGGGATGATCTTCTTCCTCGTTGGTTGTGACCTAATGCACGCTCACAGCGTGCATAAGGGCCTGGTTCATCTTCTCAACAAAAAAAAAAGTGACGACTTTTGATAAATCGTTGTGGCTCATAAGGATATACCGAGTGCAAAACCCACTCCCGGATAGCGGCCCTAATAAATTAAACCGGCGCGAAAGCACCTCAGTCAAGTCACCTGCCGCCGCCTGCGCTCCTAAACTACATCTGCAGCTTCCTCCGGCTCCTCTGCGATATCCTAAAAGTGGACGAAAGAGATTTGTTCTTTTCGTCTTTTAAAGACGCCACACCGGTGGTATCGTCATGGGACCGGGGGGCGCGCAATCGCAGCCATCGCCTTTCCATCTCCGTCCACATGAGTAGCAAAACTGATGGCCACACCTGACATGCCAAGATCGGTCATTTCGGTAAGCATCCGGTAACATGCATACAGAAACTAAAGAAACTAACTAGGCCGTCTGACATCAAACTTACCTGCAGGTCATGTGGATGCATCCTTCCCTAAGCTCGATCACGAACTTGCAATTCGGGCACTTTCTCCACTTCTTAGCCGCCACCAGCTTGTGGAACTCCACATCAGTCGCATCAGCGTTCTTCTTCTTCAAGAGTCGCTGGAAGTCCTTGCAGGTCAGATCCGCATGCCATGGCACTTTGCAGTCAGCACAAAACAACCTATGGCAACTGAAACATTCCACCGACGTTATCCGTCCCCCCCCCTGCCCGTTTGAGCGGTGGGAGGAACTGCTACCAGTACCCGGTTGGCACATCATGGCCGAGCAATCGCGGAACGGGCAGTAGAATCTCTCAACTTCCGGGATGCAAGACAAAACCTCAAGCTTTTCAAGGTTTTCAACTGTCTCCATTGAGCAAGTCAGGCTTCGGCACTCCAAACTGCCGATAACTCCCCCGCAGTCCGGCTCCGGGCAGCTCACAGGTCCCTGTCCATCCCTCACTCTCACCTCTACATGTTGGCTCATACAGACTACGCAGAAAGTATGCTCACAACCTCTGGTACTACGAAAGCTCAAATCTGGCCTGAGCTGCATGCAAATTGCACAAGTCCTCCGAGCCGGTACCGGAGGTTCTGCAACCGCCTCCCTCCCCCTTTCTCTGGATTTCTTCTCCCTCGAGCTGCTGTTCGATTCCTTCTTTCCTAACTCCGATTCCTTCCCTGGAACCTCCAATTCTCTGTCTCTTTTCTCCTTGAGCCGCCCGCTTCTCCTCCTTCCGCTGTCACTGCCCGAAGCCTTCTCTGCAACCCCCTTCCGGTGCTCCTCTGCAACTCCCTTCCGGTCTTCCTCTGCAACTCCCTTCCGATCCTCCTCTGCAACTCCCTTCCGATCCTTCTTTGCAACTGCCTTCCGGTCCTCCTCTGCAACTGCCTTCCCGGCTCTCCTCGATACTGGTAAGGGTACTGGTACTGGTGCTGGTGCAACTCGGATTGAAGGTCTACCCACATCTACACGACGGGTGAGTGGAACAGTACTTGTCGTAGCAGCAATACCTTGGTCCATGGATGCACGTAAGGTTTCTGTGAGCTGAAGCTGATAAGCATACTCCTCGTCGTCTTCCATGGTCGCCTGCACACAGCCTCACTAAATTCCACACAGCTTCCTACTACTGATGATGTTGCGCCTCTGCACGACACATGCTCGGACACATCGTAGCATGCAGAAGACAGCAAGTCCGTGTCTTTTGTGGGACTGTGTGGACGTTGCCATCTTTTTCCACACCTCCATATTCGGACAACCTCATTGCTCAGGCCCTACCGAGGCCGAAATTGAATACGTAGGTAGTCAGTAGTACCTACTATATACACCTACATATTTCGTTTCGATTCGTTTCGTTTTTATCTCGTTTCTTCTCAGGTGTTGAATATATGTATGAGTAACGTGGTTCCTTGATATGTACGTCGGGCACCCTTTCAGTGTCAAGCTTCTTACATGAGGTTGCAGAAACCCTAGATCGGGTCTTTTGGTGCTCAGTCTAAGATCGCAGTTGCCGCAGTCTGTCGCCTCGTTGTGGCTGGAGACTGTCAGGAGCGGGAGGAAGCGGACCAGCAGCGGGAGCAGGCAGGCGCTCGCCATGTCGGGGAAAAAGAAGGTGCGCGAGGTGAAGGAAGAGAATGTGACGCTGGGGCCGACTGTGAGAGAAGGGGAGCATGTGTTCGGAGTGGCACACATCTTCGCCTCCTTCAACGACACCTTTGTGCACGTCACTGATCTGTCAGGAAAGGAGACCATTGCTCGGGTGACCGGCGGGATGAAGGTGAAGGCGGATAGGGACGAGGCGTCCCCCTACGCGGCCATGCTCGCGGCACAGGACGTGGCGCAGAGGTGTAAGGAGCTGGGAATTACGGCTCTGCACATCAAGCTCAGGGCCACCGGCGGGAACAAGACTAAGACTCCCGGGCCCGGGGCTCAGTCGGCGCTGCGCGCGCTTGCTCGCTCCGGGATGAGAGTTGGCCGTATTGAAGATGTCACGCCTATTCCCACTGACAGCACGAGGAGAAAGGGAGGACGCAGAGGTCGCCGGCTGTAGGAATGCAGCTCTTTCTGCCTTGCGGTCTCGTGGTGGCGAGGCTGTGGAGTTTTGGTTCTCCGCGGAGTACCTCAGGCGGCCGTTCCTTGGAGGAACTGAGAGCGGTAATCCGCAGTCGAGGCTCTCTGATAGGAACAAATTTTAGGATGTTGTGAGCATTACTGCTCTCTCAGCTTTTTGGCTGTTCAATTTTGTTAATTTGCCTCTGCAGACATCCTTGCGCTGGATCGGCTGAGGTTGTGCCAGATTTTCTGCCTCTGGCTTCGTGAGAGGTTGTTCTTTTACTGAGAACGTTACAGATGATTGGCTCCCTCTCGAAAGACTCCGATGACTCTTTGTATTTCGTATGAGGATGCGCCGTAGTAGCCTCAAGGCACGAGCTCTTGAACCTTTCAAGGTTAACTCTAGAGTCTAAGTACCAAGATGCGCAATAGGCGATACACACGAGGTAGAGGACAGCCTACACGGTCTAAGTGGGGCAGAACGTAATCGTGCGCAGGTGTAGCCGGCTGAAGTGGCACCAGCCGTGAAGATCGTCGATAGCGGCAAGTAGGGCAAACGTTTTGTCCCCGGCCCGGTTGAACCAAAGGGAGGAACATGCTGGCATTCATGATCTGTTGAAGTCGGGGTGGGAAGATCAGGGACGAGACGGTGCGAAGCAGAATGACTACGACCGTGTGGGCAGAATCTGTGTTTTGTTCCCAAACAGATTGAGCATTCTTGCAAGTCGGTAAGACCTTCGGTGCAGCCCTAGAGGTATGGCGCCCAGGTCAAGCGATGACAGCGGAGCTGTGGCCACAGGGCGGAGCGGGATCGTGGTCTCTGCTCTTCTCTGTGCAGCGCTCCTGCTTATTGCGCCATCTTTTGTTGTGGAAGCTTTTACCTTACCTGCATCGAATTGTTACTCTCTGAGCAAGGACAATCACCTCTACGACTTCGTATCCTCATATCAAATCTGAGAGCTGCTGTCGAGCAGGTTTTCCAGAGACCGCTGTTTTTTGCGATTGTATCTTTAACCTCCAGGGCAGACAAGTTGGGTAGGGAAGGACTTCAGTTATGATCAAGAAGTAAGCAAGCATTGCCGTTTACAGAGCTTGTTTCTATGGTTTTTTCATTCTCCTGGCATATTTCCCACCCTCATTCCACCTTGCACAGGGCTCCACATACACCATCCGTTTTTGCAAAGATTTCCAGAAGAGGTCTTCAGATTCGGTAATGTCGTATACTTAGTATTTTGAAACCCTTCTCATTTACTGTTGACCTTGTTTGAAGCATGCCAGGCCTTTTCTGTAGTGGTTTCAAGTATTACTTGACGGGGGTGCTTGATTGCACCTCCGGAGGGGTTAGGTTACATACAGACTAACTTGTGAGTTGTGCATGTCTTGAGATTAGGCCTACATCAATTATGGCCGTTACTCAGCTTTCCTGCCAAGCACTAGCAGTGGAGTCGATTTTGTTCAAGTGAGTGAGTATCTGGGAGCTCACCAACATTAAACTGCTGAATTCCCCTGTACTGATTGTTGTGTTTGCTTTCAGCCTTGTTCGTGTTTGTCAAAATATCCAAGTTTTCAGTTGTATGTCGGATGTTTAGGTCACCCCCCCACCCTCCCTCCTCCTCTTCGTCTGATCTCATGCATTGTGCAGGAGTATCGGTATGGGGATTTGAAAGGTTGTGAAACTGAAGGTTTTGATATGAGTGGCCGTTCTGCTGAGGTAATTGGCAAGCCAGTTAGAAGCCATCTTTCATCTGCATGGGTGCAACAACACGCACCTGAATCTGACCAGTTAGCTTAATGCTCTCAGGTAGCTATTATTTGTGGAAGCTGCCCAGGATCGATCAGTTGCAGAGGTGGTGCCCTTTTGAATGTGTCGGGCATTTGGTAACAGTTTGCCAAGAGATCCATCAGTGTATGAAAGAAAACTTATGTGTTGTGCTGTGCAATGGCAGATGAATATGGATGTATCTGCAGTGTCAGCTTGGATTCCTCAAGTTGCATGTGGGTTCTTTGGATTTGGTGTGCTCCCCTTCTGCTACGTTCTTTGTCAGTCAGGGGATATTCTGACATGACAAGCACGTGCTTCTGGAGACAGGATAAGTGCAGTTATTGCCGTGTCATGTGTTAAATCAGGACCTCGTGTCTTCAGTGGCTTCACAGTTGGCTTCAGTCCAAGGGGCAAGGAAGTGGTTAGTTATGACCTCTTCAGCACGGCTTGTTATCTGAGAGCTCTGATCTCAGTTTTGAACCAAGTGTTGAAGTCCTTGGATGGTAGAATATGTAAGCACCTCTCCTTCTCCTATTCACGCTGGGTAGGTGCTTGACAGGTGGAGAATGGGATTACGCAGTGGGGATTCGATTCATTCCGTAGTGACTACAGGTAATTAGTAGAGCCGATGCAGGAGTTTAGATTCAAGCGCATTGTTTGCAACTTATGTGAACATTCTGTCGATTAGCATTCATAGTGTCGGTTGCGTGTGTCTCCCAGTTTTGGGACGGAGCAATTGCGGACATATTTGTATCTGACGGCACGAAGTGAGGTTGCAAGCAACGTTGGAAAGCCGATCTACAGTGTGAGTGACTCAAGCAGTGGTTTCTGGGTTACTCCTGGTGCATCCATCCAAAGATTGAGCCACAAGTCACTCTTTTTGTTTATGATTGGATGTTTGCAGGTTTCTCCAGAAAAGGGATTGGATGTCCAGCTGTCCGGCTCTGCAACTGGTGGCACAGCCCCAACAACAGAGTCTCCCAGCGTCCTAGAAGTGCTGTGGCAGTGTACTACATTTAACTTCCTGATTATAGTCTGTTAAGCTTTTGTTACTTCGATGGCTGGCTGGTCGAATCTGCTCTGTGCACCCAGCGAAGTGGGCAATGGTTTCTGGATCTTGCAGGCAGTACAGCCCAAGCGGGTCCTTATGTCGTAAATGTGAGCATTCCGGTTAAGGACTACGACCCTGTTGTCTTCAGTTTGGGCAAGGGATGCCGTAAGTTCTTACACGCTACCTGCTTTTGTTGATGCTTTAAGATGCAGCATATCCTATGACCTTTTTCCTAGCCTGACAATGGGCTTTGCAGAATATAAGCAGGTTACCGAGAAATCAGGCTCAAGTGGATGGACAACCTTTGGTGTTCTCTCCTTCTTGTGAGTAACCAGTTCAATCCATTCCGCACTGTGATCTGACTAGCAGGCTACCAGCATCTCATGACTCGTGTCCCCAGCAAAGAATGATCGGTCGCAAAATTTCGTATCTTTCAGCTTCTTTCTAGTCACATTGGCTGGGTGCTGTGGTGGCTTCTGCTACAAAACTCGAGTTGAAAACAAGGTGAAATACACACACACTGTTGTTTTGCTCTCTCAGTTCTAACTTCCTCTAACTCTCAACTGTCCCTGCAGCATGGCCTAGACGCCCTCCCAGGGATCCAGACCCTCGCAAGCTGCCTTGATCTGGTAAGTCATGTCCCCAACGAAACTCGTCCCGCTCCTCCTCACCATCCCAAGGCCCACACTCATCCCTCTGTCTCTCCTCATGGGCTCCTTGATTCAGGTCAGCAGAGACCGCAGCGGGGCGGGCTACGCGAGAGCCGAAGACGCCACTGTTCTGACGAGGGAGCGTCCTTCATCATCATCATCATCCGGCACCGGCAGAGCAATTCCTCGCACCTCAGACAGCACCTACGGCTCTGTGTGAGGAGCCCCATCTCCTTCTCTCTCCCCCTCTTCCATCCGCCCTCTCTCCGGTTGTAATGCATATTGTTTCAATCTTCCTCCCTAATGTGATTTCCGAACTCAAATATAAAAAAACTCAAATTGTGCAGCCCAGAGGCCGCCACGCAGTGCTCCCCCGTAACCATGGCCGTCGCGCCGATCCACCATTCCACCAGCTGGTGATACTGTGGGCGCAGCACTTGCCCGCCAGCCTCTCCATCTCCACAATGCGACGCCGGAATCCCGCGCGTCGGAGATGGAGCAGCCTGAGCAGCACTGGGCCGGCGGCGCGGATAAGCGGGCTGTGAGGACTCAGACCCGGAGGCCTCTCGCCTGACAGTCCTGCTTTTCTTGTGCGCGGCGATGGAGATGTGCTTCCTGCCGCCGGGGGAAGGATCGTGCGTAGGTCTAGGATGCAGGAGCTTGTGCACCAGCCTGGCCGGGGTCCGGCATTCGGGTCCCTGGCGAGTCGGGATCCCCTGGCCGAGGCCATGGCCGGCTGGCGGGGAAGCTTCCGGGAAGCAGCTGGGGCGGGCGCGCGCCGGGGACGGGGGCGAGGCAGGCCAGCCCTGTCGCGGAGCCGGACCCCGGGGCAGCTGGAGCTGGTGGCTGTGGAGGCGGAGAGGATGTATCCCTCGGCCCCCGCGGAAATGGACGCCTTGCAGCAGGCCGGGCGGCGGCGGGCGGGCCTCCGGACCCCGGAATGGGACTTGGCGGCCAGGCTGACGGACGCACGCGGGGAGGCCGGGGACTCGGAGTCTGAGTCGTGGGAGTCGGATTCGGACTCGGACGGGGAGGAGGAGAAGGAGGAAGGGAAGGAGGAGGGGAAGGGGGAGGGGTCTGCCCGGGCGACGAGGAAATTCAAGGCCAAGTTGGATGGGCCGAGAATGAAGAATGAGAGGAGGGTGGAGCGGCTGCGGAAGATTCTGGATAGAGGATGGGATGAGGGGACGGAGGCTGAGCTGTCGGGGCTGAAATTCAAGGTGGATCAGTTTTTGGTTTTGGCTGTGTTGAAGCAGCTGAGTGACGCGGGGGTCGCGTTGGAGTTCTTCAAATGGGCTGCAAGGCAGACGGGGTTTTCGCACAACCAGTATACTTACAGCAAGATGATCAAGATGTTGGGAGTGGCGAGGCAGTTTGATGCGGTGTGGGTGCTGTTTGAAAAAATGCACAGTGACGGGTGTTTTCAGAACGCGTTTGTGTATACGACGGTGATGGTGAGCTACAGCTTGGCGAGGAATCCGGAGGGGGCGGTGCGGGTTTTTGAGTACATGAAGGAGATTGGGTGCGAACCGGATGCGAGGGCGTACAGTTGTTTGATTTTGATTTTGGTGACGGGGGGGATGTTTAGGGCTGCGGTGGATGTGCATAAGGAGATGGGGGGGAAGGGGTTGGTGGCGGACCATCATGCTTTGAACGCGTTGATCCGGGGGTTTAGTCAGGAGGGGGAGCTGGCGGAGGCTTGCGAGCTGGTGAGGGAGTTGAAGGAGCAAGGGCATTTTCCGAGCTCAGCTACTTGTGGAGCTTTGCTGGAGCAGTTCGTCGGGGCAGGTAAAGTGGACGATGCCTGCTCGCTGATTCGGGATATGAGGGTGAATCAAGTGCGCCCGCTGCTTTCAACTTACGCATTGCTGATACAAACGCTGTGTGGCTGCCAACTGAACCGTGCCTTGGTGTTGTTTGAAGAGATGAAAGGGGATGGGTTTGCGCCCACTGCTTTCATCTACAACGTGCTTATCAGTGAGCTAGGGAAGTTAGGGCAGGTGGATGAGGCCGTAAAGCTGTTCGAGGATATGAGGAGGGGCGGGTGTGAACCTGATCAGGCTGTGTACAGTTCTGTCATGATGGCGCTGTCCAAAGCAGGGAGGATAACGCAGGCTCTGGAGCTTTTCGAGGAGATGAAGGAGCAGGGTTGTGCTCCGGATGTGATCACGTACAGCATACTCATTGACGGGTTGGGCAAGGGCGGGTTTATGGATGAGGCGAAGCAGGTGTATGCGGAGATGGAAGAAAATGGTATAGTACCTGATGCTGTTGTCTACACTGCGCTTATGAATGCGATGTGTAAGGCGAAACGAGTCGATGAGGCGCTTAATCTGTTTAGAGTGATGGAGAAGAGTGGTTGCGAACCTGATGTGGTCAGTTACACCATTTTGATCAATGGGTTCTGTAAGATGGGGAAGCTGAATCAAGCTCGAAGGGTGTTCGCGGAATTTCAAGAGAAAGGCCACACACCCGATTCGTACTTATACAGCACCTTCATCTCCGGATTGCTTAAAGCCCGAAAGCTTGACGAAGCTTTCCAGCTCGTGGATGACATGAAGGAAGAAGGTCATCTCTTAGATGTAGTGTTGTACAATACTCTCATTGATGGACTGGGCAAGGCAGGTCAGATTGATAAAGCGTTTAGCATGTTTGAGGAGATGAAGACCAACGGTATATCTCCGACCCTTGTAACTTACAACTCCCTTATTGATGCAATTGGTAACAGTCAACTTGGCGCGGATGAAGTGAAGCCGCTGGTGAAGGAAATGGAGGCTCAAGGTGTGGCCCTGGATGTGGTCTCCTACAATGCCCTCATTGGAGTGTATGGGAAGGCAGGTGATATGGATGAAGTCCGAAAGCTCTTTGAGGAGATGCAACGAAAGGAAATTGCTCCTGACATTTTCACGTACAACACACTCATTGACAAACTGGCCCAAGCAGGGCTTTTGGACGAGGCTTGGAGATATTACTACGAAATGGAAGACAAGGGAATGAAAGCGGATGTGTTTACCTGTACATCTCTCATTCATGGGCAGGGAATTAACGGGGACGTTGATTCAGCCTTGAAGTTGTTTGAAAACATGAAGAGCCAAGGAATTCAACCCAGTCTTGTCACTTATAGTGCTCTCATACATGTACTAGGGAGAGCAGATCGGTGGAAAGAAGCCCGTGCTGTTTTAGATGAAATTAGACAAGCGGACCAACACAGGGACGTCGTCACTTATAGTGACCTACTGGATGCTATCAACAATTGAAAGCAATCGTGGTACCGCTGTAGTCTCGCCCCCACAAGGGCCCTAGCCTGGGGCTGGAGATGATTGTCCTTCTTTGGCAGCCTCCAAAGGGCAAATAGTTGGTCATGATCCATTCTCCTGTATCATAGGTGACTGTCGAGCCTCCTTTGTCTCATTTTTCCGTCATGCTCATGAACGGACTACGCAGCTCCAGTTACTTTTGGAGGTGAAAGTATTTGTACTAAAACACCTTGTCTTTCGCATCTCCGGGGTATCATCATCTCGCACTGACCGTGCCTTCATTTGATGAACTCCTCCAGCACATTTTTAGGCGATTAACTTCTCTACTTCAGGCCGATTCCTGATGGCTGAACGGCTCATTGTATTCCTTTCCTGTCTACAATAGCGTTTGACAGTGCTCATTTTTTCCTTTCCTGCCTCCACTTGTATACAGGTTCTGCTCCAGGTTTCGCCAACTCGGTATCAGTCAGCTTCCGTTTCCTCCCTTTACCCTGCGGAACAGAAGTTCCCTGGTGAAAGCAAGTTCCAGATCACAACATTTCTGATTGCAAGGCGTCACTTCTTGTACGCATGCACGGCAACATTGGACACCAAACAACTCACCATTAACTCTTTCTCCAAGGTCATAGTTGACACCATACTTCGAAGTTTCTCTGCCCTCTCGGTTCGTGCGGTCAATTCTCTATATGCAGACTCGCGTGCTCTGCATTCAAGGACAGAGTTAGAAGACAAATAGAAGCACCCATACAGGTACCTAGCGCGCTTATGGTTAAGCTGAGCGCCATACATGCAACATACTTCCAGATTTTCCTCGGCAATCGAGCCTCCTTTCCTGCCCCAACTGGCTCACTTGCCAACGCAGGTCGCAGCTGTTGTGCCTCGTCCCTACAACCAGTATACTAAACTCGTTACCATGCTCACAGCTGAGCCGTAGATTCAGTACACAAAGCTGACCCAGGTGTACCTGCCCTCAGCAAAGTAGACGTGCTTGTTGGATGGTGATTGAGAAGTTAAATGAAGCACACCACGGATAGACTCCACTTTCTGAGGGCAATACGAAACGCTCAGAACAAAATCCACCAACGCGCCAGAATGAAAAGTTCAAGAGAAAACACGGGCCACGTTCGTACCTTTTTCTCTGCCTGTGCTTTATTCAGCACATACTTTATATCCTGCGTTTTCATCAATCGCAGCTCCTCGTGCGTGTACTTCTTCGCGTTACTTCTGCAAAAGAGATTCCAAGTTGAGAAATCACACACCGCAGCTACTGCCTCAGACACACAGTCCCTGCAGAAAAGACCTACTGTGGCCGGTGCACTCCGTCAACCGTCCGAGAACGGATCATATCAAAGTAGAACTCATCCGGATTCCTCCGCGCAGCCTTCTCCTTCAACACCTGCATCAAAACGAGCAAATCTTTCATATTCACAGCATGAGCACCCTTTTCCAAAACCAAATAGCGAGCCTCTGGGGCTCTACCTGGATGGCCTGCTCTTTCTTGTGAAAATCCTTGGCCCGAAGGAGATAGTCTTTGCGCTTTTCCAACAGCCCTAGTCTGGTTCTCGCGGCCCTGTAGAAGCCACAGGCGTGAGCATCTCGCACATGCTTCGCAACAGCAGCAGGTAGAAGCAGCTCGAGCCAAGGCACTCACGGCTGCGACCGCTCTTTGTGCGTCCTCCTCTTGACGGCATTTCGAAGCGACGACATGGCTGGCCGACGAGGCGATTTTTCTTCCTCCTTTGATAACGAACGCTAAAACCACAGGGGAAAGCCTAACGCTTCGTGTGTCTGGAAGTTCCAAGCAGTGGGCAGTTAATACGCTGACTCCTACATAAATAGCCAGAAGGCAGATGGTCCCTACTTTCCTTTCACATACCGAGAACAGAGTCGGGCGGCGCTAGGGTTAGGGGACCCTGCTACCGAAAGCAGAAAGGTGGAGTTGCGCTCTCACTCGCAGAGCGGCCGTGCGGATCGTGGAACGGAAGGGAGATGGGAGGAGGTGAGGATCGGGAGGAGGCCGATGAGGCCGGAAAGGAGGAGGAGGACACCGGTGCGCAGATCGCACCTATCGTGAAGCTTGACGAGGTGACTGTCACCACTGGCGAAGAGCAGGAAGACGTTCTCATTGACTTGTGAGTGGCCGGTGTGGATGTCGGGGATTCCGATTGCCGGATTTGAGGTCTTGTGGTTGCGTGCTGCTGCCGATTCTGATGCCAGTGTGCTGTGGTGTGTAGGAAGGCTAAGTTGTACCGGTTTGATAAGGAAGGAAATCAGTGGAAGGAGCGGGGCGCGGGCCAGATTAAGCTCCTTGAGCACAAGGAGAACAAGAAGATCCGTCTGCTGATGCGGCAGAACAGAACTCTTAAGATCTGCGCAAATCATCTTGGTAATTGTCTGCGGTTTTGGTGGAGAGCATTCGAATGAGTGAATCTCTTGCGTTTGTTGATAGGGTTGCTGTGACTGGTGGAGATTTTGACGACATGTGTCGTTTCGGTGTTTCTGAATGTTAGGTTATTTAGACTGTTGGTATTTTATATATATGATCGTGTGACACGTCTCTGGAGTGCTTGAGTTTATCTATGATGTGGCTGATGAGGAATCCGGAAATGTTCGTGTTGCTGCAGTCTCGCCAGCGGCCACTCTACAGGAGCACGCTGGCAGCGACAAGTCGTGGGTCTGGCATGCCAATGACTTTTCGGAGGGGAAACTCCAGGCGGAGCTTTTCTGCATTCGGTTTGGGAGCATCGAGAGTACGTTCTTTCCCGTGGTTTGTGGTGTTTTTGGTCTTGGTTGCCGCTCCAGGCTCTCTTTTTCATGGACGAACGATGTTGCATTCACCAGACGCTCAGAAGTTCAAGGACGCGTATGAAGCTGCTCAAGAGAAATCAGGTGGACGACCTGTCAAAGAAGAGGATGAGGAGGCTGTAGATGAGGCTGCCGACTTACTCGACGACTTGAGGGTTACAGAAGAAGAAACTCCAAAAGCAGCCGCCACCGTGGAGAAGGCACCAGAAGCAGCTACCACCGAGAAGCCCACGGATGCGAAGGCAGAGGAGACTGTCGAGAAGCTACAGGTGCAAGTGGAGAAGACTCTGGAGACAAAAGACGTGAATCCCCCTGTTGAGAAGGCAGAGGTGGCGGTAGCGGCCGAGTAGATAAGTGATAGTTTGATGCTCTTGGCATGAAGCTCGGGTCAGGACAGCAAATATATATTGGAAGGAGTAAGATCCGGTTGAGTGTCCCCATAGCTTAGTGAGTAGGGAGTTGGTCACCTTCTGCGACCTAGGTGCCGTATGATGCCGCTTGTATATGGTCCAAGCAGCTCTTGCTATAGCTTTCACCTCCAAGGTCTGATTACTGAGAGGCCTGAATCATGTGCCCTACGTTGTTCTAGGCCGTCAGGTGCACGAATTGCTTACATATGTCCTAGACAACATTCTGATTGTTGTTTTGTGAACTCTGTTGGCTCGGGGTCCTTTGTTGGCTTCCCATGTCACACTGTAAGGTGTACGAGTTTCTCGTCATACACCTAGTGGTTATTTGACCGTCCGCTTACTAGCGGGGCAACATAATATCTCATTTTGGAATTTATTCTACTGTCTGGTCGCACTCCTGTTTGTTCTGTTTGGTTTTTTCTTGCGGCTCGAGGCTATTGGACAAGTTCTCCTTTTTTGTTGATTACCACTTCCATCGGTCCTCCTGTGAAGTGGGCAATAATTTAATGGAAGGGATATGCCTCACAGGGCACAAGCTCGGTTGCACGCAAAGATTCCTCCGCCCCCCTCCCCCACCCTGTTGAGAAGCTACAGGCGAAAGTGGAGAAGACTCTGGAGACAAAAGACGTGACTACCCCTGGTGAGAAGGCAGAGGTGGGGATGGAGGAAGATCCGGTTGAGTGTCCCCATAGCTTAGTGAGTAAGGAGTTGGTCACCTTCTGCGACCTAGGTACCGTATGATGCCGCTTGTATATGGTCCAAGCAGCTTTTGCTATAGCTTTCACCTCCAAGGTCTGATTACTCAGAGGCCTAAATCATGTGGGGGCGGAGGGGCGGGGGGTAATGGAGGAACTTGGTTGCCTGCAATTATCAAAGGACTGTGACAGTCCCCAGCCTGGACACACAGCAGTTCTGGTTAGTGGCAATAGTTCACAGCACAATGTTCCCGGTCAGTATCTCAACGAGAGCAGAAACAAGTGTGGAAGAGTTAGTCTTTTCATCTGTAACAAGGGTCAGCATCCGATTTAGTCTTTTCATCTGTAACAAGGGTCAGCATCTGATTAAGTCTTTTCATCTGTAACAAGGATCAGCACATCAGATGTAAATGACCAGACTCTGTTGCATGATATGACTAGGAGCCAATGCAAAGTGAGCACTCTCAAAACTCTACTCAGCAAGCCAGAAACTGGAAGAAGGGGCGCGCTTCTAAGCCATCATCATCACACCATGCACAAGGAAGACAGTTAGATGGGGAAACGACTCCTATCTTGATTCGTTGGTTTTGATCTAAGGAAATGTTTGTTCGTAGACCTGCTTAAGTGGACAAAGAGGCAGATGGTTAGGAGCATCCAAGCAAAGTGGAATCGTCAGAAAGCCAAGTCTTCCTTAAGATCAAGCAAGTCCCGCCGGGGGTGCCATTGTTAAGTCTGCTCTTGACTTAATGGGACAACACAGACTTACACGCTCATGTACATCCGAGGTTAGTATCTGCTCGTCTCATTTGTCATCCATGTCTCTGCACAAGTCTGGCAAAACAGGCTATGGCGAAGACATACAGACGTACATGCTTAATGGGTGTGCCGATGTGCTACAGTGATCCAAGCGGATGGACATATGCCTACGTGCATTGGGGCTACTCTACAATCAGTTTGACACAGGGACACAGGGATCCCCTTCACAGCAATATGGCCTGTTTCACAAGGACACAGGGATCCCCTTCACACCAATATGGCCTGTTTCACAGAGACACAAGGATCCCTTCACAGCAATAAGGCCTGTTTCACAGATGCGTACAGTGGTGAACAAGACGAGCATCGGCGTTCTCCACATCAGCCGTCCTTGCACACACAACCAAGGACCAGCCTATAGTCACTCAGGCAGTCTTCTGGCTCCAACGCTAGGGTAGTCGCTAGAAGGCCGAGAGAGTGGGCAAGGGAAAGCAAGCATTTGAGCTTGCTCCTGTACAATTGCTATGGAAATCAAATTACAATACTGTTTTATAATATGTGATGGGCAATGCCTCGCCATTGCTGAAGGCACACACGTTCCCGTAACTTATCTGTAATGCATGATTTTTGGGTACACTCGCACACGGGAACCATGCATACACGAGGGTGCCGTATGAAACGCTAAAGAAACCTGCTCCTACGAGTAATCAGCTTTACAAAAGATTTCGCAACTCATATTGTACTCCCTTTGAATTATAGTTGATAGACATAACGTCTTAGAAGATCAGGCTATGGAATACCGATCTCGTCACATGGGAGTCTGTGTGTGACTTTCTTTCTTTTCGGTGTACGCTACGAGGATATGCCACGGAATCTTTTCGATACTCACGTATAATACACGTATAATCGTGCCACATCGACTTCACGGGTTCGTCGGGGAAAAACATTCTATCACCGTTCATGTTGATGGTGTAACACATGTTTTTTGATGACGGTGTTAGGGTTTTCATCGGGTCTACACACAAACATGGCGGGCAACACATACACAGTGAACTTTTGTTCGCGGTATGGCCGCGTTCGAAAGCGCAAATCCTCCGCTTACACATGCCGCTTTCACTATATATGCGGGAAGGATGTGGGAGCGATCCCTACGTTCGGTGTGCTTGCCTACTAACATGCTTGTGTTGTGCTTGCGATTGGATGTATGGGGCGACGGACGAAGATGATCGTAACTTCACCTTTCAAACCGAACACATTGCCGAAGGAAACCGGTGCAATGCACGGGCATTACAGATCCGAACATGCTTCACACTATCCCTCCTCAACCTCATCAAGCAGGCAATGTCACTGCGTCCTACAAATCCACTTCCGGTCCTACGGACACACCGCGGGCGCATCGCCGTTCAACCAAAAACATCCGAACATAGTCTGCGCTCACACCTCATGGTGGGGCGCTCCTAAACAAAAACACCTCCCCACGCCCGCCGCGGAAGAGCCTCGGCGGGCCCCTCCATCCTCTTGTGCTCCGAACTTGGCTCCTCCTCCTCAGACTTCCGTTCGCCCCTGTCTTTTCTTTGTGGAGGGGCCGAATGTCCCTCCGCACCGGACATGGGAGGTGCACCGTGTGCCATGGCGGGCAGTGCACCATCCTGTGAGGTTGGGGGGCGGGTTCATCCCGGCACCAATGGGAAGGGGACCGAGCTGGAAGGCGTGGCGGGGGCGATTCGGAGAGGGTGGTATCCACCACCGGCAACCGCACTTGCACATTGGCCCGATGGCATGGAGGATGCGGCCATTCTGCGTTCATGTATTCCATGAGCGACCGATCATTCCAGGCTGCGTTGTCGGCGATCGTGAGTCATCCATCACTCCCTCCATGTCGGTCATGGACCTCGGGTTGCGCACCTTCTCCACCACTTCAAGAAGGGCGATGGCGCCCGTCATGGCGGCGTCGATTACTGCATTGGACTTCGCGTTGCTACCATACTCGGAGCTCCATTGGGTGGATGCCCCACCTTGTTGCGGCCTTGGGCGGTGGCCCCCTCCCCACCGGTGCTGGCCCCATTCACGCCTCTCGGCGGCAGGTTCGCCCTCCGGCACTCTCGCCTTGCATCTTGGCCACAGGCGCCCCGCCTCCGCCCCGCTAGGTCTGCCCCCCATTGGTGCACCCTCTTCCTCTTCCGGGTGCCCACGCCGGCTGCCTCGAGCTCAACGATGAGCTCGGCCAGCTCTTCTCTCAGCCTTGCTGCCTCCGCTCAGCGCCGCGCGCCCGGTCTCGTTCGATCTTGGCGGCGCTCCACGTCCGTATAGCGGATCGAGCGAAGTTCCGTTTTTCGTAGATGACCACAGCAGGGCTGGTCTCGTCCACTCCGTCCACACCTGCAAACCCAACTCGCAGACATATGAGTACCGGGCATGGCAAAGTTCACCACTTGCAACCGGCATTACGAGGCATGACAATGACAATCGAACCCACCGGCATTGTCAAACACATTGCAACACGCGGATTGTGCGTTCACTTACCATCGGAGTCTTCCGATTGTTGTCCGTGCTCCCTCGCCGCTCGCTGCCGCCGCCTCGCCGCTCGCTGCCGCCGCCTCCTCTCCCTCCTCGGTTTCGTTCTCCTCCACTCTCCGGGCGCCCGCACGGCTCCTTCCCGGCACAGCCGCTTGCCCCACCATCCTCACGCCGCCTCCGCCTCCCTCGCCCTCGCCCCCCAGGCACGTCACGAGAAGGAGGCGCAAGGGATGCCCGTCCTCCGTCCCGCATGCGCCTCTGTGTTTGACCTCGCCTTGGCCGCAACCACATGGGTTGCGATCCTTGCCTTGCGCCGTTGGTGGTGCAGCGAATGTCCGCCGCCTCGCCGCTCGCTGCCGCCGCCGGGCGCATGCGGCCATTGGCGGGCTGCATGCTCGCCCACTGGCGACCATTGGCGCATGCGGCCACCCTCACTGCGGCCATTGCGTCGGCCGATCCACCCCTGGCGTCGGCTGCGGCGCGGCCGTCATCCTCCGCTGCGGTAACCCGCTGCTGCGACCCTCGGTGTCGCTTGCCCCACCATCCTCACTGCGGCCATTGGCGGGCTGCATGCTCGCCGCCGCCTCCGCCTCCGGTTTGGGCGGGCGCAAACCCATGCCCAGCCCTTTGTGGCTGCAAGCAGCGCCTCCGCCGCCGCTTGTTGGGATCGCCAAGGTGGCACGCCAGGCTGCGGAGGGCTCCACCGGCGGCATCGGGATGCCCGCGCCTCTGCATCAGCGGCGAGCCTCCGCCGCATGCTCTCGCCCGGTTTCAAGCATTGCTCGCGCGCGCCTCGCCGGCCGCCGCCCCACGCCGCCACCGCCTCCGCCTGCCGCCGCCGCCGGAGCAGAAGCGATTGCCCGCCGGCCAGACGGCCATTTCCTCATCGTCGCCACCGCCTCGGCGGCAGGCTCCCCGCCATGCCTTCCGGCGCCTCCTCCTCCGCCCCGGCCGACATGGGTGTGTCGAGCTCCATGTCTTCCACCTCGCCGCCGCCCATATCGCAAAACGCCTATGCTCGTGAGCTTCCACTTTGAAAAGTGGCACTTGAGTTGCCGAGTGAAGAGCCGCCCAACTTGCGCCTAAATCAAGAAAGCTCCTGTCTCAGCACCGCATTTGGCACCCCAATGCATCACTGCCACCAGCGCACTTTTTGGCTGCCGCCGCATGCACCGCCGCTTTATTCTTTCCAACACCACTGCGGTTGCATGGTCGTGCATGTTGCCACCGCTTCAGCTTGCAGTAGCTCCAACCTTCTAACTGCGTACTTGCTTGAGTCCGCCGTTGACCGCTAGTCAACCTACCACTTCCGCCTTTTCCGATGTGTTCCCCGCCATCTATCCATGGCATCTACACTGATTGCCCGCCTTGCATGCCTCGTCCGTGGGCAGCCTTCAAGCATTACTGCGCCTCAGTGGGGGCTGCAGCCCTCCACGCCGCCACCGCCTCGCCGCCGCCAGCCGGAGCAGGTTCTGCCCGCCGCCACCGCATCGGCCATTTCCTCATCGCCGCCACCGCGGCCGCCGCCCGCCCGCCATGCCTTCCGGTCGCCTCCTCCTCCGTCCCGTGGCAAACATGGGTGTGTCGAGCTCCATGTCTTCCACCTCGCCGCCGCCCATATCGCAAAACGCCTATGCTCGTGAGCTTCCACTTTGAAAAGTGGCACTTGGAGTTCTTGGTGAAGAGCTGCCCCAACTTGCGCCTAAATCAAGAAAGCCTCTGTCAGATTTCACCGGCATTTGGCACCCCAATGCATCACTGCCACCAGCGCACTGCTTTGGCCGCTCCCAAGCAGCTGCACTATTCGCTTTCAACACCACCGGCCAGATGGCGTGCATGTTGCCACCGCTTTCAGCTTGCTTGCGGTTCCAACCTTCTAACGTATACTTGCTTGAGTCCGGACGTTGACCGCTAGTCAACCTACCACTTCCGCCTTTTCCGATGTGTTTCGCCATCTATCCATGGCATCTACAGATTGCCTTTCCCCGCCTTGCATGCCTATAAATAGGAAGAAAAGTCCTTCGATTTGGACCAATGTCACATGTGCATTGCCTATGGATGGCATCCACATGGTATGTATGCATGATGGCTGGTTGTCATGTGATGCATCGAACATTTGTACCTAGATGTCGTGCCATGGCACAATCCATGTATGTGCACCGTCATGCATGTCGGAAGGGTACCATGACACATATAAAGGTCACGTGCGATATAGAGAAGACATAAAATCAAAACCCAAGGAAAAGGTGCCCACGACAAGATCTACGTAGACATGGTCACATGCATCACCATCAACGGGCATCATGCATACATACCATGTGCATGTGCATCGTGATATATGTTCGACGACTCACACATACATACGCCAACGAATCTATATACAAAAGACCTAAAAATCAAAACCCAAGGAAAATGTGCACATGCACATGGTATGCATGCATGTAGGATGGATGGTTGACATGTGAAGTATGTGAACATGTATACCTAGATGCTCATCATGGGCACCTTTTCCATCTATGTGCATCGTGATGCATGTTCGTGGTACTATGACACATATAGGTCGCATCTATATTCAAACTACGTAAACACCATAACCCAAGGAAAAGGGCTAGTCGTTCTTGCATGAATATCAATTGTTCAAGGCCAAGGACAAGTGGGATTACAAATATACCTAACGCCTACCATCGATCGTGAGGTGGCACTCCATCAACAGTTCGGTTTTTTGCCTATATATGTGGGCTACCCAACCATGGACTACCAACTACACGCTACTTGCCTATCCCCGCCCTACCGCCTATATAGGAAGAAACGTCCTTGGCCTTTGGACCACGCCATGTGGTGTATGTGAACATGTCTACCTAGATGTTGTGTCATGGCACAATCAACCTATGTGCATCGCGATGTTTGTAAGGCGATTACGACATATATAGGTCACACCTATATAGAAAATACGAAAATCATAAACCAAGGAAAAGGGCTAGTAGGTTGTTAAGCATAAATATCATTTGTTCAAAGGCCAAGGAGAAGTAGGACTCTAAATAGATCTAGTGCCTACCATCGGTGAGGTGGTGCCAGGCTGCGGAGGGCTCCACCGGCGGCATCGGGATGCCCGCGCCTCTGCATCAGCGGCGAGCCTCCGCCGCATGCTCGCCCGGTTTCAAGCATTGCTCGCGCGCGCCTCGCCGGCCGCCGCCCCACGCCGCCACCGCCTCCGCCTGCCGCCGCCGCCGGAGCAGAAGCGATTGCCCGCCGGCCAGACGGCCATTTCCTCATCGTCGCCACCGCCTCGGCGGCAGGCTCCCCGCCATGCCTTCCGGCGCCTCCTCCTCCGCCCCGGCCGACATGGGTGTGTCGAGCTCCATGTCTTCCACCTCGCCGCCGCCCATATCGCAAAACGCCTATGCTCGTGAGCTTCCACTTTGAAAAGTGGCACTTGAGTTGCCGAGTGAAGAGCCGCCCAACTTGCGCCTAAATCAAGAAAGCGCTTGTCTCAGATTTCACCGCATTTGGCACCCCAATGCATCACTGCCACCAGCGCACTTTTTGGCTGCCGCCGCATGCACCGCCGCTTTATTCTTTCCAACACCACTGCGGTTGCATGGTCGTGCATGTTGCCACCGCTTCAGCTTGCAGTAGCTCCAACCTTCTAACTGCGTACTTGCTTGAGTCCGCCGTTGACCGCTAGTCAACCTACCACTTCCGCCTTTTCCGATGTGTTCCCCGCCATCTATCCATGGCATCTACACTGATTGCCCGCCTTGCATGCCTCGTCCGTGGGCAGCCTTCAAGCATTACTGCGCCTCAGTGGGGGCTGCAGCCCTCCACGCCACCGCCTCCGCCGCATGCTCGCCGCCGCCGCCGCATGCTCGCCGCCCGCCGCCGCATCGGCCATTTCCTCATCGCCGCCACCGCCGCCGCCGCCCGCCCGCCATGCCTTCCGGTCGCCTCCTCCTCCGCCCCGGCCGACATGGGTGTGTCGAGCTCCATGTCTTCCACCTCGCCGCCGCCGCCCATATCCCGCGCCTATGCTCGTGAGCTTCCACTTTGAAAAGTGGCACTTGGAGTTCTTGAGTGAAGAGCCCCAACTTGCGCCTAAATCAAGAAAGCCGCCTGTTGTTCAGATACCGGCATTTGGCACCCCAATGCATCATCCGCCACCAGCCTGCTTTGGCCGCTCGCAACCGCAGCTGCGCAGATTCCAACACCACTGCGTTGATGGCAGCTGCATGTTGCCACCGCCGCTTCAGCTTGCAGCAGCTCCAACCTTCTAAGGTTATACTTGCTTGAGTCCGGACGATCGTTGACCGCTAGTCAACCTACCACTTCCGCCTTTTCCGATGTGTTCACGCCATCTATCCATGGCATCTACGGTGCCTGCCTTTCCGCCTTGCATGCCTATAAATAGGAAGAAAAGTCCTTCGCATTTGGACCAATGTCACATGTGCATTGCCTATGGATGGCATCCACATGGTATGTATGCATGATGGCTGGTTGACATGTGATGCATCGAACATTTGTACCTAGATCTTTGTGCCATGGCACAATCCATGTATGTGCACCGTCATGCATGTCGGAAGGGTACCATGACACATATAAAGGTCACGTGCGATATAGAGAAGACATAAAATCAAAACCCAAGGAAAAGGTGCCCACTACAGATCTACGTAGACATGGTCACATGCATCACATCAACGGGCATCATGCATACATACCATGTGCATGTGCATCGTGATATATGTTCGACGACTCTACACATACATCGTCAGCGAATCTATATACAAAAGACCTAAAAATCAAAACCCAAGGAAAATGTGCACATGGAAAGCACATGGTATGCATGCATGTGGGATGGATGGTTGACATGTGAAGTATGTGAACATGTATACCTAGATGCTCTGTCATGGGCACCTTTTCCATCTATGTGCATCGTGATGCATGTTCGGCGGTACTATGACACATATATAGGTCGCATCTATATTCAAACTACGTAAACACCATAACCCAAGGAAAAGGCGGTCGTTCTTGATTGCATGAATATCAATTGTTCAAGGCCAAGGACAAGTGGGATTACAAATATACCTAATCGCCTACCATCGTGTGAGGTGGCACTCCATCAACAGTTCCGGTTTTTGCCTATATATGGGCTACCCAACCATGGACTACCAACTACACGCTACTTGCCTATCCGCCTACACCTATATATAGGAAGAAACGTCCTTGGCCTTTGGACCACGTCATGTGGTGTATGTGAACATGTCTACCTAGATGTTGTGTCATGGCACAATCAACCTATGTGCATCGCGATGTTTGTAAGGCACGGTACTCGACACATATAGGTCACGCACCTATATAGAAAATACTGAAAATCATAAACCAAGGAAAAGGGCTAGTAGGTTGTTAAGCGCATAAATATCATTTGTTCAAAGGCCAAGGAGAAGTAGGACTCTAAATAGATCATAGTGCCTACCATCAGTGCGGTGGTGCTTCATCGAGAGTCCCGGTGGTTTTGCCTATATATGGGCTACCCAACCTATGATTCTTCGATTGTACATGTTTGTCATAAAGGATAGGCAGCCATACTGTCCCTTCTTTTCTCTTTTCCCTCTTCTCACCTTTGGGAACCGCATTGTCTAGTGGGAGCGTCGGTTCCTTGTTGTCTTTTATGTAATGGGCCACCAATGGTCCGCTAATGTCTTAGTACTTTTCATTTGGTGATTCTCGGTTTGGTCCAAAGGCCAAGGTCTTCCTTCCATTCATTGATTGACATATTGGTGCAAAGGCCAAGGAGTTTTGTTCCCTTCATTGCCAATGTGAAAGCTCCAAAGGCCAATGAGTATTTTCCCTTTCATGGCCAGTCGGGATGGTCCAGGGAAGGCCTTGTCTTCGTATATATAGGCGGCGAGGCGGGATAGGCAAGTACCGTGTAGTTGGGAAATGGATTTTCTTCCTACACTTGAATCGGACCTTACATTCGGACCATTCGTCAATCCGAGTACATTTTAGTCCTTGGCCTTTGGGCGTCAACGGAAAAAAAATCATGTCATGAACTAGTCCTCGGCCTAAGGCGAATGGAACAAGCGATGTTGTTTTCGTCATTGGGCCATAGGCCGAGGACTAGTTCCGGCCATGATACAGCACATGAAAAAACGAAAACACCGAAGTCGTTGTGCTTTGGACCCCTGACCACTACAGGCAGGCAAATTCGTCATTAGGCTTTGGACCGATTACAATTCACTGCGACAGTCCTGTCCTTGGTTTGCGAAACACCAAACTTATGGAGGAGTATAAAACAGTGCCCTTTGCTACCGCCATTCCACAACCACTCTTCCACTCGCGATCGCGGCCATTGCTATTATGAGCAGCCGCCGCCATCGCCACCCGAGCAAGTTCACGCTATGCCTCCGGTGATTGCGGCGGCGCAATCACCTCCCTTTGGAGGCCATTCCTGCGCCTCTCGCCCGTCCGATCGCCGCCCGCCTCCACTGCGCATTGAAGGACCTTCCTCCCACCGCATAAGGCACGCGGCGCTGAGGCGGATGGTGTGCGTGCGAGTGGGCTCACCATCGCGATGATGCACCAAAGCGCCTTCCTCCGCATCCGCGCCTGCGCTGCATCCCCGTCTTCCACACGCATCAAACTCCTCGGCGTCATGCCCGGCACCTCACCGGCGGAATGCGGTGGCCCAAACCTCGCTGTCTCATCGAGGAGCACCCGGAACCGCATGACCGCACGTCGCACACACTTCTGCAGCTTGTCTTCTTCGTGTCCCGACTCTCGCATCCGATGTCAGCAAGAACTTTGAGCTGTCCACCTCGGATTGTCGCAATGACAACAACCTTGCTGCGTGCACCACCGCAGCCGCCATGCGTATGCACGCCCACCTGGAAGACCTTCCGCCTCCAAAACCTCACGCACCTCTTTCCATTTCCCAATGTGGTTGTCGGGCGCGCGGCCGATTGGAACCTCGGCGGGTGCACTTGGTTCGCGCCATTCGACGGCGCAAATGCCACCGCCAACCCTCATTTTCCGTATTATTGCGCCCGACCTTGTTTACATCCATTCTCAATTGGTGACGGAAAGCAATTCACGTCGAGGCGTCTTCTCTGGTGCGTGCCTCGTTTTCGTGTCGCCATCGCAAACCAAGCGTGAGTGCGGACAGCTCAAAGTCTCTTCACATTAGTGCCCTCTTGTGCGGGGCCGGGACAAACACAACCGAAACCACTTGCGGTCTCTAATGAAGCAGTCCGACTCGAGGCCGGCCTTTCAAGCGTTCCCATACACGGAGTTCATGCGGATGGCTTCTCACCGCGTGGCCATCACGAGCTTGAGACATAGGCGGGAGGAGAGTGCGAGCACGTCCTCGGAGGCGGTGCCCAAATGCGGAGGAACTTGCTCGACCACCATTGGCACTGCTTCCGAGAAGTAAACTCTGTCGGTGATGAAGGTGAACAGGCGCGCTCTATCGCCGAATGACATCTCTCTGACGATTTCACAGAACATTTCTCTCAACTGCGGCAAGCAGGCCTCGAATCTCACTCCGCTACGCGTCTGCCCTGCATCCATGCGTGGCAGTGAAGAACTTGGTGACACTCTCAAACGTGCACTCCCCTAGACACTCCAACATGGCCCTCTTGTCCAGGCTGTGCACCACATGCCGGAACCCCTCTCCCACCCACCGCCAAGCGTCGCACCGGTGAATAAAAGCTGGTCCTGCACCTTCTTCCGAATGCGCGCCACCTGCCGCCCCAGGACATGCGAGGGCTTCAGGTCGGCCACATGCTTGAAAAAATCCGGGAGCCTGTCTGCCATCAGACCAACGGCCGAGGAAATCGCAGCCTGCTGCTCCTCTTGGCCCAGCCGAGCCCCGCGTTTCAGTTCTTGGAGGATGGCCATGAGCTGTGGGTGGGTTGTCAACATATCCGTCTTGAAAGCCCTCTTCAACGTCCTCTCTGTGCCCGCATCCTTCCACTCCTTGTGCACGCCATCCTTTTGGCTCCCTAGTGCGCGAGTGTGGCAAATGTCATGGGACGGCTCACCTCAATGCCATTTGCGGCGGCATGTAGAGCGTGGTCAAGAACATGGCTCGCAAGGAGGCATCTGCCGTCACGCACATTTTGCATCAATTGACCATATATCTTACCATCTTTCGTAGGGGTCGGATGCACTCGGGCGATGTGGTAATGTGTACCGCCGACGCGTTGCGTTCGAACACGCCGTCCACAAATGGCGACTCCGAGTACTTCGGCCTCGAATCGCCGCCTCGTAGGCCCGCCCATCGCTCCAACCTCGTGGACTACATCACCGTCCGTGCAGTGCGATCGCACTCTAAGCGGTGGAAAGGTCCCCCCTCGGCCTCGAAATTGTCGAGCTTGTTGGCACTCCATGCCCGCCTCAACTGCAATCACCACCGCGTTGCGTTCGCGTGCCCCGGTACCAATTAATGGCATCTTCGCACTCACCGGAGGGTTAGGATGTCCTCGAATCGCCGCTCCCTCGTTCGGACGGCATCTGAGCCTTCACGCAAACGGCGCATCGCATGGCGTGCGGCATCGTCCGCTTCCTACCGCTCGGAATGCCAGCGCGCGTCACGCCGTTCTTTCTCCGCCTTCTCACCGCCGCCTCGCTGAAGCGACCCACTGCGGTGGCTGCGGTGCGATCGGAGCATCTCGTCCTCATCCATCGCGAACCTCAAGTTGGTGCTGCCGCGTTCGCAACTCTTCCGCCGTCATGGGCGAAGGTCTAGTCCATCGTCCATGTCCTCGAAGGCGCAGCCCGGTGAGACGCCTGCGCGCGAAGAACCCCTGGATGGTGGCGATGTCGAACATTTCGGCCCGTCCATGCCTTGGACCATCGGATGCGCGAGCCCTTCCGAGTTCGTACTGCGCCCGTGTCCACGATGTTGCAGCCTTGCAAGCGCGCCGCATCTGTTTCGCGATCGCCATTCCGCCTTCTCCGCAAGTGACCCAAAATTTGAAGAAAAGAACTCTGCCGATGGCCGGTCGCCGACGCTGGCCTTCCCACCTGCGGTGGTGTGTGCGGAGCTCTTCCACAACTAAGAAGGTCCGTTGCCATGCGTCGGAGAGCCTCCTCCGCTCCCCGCCGCGAGGCGCTTCCATCAGCAGGCGTGCAGCGGCCCGCCGCCGCGCGCCGGGACTTCGCGCCCGCCTCCGCAGCGGCAGGCTCTACCCGCCGCTGGCCTTGAGGGAGAGGAAATTGTTCCTCCCACATGTCCCGAGTCGGCGGGTGGGATGCGGGTGCCTCAAGGTCGGGGATGCGGACGTCGGCGTTGTTGAACTCTCCTCCTCCGCCGCCGCGCGCCACCGCCGCTATCCCTCCATCCCTCGGGACATCCACTTCTTCCTCCTCCGAACCCAGTCATACACCTCCGGCGCCGCGCTCCTCGCACCTCCGCATGCAGAGGTGTAAATTGCGTCACGTCCCGGATGTACAGATTTGCATCACTGTCGGCCTCTGTGTTTGTCTTTGCCGGGGAAATTGACAGAATGTCGGATACACGGACTTGTGTGTGCGCGCATAGCGCGACATCACGGACCACAAAGCGGCCGGTCCCGACGCCACGGGCTTGTCGAATAGAGCCTCGCACGCATCAACAATGGCTGCACACACCGTTCCTTCGGCGAACGGCGTTCCGTTGTACGTCGCCCCCACCGGCATGCCCGAGGGCACCGTAAGCTCCACCTGCGTGAGGTCGAGCGCGGACACGAAGACAACCTGGCCGCCTTCTCCATCTCCCAAGTCGACCTTGGGGAAAGCCTTGTCCAGCGGTACTTGTATCCGGAGCAGCTTTGTGTGCCAACGCCCGCCTCCGCAAGCACCGACGGTGCTCCCGCAGCTCTTTTGCTTCTTCCGCGGGCCTATACCCGTCAGCCCGTGATTCCGCAGCTGCGTGAATGGGATTGTCCCAACGGCGGCCCGCAGGGAGGCGGCCTCTGGCTCTCCTGCGCGCGCCGTCTCCCTCCTCCCACCAATCTGGCGTGGCGCGGAATGCGTAGAGGATCCTCCCACCCATTCCCGCCATATGTGGAAGGGCCGCCTGGGACGACCACGTTGAACCTCCGCCGGCGATGGCGGCTTGGCGCGGCGAGTGCCGTCCAGCGGTCCGCGATCTTGGGCGTGGCGGCGCCAAGTGCTGGCGGTCGGCGCAATTGGGCCGCGGCGCGAACGGCTGCGATGGCGGAGCGGCTTTGTGTGCCAACGCCGCCTCCATCCGCCGAGGGCAGCCGACACGGCCGCCTCCATCCGCCTCCATCCGCGGATCGTCTTCTCCCTCGTGCCCCGGCCAGGCGTGCCCACAATTTCTTCTACGCTGCCCCGGCGGGTTGTGATGTGCAATGCTCACGTGTCTTCCGCTAGGCGCCATGGAGCTGTGCAAGATCCGCGGTAGCTCGATACCTTATGTCCACTGCGCTGCCCTACCGATGCGGGCGCCTCGGTTGTGTGGGACGAGACGCGCATGTGCAGGAGATCGATGGCGGTGATGTCGCAAGCATTGCGTGGCGGTTCAAGGGTGGGGGTTGCAGCCGGAAAGCTGAAATCATTGTCCATAATCCTCCGTATCATACGACATCTTTTTGACGCGGCATGCGGTACATCGTTGAGTTACGAGGCGGTGCGATTGCCAGTTTTGGCTCATAAAACATGATTGCTGCGTTGCGCTATGGCAATACTCTCCACAAGTTGCAGCCGCGCCGCCGCCATATTGCAGCCCATGCGCTGCGGCCAAGCCACTCCACACCCTCATCGCGTTGCCGCTCACCGCACCACTTCCGCCTGGTTGTGCAGAGGACATGACGTAGTGGGTCGCCGGCGTTTGACTTCCCGCGCTGGCGCCCGCCAAACATGTCAGTGGTATGCGGAGGGTTCATGGTTCCTTCCCGCGTCACATGTGCGAAGATGCTGTGCACAAACGTGTCGCACTAACATATTGGGTCCGATATGGTCCGCAATAACATAGTGGGCCGCATAGTGCAAATGATGCGGTATCACTGCGCCGCCTCCGAGCATTGGTGTCCGGACCGCACACCAATACCTGACGTTGTGGAAGCAATTCATTGTGCCCCTGGCTTATTCAAATGCCCTTCTCATCCGATGTCTATGGTCGCATTGCGCAGCATGCGAGTCACGGCTATGCATTTATAAGGTATTTCGTAGTCGCCATGGTCCGGTCCGGCTCATGAAGTCCATCCCATATTGCTTGCCATGAAATCCGTGAGCATGGCCCATATTGGCGCCAATAGCCATCATCACTTCACATTTTTCGATGGCATGGTTGCCTTGGCCCTTCCAGCGGCCTCATGGCTCGGAGATTTGTCTGGTCACTCCCACATCCGACCCCATCCAGCGGCCGGTCCTCCCGCCTTACCGGCCCGCTCCACGGACGGTAGCAGGCGAGCCCACGCGCCATCCGCCCGCGGCCGCACGAGGGCGACTGCCGGCCCGGCGTGAGCCCGCACCAAGATGCCCCACCGGCTCAACCCCGCCCCACCACCACAAACCGCCCCACTACCAACCCCGCCCCAACCCACACCAACCAGCCCCAACCCAACCCAAAGACCAACCCACCCCAGCGGCACCACCACAAACCGGCCCCACGGCTCAACCCCGCCCCACCACCACAAACCGGCCCCACCGGCTCAACCCCGCCCCAACCCACCCCACCCAACAAACCAAAGAAGGAAAATGCCGACCACGAACCAACAATGCCTAACGCGAAATTTCTCAGCGCATACAATGCCTTACATTGGTGAAATGCATAACATGCGAAAAAAGGCAATTGCAGGTTGAATGTGCAACTGGACGAGGTTGAATGTGCAATTGGACAGCGAACGACCTGCCATAGAACACAATGCACTTGCAGTTCGAAACGAGGATGACGTTGCAGGGCCTGCCTCCGGCAGCTCCCTCCTCGAATGACAATGACAATAATGAAGGAGGGTGCATATTCGTTATATGAACACATGAACAATGGTCCCTTATGTCCAAGACCAAGGCAACTGGTGAAAGCAATGCATTTGACCGAGGCTGGCCCTGATCAAGTTGGTTGCCTAACGCTCCCACTAGATCCCAAAGGTCAGAAGAGAGAAAGAAGCCCAGGTGCATGGCCGAAGTATGGATGCCTTTCCATGCAGACAAACTTCTACAATCGAATAATGAATGGGTAGGGAAGCCACATATATAGACATGTTTACTGGTACCGTATGTCGAAGACCAAGGAAACAGGGTTAATCACGTGCCACCTCTCACCTGCTGGTAGGCACTATAGGTCTATTTAAAAACCTACTTGTCCTTGGCCTTCGAACAAATGATATGTATGCAGTACAGAACGTACTCGCCCTTTTCATTGGGTTATGTTGTTCATGTATTCTGTATATATGTGTTCGCAACCCTATATATCTATTATGGTACCGTGCGTCACATGCATCACGATGCACATGGATTCATTGTGGCATGACACAACATCTACCTAGGCATGTTCACATACACAACATGCCAACCATACTTCATGCATACACACCATGTGCATGCCATACATTCAATGCACAGCCCTCATCACATGCACCCCTACCAAATCACATGGCATATGGCAAGTGGTATGACAACATGTTCGCTAAAGTCGAAGACCAAGGAAACACGTCACAGAAGGGGTTGGACCGAGGCTCCCACCGGAAAATGCGGATCCCACAAGACATAAGAGAGAAAGAAGACAAGACCTTGTCTACTTGACCTGAACCTCCCGGGGCATATGTTCCATGCGGACAAACTTCTACAATCGAATTATGATTGGGAAGGAAGCCACATATATAGACATGTTCACGGTAGCGTATGTCAAGCCCAAGGAACAGGTTGAATCACGTGCCACCTCACACCGAATGTCGAAACTTTGGGTTTATTTATTATCATACTTGTCCTTGGCCTTGAACAAATGATATGTATGCACTTAACAACGTATGCGCTTTTCCTTGGGTTATGGTGTTTAGGTTTTTCTATGTAGATGCGATGACCTATATATGTGTCATAATGCGTGCCATATAGACATGACGATGCGATAGATGGATTGCGCTATGACACAAGATCTAGGTAGACATGTTCACGTGCATCCGATTGCAACCATACATCATGCATACATACCATGTGCATGTCATGTGGACCTTTTCCTTGGGTTATGGTGTTTAGGTTTTTTGTATATAGATTTGCTGACCTATATATGTGTCATAGTACCGTGCCATATATACATCACGATGCAGATAGATGGATTGCGCGATGACACAGCATCTAGGTAGACATGTTCACGTGCATCCGATTGCAACCATGCATCATGCATACATACCATGTGCATGCCATGTGCACCTTTTCCTTGGGTTATGGTGTTTCGGTTTTTTCTATGTAGATGCGATGACCTATATGTGTCATGCGTAGTGCCATATAGACATCGATGCGGATAGATGGATTGCGCTATGACACGGATCTAGGTAGACATGTTCACGCATCCGATTGCAACCATGCATCATGCATACATACCATGTGCATGTGCACCTTTTCCTTGGGTTATGATTTTTGTTTTTGTATATAGATTTGCGACCTCTTTCCTGGGTATGTCCGGCAGATATCAAAACCACACCACTGACGCCGGAAGATGGATTGGTTGGAAATGAAAATTGGGAGGTTGTGTATGGCGCCTCAAAGTGAAAGGGTTTGGTACATGTGCGAGGACTGCCACGCCACCAAAGGGAGGGGAAATTAGTGGTGGCGGCGGTGTCGGTTGGGTTTGGAGCGGGTGCCGTGATCGCTTTCGGCGGTCGCAACCCGTGCGGAGAAGGGGCGGTGGAAGGGGCGGTTGCGGGTGGTGGAAGGGAAAGCGGGTGCGCATTACGTGCAAGGAAGGCGGCGGGTGGCGGTGGTGGGTGGAAGGGTGCGCCGCGCCCGGCCCGTGCCGTGGAGGAGGATGAGGAACACAAGATCGTGGCGGCGATGGCGTGGCGGCGGCCGTGGGTTGGTGTGTTCCTCTGGCGGTTGCGCTTGAAGAGTGGAAGGTGGCCCGGTGAGTAGTAGGAGCCCATGTCAGATGACCGCGCAAATCACGGTGCCGGATGCGCATGTTTGCGGTCTGGCGGCACGGCCTTGTGCGGGCGTGGAAGGGGCGGCGGAGGAATGGGAGATGCAAAGCTCGGCGAGTACATTCTGCGTGGCCTATGGTTCCCATCAACTGGGTGTCGAGTTCTTGGCATTTGTGGAGGACCATCAAAGCCGATGTCTGCGCATAGAGGGCTATCCAGAAACTTGCCGTCTGTCGACTGCCGTGAGGGCCGGATGGAGTGGCGGTGGACAAATTCTGCGAGTGTACCGGGCGGTGGAGTGCCACATTTTCATGCACCAAGTGTTCGGCGTTGGCGCCGTCGGGATGGAAGAGGTACCGGAAAGGAGAGCTGCGTGTGGCGACCTTAGGATTTGGTTTTCCAGTGCACGCATCGAGTGCCACCGACCTTGTGGAGAGGTGGCCTATGAGGTATTATGAATTGGTTGATTTCGTGCGGTATGGAGAAATGGAATGGAATGAGAAGACGGAGCGTTGTTCCGGGATATCAACCGTGACGGAGAACCATGTTCGAGTACTTGGCGAGGATGTGCAGGCGGTGGAAGCGAACCAAGTGCGGCCGTGAAGGCACAAAATTGTAATCTTGGTTGCGGTTGGGAATGGCGTGATGGTGCGGAGCACAGTGATGGTGAACGCCAGCAAGTAAGGGTTGCGAGGCGGCGGCTTCTGCGGTCTGCACGGTCCGCGTCGATGGTGTGCCGCTAAGTTGCGGATCGTTGTAAGGTGTGCGGCGTGCGCGATTGCACATTCAATGTTTGCTGAAAATGCACGGTGTGGCGAGAATCGCATGTGGCACGCATGGCATCGCAATTGCACACGCGCGCGGGCGGAAGTGCGGTGGCGGAACATGGCATATACTGCGGCTGCGGACGGATGCGGATGCGAGTGCGGGCGGCGGCGTAAAGGCGGTGTCGGGGATCTCGACGATCCCGAGGCCGTGCAAGTATACCTATGATTCCGTGCACATTCAATGCCCGCCATGATGGTGCGTTGAAGCGGGAGGCGATGGAGGAGGAGGTGCGGCGGCGCGGCGCCGGAAGGAGCCATGGCGGCGGCGGAGGAGGAGTGGGAGAGGCCATGGACAACCCGTGCGATCGTCCGAGCGGAAGGTGGAGTGGAAGCCCGGCGCGGTGGCGAGATCAACCGATTGGCGCACCCACCTTGGGAGGCGTTTTGACGTGGATCTCGTGGAGGTGCACCTACAAGTGGAGCAGGTGCTCGGCCGTGCGCGATCGCATCTGCGTGGGTCACCATGAATTCTCAAACCTCGCTATTGATTGCGGTGGATTGCACACAGCGGCGGTCTCCATTGCCCACGCCATGCTTGGCGGCTTTCAGAAGGGCGTCTGACTCGCCGCCTGGCAGCGGCAGTGCAGCGGGGCTATGTGGCCTCCAGTGCGAAATGTAAGCTTTGCGGTCGGCGTCTCGAGCCTCACAACTCTTGTGCGGTGGGTATGATCCATTCGAGTTTGCTACCGACACGAGAGCGTGGGCGATGGGCGCGTCGTCCACTGCAGGGCGATCCGAGGCGGCGAGGTGGATGGTCGGGCGCCCGGGCCGGGCAGCGCGATCGGCGAAGTGGAGGAAGGCGGCGGGCAGATGATCGGCCGGCGTGCAGCGATATTGTGCCGGCCGGAGGTTCGGTGGCGAGTGGTCATCGGCGGCGGTTTTAGTGATGGCCGTCCGAAGCGCGCCGAACGCCTCGCCGGGCGCTCAATCGGCGACGATGGCACATGCGCGACGGCGGGGGCGCGGAGGAGGCCGTGGAAGCGGCGGTGGCTCGCGGAAGCCGGGCGGCCGGTGTGGGAGTGGGAGAGTCCCGGCAAATCCACTCCGACTCCGCATGTCGAGCGTACATGGTACCCGGGAGGCGAGAAATGTGTGCGATCTGGTCCGGGAAATGGGTACTCATGGTATTGGAGGTTCCGATTGTCCGCAATGCACAAAGATTTCATTTTCGCCGTGGAGAGGCGATTGTGGCCTGACCATTGAGGTGAGGTTGGAGGTGGAGTGAAGGTGCCTCGGTGGCGGTGTCATGTGGCACGGAATCTTTGGAGCCAAAGAATCGGCATGGCACGTTGGTGCCGTTGTGGATGCAATTCGCGAGCCGGGATTGCAATCTGCGTGCGACCATCGAGATAGGAACGCCACCGTGACCATGCTCGTGAGAAGTCAATGGAGGCTTCGTGGGAGTTTTCGTGAGAAGGACGCCTTTTCGCAATCACCGTCGTTCGAAAGTGGAGGAAAGCAGTTGGATGGCACCCTATGGTCGCAGTGGAGGGAATGATAGCGATGGATGTTCGCAATCGGAGAAGTGGAGTTGGAAGCTAGTGGTGAGGCGGTTGGGCGGAATGGGACCGGCGTCACATGTGCTGGACCGGGCCACACGGTGATTGGAACATGCGTGAGGCTCGTTTGTCGGCGGTTGGGACATTGAGCATCCTCCTGTGGAGTTGGATCAACACAATTTTTGTGGGTCACGCTCATTGCCGTTCGTGTACAACAGACGGAGCATTTCATATGTTACATGGACTTGAATCGAACGAAGAGGGAGTATTCCAAACGAAGCATGTGACGATTATCGTGGCATGCCACACAATGGGGGTCGCGGGATACGCTCGATAGCTGGAAGATCCCATGCCTTTTGTTCGCACCGAGGACCGTCGTGGAACCCTGCGCATTGAGGTAAGGCGCAGTTCGCCATTTGCCGGGTTTGCGGCCAGCGGCACAAGAGTGAAGATAGGGAGAGGCAGCCATCCTATGCCGGCCCGAAATGGGCGGTGGACGCAAGTGTGTTTGCCCGCACGCCGTGAAGCGCCCATTCTAGATTGTTCACATACGGACAAGGTGTTGGTGCGCTAGGTTTGAAGTGTTTGGAGTGCACTTGTCGCACTTCAAACAATGAATGAAATGCGGAAACGAAAAGTAAACCGTGATAGCTACGGGCGCACGTGAACTTGCAGTACTTCTGCAGATGCGTGTGTAAAACCCCGCAAGCGCTTGAATCGGACGCCCCTGGAACAAAAATCGGAGTGGGCATACGCTAAGATCGAGCCCCGTCAGAAAACCCTTGGCTGCGGACATGCCATTACTCGGGCGGAAAGTGTTAGGAGGATCGAAATCGCGCTACCGAGAGGTGCATTTGGGGTTTGAACTGGAGGAAGGCGCATGGGGCAAGGAAAAGCGCTCCGCAGGGTAGGCGAGGTCTGGAGGGTGTTGAGGCCACCAAGTTCCACCTTGGCCATCACGTGGGGCAAAACGGCAGTGAAGGGTGCCCATGGACGCTGGCGCGGCCTTCCGTGCCAAAGCGACGGGAGGAAGATGGGGGTGCGCCAAAGACGGCCGCATCGAGGTCGCATGGCGGCCCATCATCATGCGGACGGTGAAAACTTGTGTACCGTGCGAGGAGCCGTGGGGATGAGGGGCTGGAAGGTGGAGATGAAGGATGCATAGGAGACGCGGGTGCGCGCTTACACCGCAAACGTGATTTGGCGGTGCAAAGACTTGCAAGGTGGAGACCATTGAAAGGCCTACCGACGGAGCTAGGCCGCAGCTTGAGCACGGTGACGAGGCTCTGATCGGCACACGGCATGGCGCGGGTGTATGGGAGGTTGTCCGTGGAGGAGGTGTGCACGCGATTGCCACGCACACACCCATCACCCAAGACGGCGTGAACGCTGAATACGATTCGCGGTGCAGAGCGCAATCGGATGGAATCGAAATCCCAAGGAGGTCACGGAGGCGCCGCGCTAATTGTCGATGGCCCCGAAATGGGGGGCAAGTGTGTTTGCCCGCACGCCGTGAAGCGCCCATTCTAGATTGTTCACATACGACGGTGTTTGGTGCGTCGTTGGTTTGGAAGTGTTCTTTGCGGTGCACTTCAAACAATGAATGAAATCAAGGAAGCAAAAGTGCGTGATAGCTACGGGCTTTGCCGAACTTTGCGGTGATCTACCTCTGCGGATCACGCGGTGTGAAACCCCGTCCATGCGCGCGCGGACCGTCCGTGGAACAAAAATCGGAGTGGGCATACGCTAACGGTGATCGAGCCGTCACTTTGTGAAACCCTTGGCTGCGGACATGCCATTACTCGGGGAAAGTGTTAGGAGGATCAAATCGGCGCCGCGAGAGGTGCATTTGGGGTTTGAACGGGAGGAAGGCGCATGGGCAGGAAAAGCGCTCCCCATGCAGTAGGCGGCGCGAGGTCTGGAGGGTGTTGAGGCCACCAAGTTCCACCTTGGCCATCACGTGGGGCAAAACGGCAGTGAAGGGTGCCCATGCGCGCGCGCGCGGCCTTCCGGGCGACGAAGGAGGAAGATGGTGGCGGTGCGCCGACCGAGGAGGTCATGAAGCCCATCATCATCACGGACGGTGAAAACTTGAGGCAATTTCTCGTGCGAGGAGCCGTGGGGATGAGGGGCTGGAAGGTGGAGATGAAGGATGCATAGGAGACGCTGCGCGCTTACACCGCAACCGTATGATTTGGCGGCAAAGACTGGTGGAGACCATTGAAAGGCCTACCGACGGAGCTAGGCTGCACTTGAGCACGGACGAGGCTCTGATCGGCACACGCATGGCGGTGTATGGGAGGTTGTCCGTGGAGGAGGTGTGCGCCGATTGCCACGCACACCCATCACCCAAGACGGCGTGAACGCCGGAATACGATTCGCGGTGCAGAGCGCAATCGGATGGAATCGAAATCCCAAGGAGGCAGTCACGGAGGCGCCGCGTTGATGCCGGAGCACATGGCACGACGGTCGATGCGATCCCGGCCCAAGACACCAATGCGACACCCATGTACATGTGGCATATGGATTGTGCGCGTGAGAGGAGGGGCGTGGCGCCTACACCGCTGTATGATTTGGCGGTGCACTTGCAGCGGGGAGACCATTGAAAGGCCTACCACGGAGCTAGGCTGCGGCTTGAGCACGGTGACGAGGCTCTGCAGCACGGCGGCATGGCGCGGGTGTATGGGAGGTTGTCCGTGGAGGAGGTGTGCACGCGATTGCCACGCACACACCCATCACCCAAGACGGCGTGAACGCCGGAATACGATTCGTGCGGTGCAGGCTGGATGGAATCGAAATCCCTAGGAGGCAGGTGACGGAGGCGCTGCGTTTGATGCAGCCGGAGCACATGGCACGACGGTCGGCGATCGCATCCGCGCGTCGAACCAATGCGACACCCATGTACATGTGGCATATGGATTGTAAGTGCGTGAGAGGAGGGCTGCGATGTTCGCAGTTCGCGGTGGAAGAAGTGATTGCGAGTTGTGCGCAATCGGGCGGGGTTGCCTCGTCTTGCGACTTATGACAAGATGTACCAATTCTACTTGAGTGCATGGGGCCATAGATGGGGCAACCCATTCGTCAGTTGGTCTTGGAGGATAACAAGCGGGAACGACGATTTTCAACGCCTATGTGGAAGCGGTGAGGAAGTTTGGGCATCCGCGGATTCGGTCGGACTACGCGGCACAACCTAATAGAGGCGATATGAACCGAGCGAGGCCAAGGGCACATGGAAGCAACTTCATCCGCGCCCCTCCGTGCACAACTGTAAAAGTTAGGAGGTTGGTGCGTTTTCCTTATGCGATGGCGGTAAGTCGATGAATGCGGATTGTTGCGAGGATTGAGCATTTGGCGGTCCTTGGGAGAGAAGTGGGCATTCCTCTACAAGGGGTACATGATGGATATGGTGAGGAGCGTGACTGGACATCACCAACCCAGCACATCCATTCCCCGTGACGTGACCTTCATGCCCACGATGAGGCGGAGCTCGGCGTTGGAGGCGGTATGGAATAGGCACCGGTGCGGAAGATCGGGGCAGCCGGCAGACATTCCGGCCATGTGCTCGCAATCGCATTCAAGAAGAAGGTCGACTACAAGGGTGGGTGGCACCCGCATATGGGGGTGAGGAGGACGATGGCGAGGAGTTCGATGTGGTGGCCTCAAGATGCACAAAACGTGGCCCCGAGATGCCACCACTCGCATAGAATTGCCGAGGGTGAGCAAATCGCAGTCGCCTGCCCATTTATTTTGTCTCAGAGGCGCAAAGATTGTGGAGGGAGGGCGATGGCGAGGAGTTCGATGTGGTGGCCCTCGGTATGCACAAAGCGTGGCCCCGAGATGCCACCACCACGGCATAGAATTCTTGGCGGGGTGAGCAAATCGCAGTCGCCTGCCCATTTATTTTGTCTGTAGAGTTCTGACATTGTGGAGGGAGGGCGATCGCCATTTTGTGCGTGTGCACGGGAATCAATCGTATGGGGCCATGGTTGTGCAGAACCGCAGATGGCGAGGGACAATGCATATGCAAAGGGATTGACATGGACTTCCTCCCGACATGTATCGCCGACATGGCACTAACAACACTGCAGGGAGTGCAGGAGCACAGGTGGGACGATTGTTCAATACCTCCACCTGGACGAGGTCAAGCCACCCCTGGGCGTGGACGGCCATCACCCCGCCCTATGGTGCACGAGGTGTGAGGGGCGGTGGCCCGACGGCGGTTCTTCCGGAGTGAGCTAGGTGGCTGGAGAAAATTGTTTTGTGCGCCACCATGACCGGGAGCGTGATGCGGTGCCACCATGACCGGGAGCGTGACAATTTGGATTTGTTTGTTCGCTTTGAGAGTTGAGCCAGTGGTGGCTTTGTTGTGGTGCAATGTAAAGGCCGGTTGTGAAGATGGTGTGCGCCACCGCGAGGCCCGAATCGTATGGGCCCCGCTGCATGGGTTGTCGAGAAGCTGCGGATGGCGAGGACAATGCATATGCAAAGGGATTGGGACATGGACTTCCTCCGGACATGTATCGGTGCACATGGCACTAACACTCTGCAGTGCGGGAGCACGAGGGCATTGCCCGAATACCTCCACCGGTGGGCGGAGGTGAAGCCACCCGTGGGCGTGGGCGCCATCACCCCGCCGCGGTCTATGGTGCACGAGGTGTGAGGCGTGTGGCCCCTTGCAGGGAGTGAGCTAGGTGTTGGAGAAAAGTGTTTTTGTCGCTCACCATGACACAGGAGGCGGTGACATTGTCGCTCACCATGACACAGGAGGCGGTGACAATTTGGATTTGTTTGTTACGGCGTTTTGAGAGTTGAGCCAGTGGTGGCTTTGTTGTGGTGGAATGTAAAGGCCGGTTGTGAAGATGGTGTGCGCTCGGAGGCTGTGCTGGCCTTGTCGCCTGACGCTGGATGGGCTGCGATAGCCCGGTAGCCGCATATGGCGCCGCCTATCGAGGCACAAGGGCACATATGCCTTTGCGCATCTGAGCCCTCTCCTCACGCTATCTCCCATAAAGCCCTCGTGACGGTTCGTGATGGCAAAGCAAGCAGGCGAGATGGGGTCATGCGAATGGATGTCCGATGGCCCATGCCCTCACGACCCTAAAAGCGAAAACATTGTGTGTCACAACCACAAAAGATTCGACACAAACACCACATGCTTAGTGACGAGATCGGGACCACGAGGCGGGCGCGGCGGCCGATGTCGTCAAGTGTGTAACAGAGTTTTCCGCCGTATGCGGCCGGAAAACTTCTTTGGTCACAATGGAAAAAAACCCTAAAGGGCTTCCTGACGAGATCGGTATTCCATATCAGGCTATGAAGGAGTCTTACCTAAATCTAGGTAGCTGAGTACAGAAAAATATTTTTATATTCCACTTTAATATTAAAATAATAATTTAGTGTCGCAAAAATAGCTTCCTACATAGCTATCAACTAACACGGTTTAGTACACGTCCTCCATGTTCAGCTATGCGGACTTCTTGCGTGCCTGAATGCGCAAGTGCGAGTGTTGGTAAGAGATGGATGGCCGATGGACACGGAAACCTTTCCGCTTCAATGTTTACGCTTACAAACTGCCTGCATCTGCTCGGATGAGATTTCTCGTGGGTGTGCTTGCCATATGCATGAGCTTGTTTATATTCTGGCAACTATGCGTACCAAGCTCCGGCCGTGAGGTTGTGTCGTCAGGGCTCACGTTTGCAAAGGAGCCGTCTGTCATGGATTCTTGCAAAGGGAGATGGATTTTTGTCTACAACATCTCCACTGTGTTCAACATGGACCTGGTTGCAGACTGTAAGAACCTGAGGCGGAAGACAGATCCCAGAAATGCTAATTTCTGCCCTTGTATGGAGAACGATGGGATGGGACGCGGCTTCGAGTTTGGAGCTGACGCTGGAGGGCCGAGTCTGAATCAAAGTGACAGCGAAGTGTGGTTCAGGACCTGGCAGTTCTCTCTGGAACTCTACTTTTTCCAGCGCTTGAAGACGTACCCTTGTGTGACATCGAGGGAGGAGGAAGCCAGCGCTTTTTTTGTGCCCTTCTTCACAGGCTTGGATCTCATGCGCAGGATTTCACATCGCTCGCCCCGGAACAAGCTCCACCTGGATTTGCTGGAATGGCTTAAGACAGAACCGGCTTGGCAGCGCAACGGGGGCCTGGACCACTTCCTAGTGCTGGGACGTATTGGATCGGACTTCCGCCGGGCAGATGGCAGCGCATGGGGAAATCAGGTGCCTCCTGCGTGCAGAACAGTTGGCTTGTCTGCCTTGTCTTGGGAGCCTTTCGTTTTGGAGATGGTGAGGAGCCTGACAGTGTAATTTCTGGCAGATGATGTTCCACTCTGACTGGCAGAAGATGGTGAAACTTACGATTGAGAGGACAACATCCAAGACTGCGCAATTCGACAATGAGCTCGCTGTGCCGTATCCCAGCTACTTCCATCCCTTTACGGATTCGCAGATCGAAGATCTTGTTAGCTGGCTGCTGCAGTCATCTCAGCGTTCTTCACTTGCCAGTTTTGCCGGCAAAGGAAGGCCGGAAAGAATCGGTGACAGTGTGAGAAGGCAGGTCATGAGTCAGTGTGAATCAGACGCTCGATGCACCAATGTCGTCTGTGACGATGACGGAGCAGCTAAGAGAATTACCAAGCTTCGTCTAGGGTTTGAGGGGAAGACACTGCAAGCTTCGTGCGGTGATCCGTCCCTGCTTCTGTCTGTGTTCCACAGATCGCAGTTCTGCCTTCAACCTCCTGGAGACAGTCCCACGCGACGCTCTTTCTTCGACTCTATGCTGGCCGGCTGTATCCCGGTTATCTTCAACAAGAACTCCGCCTGGACGCAGTACATTTCTCATCTGCCGGAGGACGGCGAAGGGTACTCTGTTTTCATTCCCATGGATCGCGTGAAGAAAGAAAACGTGTTCAGCATTCTAGAAGGCATTCCAGCCCCTGTTGTAGACGCTATGCGGGCTAGGATAGCAGAGCTCATACCAAGAACCCTGTACGCTCACGTCCGCAGGCTGTACCCAGCCAGCCCCGATTCTGAGCACGGGCAGGTCATGCGAGTTAAGGATGCATTTGATCTTGCTCTTGACGCTGTGCTTCACAGAGTCGAAGGCAACAGACGCAGAGCCGCCGGTTGATGCTAGACTGCCAGGTTAGGGCGTGTGTTGTTGCTTTGGTGTGATGAGTAGAGCCGTCCAAAATTCGAGAGAGTCGGCCGTCCTTTCTTCGATGGGTCTTTTCACGCTTGCCTGCCAACCAGATGAGGCGATATGGAATTGTAGCTCGACTGAGGAACAGCAACGGCAATTCCTGTTTTTCCTGCCCCTCCTTGACGGAATTCCACAGGCGGCTCTCAGGTTTCCCAGAATCGTTGGGTCGCCAGAACCAGGGTGAGTGCGGTCGTCTCGATTCAGCTGACCCTTTGCGAGTTGCACGTTTTGAGTTGATGAGCCCAATTAGCTGCAGCAGGTAAGGCGCCGTTGTGGGAATGTTTTCTGTCGGATCCAGTGGTCTGGAGGAAGGCAACATCGCAGGAAGTCATCATAAAAGAGGTAGCAGTGGGGTTTCCGTTCGTTTCTGGGCAGGCTCCGCTTGGTGCACACTGCTGCTGACCATGTGAGCTTGACAGAGAAAACCGGATTTGGCACACAGCAGAACATTGGAGCGCGGTTCGCTTGATTCGTGTCCCGACTCTTTGTGGGCTCCAAAATCAGCTCAATCCCAGGATATTGTTGCATGTGGAGCGTTCGACTCTTCTTATGAATTCCCGGGACGTAACAGACAGAAGCCTGGCAGGTACCGCCCGGGAAAGTTTTCAGAATCACTTGCTTTTTGGGATGTATGGAACAACAGTATTCTGACTGTCTTGCAAACTGCTCAGCTTGGTATGCAGGGAAGTTTCGACTGATCTTGAACGGTTGGACAAGCTCTGTGAAGAGGGAAAGGTCGATGAGGCATTTCAAGCAACGTACATCATGGCCCACCTTGGGGTGTACATATCCAGAGATAGGGTGTACCGACTACTTAAGGAGTGCATTGCAAAGCATGATCTTAAGGTGGGGAGGAGTGTGCATGAGCTTGCAGTGGAAATCGGATACGAGTTGGACAGGTTTCTTGCGAATCATGTTATCCGGATGTATGCTTCGTGTGGATCTTTGGAGGAGGCACATAGAGTTTTTATGAAAGTGCCCGCACCAGATGCCTTCATGTGGGCTTCAATCATATCTGCGCATGGTGAGCATGGACATGGGGTGCAGGCTATTGAGCTTTATCACCAGATGCGAAAGTCTGATGCAAAACCGAATGACTATATCTTTGTTGCTGTCCTTAAAGCATGTGCCACTTTGAAGGACTTGGCATCTGGCAAGGTGATTCACGCAGACGTCGTTGAAGGTGGGTTTGAATCGAACGTCTTTGTCGGAAACACCCTCCTGGACATGTATGTAAAGTGTGAATGCCTTGCAGAAGCTCGGAAGGTGTTTGACACATTGTCACAAAAAGATGTGATAACTTGGAGTGCTATGATAGAAGGCTATGCTAAATGTGGGTTGGGTGAAGAAGCCCTTAACCTTTACTCCATCATGCAAGATGAGGATGGCTTAGTACCAGACAAAGTGACCTTTTTGAGCATTCTGAAAGCATGTGCCAGCCTGCGGGATATAGAAGAGGGCAGGCGGGTGCATTCTCAAATATGCAAAGCAGGACTAGAATTTGATGTCATCCTGGGAAGCTCCTTGGTGGATATGTATGCCAAATGTGGGAGCTTGAAGGCTGCTCGCAGTCTGTTTGACAGATTGCCTACCAGAGATGTGGTGACATGGAGTGCCATGATCTGGGGATATGCTCAGCATGGACTTGCACGGGAAGCTCTGGATCTTTTTGCCAGCATGCCACAGGACGACAGCCTGGTGAACCAAGTCACCTTTCTTAGTGCCTTGAAAGCATGTGGCAGCCTAGGAGCTCTACAGGAGGGCAAACACGTCCACACACGTGTTCTGGAGAGGGATCTGGAGACAGACCTTTTAGTTGGCAGTGCCCTGGTGGACATGTACAGTAAGTCTGGCAGCCTAGAAGATGCCCGCACAGTGTTTGACAGATTGCCAAATAGAGATTTGGTGACCTGGTGTAGTATAATCGCAGCATACAGTCAGTCTGGACTTGGTCATGAAGCTCTCAAACTTTATGCAACAATGCAACAGGAGGGTCTATGGCCAGTGAACAATGTCACTCTTGCCTGTGTTCTAAAAGCTTGCAGTAGCATGGGTTCGATTCAAGAGGGTCGACAGATTCATTCCCAAGTTTTGGACTTGGACCTGGAAGCAGATGTGACAGTTGGCAACACCCTGGTGGACATGTATGCAAAATGTGGGAGCCTGGAGGATGCACGCAGGATGTTTGACAAATCGCTTACTAAAGATAGGGTGACGTGGAATGCCATGCTTTCAAGTTACGCTCAGCATGGGCTTGGTACAGAATCACTTCATCTTTATGAGGCAATGCAACAGCATTATGGCACACCTAATGAGGGTACTTTTGTGTCCATTTTAAAGGCCTGTGGCCTGTCAGGAGCCATCCAGAAAGGCAAGCACATCCATATGCAGATTCTGGAAAGGGGACTTGAAGCAGAAGTGCTTGTGGGAAGTGCATTGATTGACATGTATGTGAAATGTGGGAGCTTGACGGATGCGGTGCAGTTGTTTATGAGATTACCAACGAAGAATGTGGTAACATGGACTGCACTTATCAATGGCTATGGTCATCATAATGACCAGAAAATGGCCATAGACTGTTTCGAGAATATGAAGCAACATGGCGTGGAGCCCGATACTGCAACATTTACCTCACTTCTTGTCGCGTGCAGTCATCTGGGCCTTGTGAATGAAGGTTGGCGATACTTCCAGATGATACGAGAAGATCTTGGTACTGAGCCAACAATCGAGCACTATACATGCATGGTTGATCTTCTTGGTCGATCAGGACACTTGGATGAGGCAGAGAACCTGCTGCAAACAATGCCCTTTGAGACATGCAATGTGGGTTGGATGTCGCTGCTAAGTGCCTGCAAATTATATGCTGATGTTGAGAGAGGACGACGATGTTACGAGCAGATTGTCAAGTTTGATCCAGAACAGCCTGCTGCATATGTTCTTATGTCAAGAATATACAGTGACGCAGGAAGGTTCGAGGGTGCACAGGTTATAGAAGGTCTGAGAGGCAAAGCTGGAGTCTTGAAAAAGCCGGCAGAAGCTTTGATTGAAGTGCAGAACACAGTACAAGCCTTCATTGTAGGGCAAGAACGGGAAGACACTTCGGTCAAGCTAAAGAAACTGAACACAGACACATGGGAACGAGAAAATTTGCCTGACACCTCCGGGCAATTGTCGCATGAGAAGCAGGAAGATAGCTTATGTGCACATGCCGAGAAGCTGGCACTGGCGTTTGGTCTCCTCAACACAGCAGAAGGCTCTACTCTTTTGGTCACGAAAAATCTCCGCATGTGCGAGCACTGCCACACGGGCACGAAGCTGATCTCCAGGATTGAAAAGCGAGAGATCGTTGTCAGAGACGCACATCGCGTGCACCATTTCAAGGATGGACTATGTTCCTGTGGAGATCATCAATGATTTACTCAACGAGGCTCATGAATCTTCATAAGTGTCTTCGCCTTTTTCGTCGAGAGCGCTTTTCAAGACGCACGTTCACATACATCCTCGTGCTCGAGGGAAAAAACTGACCCAGGTTTCTCACTTGAGTTCAACAGTGCTCCAAACAACAAAACATTCCAAAACCACCAACCAGCTCCTAGGAATACCATGAAGGGATGGAAATTTCAGAGACAAAGTGATCAACATGCATGGAACAACTGGTGAGCACAGTGAACCACCCTATGATACATAGTATCCAAGAAGTGTGCCGTGGATGCGTCCTTTACACAGCAATTGAAGAACCATGCCGCAAGGTTCAGCCCCATAAAGGCGCTTCTCCAAGGTTCAGCTCCCAAAAAAGCGGCTCTCCAACGGGGTACAACGACAACATCCGCCCAGCTCAGGGTGAGTCTACGTTCCGTAGGTCCACTCCAGGACACAACCTAGATGAGGTCAGCCACATTCATGGGCATCTCATCTATTTGAGTGCTGTAGTACTGCTCAATGTCACGGAGAATCCTTATGTCATCGCTCCGCACAAAATTAATGGCCACACCCTACACCACGAGTATTTGTGTTAAACCTGCGCTTGAACAGATCTGTTTTGCCAACACAGCAACACATCCGGCAAAAAAAGACTAAACCAATCTGGGTACAGTACCTTGCGACCAAAACGACCTGATCGCCCAATTCGATGAATGTAAAGCTCACGATTGTTTGGGAGGTCATAATTGATAACAAGTGAGACCTATTGTTGCAAAAACTGAGTCAATTGAAGAGCGCAACATGTTGAGCCACGAGAAACAATAGAGAAACAGCAGTGGCTACTGCAATCAAGCGTGAACTTCACTAAGTCACACAAACTGACCTGCTGAACATCAAGGCCACGAGCCCAGACATCAGTGGTGATTAATACACGGGTATTGCCTGATCGAAATTCAGCCATAATGGCATCCCGTTCTTTCTGTGGCATATCTCCATGCATGGAAGACACGGTGAAGTTGTTGCTCCTCATCTTCTCTGTCAACCAATCAACCTGAAATGCACAAACTCAAAATATGCACACAACCATGTTGGCAGCCTGCAAGGAGACAACTGAGAAGGAACGAAAACAGTTCCATGTTAATAACCAACCTTTCTTTTTGTGTTGCAAAAAATAACAGCTTGTGTTATGGTCAGAGTGTCATAGAGGTCACACAATGTGTCGAATTTCCATTCCTCACGCTCCACTGCCACAAAGAATTGCTTGATCCCCTGCAATATACCCAGTTCTTCAGTCACAAGCAGGATACTGACTTTCATCTGCCTTCCAAATAATAGGACACCAAGACACGGGTATCATTTGTGCATCCTTGTGTGGGCCGTCTTAGAGGTATGAATCCCTCTCTAGGTCAGAAGGATGCAGACATACAGACAAAACCCAAAGGAAGAGGATATCAGACCTCAAGTGTGAGCTCATCACGCTTCACAAGGATTCGAACTGGATCAGTCATGAATTTGTTTGTCATCTCCAATATTTCATGCGGTAAAGTAGCAGAAACCAGCACCACCTGCAACGCACAAACCGTCAGTACGGCTACATTAAAGCCCCGAAGTTTCCTTTCAGACAACGGGGGAAAACAAGAATAAATCCCAACCAGGGTTCGCTCACACCTGGAGGTCCGGAGGCAGGTATCGGTACACATCGTAGATCTGGTCCTTGAAACCCCTGCTCAGCATTTCATCAGATTCATCCTGCAAGTGATGCAAACGTCACCAAAATGTAAACGAGATATTGTATGAGCAGAATATCAGGCATCTGGAAATCAGCTGTAACACTTGCATACCAGGATAAGCAACTTGATAGATCTGGTTCTCAGAGTTCTCCTCTTAATCATATCATAGACCCTTCCTGGTGTTCCTGAAACCACGTGCACCCCGTACTCCAGCTTCCTTATGTCCTCCCCGATGCTTTTACCACCGATACAAGCATGGGCTTGGACATTGATATAATCACCGATGGCCAGAATCACCTTCTCCGTCTGTGCAGCAAGCTCTCTGGTTGGAGACAGGATTAGGGCTTGCACCCTACACAGAAGCAATACAGACCACTCTCAGCCTCAAATTGTACTCAAACTAACAACTCATCTTCTGGCAGAACAATCAGTACCTGCAACCCACAGACAGACATCCAATCCTGCACACTCACTCTCGTGTTGTCGTCTCGATCATCTGACAAACTGCAAGCGCAATCATAGAAGTCTTCCCCGTGCCGGACTGCGCCTGCGCTATGGCATCCCTCCCCTGGATAATGGGAATCACAGCCCGCTGCTGGATGGCAGAAGGCTTTTCAAACCCGTAAGCATATATGCCCCGCAGCAGCTCCTCTTTGATGCCCATTTGGTCAAAGCTAGAGATGACCTCCACGCCCGAGCTGGTCTCGAAGTTCATCATCGCATCCTCATCTTCTTCCACACTCCTGTTCCCATTCCGGTTCCTGCCCCCAGCAGCCGCCATGTTCCCACAAATTCCGCAAGCAAGTCCTCGGGGAAACTCGTCCGCAAACTCACAAGTTTCTAACGCGAGGAGACGGACGGCCCTTTAAGACTATCGTGACATCCATACATACATAAATAGACCAGTAAAGGCTAGCTTAAAACCTTCCGAGCCTGGTGGTCATCTACGAGATATGCCCGCACGAAAATGTTTCCTTCCTGCGCCACCTGCCTATCATCGCCAACTGGGTGCAAAAGGAGTATCCGCGTCTTGCGACTTGGTAGAGCGGCAAAGCGTGGAGGGCCATTCGAGCAAGGCCAGGGCGCTGCTAGGGCAGAACTTCTCTGATTCAAACCAGTTCCATCAACGAGGCCTCCAATGGCGCGGGAACTTGTAGGAAGGTAGACTGAAAGTGAGCAGCAAGAAAAGATGAACTAGGAAACCTAAATTCTGGAAGTGGTCCTGAATTGATCAGGTCTCCTCGATGCCGGTCCTGTGCCACCTGGAGCCAAGCGTCGAGCTGCTTCGTGTAAGACTGATCGGAATTAGGGGACCTACAGCGGGCTGCTCAGGTTCTGTGAAACCAGCTGGCTGATTCTGGAACCAGTGAACAGTAACCTGGCAGATCTGGACCCAAAGACATCCCTGTACATACATGGATTGCATGCTGTACGATCGAGGGCATAGGGTATGGGGCTGCAAACTTCTAGTGAGCGGCATAATTACGAGATGCTGAAGAAATTCCCGGCTCAGGAGCCCCATATGGACTTCTCCGAAGCCAAACTTTGTGAAGCCACGTGTGAAAAGCCACGGGGATCGAGGCCTCGAGATTCAAACGATCCGGGATCCCAGGATAGTGTCCTTTGGACATGGAGATACTCCACTGAAAAATAAAATGGGGGTGAACTAAACAACCCGATGACAAAGCGCAGTGAGCTGGCCGACACACTGTCTCCGCTAATGCTTAGCCAGGAATTACGATTCCGATTGAAGGTGGAGGTCTCACGCCGTGAACTGGCCCGAGGGCTACCTACCTAGTCACATCCGGTCGCCGGGAATTTGAATTTTTTTAATCATCTAGACAAAAGATTCAGCTAATTTTTAAGTCCTCAACTTATTGAAGTTTGGTTGTTAAAAGTTAGGAGTTTCAACTGTGACTCCGCTCTTTTTTTTTTCAAGGGACTAGGTTATGTGTGTTATGGTTTTCTTTTTAATACGCCATGTATTCTCTAGAATAGGAGAGACAAATCCCAAAAGTCGAAGTATATCTATCCTGACATTGAAGTCAGTCAATAGTCCTTATTTCCTTTGTTTTGATACCTTCCAAACTCAACCCTACTAAAACTTGTTAGATGTTATTTTTTATTAATTGAAATAAAAATATTTTAGTAATAAAATAGTTTTCAACATTAATATTTTTGTTGCTACTTCCGATTATTAGCGACCTATATTCATCTATTGATACTAACATCTACTTTCATACTTTCTCTACATTTTATAAAGGGGAGAAAATGATGGGAAAAGCCCATCCAGCAAAGGACAACAAAAGAGGGCCTTGAGGGTCAAGGTGAAAAGGAGCGACTAAGCTCCCTACCTATAGTCACCTACTGCTCCCAGAACATCCTATGCATGAAGAACACATGGCCTGCAAACTACAAAGGAAGAGGAAGAAGCGTCACCTGCGGCCGCCGCCTTGTGAAGAATCGCCGTCGAGAGGGCCCTTTGGAGGGCAAGTGAAACTCGTTGTCTGAAGTATGTCGTGAAGTAAGAAAGAGACAGCCCTGTCTACTTCACAGCATACTTCAGAGACAGAGAACTAAGCTTTGGTGCAGGACATTAGAAATTTATCGAAGTCCTCGGCCATCGCTCCATACGTTTCAACTGCAAGCGGAATAAAGAGGTGACCTGCTTGCATCCCACTGTACTTCCTGACCTTGAGAGCTGCTGCTCAGCAGCATCCCAACCTGGGAAGTTGGTGATGACCCGAGCAGGGATGGTGGTGTGCGTGAGGACGGTAACCACCACATCCGCCACCGAAACCTGGTCGCCACGAACAACATACAAGTCACCCGTGATTGAGCGACCTGTACGAAGAGTGTATACACCCCACCCCCTCCAAACCATGTAGCTGCTTTCGTGAGCTAGGCCAAACAAGACATTGTGGATAGCGTCGTGGGTGGCGATGCGATGACCCCCATGCACCATGGGGATAACGAGCAAGGTATACCCCAGAGTCATCGAGGGCAGAGCCGCACTCGCAAGTAAGGAGGGAGGAAGCCACAGACTGGAGCCTGCAAAGACGGAAATTGCCATTGAGTCTTGTCCTAGCATCCTGACTGGACATACTCGAGAGTCTCTTGCAGGGGTTCTCCTCAGCTCAGCTAGCTGACTAACTGGCATCCTTGACTCGGGGCCTGTAACTCGTGGGATGAATGGAGGGAGTCTGAGCAAAGCTGGATATTCCATATATTTCCTCTGCATTGAGTTGCACAAATCATTTCAGCATGGCCGTACGTGCATACCTTGTCTTGGGAGCTGCTTCAACATCGGCTGAGTTACGTGAAGACCTTGTCACTCTTCCCACTACAATAGCATCTTTGGAAACCTCTGCGCCACTCCAACAAACCACCAAGTTCATGACCTGGGCGTTGGCTGATGGCATGGCTTGAATTCCCGGTACTTGAGACCAAGCTCCAGCATATGCATGGTATGGAAACCCATAATCAGGTGCGTGGGCTACGTTACTCCCAAAAGTGCTAGCTATTCCAGGTGATGTTGCACTCATATTGGAACGAGGTCCTGACCCCATAGCCATGATGACATTCATCTTGGTTTTCAAAGCTTTCAACTCAGCGGACATTGCAGCCACCTTAGCCAATTCTGCCGTCAATTTTTCCTTATCAGCCTTGGCTACCTCTCGCCTTTGCTTGTTCTTGTCCCGGCGTTGTTGAGCTTTGTCATTCACATTAGGAGCATCTGCTGTGGTCCCCGGTGTTCCTGTTGCAGCCGCTGTGGCATCGCTGGTGCCTAGATCCTTTAGAGTTGCTGGGAACCTTCATGTTCTTCCTCTCTGGATGACTCACAAAGCACATAGAAGCCACATGACCTATCTTGTTGCAAGTGACGCAAGTGAGCGTGTGCCACTGCACCTTGCAATCTGGAGCATAGTGATCTGTAGCACCACAAAAGTTGCAAGCTGCCCCTAGTTCAGCTGTTGATGCAACCTTGGTTGTCCCACTAGCTGGCTTCTTTACTTTGGCTGGAGCACATCGAAAATTCTGCAGATTGTTCTTGTATTACTCATAGGCCTTCTCTGAATTGGCAGCATAGCGAGCATTTGCCACGTCCAGTTTCCCTGCCACTGAGTACACCTGATCAAGGGTGTACTCGTCTCCAAACTTGTCGAATACTGACTGCAAGATCTGGAAATGCAGGAATGGCTCAGACTCTAGGGCACCCAGAAACTTAGCTGCATCCTCATTGTCTGTGATGCTCTTGGTATCTTCCCTAAGCTGCTGGATGCGGTGGTACATCATCTGCATCATCTCCTCCTTCAGGCGTTCGAACTTGATCAATGACCTGATTTTGTCGGTGCTCTTTGCTCGGAACTCCTTCTCCAGCATGGCAAAGAATGTAGCCACTGGGTCTGGGAATGCAGCTGTTGACAAGGTAGATGGGACACCAGTTGTGGTTGCAGCTAGCCCTGTTGTAGTCAAGGTCACCGTCGTGGTCCTTGCCTCTGTCACGAATCGCATCGCAATACCGAGGCTTGAACATTGGCTATGGCTACTGCAAATGCTGGGTTAGTCGAGGACACTGTTGCCAGCAAAGTAGCCAAGTGTATCCTAAAGACATCCAGCGCTTCATCAGCCAGCCACCTTGCCAGCTGCTCAAAAGCATAATGCATGGTGAAATTGCTACCATGCTTCAAGCGCATTTTAGAGACCACACTCCCATAATACACCTTGAAATCCCTCAAAGTCAGTGTTCCAAGCCTACCGCTAAACCGAGATACACGTGCGTATGTGCCCTCCCCATCCATGGAACACCATAATATTCATACCGTCGGAATAAACAGGAAGCGGCTTTTCCAATGAATATACTGGTAACCGGCGGGAACATGGGCACGAAACGCCTGCTCCCCGCCACAAAAATGTTTTAAAAGTACGGTTCTGTGTGTGTAGGAAGCCGAACATGCCATGAGTTGGGCTGAAAAGGATGCCCTCAGTGAGGCACACATTTACCTTGAAATAATGCCCATACATGACACTCTGACAGCGGTAAGAGGCCACGGATAGGCCTTTGCTATTCATTCAAGACATAAAGGGTATATGGTTTTGGAAAAACGGTTTTGAGGGGGGTGTAATAAGTATTGGAGATGACAATGGAAATTCAACATGCAGCGGTGCGAGTCCCTGTTTCCATCTTCCCAAAATCATGGAATGCAATTACCGTTTGCATGCCTGTGGTGTGTGTTTTGTACTTATCGAGTCCCACTTTCTTCATGGATTAGTGCTATCAAAGGGAAAACAGATTGGCAAGGGGAACAAAAATCTCCAGAAGAGACAGGAGATTGAAAATGTTGTCATGGGTGGCAATGTTTTAAATTGTGACACACTATGTATAATATGACGCCAGCATGTCCACGCCATACGCCTTCCTACTGGCGGAACAACATTCTGACAAAGACAGTGATGTGAAGTTGCGGCCACATGCCGGTGCCTCTGTTGTCAATGGAGGCGCCGGCATGCCGACGCCTCCACTGTTTATATCTTCTACAAACGGTAGAAACATGTGACTTACCTTGGAGAGAACTAGTGGACGCATGGACCCGCGAAATGCCGTCCCTTCTGACAAACGTTCAAACATATGAGGAGCGAACTGTGCGGCGTAGGTATTGTCAATGGAGGCGCCTGCATGCCGGCGCCTCCACTGTTTATATCTTCTACAAATAGTAGAAACAAGTGACTTACCTTGGAGAGAACTAGTGGACGCATGGACCCGCGAAATGCCGTCCCTTCCGATAAACGCTCAAACATATGAGGAGTGAACTGCGGGTAGGTGTCAATGGAGGCGCATGCCGGGCGCCCATCGCTTATATCTTCTACAAATAGTAGAAACAAGTGACTTACCTTGAGAGAACTAGTGGACGATGGACCCGAAATGCCGTCCCTTCCGACAAACGCTCAAACATATGAGGAGTGAACTGCGGGTAGGTGTCAATGGAGGCATGCCGGGCGCCCATCGCTTATATCTTCTACAAATAGTAGAAACAAGTGACTTACCTTGGAGAGAACTAGTGGACGCATGGACCCGCGAAATGCCGTCCCTTCTGACAAACGTTCAAACATATGAGGAGTGAACTGTGCGGGGTAGGTGTCAATGGAGGCGCCGGCATGCCCGCGCCTCCACTGTACATCTGCAATACAACTGGTAGAACACGTACAAGCATGGACCCGGTAAACGCCTTCGTTAGATAGCGATGTCCAAACGTGTGAGGAGTGCACAGCCAACCTAACTACTAATTGCCGGCTAAGTATGAAACTAGCAACCCAACATACGCTGACTCTATCATGAACATAGAAACCGCAAACTTAGTCTTCGCTTATACACCTTCACAACCAAAGGACCTCCGTCATCCACTTCTCAGTCGCCTCCTCTCCGTGCCGCAGATAAGGTTGAAGTCGATTCATTCTATCTCGAATAGCCTTCTTGTCGGAAGCGAAGGTGCTTGCATTGAGGTTGAACCCATAATAGAGAATAATAGTCTTATCCACAAATAGTTTCTGAATGTTTTTGGGTAAATTTCTCTTTTCCACTCTCTTCCCATTTCGCGATCGTCGATTATCTGGTCCTCTAACAAAGAACTCCTCAACATATTTCCCTTCAAATGCATGAGTGTGCTCAGTCCTATACTAGTGGACCATAAGAAATGGGTTCGCACAATCGAAGTCTACGCTTTCCACCTTCCCAATCCAGAAAGCCCTGTTATGTGTATCTCTTGAGCATGGAGTTGCAATGAACATACCCTTCCTTACCTCTTTCACATCTCTATTTCTTGTTGTTGTCGACCGCATTCCGTGAGCTCCCAAATACATATCCTTTTGAGGAACTTCCTCATATATCACAAGTGAAAGAGTTTCAAATGAATAGAGGCACATGTGTATTGTGGGCTAACCATACAGAGATGAGGGTTTTGGCAACGATCGCATACCATGTCGGACAAACGCGGAAGATGTCATTTATAGAGCAAGTAAGATATCTCGTAGATGAACCGCTAATAGCCAAGCGGGATGGCGTGCATATGTCCGTAATTGGAAGTTCAACATGTATAAGGTATTAGGTCTTATCAAGACGGCGATGAAGGAGGGAAGATGATGCCTACAACCAACAAGGTAACAACAGGACGCACATCTTGTGCATAGCGGGTTGGAAGGAAGGGTATGGGACAATGTGGACAAGATCTTTGCGGGAGGTTTGTGACTTGCCGGAGCGTAAGAAACATGTGAGAATGAGCAAAAAGAGCAAAGGCAAACTAAGGCGAACACACGAAACAATTTGAAGTTGAAGTTGTATTGGTGAAGCCAAAGGAGATGGTATAAAGCCATGGCATTGCTTTCAAGGCATTCCAAGAGGGGAGAGCAAGAAATGCTTATTAGTGCAATGTAGAAAGTTCTCACAGCCTCATGGATTTGAAGGGTATGTCGATGAAATTATATTGTGCAAGAAACCGTGATCATCCAGTGTGGCCATATAAGCACTTAGGATGTTCCTCTTTTGAGATGGTGAGACAAGAGTACCATTATGCTCACGAAGTAGTCGCTGTGTTCTAGATCGCCGAGGAAAGGTAATTTATCATACTCGCTAGTTTCTTTGGAAGTTTATGGTAGAGGAGGGAGGAGGAGGAGAGAGCGCCGCATGCCGCGCCCATCGCTTATATCTTCTACAAATAGTAGAAACAAGTGACTTACCTTGAGAGAACTAGGACGCATGGACCCGAAATGCAGCCCCTTCGACAAACGCTCAAACATATGAGGAGTGAACTGCGGGGTAGGTGTCAATGGAGGCGCATGCCCGCGCCTCCACCGTACATCCGCAATACAACCGTAGAACACGACAAGCATGGACCCGAACCGTTAGATGGCGATGTCCAAACGTGTGAGGAGTGCACAGCCAACCTAACTACTAATTGCCGGCTAAGTATGAAACTAGCAACCCAACATACGCTGACTCTATCATGAACATAGAAACCGCAAATCTCTAGTCTTCGCTATACTGAATTCCTTCGTCAACCAAAGGACCTCCGTCATCCACTTCCTGGTCGCTGTCCTCCTCTCCAGGCTGCAGATAAGGTTGAAGCTGATTCATTCTATCTCGAATAGCCTTCTTGTCGGAAGCGTAAAGGTGCTTTCTTGCATTGAGGTTGAACCCATAATAGAGAATAATAGTCTTATCCACAAATAGTTTCGAATGTTTTTGGGTAAATTTCTCTTTTCCACTCTCTTCCCATTTCACATCGCCGATTATCCGTCCTCTAACAAAGAACTCCTCAACATATTTCCCTTCAAATGCATGAGTGTGCTCAGTCCTATACTAGTGGACCATAAGAAATGGGTTCGCACAATCGAAGTCTACGCTTTCCACCTTCCCAATCCAGAAAGCCCTGTTATGTGTATCTCTTGAGCATGGAGTTGCAATGAACATACCCTTCCTTACCTCTTTCACATCTCTATTTCTTGTTGTTGTCGACCTGCATTCTGGTGAGCTCCCAAATACATATCCTTTTGAGGAACTTCCCTCATATATCACAAGTGAAAGAGCGTTTCAAATGAATAGAGGCACATGTGTATTGTGGGCTAACCATACAGGAGATGAGGGTTTTGGCAACTGATCGCAATACCATGTCGGACAAACGGCGGAAGATGTCATTTATAGAGCAAGTAAGATATCTCAGAGATGAACTGCTAATAGCCAAGCGGGATGGCGTGCATATGTCCGTGAATTGGAAGTTCAACATGTATAAGGTATTAGGTCTTATCGAAGACGATGAAGGAGGGGAAGATGATGCCTACAACCAGAACAAGGTAAACAACAGGACGCACATCTTGTGCATAGCGAAGTTGGAAGGAAGGGTATGGGACAATGTGGACAAGATCTTTGCGAAGTGGGAGGCTTGTGACTTGCCGGAGCAGAAGAAACATGTGGCAGCAGGAATGAGCAAAAAGAGCAAAGGCAAACGGAAGGCAGCGGAACACACGAAACAATTTGAAGTTGAAGTTGTATTGGTGAAGCCAAAGGAGATGCAGACAAAGCCATGGCATTGCTTTCAAGGCATTCCAGTAGGGGAGAGCAGGCAGCAAATGCTTATTAGTGCAACAGAGAAAGTTCTCACAGGCCTCATGGATTTGAAGGGTATGTCAGATGAAATTATATTGTGCAAGAAACTGCGTATCATCCAGGTGGCCATGGCGAAGCACTTAGGATGTTCCTCTTTTGAGATGGTGAGACAAGAGTACCCACAATATGCTACTGACGAAGTAGTCGCCAGGTTCTAGACTGCTTTCGAGGGAAAGGTAATTTATCATACTCGCTAGTTTCTTTGGAAGTTTATGTGGTAGAGGGAGGGAGGAGGAAGGAGAGAGCGCCGGCATGCCGGCGCCCACCCCTTCAACACGATAACATTTGAAGCGGCTGAGTATACGAAGCCGCTTTCAGAAACCCTGGACCAATTTCAGATTCACCGTATAGTCCCAAAACCCGTGATTCTTAATGTTCTCGGTTTACGCATTTGGGTCTTGTTACTGCCTCATTGCGGTTTGGTCCGTTTGGACAAAATTTTGCCTCCAGGTATGGTGCACGGCGCATGTGTGTGGGCGCCGGGATGCCGGCGCCCTAAAAGAAACTCAACTTAACGAGTATAAAGGCTACAATTAGATCTCGAACTCGCGACTTATGATTCTTAGCCGAGTTGTTTACCACTTTACCAACTTTAGGAAACAATGAAGGTGCCAATATGCTAGCACCCTATGCTCTTATGCGCCGGTGTGCCTGCATCCGCATTAACACCAGGGCTTACAACCTCTTATCGTGCACCCATGACATTATGACTTACATATATTAGGCCACGCGTCGCTTGCTTCCGCAAGAGAATGAGAAAAAACACACCACCTTTCACACTTACGATCACGACGCAGCCTTGGTCGCTCACAAAGATGGTGTCCAACGCACAAAAAACGTATTCAATTGCTATGACCTCCGTAGAAAGATAGTTGTGGCCTACACGGAGCTCGAGAATAGGGAAGAAACTTGGCCGTGTCATGTCTCTCTTCACCATTCCGATTCAAAAATTTGCGATCATGAATTTGTGGCATTAGTAATTTCATGTCGCTACTTTAAATGGCGCGTTGAACAGGCTTTGAAAGAAGACTTGAACCCAAGACCTCTTGCTTATAACTTTCGACGCCTTGAAAGAAGACTTGAACCCAACACCTCTTGCTTATAACTTCGAGTGTTACCACTTCATTCACTTTTGCACGCAAGTAATTGAAGCACAAATGATATATTATGATGGCGCCCTCATGCCCTCATTCTTCTTCTTCATGCCCTTATGCTCCCCATGCTCCTTGTTTTTAATAGCCCGGTCCGGAGAAGCCATCACGGTGGTTTCTTAGCCACTAGCCTAGGGTGTCTAACAGGATGTTGGCGGTCCGGAGAAGCCATTACAGTTCGGTAGTTTCTCGAGAAGGAGGTGTTTGTCCGACGTCCGGCATTCATTGCCAAAGGCCATGAATCTTGGACGCGCATCTGCCAAGGCACGTAGCCTTTGGGCATGACTTATGATTCTTAGCCGAGTTGTTTACCACTTTACCAACTTTAGGAAACAATGAAGGTGCCAATATGCTAGCACCCTATGTTTTATCCGGCAGTTGTGATCCGTGCACATTAACACCGTGGCTTACAACCTCTTATCGTGCACCCATGACATTATGACTTACATATATTAGGCCACGCCGCTTGCTTCCGCAAGAGAATGAGAAAAACACACCACCTTTCACACTTACGATCACGACGCAGCCTTGGTCGCTCACAAAGATGGTGTCCAACGCACAAAAAACGTATTCAATTGCTATGACCTCCGTAGAAAGATAGTTGTGGCCTACACGGAGCTCGAGAATAGGGAAGAAACTTGGCCGTGTCATGTCTCTCTTCACCATTCCGATTCAAAAATTTGCGATCATGAATTTCAGGGCATTAGTAATTTCATGCCGGCCCTTTAAATGGCGCGGGCATACCGGCGCCTTGAAAGAAGACTTGAACCCAAGACCTCTTGCTTATAACTTTCGACGCCTTGAAAGAAGACTTGAACCCAACACCTCTTGCTTATAACTTTCGAGTGTTACCACTTCATTCACTTTTTTGCACGCAAGTAATTGGAAGCACAAATGATATGTTGCAATGACGGCGCCCTCATGCCCTCATTCTTCTTCTTCATGCCCTTATGCTCCCCCATGCTCCTTGTTTTTAATAGCCAGTCCGGAAAAGCCATCACGGTTCAGGTGGTTTCTTAGCCATTAGCCTAGGGTGTCTAACCGATGTTGAGCAGTCCGGAGAAGCCATTACGGTTCAAGTAGTTTCTCAGTAGAAGGAGGGTATTTGTCCGACGTCCAGCATTCATTGCCAAAGGCCATGGAATCCTGGACGCCGCATGCAGGCGCCCAAGGCACGTAGCCTTTGGGCATGACTTGGGCGCCGGCATGCCGGCGCCTAGGTGTGTCACTTACGGCGTGTTTAGGGTTTTCAGCGGTTGAATACGCATTTCAATGCCCATCGAAAACCCCGTTTCGCGTATATTCACGTCAAAAGTTGCTTGATGTATATTTAGCCGCTTAAAATATTATGCTGTTCTTCCTTCCTCCCTCCCTACGCCCGGTTTTCCATATTCGCTTGGGGCGCCGAGATGCCGGCCGCCTACACCATTGTGGGAAGTTGGGGCGCCGAGGGGTAGCCCGAGGGAGGCGCCGCATACCTGGGCCCGAACCCGGAGGCCTATTGCGGGAGGGCATGCGTGAAGTCCCTCTCCCATTAAAATATCGACAAACAACCTGCTTTTGTGCAACAAAAACATTGAAGTCCTCACTGTACCTTGAAAACTTTCAGCTTTATTTATGAGGTCAACACATGGAAGGGCTTGAAGGATGAGCAATGGGAGCTCGCAGATAGGGACATAGAAGAGGGATCAAATTCACGTCCACCCACGGAGAAAAAGTGCAGACGATTCATGCTCGAGATGTCCAGGATATGCGAGGTTTTGTGAGGAAGAGGAGGTACTCTTTGCTTGTGATGGATGTTCCACGTGGATTCGACAAGGGCCCTAAGGATGGAAGGTTTGATGCTTGGCAAGTGGGTAATGTTTTGCATTCCTTCCATGACTTAACTAAATGCGAGCAGTTCAGGATGATCATAATGCATGATGTGGAAGATTCACATATTGTGCAGGAGCCTATGCGGAAGTGGTGCCAGAGGCGTGGACTTGTTTCATTTGTGTGGGACAAGACAAATGTCAACAACGACAAGGGTGGGTTCGATACGGTGGGGTATGTCAGCTATCTCAAGAAAAGCTCGAGTTGTAGCGGACTGTCAAGTTACCTAATGCTTTGCAGGGCACTTTCAATGATGGTCGGTCGGTGATTGCCCACCATACTGTTGTGAAAAAGCTGGTATACCATTCACTTGACAAACTTGTTGTCTGCCCCTACCCTACAGGCCTTTAGGTTTGATGATGAAGCTTATCAAGACATTCTCCAAGGAAGGGGAATGGATATTGGATGCATGTGCAGGTAGCGGTACATCTTTGATGGCTGCCTTGTTGTCTGGCCGCAATTGTCTTTCTATCGAGGCAGACAAGAGATGTGCAGAATTCATTCCACAGCATGTACATGGATATGAAGTACTGCCGGATGCGGAGGAGGAGCTGACACACGAGCCGCATCGTCGAGGTCCATCTCAATTCTAGGCCAAGGAGGTTTGCATGAGCGAGAAGGATTTTGGGAAGGCTCAAATTGTGCCCCTAGGGTCGAAGAGAATGAAAGAAAGGACTGGAGACCCTCTCAATGAGGGGCAACAGACACTGGACGCTATATGGCACTCAACGTCTGAAGTTGACGGGAAGGAAGACGATGACGCCCAGGCGATGATGGATGTTGACACTTTCGGAGAGGCAGACAAAGAACGTCTTAGAAACGTGACCTCAGTTCCCGATAGTGTAGCCGGTTTGTGTGTAGTTGAATCTTCGGACCCTGAACTTCCTTAGCTGGCTAAAACATTTTCGTGTTACTGTGCACTGTATGTCGTAGGGGGCGCTGTCTTTGGAGTTGCTGTCATGCCGGATCTTCCAGTACTAAGTTGTTATGTGTCTGGCCATGAGGCCTATTTTGAATATATCGGAACGGACGTACTCTACTTATAACTGAGCATTGCCGCTTGGCAGGCAGCATCCCTGCACCTTAGCACCCTCATTTCAAACAACTTGGAGACAAAATTGAAGTCCCAATCTGAATGATTGCTTAGCACAGGCGCAGGTGCTTTCGAAGAGCCGTGTTTATCCTGAATTAGTAATTGTATGAAAAGTACCAAGCGGCGGCAATTTTTTCATAACCGGCTTACATTATTAAGCCGGTATGAATATTATGGTGTTATGGGTGTTGCAACCATAATGCTAGGGATTGGCTAACCAAGGATGGTACGCACTCAGGCCTCACCTGAAATTCCAGCCCCACCTGAGGTGCTGTGGTTGAATGTAGGGGGCGTCCAGTCCTGCCCTGATGTCCCATCACAGCCCAAGCTCACGGGACTAGCAGCAGGAGGCACCAAAGATGGTCCGAAGACCCAACCGCAGCTAGAGCTGGCAGGATCAAAATCAGAGTCTTCGCTGGAGTCTGCTGTTGGGAGGGCCTCGACCGCTTCTCCGGAGAAGGATCCTTTAGTTTCCTCCTGGAGAGACTCCCAACCAGCACTTGCAGAAGTGTCAGGTGCTGGGAATGCAACTGCTCCACGTTCCTTAGCCCGTCCTCGTCGAGTGTAACCTCCAGGGTGGGGGCTCTGCTGGCTCCCGGCCCTGCTTCTTAGAAAATAAGGGGACCGACCACCACCAGCTCACATGCTCTCGTAGCCCAGGTGCTCATCATGTCAAGCACATCACACCACAGGTCAGTAAAGTCAGCACGATTCAAGCAAGACATGAAATGTTAATAAGCAGGGGCAGTCCCGAATTGGGAAATGTCACTACCACACAAGATCTCAACTGCATCTAGCACTCAAAGATATATAATAGTTTTCAGCAAATGAAATCCATCAAACACACACAAAATTAATAGCAAATACATGGACTGCAAGGAACATTGCTGTACACACAGCCAAAATTAGTGGCAAACAGCAAAGTTTGCCCCCTTCATGCATAGCCCTAGCAATCCCTATTCTTTAGCCTGCCATGAGCTGAGTGAGAAACACACAAAACACAAGCAAAACATTCAGGTAGCAGCGTTGGCAGCAAACTGCAAAGTTCGCCACACTCACGAGGGTTTCTAGCAAACTTAGGGTTTAGTCTGCAGCCTCTTGTGCCCGTGCTCCTTCTAGCTGTAACAAACTCGGCAAGTCCCTCCCTAGACCCATGCCATATCCCCAACATACACAGAAATGCACAAATGGTCAGATTCTCACACAGCTGCAAAATAGACCTTCATGGGTGCTTCCATGTTTGCAATTTCACAAAGGGGAACAAGGTAGCATTAGCATATGCTGCACACACGAGCTGGAGTGCTCTCACGTCCTAAGGGATTTGCTGAAAACTGCTGAAATTGTTAGCCACACCAACCTAAATCCTCAGCACTCCAAAGGTGCACACGCCAGCAGTTCTTGGGCATTTCTAGCTCCACGATGCTCAATATCATTGTTGCCGCCCACTACCAACTTGCTCAGCCCTCCACGCACTTATGATTGGTTTTTGCGCTCACGGCCATCAAGTTTCAAACTCGATCCGACTTGCATGCTCGTTCGCTGGTTTTGGGTGGCACTGCATTTAATGGTGCCCTAGCTTACAAGTAACCCTGCATATTTCTCAAGACCTAAACAATACCTAAATATATATATGCTATTCATGTAATGAAGTCTCCTACATATATAGAGACGAACTAACTAACTCTCCGCTAGCCATTGCTGGAGTGTCGATTACATTCAGTCCTCCCGGAAGTTAGCCTCCTCAGGTAACAAGACCAGCTGGTATGCCCAGTCTTCCTCCTGGCTCCAGAAATTTGGATTTTGTCCCGAGAGTCTTCCAACCCACCCCCTCTGCCAGTTTCTGCCCCCTCCCCCGAATAAGTCCATCCGCCTTGAGTTGCAAACTACCTATTTGTCCTATACCTGGTCTCCTGTCTCTCCCTTACCCACTAAGCTCGATACCTATAAACAACTTCTTCGCATCCTTTCCAACTCTGGAAACCAGTGCGTCCTCTTTATCTTCGCACCCATGTGTCTTTCAAGCTTACGAGGATTACGGGTCACGTTCGTATTGGGTCCCACTCACTGATGCCTACGTCCAAAGCTACCAAAGGAGTCCAGAATTTGCAAGTTATGCAATAGGGGTGTTGAGACTGAAGAACACTTTGTGTTCCTATGTCCCATTTATAAAGATATTAGGCATACTTTTATCAATCTATTTACGACAGCTCGATCTCTACTCGGGGTTTTTTTCTCTTCTCCTAACCCCATTACTGGAGTTTGCTTGAAATAAACGTGGGAGATTGAGAAAGCAACATATTCAACTTTTCAATCTGTCAGATATTTGATTATGCTTCACAACATTAGTTTTAAGGCCAAACTGAGAATAACAATTAATTCTCATTATGCCCTCTATGTAACTCTGTCAATGCAATCCCATGACGAAAATCCGTCCTTAGTGGACTTGAATAAAATTGCTCTTCTTCTTCTTCCTCTTCTTCTTTGATATTTAGCTACCTACACATATGTATGTTTCCCTTTGCCACACGCCTAGCAATCCCGATTGCGGTGAGGTACATCGGGAACATCGAAAAGGCGCAGTTAATGTTTGAAAAGGGAAGGCGCCGTACCAGTGCGGCGGACAGCAAGTCTGCGACGACGAGCAACCCAAGGTAGGGTTAGGAGAGAGTGGCGTGATGTTCACTGTTTGTTTGGCCCCACTCGGGTGGGAGAGGAGATGTTTGTAGATAGACGGACGTTGCGACGCCACGTAGGCAGGTTGCGGCTAGGGTTTGGGCGAGTGATGAGTATGTATGCAGCAGCGGCAAGTTCAGTGTGCAGTGCAGTAGAAGAAAGAAGTGAGAATTTTCCTCTTTCCTTTCCTTTCCTTTCCTTTCCTATCCTTTCCTTCCTTTCCGTTGGCGCGCAACATCTGGATCCCATCTCCTGGTCCCGGTCCGTTGCCGGTCCCGGCCCCAGATCCATTTCATGGCTGCATAAGCTGCAGGAGTGTGGGAGTGCGAAAGAGTGGGTGGCCCGGCCCATTTGCTGGCCCCCCCGGCCCCGGGTGCTCGCCGCCTGCCTCGTCCTGGACCCTGGTCCTTTGTCCTGCCAAGCCAAGCAAGCGGACAAACAGACCAGCAAGGCCCAGCAGCCAGCAGCCAGCAGCGGCTGCAAAGGGAAGAGAAGAGAAGTTGGAAGGAGAGAGAGAGAAGGAAAGCCAGGGCACTGGGGCAGGCCAGGCCAGGCGTGCATGCGTGCTGCGCTGCCCTGCCCTCGCTTGGGACTGACTGGATACTGGATACTGGGCACTGGACTGGACTATGTAGACTAGGCCTCCACTGACTGGCTGCCGGGCTGGCTGCCTGTGAGCCCGGAGGACCCAGGACCAGGCCCGGGCTCCGGCGCAGAGGCCGATGATGCAGGCCTAGGCCCCAGGTCCCTGCCTGCTGCAATGCAGCCCAGGGCCCGGGAGGGCCACGCACGAGAGAGATTAGGCTAGGCTAGTGGGTAACGGGTTGCGCAGAGGAGGAAGAGGGGGAGGAAGATATCCGGGCCCCGGGTCCCCCGATCGCCGATCCCGGACGGAGGGAGCCGCTGCCAGCCCCGTTGCGCAAGTGGTGGCAGGAGGGGCAGAGGCAGGCAGGCAGCAGAAGGCGGGCGGGGTGCATGCAGCAGCAGGGGCAGGGCCAGCAGGAGGTGCCGGCCAGGAGCCGGGCCCCCTCCTCCACGCCTGTGCCCGTGCCCTCTCCTCGCCTTCCGTCTCCACGCCCTCGCCTTCCGCCTCGCCTCCTCCCTCCATCGCCAACCCTACGGCGGCTCCGCCTCTCCCTCCCGGAGCCACCAGAGTGAGGGGCTCCCAGCGTCTCCGCAGCTGGGCCCGCCTCCGCGGCGGCTGCTGCTGCCGCCGCCGCCGCCGTCTCTGCTCCTGGTGCTCCTGTGGCAGCAGGAGCGTCCAGTTCTGGGGCCGCCGGGGTGTGGGTGATGCGGGGAGCAGATGGCGCAGCTGCCGCCTCCTTCGCGCAGTTCCAGCAGGTGAGACCACCAGCAGGTTCTGAAGGTCCGGTCCGGTCCGGTCGGGTCGGGTCGGGGACGTGAGGGGAGGGGAGGGTGTGATGTGGATGGTGGGTTGGATCTGGTAGTGCGCGGGGGAAATCGGGATCTGGGATGGATGGACATGGCCGCCTGTTGGTGGTGGAAGCAGCAGGAGCAGGCCAGGCCCATGCCTATGCCTGGGGCTGCTGTCTCCGCATTACCCTCGCCCGGCCGATCCCATGCTTGCTCTTAGGGTTCTGTCGGGTCTTGCCGTGCCCTCGTTGGCCTGCTCTGTGTGGCTCGAGCTCATCTTGTGTTTTGGTGCGGCGTCTGTGTGTAGGTTCTCCAAGGGCTCTGGGACAGCGGCCGGAAGGCTGATTTCAACAAATTGGTAGCTCTTATTCAGCACAAGTCTCAGGCAGCGTCTTCTGCGGGGAGTGGGAGCGGGGATGGGGGTTTGGGTTCGTCGTCGTTTCCTCCAAGATCTGGGCTGGATGCAGCGCAGCAGCAGCTCTCGTCTGTTCAGGGGAGTGAGGCGCAGTTTAAGCAGCACCCCAATGCGGGATCCAGCCTGGGCCATCTAGATGCCCAGCTGTCCTACCTGCAGCGCTCCCTTCTCAGCGCCCAGCAGAAGGTGGCGTCGGGTTCTCTGCAGCCGCAGTTTCCGCAGCAGCATCAGCAGCTGTCGAGACCAGGTGTGCACTTATCGGGCTCTGATAGCAATGTCAATATTCCGGTACCCGATCAGCTGCAGCAGCGGTGGAAGCAGCAACAGCAGGCTCAGCAGCAGCATCAGCATCAGGCGTTGAAGATGCAGCAGCAGCAGCAAAAGGCGCAGCAGCAGCTGTATCTCCAGCAGGAGCAGCAGCAGCAGCAGTATCTGCAGGAGCAGCAACAGCAGTATTTGCAGCGGCACCAGCAGCAGCAGCCCCAATTTCCGCAGCAGCATCTGCTGCAGCAGCAGTCTGCGCAGGTGCAGCACCCGTTTCAGCAGCAGCCCGCGCCGGCACCGCATCAATTTCCGCCACCGCAGCAACAGTTGCTTAACCAGCAGTCGCAGCAGCTGCAGACACCGCAACAGCGCCAGTTCCAGCAGCAGGCTCATCAGCAGGCCCAGCAGCAGGCTCAACAGCAGGCTCATCAGCAGGTCCCGCAGCAGCAAGCGCAACAGCTTCAGGCCCAGCAGCAGCAATCGCAACAGCTGCAGGCCCAGCAGCAGCAAGCGCAACAGCTGCAGGCCCAGCAGCAGCAAGCGCAACAGCTGCAGGCCCAGCAGCAGCAAGCGCAACAGCTGCAGGCCCAGCAGCAGCAAGCGCAACAGCTGCAGGCCCAGCAGCAGCAAGCCCAACAGTTGCAGGCCCAACAGCAGCAAGCGCAACAGCTGCAGGCCCAACAGCAGCAAGCGCAACAGCTGCAGGCCCAGCAGCAGCAAGCGCAACAGCTGCAGGCCCAGCAGCAGCAAGCGCAACAGCTGCAGGCCCAGCAGCAGCAAGCGCAACACTTACAGTTACAGGCTCAGCGTCAGGCCCAACTGCAGGCCCAGAAGCAAGCGCAACAGCAGCAGCCCACGCTACCACAACTACCACAGCATCAGTATCTGGCGCCGCAGCATCAGCAGCATGCTCTGCAGTTTCAGCAACAGTCTCAGCTGTATCAGCAGCAGGCCCAGCAGTTTCAGCAACAGCCTCAGCAGTTCCAGCAGCATTCTCAACAGTTCCAGCAGCAGCCTCAGCAGTTCCCGCAGCAGCCCCAGCAATTCTCCCAGCGGTCGAAGCAGCCAGAGCAGGCCAAGCAGCAGCAGCAGCAGCAGCAGCAGTTGCCAAAGCATCAGGAGCAGCAACCCATATCACAATCACCTCCAGCGTCATCAAATAGCCAGCAGCTGCCGGTCCAGACACAAGTACTCAAGCAGCAGCAGCAGCAACAACAAGATGAGCAGCCAGTTCCGGAGCAACAACATGGATACGGCTTCACCAGACAACAGCTGCAAGTGTTGCGCTCTCAAATTTTGGCATTCCGGAGGATTAAAGTATGCTATCAACGTCTGCTTGGGCTAACTCGCTCATTCCTTTCTCCTACTTCACTTCTATCTTTTCCCGTTTGTTATCTGACATGCTTCTGTCCTTTGGCAGCGAGGTGATAAATCGCTCCAAGCAGAACTTCTTCGGTCCATCACTCCAGCCCCTCTGACAGGACCAACAAATGACAGATCACTTTCAGGTGATACCCGGGCACCAGCACTGGCTAGAGTACCCTCAGCTGCTAATTCAGGGCAGTCACATGATCGCACAGCTGCGTCTCCTGCTGCTGGGTTGGCTCAAAATGAGGTCCACCCTGCGCTATCAAAAGTTGAAGATGCAAAAAAGTCAGCAGTGGTAGCCAAGCCCCAGTTTTCTACAGCAACCAACAAGCCAGTCGAGATCGTGAGGGATGGGGGAGAACAAAAGCAAGGTCTGCCGGACATTGAAAAACAAAAACAGTCGTTTCCTGTGTCTCATACCGAGATTCAGGAGTACGCAGCTGGCCCAGCCATTACAAAGAGCCAGGATGTTGGAGTGCTTCCAGTAGCGATGAGCAAAATCGTGAAGTCTGAACCGCCAACCTCACAGGCCTTGTTGATGAGGTCTGATCAGCCTGCAGCACCGAATGTGGGAGGTCATCAGAGATTTGAAGCCAGTAAGGTTCAGGTACCTGCACCAGATGTGAAGGGTGAGGTTGGTGGTATCAGGAGCTCTTCGGATGTCCTTAGCCTTGCCCCTGCTCCTCTCACAGCTCCTGCTGTGCCAAAGGTTTTACCAGAAGGGCGCAGCCGTTATCAGGGTCCTCTATTTGACTACCCTTTTGTTGGAAGGAAGCTGGATGGAGCTCCACAAACGGGCCTCTGGGGTGGTCCTATTCGATTAGGATACAGTGTGAGGGAAATGTTACTGGAGGAGGGCTTGAGAGTTGTTGAAAAGAAGAGAGTGGAGAAGCTGTTTGAGATAGATGCACTGTTGAATTCTCCTGACAGCAGGCAAATATCGTCCGATCTTGTTGTGAGGCTGCGTATTGAACAGCGAAAGCTTCGCTTAATGGATCTTCAAGCAAAAATAAGGGATGAGGTGGAAGACCAGCAGCAGGAGATCATGGCTATGGGGGAAAGGGCATACAGGAAGTTTGTCAGGCTTTGTGAACGTCAGCGTGCAGATTTGCTGAGGCATGTCATAGCCCAGCAGAGGGCTGCAAAAGATAAGCAGCTCAAGTCTTTGCTTCAGTGGAGAAAGAAGCTGCTGGAGTCTCAGTGGGCTACTCGGGATGCAAGAACCACTCGTAACAGGGGGGTTGCTAAGTATCATGAGAGGATGCTGAGGGAGTTCTCTAAGAAAAAGGATGAGGACCGAACGAAGAGAATGGAGGCTCTGAAGAACAATGACGTCGATGCATATCGGCAAATGTTATTTCAACAACAAACACAAATGCCGGGTGATGCAGGCGAGCGCTTCGAGGTTTTATCATCATTTTTGTCACAGACAGAGGACTACCTCCATAAACTGGGTGGAAAGATTTCTGCTGTGAAAAATCTTCAGGAGATGGAAGAAGCAAAACTTGCAGCTGCTGCATCTGCCAGGGCTCAGGTAGATCTTTCAGTTGGCAGTTTTGTCATCTCTCACTCTGGACCTGTTGCTGATTTGTAGTCTACAATGGCTGGTCATGTGAGCAGGGCCTCTCAGAGGAAGAAGTCCAGGAGGCTTCAGCCCGAGCAGGGGAGCAGGTTGCATCCAAAGGATGGGATTCTGAAGGAGACACATCTAGGCAAACTTCTGTAAACAAGTAAGCTCTTTAGAGATGCCATGAGCTTTGTCGGGGACATTGTTTCAAAAGCTTTGACATGCTTCTGCACCAGTCACTTTGGCTGTTAGCTTATTTGTTGACTCTTACCTGCCACCAGGTACTATTCTCTGGCTCATGCTGTTAGTGAGCAAATCGCCAGGCAACCTTCCATGTTACGGGCTGGCACTTTACGTGATTATCAGCTTGTGAGTCGTCCCAACAATTTTCCGATGTTCTGGCCCAAGCTTGCTCTGAAGTTTAGCCCAGCATTGTTCTTGCTCATTTCTGTGGTGGTGATCTCAGGTGGGGTTACAGTGGATGCTTTCATTGTACAATAACCGACTGAATGGCATCCTTGCCGATGAGATGGGCCTAGGAAAGACTGTGCAGGTGAGAAGTCACTCAAGTTCTGAGTGCTTCTTATGATCCGCCATCAATGGTCATGTTATATCATGCCTTAGACAAATCTTTGGTCATTTGCATTAGTCAAGTAGCTGTTGATGTGGATTACATGGATATATTTCAGTGTGAACCTGAATAGACATCATATCCTGGTGGTCATCGTTCCTGTGGTGTCCTGACACAGGTAATGGCCCTCATTGCGTATCTTATGGAGTTCAAGGGGAACTATGGGCCTCATCTAATCATTGTACCTAATGCTGTAATTGTAAATTGGAAGGTAAACGTTTGCCTTATGCTACTCTGTGATGCTGCTGACGTTGTACTTGTACCCGTCCTGCCAATCTTTCTGGGGCTGTGCTACAGTAGTAGTGATAGTTTCCTCATGGTCTGAATTTTTCTGTTGTGCAGAGCGAACTGCTGCGATGGCTGCCGTCGGTCTCATGTATCTTTTATGTGGGTGTAAAGGACCAACGCTCAAAAATATACCAGCAGGTTGGTCTTCGCATCTAGTGGCCAACGCCTTTTGCATTCCAGACCTACAGCACTTTGGACCTGAGTTTGATTTGTTGATTCACATCCAAGTTGTCATAAACTTCGAACATCAAAGCTGTGATTAACTTCGAAATTAAACTTCAATTGCAGGAGGTCAATGCCATGAAGTTCAATGTCTTGGTTACTACGTATGAGTTCATCATGCGTGATCGCTCCAAACTGTCAAAGGTTGACTGGAAGTACATCATAATAGATGAAGCACAGCGCATGAAAGACAGGGAATCTCGTCTTGCACGCGATTTGGACCGATTTCGATGCCAAAGACGATTGCTTCTTACAGGCACTCCGTTACAGGTGAAAATCTGTTCTGAGTGCTTGGATGCTTACTTATGGCTAAGGTTCTTTGGCATTGGGATGGTTCTCATTTTCGTGTGTTTGCTCTTCAGAATGATCTCCATGAACTTTGGTCTCTCTTGAACTTGCTACTGCCTGAGGTGTTTGACAGTAGTCGAGCGTTCCATGAGTGGTTTTCAAAACCTTTTCAAAAGGATGCATCCAATCAGAATGATGAGGATGACTGGCTGGAGACTGAGAAGAAAGTAATTATCATACACAGGCTGCACCAGATATTGGAGCCCTTTGTGCTCAGACGGCGAGTGGAGGATGTTGAGGGCTCATTGCCTCCAAAGGTGGGGTAATTTCATGATTCTTGTGGGACCTCTTTTCAGTCTTGAACACAGCGATAGGTGTGCAACTGCCTTCTAATCTTTTGCCCTGTGTACCTGATTGCAACAGGTCTCTGTAGTTTTGAAGTGCAAAATGTCAGCTTTCCAAGCAGCTATATACGATTGGGTGAAAGCAACTGGAACAATCCGGTTGGATCCTCAAGATGAGGCCCAGAGACTTGCTGGAGGAAATTCCACTCGACCAGCACGGGCTTATGCACCTCTTCAAAACAAATGCATGGAGCTGAGGAAGGTGTGCAATCATCCGTACTTAAATTATCCTCCACGAGGTTATCATCTTACTGAAAGCATTGTCCGATCCTGTGGAAAGCTATGGGTTCTGGACAGGGTTTTAGTTAAACTTCACAGGACAGGTCATCGTGTCCTTCTATTCAGTACGATGACTAGACTTTTGGACATTTTGGAGGAGTATTTGCAGTGGCGGAGATTTGCATACAGAAGGATTGATGGTACTACCTCTTTAGATGCTCGGGAGGATGCAATTGTGGAGTTCAATCGGCCTGGTTCAGATTGTTTTATCTTTTTGCTCAGCATTAGGGCTGCTGGTAGAGGCCTGAACCTGCAGTCTGCCGACACTGTTGTGATATATGACCCTGATCCAAATCCCAAAAATGAAGAGCAAGCAGTTGCTCGTGCCCATCGGATTGGGCAGAAGCGGGAAGTTAAGGTCTTGTACCTTGAAGCGGTGGTGGAGACTAATCCCAGCTATGAAAAGGAGGATGAGTTAAGGAGTGGAGGGACAGTCGATGATGATGATGACATGGCTGGCAAGGACAGGTATATGGGTTCAGTAGAGAGTCTTGTGCGTAATAACATTCAACAACACAAAATTGACATGGCAGATGAGGTTATTAATGCTGGACGCTTTGATCAAAGAACCACCCAAGAGGAACGCCGCTTAACACTCGAAGCTCTCCTGCATGATGAGGAAAGATACCAGGAATCTGTGCATGATGTTCCTAGCTTGCAAGAGTTGAATCGCATGATAGCCCGCAGTGATGATGAGGTTGAGCTATTTGACCAGATGGATGAAGAATATGATTGGCCAGGGGAGCTGTTGAAGTATCAGCAAGTTCCGAAGTGGCTTAGAGTAGGCTCCCAAGAGGTGAATGCGGCTGTAGCTGCAACTTCGAAGCAAGCCCTCAAGAAGGGGTTCATTGGTACCGTTGGTACAAGAGAAGCTGAAGAGAAGCTGCTTGCCAAAGCTGCCAAAGTGAAAGGGAAGGGTTTGCTTAATCACAAGGGTCTTCCAAGCAGTGGTACAAAATCAGTCAGTGCTATGACACGTGGTAAACGAAAGAGAGATCAGGAGGAAGCAGTGATTGAAGAAGAGCTAGAAGATGTTGTGGTCTTTGATGAGGAGGAAGAAGGAGAAATTGTAGGAGGAAATGATGAGGAGCTTTCTGATGAGGGTAATGAGGAGGGAGAGATTGAAGATGAAGGCCAAGTAGAAGGAGGGGATGAAGCTGTGGTTGTAGTGGATGAATCTGAAGAAGTTCTAGAACAAGAGCTAGACGAGGAAATGGAAGATCAGGACGATCCAGCAGCCAATGCATCATCAGAGGACGGTGAAACTCAATGGGAGTGTTTCAATATGAACGAGTTACCTGGGCAAGGAGATGGGTTTGAATCTGTGGCGGCTGTGGAAAGCAATCCATTGAGGCAGGAACTGGTATGGAGCTGATTTTTGCAGATCCCGTATCATTGCGTCTGCATTTCAGCTGTGTTGTGTCTGGTTTCCAGGCCTTTTCAGAGTCTTGATGGATGTCTGTTGTGTGGACAGGCTGAGGATTTGGAGGAGGGTGAAATTGCAGCATCTGGTGATTCTGGTACTCATAGGTCAGGGAGCTGGATGCAAGTGGGAGAGGATGTTGAAGAGGAACAAGTCATCCAACCTCGAAAAAAGAACAAGCGCACTAAACGCAACCGCAGTAAGGCGTTCTTAGATCCTGGAAAGAATAATAAGGCCGCCGAAGTATTTTCTGCCGTTCCTGTGCAGTTTGCTCCTAGACCAGCATATAGTGGTCAGGGAATTCTTCAGGGACCAGGATTTGGTGCGTATGTTGGCAATGAGGATGGGTACTTTGAGAGGACTGAGCAGTGGGGAGGGTTTGCCAAGCGTAGACATTCCATGTTTCCAGGTCTGGAAGACGTGGTACCAGATACACTTCCAGGTCAGCGACCCCGTATGGTGTTCAAGCATACGAACTGGGCCAATGGGTTTCAAGAGCCTGTGGAAGATGTATACGAAGGAGGAGAAGCTAGAACTATGAAGGGGATCCTACCTCTAAGTGGCATTCCAACTTGGGGTTCTGTCACGGGCCGGATGCCAGAGAGCACACAAAAAAAGGTGTGGTTATGTGTTTCTTTTTTTGGCTGATTCTCCAAGCACCTGGGACATGAATAACAGCTGGTACTACCGCTGAGAGCCTAAGCTGACAGTGAGCTGAAATGCATATTGAGAGTGGCTCATTTTGTTTGTTGTTCCCTTTGCAGTGTAAAGCTGCCCTTAAAAAGTTGCAAGGTGCTGTCAATGCTGAGTTATTTACAGAGCTTCCAAAGCTTAGTGCCTGTCCAGATTATTATACTATAATTTCTCGCCCTGTGGACGTCCATACTATTGAGGAGCGGCTCGATCACTTTGGATATGGTGGAGTCCTTGACTTCGCTGCAGATGTGCAACTTATGCTTGACAATGCTGTGCGGTATCATGCTAACGCAACTGAGGTGAGGTCTTGCTTTTGCGGAATGCTGGAAACTGGTATTTAGTTGTTGGTTCACTTGTGGTGACAATCCTGTTGTCCAAAACAGGTTCTAAGCGATGCCCGTCGCCTGCAAATAGTGTTCTTTCAACGCATGGAGCTTATGTTTCCTGATGTTGATTTCACCTCTGTGAAGACAAAAATGGCAGCTCCTCCAGCTGCCGCTTTAACCAGGAGAAGGCAACAACCAACTGGTGCCCCAAATGAGACTGCACTACCCCCAGTGTCAGGAGCATGGATCCCTGGACAAAAACCCCCAAAGGTGCGTCAGCAGGCTGTTCCTTCTGATGTCGATGATGACCCTCCAGAAATACCCCAGAATATGCCAGGCAAGAAGAAGAGAAAGATTGAAGATAGAAAGCCTGAGGAGCCTGAGCCTGCAAGGGTTGCAAGTTCCAAGGAGAAGAAAAGATCAGGAAGGCCTGATAGTAGAAGCTCAAAAAAAGTAGATGAGCAAGAAGAGCCCACGAGCAGGGAACCAGTGCATCCGCTTGATCTTGTGGTCCATAAGAAGAAGCGGAATCAGCTACGCAAGGGGGACAGTAGAAGCTTGTTTCAGACTGACAAAAGGAAGGGGGAGAGTAGCGGTAGTGTAATGCCAGCAAGTTCTAGTAGGAGTAAGAACCAACGTAGTTCCAGTAGCAGACGACAACCGGGCTTTGAAGAGGGGAAGGAAGCAGCCAGGAGTGCAATTAGTGCGGCTGGGAAGAACATTCCATCACAGCAGTCTCTTGTTGTTGGCTCATCCCGCCTGGGCACTGCAGGGGGTGCCTCACAGGACTCGTCAAGGTTGAGGTTGGACGTTGGAGTTCCAAATCCTGTGAAGCGGCCAAGGACCGACATGGGGGGGGCGTCTCGCCGGAAGCACATGCAATAGGTGTTGCCCGTCGTTTTGGAATTCTTTTGTGTATAATTAGGTTGATGGTGGCGGGAGATTCATAGCTTGTAGGCCGGTGTTGGCTGCACTACAAGCTGGCATTATTTTTTCTTCGTGGCGTTTCTTACTCACAAGAGTAAACGGCGCCGAGCTCTCTTGCTGAACTGTACTTGGTGGGCTCTGATGAGCCTTTGTACTTTAAAACTTGAAGCTGCTCTGCACTGCACATGGATTGCAGCTGTCTTAGCTTTGCAAGAATGTCTCTGATGGACTAGCACTTGATCTGTGAAACTCACCAAGCTGAACTCCCTGGTGAAGAATTACGGATATCCACCCCTACCCTGGCCCCATCAATATTAGGTGGCGGTGATAAATGAGTTTTCAAACAATCCACATGGTATTCTTTACCTCGTTCTCGCCCACAAACGTTCACTATCCTGGCCCCATCAATATTAAGTGGAGATGATAATAAGTTTTAAACAATCCATGTAGTATTCTTTACCTCATTTTCGCTCACAAATGCTCACACCCCTATTCTGGCCTAGAAATATTACCTAGCAATGGTCAACAAGCTCTAAAACAATCCATGTAGTATTCTTTTCCTCAAACTCGCCCACAAACGTTCACACCCCTATCTTGGCCCTATCAATATTACTTGACGGTGGTACATGAGTTCTCAAACAATTTACATAGTATTCTTTACCTCATTCTCGCCCACAAACCGCTTCACCCCTACAATGGCCCATCTCCTTTTTCGGGCCAAATTATAGTTTTGTAATCACCATTCCTAACACTATTTTTTCCCAGCCAAATAATAGTCTTCTAATAATGATTTATCCTCTAAATATTAAATATATGAACAAAATCTAAAACTAAAAGAGAAAAAAGAAGATGCTTGGGATGTGGTTATATGGAACTTTTCCTAGAAGAAATGAAGACTTAATAAAAAAGAAGGGATGGGAAAACCCATCTACCCTAAGCCGATAGGGAACAACCCATTAAAGGGTCAAGGGCCAAGGGGGCTAGCGCCCCCGAATGTCGATCCTGAACTACCAATCGCCTCAAGTATGCCGTGGTCAAAGTTAAAGAAACTACCAATGACTGGTGCAGCATCTCCTGCACTTGTCGTCGTTCTGTAAATAGCATTGGTCAACGCCCTCTGCAGGGCGATCGGAAACCCGCTGACGAAAGAAAACCACCACAGAGGAAAGAAGGAGACCCATCCCGTTCCGTCAACTATGGTAGGCATTAGCACAATCCTTTATGAGCCATCCAAAATCCTTGCCCATGGCCCCGTGGGTCTCGATGGCGAGGGGGATGAAGGCATGGCCGTCCTGCATAGGTGTACTTGTGGACTTTGAATGTCGCACATCCCGCCGTCGCCCAACTTGGAAGGTTGATGATGACGTGCTCACAAACGATGTCCCGGGTAGGGTCTGTTACGATGACATCCGCATCAGAGATTTGATTCACCCTGGTCAGATATAGGTCTGCTCTGAGCAACACGCCATTGTGCAGGGTATATGGGCGGTCCCTATACAGAGAAATCCACTCTCCTTGGCCATCGAGAACATGACATTGCGAACGGCATCATGCGTAACAATGCGCTGCCCTCCAGTTGGACCGCGAGCCAGGTGGGAACCAGAGTTATCGAGGTGGGCCCTACAACTACAAGATGATAGAGAACAGGCTAAAGGCTGGAGTAAACTTGATTGTGGTAGAAAAAGAGGGTGGTGCGATTCGGAAAGCCTGGTTGCATGGCCGACCTAGAAAACCTGGAGCCTGCTGCCTTTCCAGAGCAAGAGCGGAGGCGAGCCCGAGCATACTGGGAATAGTAGAATTTAGAAGAAGGGCCCTCTACGCTTGCCGAACTGCTTCTCCAGGAGTGAGACCTGAAGGCCACCCACCCCGGCAACAGAAAGCGTGGAAAAAAGAGGCATGGCCGCCCGACCTCTGAGGATAAGGAATCCCGAGCCAACCTTGGGAAACGTGCAAGGAGAAGGCCCCCTTCTTGACACCTGAGACGACTCCAAGATGGGGGAATCCTGGATTAAGAACCATGACGCCAAGACGGGGGCAAAGAGGGCCTAGCTCCCCAAGAAGACCGCCAACGCCGAGGCCTCCATGGCCAGCAGACCAATGTCCCCAAAGGTGATAGGTAGAGATGCTTGCCGCCTCGCCGGACCCCCTGCGGCACACTCGAAGGTGACTGGCCCAATGATGTCCTCAAGCGCCTGCATAACCTGTTTATCGAACTTCCCCAAGGTTGATAGAAAACTTGGGAGGGAGCAATCGTTCTGGTAAAGTACAATGGCCGATGCGCGAAGCAAGAAGAAAGGATGTCGAATGCCAAATGAGGTCTTCTAACTGAGAGAGGTCGTCAATGTGGGCCAAGTCATCTTCCAAAGCGCTATCTACAAAACCCTTAATGTGATTACCCGTTACGTTAGGCAAGGAAGCCCCCTGGCCCCTGCACTTTTCACCATCTTGACTGATTTTCCAATGTGGCGCATCAACAAACATATGGAAATTGCAGGTATCGAGGATCCCACTGGCAAGGAATGTCTGTGTCCTACTTGGCAGACGATACCCTGTTGTTTTCGGAAGCAGACGACAGGTCTCTAGGTGCTATGATGGGGGTGCTCAAGGAATTCAGGGAGTTGTCCGGATGCAAAGTGCACTGGGGGTTTGTGCCTGTTCCTGTCCAGAATATTGACCGCATCCAAGGTACTCAGTTTCATAAACACCTGGGTCTACCGATGCATGAAAGGGACGAGAATGCAAAGGTTGGCAAATACGTTTTTGCCGAGTTTATCCAGAAAGCCCGAGCCTTACAGGTTCTTCAACTTTCCACTGCTGCCAGGGTGCTAGCTATAAACTACATCCTCACCTCTACACTGTGGTACAACATATTCGTCCGGGCCCCCACCAAAGACGATATGGAATGGTTCAAGTCACTCATCTTACAATTCCTGTGGGGCCGTCCAGTGGAGTGGAGTCAGGTAGCAAAGCACACAAGGTGACATGGAGATTACTGATCCAACCAAAAGCGGCTGGGGGGCTCAGATTAGTTCATCCCTTTCTCAAGACCACTGCACTTCACGCGCAATGGATCCTCAAAGCTCTGGGTCGTGTTGATTTCCCCTGGAAAGGCTTTCTCACGTACAGGCTACAGAGTGCTCAAACGCGCAAGCATGGTAGGCAAGGGATCAGCAATATCTTTGCCCCCTACACCTGTCTAGCCCAAGGACAGGGAGGTTCCCCGCTCTGGAACTGAATCTGGGACAGTTGTCGTCTTTTCTCCTTGGCTGTCTGGAACTCCCCCACCCACAATCAAATGCTCTAGCTCTGGCTCTGGCTCTGGCCCTCCAAGCCTGTAACCGCATGTGGACACCGACATAGGCAGCCCGTATCAAGCGCTCCCAACATCTCAGGAACGCTGACCTCGTTGGTCTCATTTTGCTCTGCGATGCCTGGGACCTAATCACTGAAGACTGGAAGGAGCCACACGTTCTATAACAGGAATTTGGCATCAGCCTCGCCTGTGCCCGGTTCATCATTTGTAGCGTCAAAGAAGACCTGACTCCTGCTTTATATGCTGCTCTAAACAACCCGGGGTCGGTTGATGTTGGTGATTTCGCAGTCGTGGCCCGTCACACTGCACAACCAGACATTTTCCTATCTTATGAATCGGCCTTCCAGGTGACCGGCCGTCAAGACAGAGACAGCTTACTCGTAGGCGAATACCGCTGCGATAGATTCTCAGGGGTTCAATCTCTCATTACAGGGCCAGGGAGTGGATCTGCAGGGAACTCACCTTTCTCCTATCACGATTCTTTATAGTTCCGAGGATGCCAGAAGATGGCTGCTGCAATCTGATCTTCTGTGTCCAGATTGTTGCTGGGGCGAGGAATTCGTTTGGTGGGAGCACAAGGAAACACACTTCTTGGACATCCTTACCGGTCGCTGGAGATGGCCTGCTGTTGGCCGGCGCCCCACCGGAGGTTCCAGGTCTCTTTTGAATGTATCAACCTCACATACTTACCAGCTCCTCGTAGCTAAGTGCACTATGCACATCTAGAAAGCGAAGTGCACTGCCGCACAACTAGAAAGCTAAGTGCACTACTGTACTAAGAGAAAGGGATGGTTTTGTTTACTTTTTGGTAATTTTATTATACTTTTGGTTGCACTTTTGTTGTTATGTGACACTTTTGTTGGAACTTTGGATCTCCCTCTGTATCGTTCTTATACATGTTTTGTTGCACTTTTTGGAGAGAGAGAAGACACGAGAGAGATGTTATCAGCCATCTCACTACAGATAGCCTAGGATGGGTCGAGGTTCAAGTGCTCTGCTAGCAATTCGAGTGTGAGCCTCAAAATTTCAAGAAGAATTTGCACGTCCTGATATCCCAACAAATAGGAGAGAGTACGTCAGAACACAAGAGAGATGCTTGGTGGCAAAGTCCATAATTGCTCTCTGGCAAAATGCTGAAACAAGACATCTGGTAGAACGCAGAATGCCACAATAAAGCAAAGTTTATGTAGCTCAAAGCTTTGAAGCAGAAAGTCCAGGTTTTCTCTGAAGACTCGGTTCAAGCGTTGACGATGAGAAAGGCTAAATCAATTGTTCTCCCAAGGAGCTGCAAACAAGACAACTTCAGCACGATTTCCAGTTATGGATATATTTTTTACATCAATAAAAGAAAACCCAGGTGAATGGAAATTCTTGACCTTTCACTCGCCGCACGTCAAATAATATGTCGTAGCGTCTTGGGAAAACAAAATACTTTGGCCGGTTCTCTGACACCGAGAGGAAACTTGGATTGAGCAATTTACTACATAAACCTGTGTGACAAAAACCACAAAACTATTTTGGTTACCTCTGCTCTGTCACAGGTGCGACCTAAAGAAAAGCCTTGCACAGTACCTTGGAGCACGACTTTTGTAATAGGCGAACACGTGATCACTCAGCTTGAATACCAGTTGATCGAAACACAGATCCACCTGCAGAATAGAACTTCAAGCCAAGGAATATTGCCACTCTGTTGACCCACAGGTAGAAGTGTCAGGCTGACAAAATACATATATCTCAGCTTCTATTTCATCATACAGAAACCGTTGCTTCAAGCCCCAAAGTGCATAATCCGCATGCACACAAAGGAGGAGGACACCGGAGACACGTATGACACGCAGGAGGATGAGCGGAAAAGGAAAACCCATAGGGACCACCCAGCTCCACACAGCCCACAGCCACCAGTCAGCAACCAACGAAATCCAGCCTGCGGAGAAGGGACAGTGACTGTCGATGTGGTCTTGGGACACGAGCGCCCTCGGCAAGGCCGCACTGTCGTTTTGTTTCACGGGGATTTCTCTTCCCGATTGCCAGTCCCTGCCTTGCAGGGGGGTTGTTGTTTGTCCTGTTTCTCGTTCCGTTAGCAACGGACCTATGTCCTCTCACTCGGGGGTTTTTGTAATTCCTGTTTTATGCTTATGAAGTTTCGAAGTTTTACTAAAAAACCAAGTTGTTAGAAAACAAACTGTGAGATTATTAAAGATAAACTTTCACTTAACCATTGCAAAACCCAAGGTATGATAGATAAATAGCAGCTCGGCGAGGGAGGATGCACTCTCGTGGGCTCATGTGTCCAAATGGCTTAGGCCAAATGGACAAACATTTACAAGAACGTGGTTATTAAGCATCGTGGGCTTGGATCGGTACTTAGATGGGGTGTCTAAAGGGAATGGATGCCCTTGGTGCAAATAGCTTAGGCATATCATGGTACAAGTTGTTAAGTACCAAGTCCCATGACGGAAATCCGTCCTTAGTGGACTTAAATAAAATTCTTCTTCTTCTTCTTCATGGCAAGCTTGTCCTCCTGTCTCCTTGTAGCTTTTGGCTTTGACTCTGTAGAAGCCTCGGCAAAGCCTGGAAATGCATGCACAACGGTGGTATCCTTCTCCTGGTGATTGAGAAATGTGGTCATGTACTGAGCGAGCTGAAGTTGGGGATGCGAAAGCTCTAATCCTCCCATTCGAATCATATGGTAACTTTCATTCAAGGTCCATTATTCAGCAGAAAGATGGTTATGATACGTAGCGAAGGTCTCTTCACATCTAGCAGCTTCTCCATTTATGTACGGCCTAACAGGAAATGGTGTGAAAGCAGCTGTATTACTTCAGAGAATGATCTAGGCTCAAGGCTCGCAAGTTCGTGAGTCTTTGCCTTGATTCCATGTTGCTTTTTCTATGTTATTGTTTTATGTTGCATACAGCACACGTCCTTCACCCCACTCTCCTTCTTTTCCTTTCTATGCTTCTCAAACAAAAAGCTGAAGTGAGAAAGAAGTATAAATATCCAACTTTGAATGTGCTCACTTTCGGGATGTAATTAAATCAAACATTTCCTCCTTCAAATTACATCAAATATTTCCTCCTCCAATGTTTACCTTTGCGAAATATTGCTACACTGCACAAGTACTAGCTCCTCCACTAAACCTTACTCCACCTGGTACATACATATGTATTTCACACGCTACTTTTCTTCCCCAATGCGTTCACCTTTGCAAACTACTGTATTCCCCTAAGTACAGTCCATTGAATCTTACCCCACAGTGCTTGCTCACACCACACGTTCTGTGGCCAAGCTGTCAGAAACCCCACCACGCGCCGCATCCAGTTGCCCGCATTGTGCATATTTACTTGAGTAAATACCTGTTCACCAGGCAGGAGCCACTGCCAACCATTCTGTCATCCGGCAGTCTGCCACTCATCTGCGAGTTCAGCTGCCGGTCGGAGATAGGCCTGGAAGTGAGACCTGAGCGCATGCGGCCTCCGGAGGTGGAGTAGTCGGGCGATTTAATCGCCCTCGCTCCGCGATCCGAGGTTTTGTCACAGGTCCGCAGGAGAGATCGAAGGACCTGTACTATGGGAAGCAAGCGAGCGGCGCAGCGGCCGAGAGGGATCATTCTTGGCGTACCCAGTCCCTTGCAGTCATGCAACTACAATTTCCCCGGCCAGCTATCTATGATTTGCCTCATCAAAGCCGGGCAAGGTGGGGTATATTGAGTTCTTCTGGCCCTGCACGTAGAAGCCGCGGCCAAGCCTCCAAATGCATGCGCAGCGGAGGTATCATGCTGCGGATTGAGGATTGAGAAACGTGGTCATGTACCGAGCGAGCTGAACTTGGGGACGCGGAAGCTCCAATCCTCACATTCGCATCAGATGGTACCGAGGTCGGACTCTCATCCAGGGGTCCATCATCCTGCGCGGAGGTGGTCATGGTATGTAGCGTCTCTTCACATTCAGCAGCTTCTCCGTTTACGTACGGCCTAACGGGAAAATGGCATGGCACCCGCTGTCTTACTCTGTGGAATCAAGGCTTACAAGTCTGAGTCTTTGCTTTCGTTCCATGCTGCTTTATCTATATGTCACAATTGCTTCACCCCACTCCCTCCTCCCTTCTCCCCCTGTGCTTCTCACCTGCAGATCCGGCAGATCCTCCATCTCCCCTCTGCTATTGCGCCCTGATAAGATCTGATGTCCTCTCCCTGCAGGGTATGGCGCGCTGGTATGGACCTTAAATTACGCTCTGAGAGGGTGTTTCACCGTGACTGGTGTCCTCTGGATGGCAAGGATTGTTACTGTGTACTGAGATTAGGAAAGGATGTAGTGGAGGAGGATGACGATGGCCGAGCATACAAGGACTTAATTTGCCAGCGACAGAACACGTGCGCAACGCTCATCCAGGTGTGCCGGGCTGAGTCTCATCGCTGGTTTCTTCCTGGGGACCCCCAGTTCTTGGTGCTTCCAGGAATTTTCGTGCGATTTCGATGAAGAGCTCCGCCTCCAACTTGTACTGCATGCGGCCCATAAGGAAAGGCTATGAGGCTCACCGGTAAACAACCAGCGACCAACCGAGACACCAGGAATCTACTGTACCTCTTTCTCAGTCCCACTCTTGATCTTCGATTGCATAACAATCCACTTCTTGAAATGGGTACCTGTAGACAAGGACGTTCTTCATGAACTACAGCAACAGGAGGCAGGCAGGAGGAAAACACTGTTTTCACTCCTATGGTTGTCCATAAATATGTATCCAACGTTGAGAACTTGGGCGACTAACCTACACTGACGACTACTGAAGACCTGAACTCAGACGTCCCCTGCACTGTCCACCTTGCGTGCACCTGCTCTCAGCACAACACTGTGACACCACGTAGCCCAAATACTCAGGGGCAAGAACTCCCACAAATGCCTCCCCTGCTCACCTCAAACAAGGAGCCGAAGGGCACATCATGCGCTTGCTGCACAGTCTCGAGTTTCTGCACAACATTCCAAATGTTGGAAGCTGCTGGTCAGGAGGAGAGCACACCAGGACACCGTGCTGAATTACTCACCAAGAGTCGCTTGTCTGTGGAGAAGGACACATGCTGCCACTCCGTCATTGCAGTGTCAGGAGGACACATGGGGCTGTGACACAGAGATCGGAATGTGATCTTGCGAATAAGTCCGCCATACTCCACCGTTGGATTCCATTTTTCCAGCTGCAACAAAGGACGAACGGCGACACTAGACGTTCATGACTACTTCTAACACGATCCAAGAGTGGAGGCAATTGAAGAATAGGGCACAGAACTACAACCTTCACGTCGACGTCTTTCCGTTGAGCTTTGTAGATTTCCGTGAACTTGGAAGCGTCGCTGAGGAGTATAGAGAAGAACTGTTGCACAGTGCAACGCAGATCAATCTGCCAGATACAAGATAAGCAGTAAGTACCGGGTTGGATGGAGTACACAAAGCATTCATGTAGGAACGAAAAAGGATCCGTGGCTCGCGTACCTTCATTATTTCAACCAGAATCTCCTCTCTGAGGAACGGCTGAAAGGGCACTGCCGAAGTACCAGCAGGAGCACCCACTTCCGAAGATTGGGAAAGAGTTGTGAAAGAGCTACTTTGTGACCTCAGGGCAGATTGCTGCTCTTCCTGCGAAGCAACCAAAACTCAGAATATGGAACTTGCTTCATACACCATTTCCGTGAACGAAGTTTGACCGACTGCAATACCAGCTTTGCAGCCTCCTCGACGGCCTGGAAGTTTTTGGCTATCCGAAGTAAAACTCTGTGAGCGTGATTTCGGTTCCAAAAGGACGCGAATTTGTACTTCGCCCTTCCTGCACTCCAGTTCCCTTCAACTCAATAACGATCTCTCATGGACAAATCACCAGAAGAAACCAAGCGAACCAGATAGCGTGAATACCATCAGGACTGGAGAGAGGAGGCACCCCATCACCCCCCGATCCAGCTCGAAGAACAATTGTTATCGCAGGGTTGATAAGAGCATGCTGGCTTCTTCTTATCTGTTCAATGGAGCCACGGATGAGAAGGAAACCGACCCAGAATTTTCATGCAGAGTTCACTGACGATAGGAGAACACAACTTTCAACAACAGACTCCCCTACCTCTTCCACATCTTCAAAAGAAAGCACCATCTGTCAGGCCAAGGAAAAAGGGCACATAAGTTACTTCCGCTCATTGGGTTGTGAAGGGGGTGCTCACATTGGCTGAGTCATGCATACTCACTTTCATGTGCTTGCCGAACACATTTGAATTGAAGCAAATATGCCTTTCCGACACGTACATCCGACCATGGTATAAGAAGGACCTCTCCATAGCACAGGAGTAACTGTGCTCGACCACCTGTGCCAAGACCAAGAGAGACCTTTCACCTTTGACCTCAAGGACACAAACTTCTGGATCACGAGCGCAGATTACAACAGCCGCTTCACGAGACTACCTCGTCAGGGGGCAGGCCGAAGATTGTCTGCAGAGGTCCCGGTTTTTGCCGCACTTCTGTTCCAACTGGTCGATCCATCGAGATCCGCCTTCCTCTGCTACCGCCAGCTATTCCACCGATAAGAGCCCTGCAAACCACAGCGAACCGTAGAGGACCTTAAATCTCCACTCATACAGCAGCAAACGTCTAACACTGGCCACAGGACACTCAAGTATGGACCCATGCGAAGCGTAGAAAGTGCTGATAACAAGGCATCTTGCCATTCCAAAATAACTCATTTCCCAAGAAGATTCAATTGTGAGGCTGTGACTGAGATAAGCTCACCCGGCAGTACTTGCCGGAAGGCACTTCGCAGATGTATGTACACACACCTGCAGGTGCTGGAAGGTTGAGTGGCTACATTCACACTCTGGACATGGCAGGAAACCAGAAAAGGAATTTTCGATGTCCATCAGGTACCTGGCCTGATGCTTTGTCCAGCATATGCCAGACAGCTTCCGTATCACCCTCGGCAGTGATTTTCAGGGTAACAGATCCCAGGTGGGTGCTCTTCCACAATATGTCCCAGTCGTAGATCGAGATGTTCACCTGGAATTCGAGCTCTCCTTCAGTAGAGCAGGATAACGGAACCTTAAAAACATGCAAAAAAGACACTAACAGTCCTGGTCATACCTGGACAGGTAGTTCCTCTGTGTAGAAGTCAAACTCTTCACCCCACATGGGATTCCTCGTTCCTGGAACCATTGAACTACGGGGACAGACCAAAATTGAGTCACTTCACCTGATACCAAGATCTGAAAAACTCCCACGTACTCACAATAAGGACTGAGGGACTAAGGTCCCTTAGAAAGCTTCGTTCCAATAGAATAGAAGCCCACCTAAAGCGTTTCTGAGGCCCACATGTCAATATAGCATAAGGGTCGGAGGAGCCGTTGAGATTTGCTGCGATCAAATTTTTAGCAGCCAGAAGTTGTAGCTGAAATGAACACAGCCAGAAACAACTGCTCAGGTACTATCACACAGCAGCACAATCAGGTTAGCAACCGGAGACTCGCAACAGGAACGCTGATGGCACGACTGAATTCAAATGATAGGAACATTGCTTACAACACCTCATTAACGTGTCTTGTGAACTCTCACCTTCACGAGATAGACGCTTAAGCTCCCAGCATCCCCTCTCAAAGGCACCTACACCAAGCAGTTCATGGCAAAGATAAGAGCGCGCAGAGATGCGATGAACTCGTTCAAAGTAAGCAAAGGACGTGGTCAATCCCATACTGAGACATCAGATGCAAGCAGAAATGCACGTCAGATTTGATCATGACGGTTCTGACCAGTAACACAGCGTGCATTGTGGGCCTGCTATACAGACATTACAACAGTGCTTTCGTGCAAGACAGTAGGCAAGCCCTGCTCTGGAGAACTCAGCCTTGCCACAAAGAGCAAATCTTGCTTGAACAAGTGTCCATGTCCAAGCAAGATTGGATGCTGCAACCTCAGCCGAATCAGGACAATCTCAGGAATCTTCACCTGAGCCCAACCAATCCACACTCAACGACACACCCCCGCACGGAAGCAAGCAATGTGGCATCAAGACAGGACAGAATTCCGCAACACTAACCTTATTGTGCGGAGGACTACCCATAACCTGCTGGGCGGCACTATCAGTGTCTACAACACCATCTCTGTTATCCGGTCGTTGATTGGACAATGAATCCACAAGCCTCAGCAGGTTCAACAACACCACAACTAGTCCCAAGGAAATACTCATCTCTTTCCAGGAAGGGCAAAAAACCTCCAACGCATACTCCACCAGCCCTCCCATTGCAGACATGGGAATCGAACAACTAGTGCACCACCTTCTCAAGTGATCCACAAATCCCGATCTCCCAAACCCAATCTACAACCTCCCACACCCTACACTCCCCACCGAGACCACCACATCGGCAGGCATCAGCGGGCCTAGAGCAGCAATCACGAGTCCTCCACTGTCCGGGATCGTGCAAGTCCTCGTTCCAGTCACCCAATCTCATCTGCTTCCCTCGAGGCGCCGGCAAGCAGACCATGCCAGACCCAATACCGGCCCTCTCAACCGGAATCAAATAACCAGCCCTCCCGTGCTCCCCAGCCCCTAAGCACAGAATGCCCCGAGGAGTTCGAATCCCAAGGCCCAATTCCTGGGATCACATAACTCCAGCCCGCCCAAAACCAAATGGAGACGGAGAGAGGGAAACGCTCCACAATCCTCCAGCTGAGGTCCCAACAAAACTCCCTCCCCCGCACCCATCAATCCACCAGCGGAGCGAGCTGCGAGCTCGGAGCAAGCCACCGCACCGCACGCCCTGTTCAGGTGAGCTCACAGCCCGTCAGTCCCATTGCACGCAGAACATATCCAGCACTTGATCAAGATCCAGCAGGCAGGCACTCACTCAAGGCGGGAGCCAAATGCGCAGCAGCAGGGAGCGGCCACAGCCGGCGGGGCTCATGGGTGGGCTCAGCTCCTCATGCCTGCTGGGGGCCCCTTTTGATGGCTGCGCGTCTCAAGATTTTAAAAACCATGAGGGCCGGTTCCTCACATCAAGGCACACGGACACCTGATTACACAGCCCAAGCTTGTGTTTAGCAAGCGCCCAGCGCCTCGTGAATCGTGACTTGCTGCGGTCGTCGGGTAAGCAACTTGTTTACGTCCCGGCTACGCTGTCCGGGTGCGTCTTTGTCTTCTTCACTGCCGGGTGCCTTTGTCTTCACCTCCACCTTGTCAGCTTGACAGCACGCTTTCTTGGTGCCGCATTTTCGTCACACTGTCGTTTGACTGTATTGCTTATGCCAGGAGATGAGGAAGAGCTGTATCGTCCAATGTGCCTTTCCCTCATTTCCCACTTTCCCACTGTAGTTTTGGCAGGTTTGGCCTGGGCGGAGGAGGAAACTTCGCCGGAAGCAAGCCGTGAGGTGACTTCAATCATACTTGACTTCAATCTACGTGTTATTATCTCATCGTGGGAGATTCCATCTCCACACGCAGGGAGCCAGGTTGCAGAAGCTGAGTAAATCAGCGGTTCCCTTTCCGTTTCCCTTGCCCCAAAGCTGCCAAGGAGTCCGGTGACTCCAAACCATGGCCAGTCAAACAGGCGCGAACCATGTCTCTGCAGTCAAATCAAGTAGGTAGTCTCGCAGTCTGGCATTGACTGGACCCACCGGCCTTGTTAAGCAAACCAAGGTCACTGGGATGGCTGAACTGAGGGCCCCAAGTATAGGAGGATTTTGTTACACGCTGCAGGCAAGCTCTGCCCCACGAAAGAGAAGAAGAAGAAGAGGAAAACCAGAATGAATGGCCCATGAAAGAGAAGAAGAAGAAGAGGGAAACCAGAATGAATGCATTGCCCATGAAAGAGAAGAAGAAGAAGAGGGAAACCAGAATGAATGCATTGCCCATGAAAGAGAAGAAGAAGAAGATTTATGTCGAAGGCATACTAATAAGGGTGGCATTCCGCCACGGGACTTGGTACTTCTGTAACTTGCACCACAGTGGTGTGTCTACTTGCACCAGGTCCTCCATGAGGGGCCCATCCCGAGTACCGATCTATGGCCATTTGAACAACCTGCAGATGCTCAACTTGCAAGCCACGTCATGTGATGTGCTGTCATTTCCTCATCCTCGCTCTGGACCTGGAATGGGTGACTTCGCGGTTGCTGAAAACGCATTGCTTCCAGATAGCATGACAGTGGAACTGTAGAACGACGCTCAGACCAGGCGAACGAGTCCGCCCTTACCTCGTCTCACGACCATTAGGCACGGTACTGGTAATCAAATGCGTTCCCATTGTACAAATTGTTCCACCATCTTCACAGGGTGGAGCCACAGTTCAGGATATAGCATGCCCTCATCAGGCTACCCTACTGCCTGACAGCAGCAGGGTAAGCCTGGAGACACATTTAATCTGAAGGCCAGTTGCGGTACCAGCCCGCCCACGCTGATGTCAATCCACTAAGAACAAGCGTAAGAACGTGATTGCAGAAAGGATTTGGCTCTATATCTGCAAGAGCAATGAACAGGTCGGCCAGATTGGCTGCCAGGGCAGCCACTTGCATGCTCCGGCTACGCCGGATGCCCGAAATTTGAGCCTTCTTTTCCTGCACCAATTGCTCAACCACTTCCATATCGCTATTGCCCTTGCCATCTGAGGTTGATGCAAGGCTTCTCTGCAACTCTTGAACTTCCAGAGACAGCCGCTTCTCTGACTGCCTCCCCTGCTTGATCAGTATCAAATCTCCGACCATGAAAAACACATAGCCGAAGGTCTCTCCGAAGGCCGAAATGTAGGAGAAGCGCCTGGCAAGATGGGGATCCAAAACACCGTTCCTCGACAGCCAGAGGAAGTGGTCGAAGAAGAAGTACACCATCTCCCCCGCGTTGGCCAGAATGGCCAGCACTGTGAAGGTGAGGTTCGCATTCTTGGACCTCCTGAGAGTGTTAAACCCAGTCAAAAACCTCCCGTACCGGAAAGCCTTCCTGCTCAGGCCACTGGAAACTTCAAGCTTCTTTGCGCGGTCCGCCAGAGCCGGATTCGTGTGTTCAAGTCGCCAGTGTAGGAACTTCCCAGTGTACTGCATGGTCTTTACCCATTTGTCTATCCCATCCCGCTTGGCAAGGAAGGTCACAAGCTTGTCCACGGTATCCTGTTTCTTCTTCTCCATGACTACAGCCTTCGACGAGATCCGCCAAGGACCCAAAACAAGTGCAAATTCCTCCTACTAATTTTTACAGCAAACCATCAGATAGCTGGCAGTGCTTTCATCTCAACCACCCATCCATTCCTCCTCGTTCGAACAGGCTAGGACCTGCATTCGTCATCAGCAAACGTGAAGTCAGCAGAGTTAGCACCGCTCTGTTGTAGAGTGGGAATTTGTTCCTGCCCACAAGACAAGCATGACGCATAGTTCCGGCCACAGAAGGAAGGCAGCAAATTCTTCGCACCTTCCTGGGTAGCGAATTCCGTCATTCCTGCTTCTGCAGCGGAACTGCAGCATCGAGGATGCCGAGCGCCAGCGCTTGTGAGCACTGGAATCGCATACATTTCTCAAGTCCAGTGATCTCAGCCGCAACTTCAGGATTCGTATCAGATAATGCCACACCGGCAACCAGAGGCTGCATATTGTTGAAACGGGACGGGAACAGCCGAACGGAACGCTGAAACGCTACCCCGGTCCGTTCCGGCACGTTTTGCACGGTCACGCGAAAAGCCCTAGGCTAGGTACTGTATGTTAAATCGGGGCCCTGTAATTTTTTGTCAAGCTTGTCCGTTCTGCGCGTGCTTCAAGTGTGTAGCAGTGCAAGCTCGTCAGAACCAGAGATCGGATGGATCTGTAGTTGCGACCGAGTTCTCCCTTTTGTAGCCGTGCGAACGAGGTGCGAGATCCCCAAATTCTGCTGTGTTTTCGCATCGGTCGTTTCTTGTTGCTGGTGAGCGTTGGAGCTCCTCAAGCTCTCTGTGTTCAGAATTTCTCGATTTTGGACAGGCTGTCAGCATGGAGGGGATAGAGGGGGCCATCTGGGCTGAATCTGAAGAGAAGGAGAAGGAGAAAGGAAAGGCAGCTCTTCCCTTCAATTCGCCGTCTCCAATTTCGGCCGTGCTTAATTACTGGACAGGTGTGTGGACATTGCTGTAACACCAGCGGGTACTGCGTGTCGAATTAATTGTTGTGCTGGTAGTCAGGGTGGCTGATGAGGCCTCTGCTGTTCCAGAGTCGGATTCAGGACACGAGAAGGCGAAGCTTGATGGCCAGAGGGCCAGGGAGAATCAAGAGGGTAGCCAGAGGGGCAGGCGCAAACCTGTGGAGGCGACTCGTGGTAATGCAGGAATTCGTATCAGTACTTTGTTGAGAGAGGGTGTAGCTTGAAGGTGCTCTCACGCAGGGTACGAGGGTGCATGATGCAGAGACCAAGAAGGGTGGAGAAAATTCATTCCTTAATATCTACCAGAAGATCTTTGAGGAAGAACCAGAGCCAGAACACGAAGCAGCTCCAGTAAGCACTTCTCCAGCAACGTGTCTTTTGGTGGTTCACTCGTATCGTTAGCTTGCAGCGGCCTCTGGTAATGGGTTTCAAGAGTCAGTAGTGAGTTGAGAGTGACAACTCCAGACTCAAAGTCTGTTTGCAGGAAACATCTGCCAGGGTTATAGAGCTGGAGGCAGATAACAAGAAGATGAAACAGGAGCTTGAGGAGTTTAGGACCGAGTCTACGTATTTGAAAAATCAGCAGGCAACTATTCGCAGACTGGAAGAACGGAATCGACAGCTTGAGCAACAGGTCAATTTGAAAGCTGATCAAAACCTTTATTCAAGACAAAGGTTTCCTTCCCTTTGGCACTCCGGGTGACCTGTTTTTTCTTTGTACTGTAGATGGAGGAGAAGGTCAAAGAAGCAGTGGAGATGAAGCAGAGAAGTTTGCTTGAGGAGAATCAAAAGAGTCTGGAGGTCCTTAAAGAAAGGTATCTACGGATTTTGTTGTCAGGTCTACTGTTTCTTTTTCTTGTTATAGTAAAGGTTCAAGCATGTGCACTGTAATGTGTTCCATCAGAGAGAGGTCCCTACAAGAACAGTTAAGGGCTGCAAAGGAGACAGTGCAGAACATGCAACAACAGCATGACTACGGGCAAAGTCAGCTGTTTGAATTGCGTGCTCAAACAGGTCAGCCCCCATGGAAATAGGTGGTCCCTTCATTGAAGACATGAACTCTGTAGTACCCCGTTGCTGGTGACAGTTTTGCTTTCAATTAAGCTGACAGTTGTCATTTGCAGAGGAGGAACGTGCTGCAAAGCAGGCTGAATTAACCCTGTTAACCGATGAACTAGACAGAGCCCAGGCGAGGTCACTGAGCCTGGAGAGAGAAAAGGTATGCTAAATGTGTACTTTAGGACACTTCTTGGTGGTGGTCAGAAGTTTTTCTCTCTATCAAACCATGGCCTTCAAGTTGGTCACATCCCATCCTGTAGGATCAACTTCGAGCTCAACTGCAAGCTATCAACAATCAAGAGACTGATGTGAGGGAAAGGTCAGAATGGCACTATTGCACATGTGTTCTTTGAACGTGGATTTGTAACGGCACTGAGGATGCTATTTGTACGGAAAGGGGCACTCAGGTAGTGACGCTTTTGCTCTGGACCATGCCAGGCTTGACACAGAGGCAAGCAGTAGGCTGGAGGCATCCTTGACTGCAAAGGAGAAAATCATATCGGAACTGCATGTGGAACTAAGCAATGTAGAAGCTGTCTTGTCAGCAGAACGGGAGCAAAATCTCGCTGAGTTGAATAGGCTCAACACTGCCATCAGAGAGAAGGTACGGACCATGTGATTCTGTTGTAACAGTAAACATTGTTACAGACAGGCTAGGAGCGAGTCAAATAGATTCAGAGCATTACATGTGTATGGATGGTCAGTATCAGAGGACATGGTGTTACAGGATGTGGAGATAGCGGACCTTCAAAAGGAGCTGGTTGACCGTCCAACATCCAAACAGGTTGATGATTTGCGGAAACAGGTCAAGATCTTGCAGGTTCGGTCTCTAGCCTGCTTGAGTTCTGCAGCTCCTACCAGTGCATTTCCATTGTAGCCCCTACATGCTGGTGATGGTGAAATGTTGTGCTTGAGGCTGAGCCAAAAATTGACATCTGAATTGTTGTGAGCTAATTTCTCATCCTTGGTTGACCGTGTTCCCATGCAGGCTGTGGGCTACAATTCTGTTGAAGCAGAAGATTGGGATGCAGCCAACCGTGGGGAGGACATGGGCAAACTTGAAACGTTGTTTCTTGATAAGAATCGGAAGATGGAGCATGAACTCACCAAAGTGAAGGTATCTGTTTTTTTCTGGGAGCTAGCCAGAACACTTTCTTGCTTTTGTCAGCTTGGTTTTTTGCTCTCAAGGTGTTCGAGGTTGAACCTTCAAGGCTTGGTGACTGCACTAAGCACAGTGATGGCCTGCATTGGATAGGTGTAATTGCCTGAGGAGTCATTTACTCAGCTTTTCTTTTGCTCTGGGTAAAATCTTGGAAGTGCACACTTATCACAATGATGGCTTGCATCGAATAGGTGCAACTGTCAGAGAAGTCTGCAGCCGCTGAGACAGCCGAGGCTCTAGTGAGGGAACTTGACCTCAAGGTGGAGGAGCAGAAGAAGTTGATAGCAAGACTCGAGGAGGATATTCTGAAGGTATATGCACCTGTATCTGGAAGGGCATCATGTGTGAAAGTTCGCATATGGTTTTCTGAGACTTTATCCCATACCGTTGCAGCCCGTTGAAGTGTCTGGCGTTTTTGTAGGGTTACAGCTCAACGGAAAAGCGTCCCTCTAGAGTTGATGATTGGGAGATGCTGGATTCAGGGATAACTGATCTCATTGAGGTATGCTTGCACATGAGATGACTTACAAAAACCATGATGATTAGCGACATGAAACATGCTTCACTGGGTCCAGGATCTGTATTGCCCTAAACTCTGGTGCTGGTGGTAAATGTTTGCATGAAGCAGACTGGCTCAGGCAAGCCTGCTGGCGTGGATGAGGACCAAAACTCCATGTTAGAGGTTATTTGCAGTCAGCGTGACAGATTCCGACAGCGGCTGAGACTCGCAGAGGAGGTTAGTTTCCTGTCCTGCTGGCCACACGTTAGATTGCTGTGAGTACTCTGATATGGGACGGGTCATCACACAACACAGGCTGATTCTAAACTGTCTATTTGGATTCGTGTAGGAATTACGCAGTGTCAATGATAAATGCCGCAATCTAGCAGCAGAATTGGCGACAAGCAAAGCAGATAATGTCAAGTTGTATGAGAAAATGCGTTACGTTCAAGACTACACACAGGATCGTCCTCAAATTCGTGGCCTGAAGAAGGTGAGCCATCAGTTTAGCACGTGCTTTTGAATTAGGTTAGTATGCCTCGTGATGGTTCTCTGGTCTGTGTCCCATGTGCCTAAGAACGACTGGGCTGTTACTTCAAGATACTTAGTCTTCATGTTGATCGCCACATAATTTGAAGCAGAGGGGAGATGATTTAGAAGGTGGACTGGCATCCGATGTGGAATCAAAGTATAAGAAGATATATGAAGATGACATCAACCCCTTCACTCAGTTCTCAAAGAAGGTAATCTTGTTCCACTGCTCGACTCCAAGTTTACCTGCTGTAGTGGTTATGATCTGTTTTCTCCCCATTAGAGGAAGGGTTTCTATACAGGCCACATATCTGAACTTGTGAGCACCCGTCAACAGGAGAAAGAACGGAGATACAAGGAGCTGGGGTTGAGTGACAAAATCACGCTGACAAGCGGACGCTTTCTGCTTGGAAATAAGTAACTTTTTTGGCCTATTTGAATCATCTGTTTTGAGGTTGTTTGCGGATATCGAGGATCTCAGCTTTTACACGACATTTACTTCTTTCAACAATCTGCTTTGCTTCAAGTGTGGTTATGGTCGTGTCTTACGGTATCAGCTAATTCCTGTCACAGGTATGCTAGGACATTCATTTTCTTCTATTCCATTGCTCTTCATTTGCTGGTATTCTCGAGTTTGTACAGCTACTCCGCCCTGAGCTATCACAAGTAAGGACTATTCGGATTCATCTCTCTTAGGTTCCTCTTGGTCACTGTTTCCGTTAACCGTTGAGAGTTGAAAATGAATCGCAGGGTGGTTGAGGATTCCATGCATCAAATATACAAGCCTGGAAATTTCACGTCCGACTAATCCGCTAAAATTCCGAGGAAGGGCCATCAAAGTTGCGAATCGCAATTCTTGCATAGCTGAAGGTCTTATGACGCCGCCGGCGAGTTACAGGCTGTGAAGGAAGACACTGGCTGTGCCGGTCATGTTACCTGGGACCCTTCAGTGGATGACCTTCCCGATTGATGGGTTTATCGTAGCTGCATTGCAGCAATGTACATTCAGCTCTCTGAAATGCTTTCGATATTAGTCTATAGGTGACTTGTAATCAGTCACACATACACATTAGACGGTAGGGAAGACAAACACGTGTTTATCATTGTACATGGCCCCGAATCTCTGTTATGCAAGACTCTTGAGGGCTGGTCTGAAGTGAAAAGACGCCGAAACAAGCGTCACTGCCGACTCCATTTATGTACACTGTTCAGTTTGATTTGCTGAGCTCCTAAGATTTACACTTTCCCGTTGCAGTGACCAAGATCTGCGCAAAGAAGAGGAGGGCAAAGCAAGCTCTGCTGTATGCACAAGACAAAATTGGAATACCAACCAGTAGCACATCAAAAGGATCGATTAGCAGATCTGAGGTGAGGCAGGGATCTCCCTGCTTGCTGGGTTGCATCGATGCAAATCTCTCCCAGATTCTGCTCCTTCCTGCCATTGCCTCCCTTGGGAGTCCTGTGCAGAGCTCCGTAGCGCAGAGTGAGCAGCAGCGACACCAAGGTGATGCCATCCGCAGAGTGGCTGCACTGCGTGCAGAAAGCATGGGAGTGAAAGCTGCTCACAGCCCATGTGGTTGAGGATGGAGGTTTGCAAGAGAAGCTGCAGGGACAGGAGGGAGTGGCGTTGAGGAACTTGAGCGAGCATGTGGAATTGCTTCCCACAGACCATCCCTTGGACAGTACGCACTCGGTGTAGTAGGTGGCTGCCGTGAGGAACATCTCTGCCACGAACTTGGGCGCCATGGCCGGCGATGGCGGCTGGCCGCAGCTGGTGCAGAATGCGTGGCGGAACTGGAAGCTGAGAGCCCAGCAGGTCCGCGCCGAAGCCTGCTCCCCGCCGAGGCTGCTCCTTGCGCAGTGCTCGCACTTGGTTCTGGGGTCGTCGTCCGTCCTGGTGATGAGCACGAGCTTGGCGGGATCGGCGAGCTCGGGCGGCAGGTCCGGCAGGTCCGCGGACGGGAAGCGATGGTGGTTCCTGTGCGGGCTCGCGTTGGGCGAGGAGGAGGAGCTGGAGGAGACGGAATGGCTAGGGCTGGAGGACGGCGTGGTGTTCCTGGAGCTCCTCTTCCCTGCTCCGGCTGCGGCTGCGGCTGCAGCCGCTCCTGGCAACGACGGTGCAGGCGCAGCGCGAGGCTCCGGCACCTCCACGCCGTAGAATTCCAGCTCCTTCCTCAATCTGAACATATCCGCATCCGGCATAGCCGGCACAGCCTCCCAGCTCCTATATCTGAGTACGCGCAGCACGTTTTGGAACACAGCCTCCTCGCAATCCACCACCACGTCCTGTGCTCGCCTGTCGCACAAGGGCCTGAAGTAGGAGGCGTTCCTGAGCGTGTCCACGCTCACGGTGTACGCCGCCCTGCTGGCCCCGACATGCAATGTCACATCCCCTTGCGAATGCCTGGCACTGCCTCTCGCCTGCTGCTGATCCGGCTGCGCATCCGCCATATCCCTCCTCGAGCTCGCCTTCGGCTGCTCATGCTCCAACGCCTGCTGCTGCTGCTGCTGCTGCTGCTTCTGCTGCTCCTGCTTTTGCTTCTGCTGCTGCTGCTGTTGCTGTTGGTGCTGCTGCTGCTGTTGCTTCTGCTGCTGCTGCTGCTGTTGCTGTTGCTGCTGTTGTTGCTGCTGCTGCTGCTGTTGCTGCTGATGCTGCTGCTGCGACTCAGAGCCCAGGTGCATCCGGGGCACGTGCTCCTCGAACGCAATGGGAGGAGCGTAGCTCCGCATGAGAAGCGGGTGCATCCCCTTGCGCCCGGCGGACAAGGAAACGGGAGCCTCCATCAACTTCACTGCCATGGGCTCTTCCGATCGCGGGGGCATTCTCCTCACACCATGGAATGCCGACGGGCTAGACTAGACTGGGAGCGACTGACTGCAACAGTTTTCTGTCAGGCACGCAAAGACAAGACAAGAGAAGGATTTGAAGAAAGCAACGACGCAAGGAAGGGAGCAAGCAATGAGAGAAGAAACGAGACTTTAGTCACACAAGAAGGTACAAGAATGAAGTCAGGCCCCGCTTGAGCACAGGAATGCGCCAATGCGCCGATGGGCATGCCAATGCGAGAGGGTGGGGGAACAGAGCCCAGGGAGAGATTGACATGCCAATGCGAGAGAGTGGGGGAAGAGGGAGAGAAGGAGAGATATACAGCAGGTTTGCAGCGGGAAGAGCCTTCCCCAGCTCCAAGAGCCGTCTGCCCCTTTCTCTCTCCGCCTCTCGTGCGGTGTCTGCTACAAAGCCCAATGGCAGCGCCAAGTGCCTCGAATAGACCAGCAAGCACTGTGGAGACGCACGCACATCGATCAATCTATGTATCCAAACATGTCAAGTGACTCCCTACTGCCACAGCAGGCCAGAGGAGTGCGTGGAGGAAAGGGGGACTCATGAGCTCCATGAGAGTTAGATGAAGGTCTCTGGAAGCGACGCTGTGAGACGATGACAGCATTCAAGGCCTCCCACAAGACGAAGAAGGGAAGGAAGTCGACCTGATGCCTGGAATCTGGGCCATGCGCTTAACCGCGAGACGTTTACCTCCAGAAGGAGCAGGATGCGAAACCGACTGTACTAGTACTAGAGGCGCCGAGCAAAAGCAAAACTTGTCAGGTTACTTAGGGATCATCGGCAACGAATTGCAGTGAGACCTAATAGAGGTGGCAGATTCCTGGCTCCGATCTATCTAGAATTGAAACCTGGCAGCCGCTAATTGTGAAACGGCCCAACTCGCCCAATCACAGTCTTGTACCAGGCTTCACGATTCACGGATCACCGGCCTTCCCTTCGTCACCTTGTACGCAAGCTGAAAACATAGAAACGCTTCGAGGTATGTGTTTTTACCAGTCTCGGAGCTCATCGCCAAAAAAATCCGTCGTCTTGAAGTCGTAAACGTCCAGGGGGAACGGATTTTTCAGTGTGCAGCTCGAGCTCAGTTGTTGGTAGAGCGCAGGGCTCTTAGCCTTGCGATCGGGGGTTCGAATCCCACGGGTGCTCTCGCAGACCAAGCAGCAATTTGTCATTTCGTGCGGAAGGTGTGGCTGAGTTGTAAGCTGTGTTATGTATGTGGTTTCACGTGGGTAGCAATGTAGGTAGACTAGGTAGGTGGGTAGCTTGGGGCTGGAATCTTCGCTCGTTGTTGGGCTTGCCAAAAACGCACCTTCCACAGCGCCGACAGAACGGCATTCGGCAGGAGACGGAACGGCGTCCGGGAACAGTCGGGCACGCCAAAGGCCTTTAAAGGCAAGGGAAACCGAGGGCACGGAATCTGGCAGCAGCGCGAATCATGAGCCCAGAGGCCAGAGGCCAGAGCCCAGGGGAGCCAACAAGCAGTTTGGCTGCACCTTGCTGCCTGCCGGGTGCCGGCCGTTCATACAAAATGGGGGAAGCGGGGAGGATTCCAGGAACCATCGGCTGGGGCCCAGCGCGTGTCAGGAACAGAAGAGCAGCAGCAGGCTAGAGGTTAGGACGCAGTGGTCTCGGGATACGCGTGCCATCCTTGCTTGCTTCCTTGCTTGCTTCCTTCCGTCCTTCCTCCCCCTTCCTTGCCGCTTCCGAAACCCCGGGCGGGGCGCCACAACTTGGCCTCGTCATCCCCTCGTTGCTTTGTCGGACGAGGGACTGGACGGTGTTAAAGGCTAAAGCCCCTGCGAGGGTGCCTGTCTGTTTCGCAATGCGCCCATGTATCCGTCTTTACAGTCTGTCACCCCCCCCTGTGGGCCGGACACCCGGCTCGTGGGTCATCGGTGATGGAAACAATGCCAATGCCAATGCCAGAGCCGATGCCGATGCCATGCATGAGTCATGACAGGCACACTTTTACTGCCTCGCATGTGTGTACCCAGCTCGCTGCTCGCCCGGTCATAACAAGCAACAATGCATCTCCAGAACCTGCACCCACGCTCGCCCACATTTCCTTCACCTGAATGTACGTGCTTATCTATCAAGCGGGGCATGCCGCATCCATGACCTGCCTCTCGCTCCTCGCACGCCACTCTTCTGCCATATGTGCACTCTGGCTGTTGGCTGGAGATCACCTCCCACCATACTGAGTTAGTACTATGCCTTTTTGTGCAAACCCACGAGTTTCTTTTTCAATTGTAAAGCATCTATCTACACATGCTTATGTATTTTGTATGGCTCATTTCGCCTAATGGATAAGGCATTTCACTTCTAGTGCGGGCATTGTACATAGGTTCCAACCCTCTAAGAGCGAGGCATTTAAGCATCTTACTTTCAGTTAGGGCATTCTGGGTTCGAATCCCATTTCACTTTTAGTCAAGGCATTTTGGGTTCGGATCCCAATTCACTTTTAGTCAGGGCATTTTGGGTTCGTATCCCTTTTCACTTCTAGTCAAGGCATTTTGGGTTTGGGTTAGTATCCCATTTCACTTTTAGTCGTGGTATTCTGGGTTTGAATCCTATTTCACTTTTAGTCTGGGCATTTTGCGTTCAAATCCCACAGGAGTGTTGTAATTTTAGCATTGTTCGAAGACAAGGTTGAAATTGTAATTTTAATGTCAAAATTTTATTTTTCTTGTGGAATAGCTAAGGATATATATTTTCATGTCCAAAATGCTAAGGTCTATATGTTAATGGTCAAAAAATGCTCTTCAACCATCTTCTCATAAACAACCACAAGCATTTTCCTCCGATAACATATACACCTTACCTCTGTTTGCAGGTAGTCTAGACATGTTGAGTAGATTTTAAATATCTATTCACTATTAAAGACGTCTCAATTGGATTGAACCCAAGCCTTTGTTGAACCTAAGTCCTCAATGTATTCTTATGGAGGGTACCAGAAACTACTTTAAGTGGCTCAAACCTCGACTTCATATGAACACTAGTCCCCAAGAAGTTATCCAGGAAATGTTTTACTAGCTATACATTCCTATTCATCTTGTGCCTCCTTGCATCTTGTAAAGATAGGTTCATATCATTGTACTTAGTACCATCAAGTACGGCCCAATTTCAAGAACATTAGGGATAATCGGAATATCTTACACCATCTCAAGCCCGGCTCCTAATTAATTCTTTATAGAAATAAAATGAGATTTGTTTCTTTGCGTTGTTAGGATTATGTATCAAAAAAAATATGGCAGGATTAGTTTCCTCCAATCAATATGAGAAATAGGATTAGTCTTCACCAATACCTTCTTGACCGTATGACCAAACCATATGAACCTACTATTAATGTCCTAGCATGACCATTCTTCTATTACATTGTTATGCGAATGTAACTAGGTAAGTGCTAGTTAGTATACATATCTTCTTTCATGTCTAGGAGTCCTCAAGCATAGCCCTTTAGGTCGTTTGGCAATTCTGTTTTTTGGTTGCTTCTTTCTTTATTTCTGAAGATGGAAATTTTCTTTGCGAGATTTTCTCCAAGGTTGATGCTCTTTTCCGCAAGAACTTTTTGGAGTTTTTCTAACGAGCCTCTTGCTTGAAGAACACTTTTCATATCTTGGTACATATGTTGCAATTGAGATGTTGTAAAGGATTTTTCCTCCTTTATTTCTCTGAACAAATACTTGAAAGTTATTACCTACATGATATTCTTGCATGTTCATCACGTAATCATGATTTTATTGTAACCTTATCTCAGCCTCTAGTGCATGATTTCGTGTCATTGTAGCTTTCAATTTGTCTTCGGCGCTTTCTAGTACATTTATCAAAAAAGCTTGTGGCTGTTGTGTGAAATGTTTCATTCGCCCCTTTTGTGGTACCTAAGTATTTCCAAGAAGAAATGCATAACATTAACATCAGTATGAGTTATATAGAGAGACAGTTACACCAAAATACATGCATACATGCACATACATAATACAAATGCATAAATATACATGAAAGTAGATGTACATGAACACAAGACATAAAAAATATACCTCGTCCTGCTTTTCTTGAATTTGTTGTTGAAGCTTCCGATTCTCTTTTTCCAAGGACTCTAGTTTTATCATTAACATTTGATTTTGGTGTGCTTGGTCACCTAAGCAAGACATTGATGATTTGTGGTTTTATTCAAGTAATTTCAAAACTATTATAATCATGTCTTAACATGAAATACAGGTGTCATAATCTTTGCGACAATGGTAACTTACTTACCATGCCCACCCATCCACTCTGGCTGCTTTCTAATGGTGTGCTCCAGATCCTTGTGCTTTTGAGTCAAGGTCTGTAAACATTTGTCATCAGTACATATATATCTCCATATTATGTTCAAACAAAAAGTTGTTAGCATACAATACCTTTACTTCATCAAGGAGAGCTTCAATTTCAAGAATTTTTTGTGCAAGCAATGTTTTAGTCTCCTCTAACAAAGAATCTCGTTTATCCAATTGGACTTGTTGTTTTTTTATTTCAGTTTGTGATTCGACATACATGTTATCTTTCATTTCTTGTAGCTCCTTATACCTTTATTAAAATAAAAATACTATACATTTATATTTCACTATGTGTAACAAATGGAAGAAAATAATGACATGGATTAGAAACGATAATTACTTGGAAAGTAGTTCTTCATAGGCTATTTTTGTAGCTTTCAAATCAATATTTGCTTTGTGCACATCTAGAATTGCAAGATCTTTTGCTTCATTACATGCTCTGAAAAAGACATGCACTAAGATATGTAAGATAAAATGTTTTTGTTTGCATTATTTCTTAAATTTTTAGTCTGAAATGTAGTCTTTTCTCAGACCTTTGTTACCTAATTTCATGTGTCATTTGTGCACTAAGTTTGTTTTGCATTTTGAGCAATTCTTCTTTTTCATGTTCTTGTACTTTTAATATCTCTTCCTGTACAGAAAAGAAAATGGAGACTTTATAGAAACAAAACGAGATTGGAAATCTCATCTACCCCATGTTTTGAAAGCATCTTCATTTTTTTTCATTGAAATGATATTTTATTAAAATTAAAATTAAAACTATTATCTATACATGAAAAAAAAAATTGTAGTCACCTTCAACCGTTGTTCTTGCGCCACTTGACAATCATGTGAATCTTTTGAGAATTGATCACGGAGCTCATTATATGCTTTCTCAAGTTCATATATTTTTTCTAAATGGCGAGTGTTTTGGTTCTTTTCCTTCTTCACGTTATCTTCAAGTGTCCTATTCTCTTTTAATAAATAGTTCTACGAGATAATATTTATCCAAGAGTAAAACCTTTGGACACCCTTAGTATTGCATAAAAGCTCCATGTGATTGCCTTTTCCACTATATTACCTTATCCATTTGAAGAAGCTCCAGTGCATGTTGTTTATCTCTTAAAATATCTTGGAAATGTTGTTTTTGATTGTCTAGATCTTTTTCTCTATCTGCAAGTATTTGCCCTTTTTGCTCAATGCTTTGAGCTACCTTTTCATATTGATCCAATTTTTCTCGCACCTATAGTATGCATGTCTAATTGTCAACGCTAATTTTAACTAAGAAATATATTACAAGTTGTTCCAAGTTGCACCAAGTTACTCAATAATTTAAATATAATATAAGTATTCATAAGTACCTCATCATAAAGAGCACCTTTAGCTGAGAGAACCTCGATCTGTACAAGCGCCTCTCGAGCCTCAGCTTCCAACCTTTCATTTCGAGCTGCAATCGCTCGGATGTCTTCATCAAGTTCTTTCTTCTCAGAAGCATGTGTGCTTGATAATCTTTGACATTCTCTTTTTAAATGTTGTACCTCGTTGTTTGCTCTCGTAAGCGCTTCCCTATAAAATCCTTATCTGATGACTACCCAAAGTGATAAGCAATCAATTAAGCTTACAGTCCTCAGCATTATACGATTTTATAAACAAAAGTAATTGATTTCCTCTTATTTCTATTCACCTCGAAGTATCTCTTTCTTTCCGTGTTATTTCATACTCCTCGCGATGTTTTTGCATTCTTTCATAGGCAAGAAGTAAGATGTGGTCTCTAACACTGCGTTGATCCTCTGGAACCCCTGAAATTTCTGCATACCTACATTCCAAGAAAAATATTCTATCATTAATGTAAATTTTTTCTCATACTAAGGTTTGTATGAAGCTCACATATTTTTCTGACGAATTGAAATCATGTAGAGCAATCTTTAGTGAATAAATATATGATCATACAAAGGTTCGTCTGAAGCTTACACATTTTCAGACACATTGAAATCATGTAGAGCATTCTTAAGTGACTTGAGTTGCCATTCTAAAGCTGGTACTTCTGTCTCTATCTGCAATACCTTGCTCCTATCATTATTCCCTTTCAATTTGAAGATTATGTGTGTCCCCACATATTTTATATTTTATTATCCTCTTATTGTCATGTACTATATTATATACCTTATTTTGTCTTTCTTTCAATTCAGCCATATCTTCTTTTGCTTGATGCTCCAATTGGTAAATCTGGTCCTCCATTCTATTACAAATCCATACCATAAAATTTAGATAAAAAATGTCCAAACGAATACATGAGTAACATACCTAACACATTCCACCAAACTTACAAGCATACCGTTGAATGTAGTTTGATGTTTGAGCATCTTGTTGCAGCTTTTCTTGTACAAGCCTACTTATCTCAGCTTCTAATGTGGCTACATGTACACGACTATCACCCAACTGTTGAACCAATCTTTCAACTTCATCTTGAAATATAGCCCCTATAGAAACATCCTTCCCATTGTCAAAAAGCTAAACTTCGAAGTGTGGGGCCAAGCCCCAAGCACGCTGTGAGAGAGTCAAGCACCAAGCACAAAGTGGAAGCTCGAAGCACACTTGGGTGAGAGTAAGGGCCTGAGCAAAAAGCCTCGAGCACAAAGGAATAAGCACAAAGCCCAATGCACACAACGAGGGAGGGACTGAGAGCCCGAGCAGCCCAGAGCACAAAGGAATAAGCACAAAGGCCAATGCACACCAGAGGGAGTGAGAGCCCGAGCAGGGTGCAAGGTAGTAAGAGCCCCAAGCACCCCAAGAGAGACTAAAAGGCTCAAGCACAAAGTTGGGAGTGCAAGCACATGGGAAGAGAGTACAACTTGTGGCTTTGCTGGTAGTGGGTGTGGTCGAGCAATCGGATGCTTCTTCGATTGTAGACGAGAGACCCATGGAGATAAAGCTCGCTCCACTGTCCCACTCGGAGTCACACAAAGCGCACGCGCAAGGTGGGTGATATTTCATGAGTCATACTTCCCGTTTGAGAGTTGTACGGTATTTAGGGCATGCGGGGCTTCCGTGTGCAGGCTGCCGCGGATAAGGACGCGAGCAATTAAGCATGCGGCCGAATGCGGCCCAGGCCGGGGCACGTGGCGAGCAATAGGGACAGGATGGGGCCCAGCCCACGTCTCGATCGTTCAAAATCGCAGAGGCCCCAAACGCGGGCGGAGGGTTGAGGTGCGCCACCACCTCCCTCACACCTTCCTGCTTTCGATTCTCGGGCTGCTGTGTATCTTTTCGAGGACTAAAATATTCTTTGTTCTCTCCATAGGCGAGAGGCTCGCGTTCTTCCTCGGCATTTGTGTAACTGTAAGAAAACGAGTGCCAAAGGTGAAAGGTGAAGACAAGCGAGAAGCATGGTGGAAGGTTCTAGCGGGCAAGTGTGTTGCTATGTCAGACTTGACAGCTCCAACAACTTCAGGCAAGTACAAAGCAGCAGGATGAACGGAGCAACCTAGAGATATGAGAGGCCGCCTCTGGAGTCGGATCCGGACGTTGAAAAGCTGCAGCCATGGCAGGTCATCAGTAGATACACGCTTGGAGACTGCGGGCACTGTGACTGTGGGGGAAGGAAGAGCGCAGAGCCAGAGCCAGAACCGGAGCTTGTTTCCTTCGCTTGCATCGCTTCTCCAGTGTAGACAAGTCTGCAGAGGCACAGAACGGCTTACATATTCACGTTTACAAAGGGTGCGAATGACATCTAGCTAGAGTGTAACGGCGAAGGGAGAGGCCGTTGGTCGGCAATGGCATGCAACTGTTCACCTGCCACATGATTACACGTGGACATGCCATGGAATTTGGGGCCTTCCAATAGCCTTGATACAAATGTGAATCCGCTGCCACAGAACACTCTACACTGGTAATGCGTCCCTGTAGTGCAGGGAAGAGGCACTGTGTGTGGAATCTCTTGGTCATCAGTTGTGCCCAATCCTAGCTGGCCGTGCTCTCCCCAGCCCCACAGCTTGACTTCGCCGGAGTCTGTATCGGAGATGGAAGTTAGCGAAGAAGTTGCACTTCGCACAGGAGGATGTGGGTGGTGGGAAAATAAGTCATGTGAGCTCACCCAGAACAGCAGCCGAATGTTCAGCTCCTGCAGATATCCAAGTCGCCCGCCCCCCAAGTCCCTGAACCCGGTAGAAGTGGAGGCGGCATGTCCAGACCGGCACATGGTGCGGTGCTCCGCTGCTTTCTGTGACGTCTTGTAGTGGCCTGTGAGGTGAGGAGTCGCGGAAGAGCTCTTGAGAACCAAGCTGCCCTCGCTGGTTGCTCCCCCATGACAGAACCTGACCATCCTCTGCAGCAAGCAACAGCAAGTTGCGTACACACAGAAAAGTGAGCCTTGACGTTTCCTGTGCTGGAGACGGGAAGGGTGGCTAGGGCAGACCTAACAGCCCGAGCCCGTGGCTCCAGCCCAGTGCGACTTGAGTGAAGCGGACATCACCGGTTGCCTTGGCGGGGAGAGGCATGTCAGGAGAAGGCCCGTAGCCTCTGCCCCAAACAAACAGAACGCCAGATTCTGCAAAACGGCAGGGCAGAAGACTAAGCGCATGTAGCAAGGGCCTCCAAGCCATGAACAGAGAGGCTAACGGGGGCGTACCAGTGAGGGCCGCACTGCGATGGCCATTGGCTGCCACAGCGCAAATCCTGTCTCGGTCATGAAAACGGAGTTTACGGGGAAGGCATAGCCGAGCAACCTCCTTGGCACGCACTTGCCAGTTGCCCAGGTCTTGCTCCTGCGCGTGGGGGTCCGAGAAAGGGAAAAGCCCTAGCTGGCCATGCCTGCATGCTCCGAATGCGAACACGGCTGCTTCGTCTCCAGCCGCCCCTGCTGCCAAGACGAGCGTGTGGCGCATCCCGCAGGCGGCCATGGAAACCGGGACGGAGTCCAAGGAGGCCACTCTGCAGGGCTGCGGGGTGGCCCGGAGATGGCCCAGCCCAAGCTGCCCGAACGTTCCATCTCCGCAAGTGTACAGGGCTCCGCACTCTGAAAGCCAATCCAAGCTCACAAGCTAGTAAAACAGCACAGAACGAGAGGGATAGCGATAGCCAAGCGACGAGGGAGGCACGAACCTGCGACGAAGGCCGTGTGGCTCCATCCGGCTGCAACGCTGCGGATCCTCACTCCCAGAAGACCCGCCACAGGTTTGGGTGCGGCACATGGAGCAGCGCCATTGTCCCGGTCCCCATGTCCCAGCTCCCCGGAATTCCCACGACCCCAGGTCACCACCTGCCCGTTGCCTGAGCCCTAGGCTGTGAGAACGTGAGGCCCACACGCGCTCAGCTCGGGAGCAAACGGTGCAATTCCCGTTGCTGTTGCAAGCCAAACACTCCCTACCGTACCCAGAGCAGCCGCCGCATGACCTCCCCCGCACGCCATCTCCTTCACACGCTGTGCTTCCAAGGCGGGCACGCGTTGAGGGAGGAGCGCGTCCTCCATACCGTCGCACCCCAGTTGCCCATGCGTGCCCGCCCCCCAGCTCCATACCTCCATCCGCCCTTTCGTCTTCACACCAACATTCATCACAACATCTTCCCACTCCTGCGCACCTATGTAGCTGCTAATACTGTGTATAAATCGCGCCCTGCTGTCACTGTTCTGGGCATTCAGTGGCGCGGTATCCGCAACAGCGGTGTGATGTACATATGTGGTGATAATCAAGGAAGGGCTGGTCTCCATTACAAGGCGGTAGTAGAAGAACTTTAAGTTCACTATGGAGATTTCCCCCATGGGACTTGCTTGGTACTTAACAACTTGTACCATGGTGTGCCGGTGTGCCTAAGCTACTTGCACCAAGGGCTTCCACTCCCTCTAGGCACCCCATCTAAGTACCTATCTAAGCTCAGGATGCTTAATCACGGCGTTCTTATAGGACGCCGTGATTGAGTTCATTAGGTCTGTCAGGGCTTTGTGCTATGCCCTAGGCGGGCCTCGATTCCTAGCGGTGTGCTCATCACCTACATACAGTTCGTGCACATCGCCATGGCGGGAGGAAGGTCTTCATAGTATAGTAATGGAAGCATGGACGCGTGCAAACTTTTCCAGATACATGAGACAGAGCATCTGATAATTATCATGTTGAGCACTTCGTTATCCAAATTTCTTTCAAACCGGTTACCGGATTCCATTACCGGTTATTAGCAGGACGAGGGAAATAGGTGGTTGCATCAGTCCCTGCCGGTAGACAGGTAGGTAGTTCAATCTACAAGTTCCCGCAGATAACACTCTCTACTGTACAGTTCCATCATACATACTACCAAAATATAGATAATGAACCCAAAATTGTAGAGCCAACGCAGACTGCATTGATAAATACTCAGCAATCCAACTTCGCGTCAAACCGTCCAACATAGACCGTCGTCATCGAGAAGGTGCCATCTGTAATAAGAGGGAGGGAGCACAATTCAGTTCCGCAACTCGCGAGATAAATCCAAGCAAGGAGAATACCAGAGCGTCGGGCGACTTACAAGTAGGACACTCCTAGGTCTTCGTATGGAGTCTGCCAAATTGTCGCTCGCTGTTACTTTGCGCATTCAGTATCATGTCCGGCAGTGACCACCCCCTCAGCTTTCGCTGATGTTGTGCACTTGCCTAGGAAACGCTGTGAGCATTGGGCACCCTAGCAAGAGAAACAAGCAGCGGTTTAGGATGACCTGCAAGAATACAGCATGAGGGGGACAGCATGACAGCGTGAAACTGAGAAATACCGGCATAGTTCTGATAATTCAGGTTGAGACAGTAGGAGATCAGATAGAGGTTTTGCACTGTCAAGCCTGTCACCCAAAGCAGACCTGCAACAGATCAACAAGAAAAAACCAACCATGAAGTAAGAAAGAAAGAAGCAGGATTGCTGAACCACTGAACACCAGGTGAAGTTGCCCAACGAACCGAAGACCACCGTCGTAGAACTTACCCAAGATTTTCATCCAATGACAAGAGCTTGTGGTTCAATCTCATGTCTGCACCGACGTAGCTGACTACAAGAGCACCAGCATCAGGATGAGGCCATATCCTTGAGTTGGCGAACCGCAGTAAGAAAACACCAGGCTTGGGGATGCCGTGAGAGGTTTTCAAAAACGATTCTCCTTCTTCCCTGGAGATCATCCCCTCTATCCACCTTGGATCCTGCATCTCCCACAGAGCTCGCAGCTGCGGCGAGCTAAGGGCAAAAGCGACCGGGAAAATCCAGTGCCATAGCCGATCAAATTCATCAGGGCTCACAAACTCACCACACCCAGCTATTCTTCTCACGAATTCTTTGTCCTGCAATATAGATATTTTAGGTTACCCGTCAGCCTCAATCCTACAATGTATCCGGACAGCTTGCAACAACACCTCCGAAATAGGATAAGACCTTTTCTGTGAACCTCCTGGTGTTGCAGCCAGAGATTTTCAAGAAGCTTTCTTCAACGTGGGTGATAAGATTGACCCACAAGACAGGATGGAAATCTCTTGAAGCCTTTTTCCAAATTTCCCCACCTTCATGTAGTAACTGTCTTGCGATGCGGATCTGGTACCTGATATACAGTACATGGCAGGCAATACACCGAATCAGTTTCAGTATGATGCAAGAAAGACTTGCACATAGATGACAGTTTTCGAAGACATCGAAGAATGGCCCGAATTCCAAATTACCCGTTATGGCGACAACCTGTGTACTCTGACACACGACTAGCAAAGTCGTTAATTTGATGTTCACTCTTGCTCATCAAAGTTTTCCGCAGAAATTGTACTCGACCACACATGCTCAGCAGACAGTAGTGAAACACTAGATAGTCCGAAAATGCTCCATCTGATGCTCCTAAAGCAAGGCCAAATGTTTTTTGCATCCGTGGAATCTCTAACCCTGCACCATTAAGACCATGAACTCCTTCTGTAATAATACCATCCTGCTTTAGACTGTGGCCAAAGCTATCCATAGCTTCCTTTGGCATAGTGTCAGGAGAGATTCCCCCTAACCAGTTGTACCCAGCATTCAATTGGGCTACCATTGAATGTCCCCCTCGGATGACAGGCACCTGCATCTCAATTGTTACAGGGCTGGGAAATCCTCCACCTACAGGCTCGCATGGTCTCTCCATTGCTGACAACCCATTTGCAGTTGGAGGAGCCACTTTGTCAGCTGCAGTACAGAGCCGTTTCAATGGTGGGAGAACACTGCTACCATTCATAGTAGGACCTGCCGCTGCACCGTTTGAGTGGAAATCATTCTTCAGCTTTGAAAAATCAGACAGCTGAGGTTCTTCTATACTTGGAGAGAGGCCACTTTCCGCAGGGGCAATTGCAGGGCTCTGTCTTTTCCAAGTAACTGTTGGGTGGCGATGGTTCCGATTCCGTGACACACATCTGATCGGCCTCGAGAATGTTCGCAGGAAGGGGTATTTGGGTGTGTTCAGAGAGTCAAAACAAACCCGGAATAGCCGATTGTCGCACTTGGATGAGAGCTGTCACCACAGGATGCAACAGATTTAACAGAAAATTACCGGAATACAAGCAATGTGTTCCTACAAGTTCCATATGTCTCAGCAACTCTAGTTCATGAGAGAATTTTGAAGACCTGATAAGTTTTTCTACATGGATCATGCAATGAGATTGCTAACCTGAGATATTTTCAGCTTGAAAGATGCACGGCCATGAACGAGCTTTATGGGACGTTCAGTGGATGGGAATTCAACACCATCAAAAGTAGTCAGCAGAGGTGCTTCAGAGTCATCTTTTGGTTTTTCTACTGGAGACCCTGAGTCTGCATATACAAGAAGTGCAACAAGCTGCCACCATACAATAGGCTATAAGTTGGCAGTACACAAGGTGTAACCTCAGGAAGAGAAGAGCTCCAAACCTGGGTACTAGAATCTATAAATGACGCTCATGGAAAGGAAAGGTACCTCCATGTCCTTGTGGATTGAGCGACCCAATGCATCCAGCAATGCTACATCAAGAGCAAAATTACGGCGACAGGAGGCCTGCAGGTATGATGGAGCATGTCTTCATAAGACTAGGTTGAGAAAGTAAATCGGATTTGAAATTTCCACACAAGAAACCTCAGGTTATTGGCAACTGGCGACTAACCTTTCCTCCTACCACACTCCATACTCCATCTCCTCCTTCCTCCACTTCATTATCATCAGAAGCGCCACTTGAGCCATCCAGCATCAGTTCCAGTGGCGGATTCTGTTGATCATAATTATGCTCATGAGCACCACAGCTGGACCAAGTTCCACTTTCTAAAGGTCTCCAAACAGCACGTCAATAATAGCCTCAACAGTTACCTTGACATAATGATTTGTCACTGTTGGCTGGGGAAGTAGACGCACATAGTGTGCATAAGCCTGCACACTATTCGCATAAGCAGGGCCATCCCCACCATACAGGTGCAAAGGCAGCACCTCACTTTCGTCCTGAAGGGGAGATGCAAGTGCCTTCTCACCAACTACCACTCCATCCATGTGAAGACGGGCAACATCTGTGGCCACCTGCTCATAAACACAAGGACAGCTTTTGACAAACCCCCTCCCCGTTTACACTGCAGTTTACATGAAGACCAAGACAACCACATCACAGACCTCCTTCAAGCAATCAGTGGAAGCACGAAAGAGACTCAGGGCTGCAGTGAAGAGATCGAAGGTGAAGAGATAGAAGGCAGGCACACCTCGCATCCAAAGTGAACCCACTTTTCCAGAGGAAATGGTTTGTCTGATGTCACAATGTCTGTGATTCCAGCTTCAGGAAGCTGTGCACATGCTGGCGGAGGCAAGGGACACAGATTCACCTTCCTGTCAGTGTCGAATGTGAGAAATGGAACGGACAATTCTGAACCCTCCCGACTCTGTCACAGTGCCACCCTCCGTTAGGACAGATCAGACATTGACATCAAATGGAATTTCATTGGGTTCAATGAGAGTGCAGCAACGAGATACAAACCTGTCTGATCAAAATACCCGGTTTACTGCTCTTCAGCACGTAAATCCAAAAGCAAAGAGTAAAGCTGACTTTCTCCTCCTTAGTCCCCTTAACAGCTACGGACAGCTTCTCCAAGGGCAAGTAGTCATCATCACCGAAAATGGCTCCACTTTTACCTCCGGCCTTGATGGACCCCATCGCTCTAGCTACAAACTTAAATCATAGGTGTAGAATGCCCTAGACAACATCTTACAAAGACGATCGATAACGTCTGTCGTGTCCTAAAACCCTCTCAACCGATCATAGGCGGAACAGCATGTTCTAGGTTATCCTTGCACGAGAAAAGGAACGAAACAGCCTTGATTCCATGGCCGCCTCCTGCACCGGAAGTAACAAAACACAGTGACACGGTCAGCCAGGTACCTCGTCCCACCCTCACCAGCTTAGTACATCCAACATATCCACTACCACGCACCAATTCACAAAGAAGGCGGGCTTGAACCCTGTCTGAAACGCATGAGGAGCAGCTGCAGTCCCAGCTAGCCAACGATCACACCAAGGAACAGACAATACAGCGCCAAGCCGAGCCCGGATCACACAGTCACTTCTTGTCCCCCGACAGACACAAGAAAGGCGACAGCGCACCCCGGCAATCGAGCCTCAGTTCAAGAACCAACTCTCACCACTCCATTCTTGCCTGCCACTCACGAGCTTGCACTCATTTCCCCAGAGCCGGGAGCGCCGATCTTGCAAAATCCGCAATCTTTCCATCCATCATCCAGCAAAAAGCACGAACACTCCGGTCCAACAGACACAGGCAGTCCTCTCCGGGGAGCTCCCAATCTAGCAATCTTGCTCCCACACCGCACCAGGCACACGAACATTCCGGAATTGCGCGGGCCCCGAGCGGCGCCAGGCCCCAGGCGGCGGCCCGGGGGCCTCCACACGAAGGCTGACACACCGGCGGACAAGCCGGCTGGAATTCCAGTCTCGCTTCACAGTCACGGCAAGCCAGCCACACCCGGAGAGCGGAGGCCGCAGCCGGCGCAGGAATTTCACAGCACCGCAGCAGCAGCTGCTCCACTGCCGCAATTCCCCGGGTGCGCCACAAGAAGCAGCCAGAATCCATGCGTACCTGGAAAGAAGCGCGAGCAGCAGCGCAGCGCAGACTCCACAGGCAGGCCGCGCAGCGCGGCTCGATGCCAAGGCCGATGCAGTCGCAGATGCCGCCGCCGCAGCAGCAGCCCCTTCCTCGACCCGCTCCTGGTGCGCACAGGCAGCCAGGCAGGCTGTTGCGTCAGGGAAGCTGGAGAAGCCAGGCAAGGGAAGCAAGGGAAGAGGGGGACTAGACAGGCCTGTCACGGCCTTGTGGCTTTGAGCTACATGCCCCATGCCATTCCATTTTCGCACCAATATACCAAGATACCACCATAAGAAATTACAAATATTTTCCATCTCTCCTTCACTTCACCTTCCTTCCTCTTCAACTTACGGGGCCATACATACAATTTTGTCACCTAGTTTTCTGATGTCATGTAGCACCTCCCTCCCACATCACACATTACGTTCCTCCTTAGTTTCTTGTATGTTTCAACTTCATTCCTACTCCAAATTTCTTCTAAGATTGTCCTTAGGAATAGCATGCAAGATAGAAGAGGTTGTTCAACTTCATTCCTAGTCCAAGTTTCTTCTAAGATGTCCTTAGGAGTACCATCAAAGGCAGAAGATGTTGCATTCAGGACTCTCTTCTAACCAAGATTGATTGATTGGCATGGAGTTCGATTGATTGATTGATTGAAAAACTCTCAAGCTTTAGGTCGGGTGGGAGATAGATTTTAACATAATTTTGTACTTGTTGGTGTTCGATTCCATAGAGGATTGAGTTTGTTGGGTTGTAGCCATATTCCAAAGCCCATCGGATATCATCACGCCCGGATGTTGGACCAAGTCCATGTACCTGGTACTGGGTAGTGGGTACTGTGTTGTGTAAGAAAATGGGGAGTGAGGTGAAGAGCCGGGTAAACCGTTGGGGCCAACTGCTGCGCTGCGCCTGTCCGGCAAACGTGAACCGGCGCCGGCGGCGGTATGGTGTTTCGCCGAAGTGGAGTGGCGGAATGACGTGGGATTAGCTTAAGGCCTGAGGCATGATAATGATGGCCATTTGCCTGTTTCTTGGACGCATGGACATGGGTCCATCATTGCCGATCCTAACCGCCTTCCCACCTCGGGACAAACGGAACGAGTATACTGTCTATGGCATGTTAGAAATTTTGTCCTGTGGTTTTAGGCCATGGCATGTCCAAGTCTGCGGCTTGTGGCGGCACCGGCCGTTATCCGCAGACGGCAGTTAGGTCTGCGTGGAGCGGGATAGAATTTGTCCGCGAGTGTGAAAGGGGAAGTTATCGAGCGCGGTCTTTTTGTTCCGAGGCCGTGGAGCTGCGGCCGGGTGAGGACATGGCGCAGATGTAGGCGAGCGTGGAGAGCATGGGGAGCGCGCAAGCGGAGAAGCTGCCGTGCAGGGAGAAGGCGGTGCTTAAGGGGCATGAAGGGGCCGTGCTCGCAGTCCGGTTCAACAAGGATGGGAATTACTGTCTCAGCTGCGGGAAGGATCGGTTGCTGCGGCTGTGGAATCCTAGCAAGAGCCTCCTGATAAAGAAGTACTCGGGCCATGCCAGGGAGGTTCGCGATGTGGCCACTTCCAGGTGTGGATTGCGTGCTTGCTGTGCATTTCGGAGAAGGTAGGGTTTAGGGTTTATGGCGTGCTCAAAGGTGTGGGATTTGGGGTTTGCAGTGATAATGCCAAGTTAACGTCCTGCGGAGGGGATCGCCAGATCTTCTTCTGGGACGTTGCGACAGGGAGGATTATACGCAAGTTTCGTGGCCATGATAGTGAGGTTTGCATGCTTTCTTTGCAAAGTTGTGAATTTGTGCGTAGAAGAGCGGCAGGGTGTTGGTCAGCTCATTTTGTGGGTGGGTGCTTCAGGTGAATTCGGTGAAGTTCAATGAGCAAGATGCTGCAATTGTGTCCGGGGGGTACGATCGGACAGTGCGGGCGTGGGACTGTCGATCTAATAGTATGGAGCCCATTCAGGTACTGGATCTGCTGCTATTTGGTGGAGGAGTCATGTTTTATGTTTGTGTCAAAGGGTCAATTTGAGGGCACCATGTGGGTTTTAGCTGATGGAGGCCTTCAAGACGTGGTTTTTGCGAACCTGCTTGACTTGGGAACTTTTTGTGGCAGACTATTGATGCGTTTGGCGACAGTGTTACATCTGTCGTGCTTACTGCGACAGAGATAATAGCTGGATCGGTAGATGGGAGCGTCCGAACTTACGACATTCGACTGGGCAGGTAGGTAGTGACTCATGCTTATGATGCAGTCAAAGCTTGGTGCAGTTTTCTTTCAACCATGACGTCCCTCATCGGATGTTATGGTGGCGTTCAGGGAGATTGTAGATCAGCTAGGACAGTCTGTGACGAGTGTGGCCCTCTCGCACGACAATAATTGCATCCTTGCAGGCTGCCTTGATTCCAGTCTCAGACTTCTGGACAGGTCAGTGTTTACGTTCCCTCCATCCAGTACAGGGTACGCCTAGCTTTCTTCACCTGTCGCTCAAAAGTATCAGTAGGGAAAGGTCGAAAGCCACATTACGAAGCTTGGAAATCATAAAAAAAGCTGACGGAAGTATGCAATGTGTCTGTCTGGCAGGAGCTCAGGCGAACAGCTGCAGCAGTACAAAGGGCACATGAACAAAGTGAGAACACTGGCATGGGTGGTTGTTCTCGCACTAGAACTGCTTGCTTAGACTCCATGTCTAACAGTTGGATTGTGATGTGTCACCTGCGTGCAGTCGTTCAAGATGGATAGCTGCCTGACCCACACTGATGCTTACGTCGTAAGCGGGTCCGAAGATGGCTCTGTCTACTTTTGGGATTTGGTGGACCCCAAGAACGTAACCACCTTCAAGGCTCATTCTGCTGTGGTAAGCATTTCACTGTCTCAGGCCGTACGTCTTTTCACCTTTCCAGCTTCCGAGCATCACACTTTATTTGACCGCGTGCTCATCTCCCTTGCAGGTTACGAGTGTCAGCTACCATCCGAAAGAGAGCTGCATGTTGACAGCGTCGGTGGATGGAACCATCCGGTTGTGGAAGCCGTGAGGCCAGCCAGCAGCGGTTGCACAAGCAAGAAAGAGTGACAACAGCTCGATAGCTTCCTGCAGAAGTATCTAGCACAAGCATAGATAGAGCAACGGATACAACACAACAAGGAGGTGGATTCATTCCGGACAGATGTGCAACTACCCAGCATTCTCTTGAAAGTTCAAGGCCATCCGGATGTAGCAACTTCACGGATTCTGTACACCGGCCGGGGCTGGGATTCAAAGTAGGTTTTCATACAGATGTCAGCCACTAAGCCCAGGAAGATGCATTGCAGGCCCATGACGAAGAGCTCAAGAGATAATACAAGGCTGGGAAGCACATTCTGGAATGCAGCCCGCCATCCACTCAAGAGAGACGCTGAGTACATAGACACGCCCGCCACAGACGCCGTGCCCATGGATGCAAGCAAGCAGAGGCCTCCAACAAGGCCAATCAGCTGCATCGGCCGGTCCCTGAACTTGGCCCAGAAGCACACAGTGATGAGGTCCAGAAGAACCCGAGGAATCCTTCCCAGGCCATACTTGGAGCTACCAAATGCGCGTCCACTGTGGTTCACTTCCAGCTCGGATATGGCGGCTCCCTCGATGGCAGCCAGAGCCGGAATGTACCTGTGCAATTCACCATACAGCTTGATATTGGCCACGGCACTGGCTCTATACGCCTTTAGGCTGCATCCGTAGTCATGGAGCTTCAAACCTGTGGCAGCACCAATGATCCAGTTGGCTATGGCAGAGGGCAGGTTTCTGCTGAAGAGGTTGTCCTTGCGGCTGCGCCTCCATCCGCACACCAGGTCATATCCTCCATCCTCCCTGGCTGCAGTGCTCACCCGGCCATCCCTGCTGGTGGAGGCCTCTTCCTGGGCGCCGTAGAGAAGGTGGTCCAGCAGCCGGGGGATGTCCTCGGCGTCGTTCTGCAGGTCGCCATCCAGCGTCACCACCAGCTGGCCAGCAGCCAAGTCGAAGCCCGCCGCCATCGCCGCAGTCTGGCCGAAGTTGCGCCGCAGGATGACAGCCCGCAGGTCCAGCCTCTCCGCAGCCATGGCCTTGAGCAGGGTGCCGGAGCCATCTGTAGAGCCGTCGTCCACGCACAGGATCTCGTATGGCACGTCCCGCTTGCGCATCACCTGCCCGACCTTTTCCAGCAGCATTGGCAAGTTGGGCTTCTCGTTGTATACAGGGATGATCACAGAGACCGGCCATTTCTCCGGGACATCACGGGGATGTGGGGCCGGTGCGACTCCTCCGGACATCTCCCGATCGTGGATTCTCTGGGCTGCATGCCTCCGGCCCCATTCTCGGGAGTTTGCAGGGACTTGCGTGTGCCTGTCCGCACACTGCACGAGCCTCTGTTTCCTCGGGAGGGCCGACCCACTGAGATCCTGCCTCCGAAGAGGAAGGAATTTGTGGGCCTGCCAGATGAGAGCAGCAGTAGTCCCCATGTCCGAACTGGAGCTTGAATTTGGGCTACCTGCTGCCCTAGGCTAGTGTTTATATGCTGGTGGAGGTTTCTGCCGACTGTGATGGAGGCGGCCGCGGATGAAGCTCGCCGGAATGGCGTAGGGAAACTGTGCGGGGTGGTGGAGCTGGAGGAGGCTAATGCGGTGGTGCTTGATCCTGTGAGGCTGCTGAGCTCCTGCTACTTTTTTCACAATGCCTCTCGAGCTGGGTACTATGGGTCCCGCTGGCTTGATTCTGGTGGGGAAAACAAGAGGGCAGAGGACCTTTCCCTGCCGCCGCCGGGAGATGGAGAGAACACCGGGTCGAGGAAGCGCAAGAGGAGAAAGAAGGAGGTTCAGTTGAATGAGAAGGAGATCCTGGCGGAAGCAAGGCACCAGGTCTGGCAGTGCACCTGAGGCGGCTGCGGTGGTGGGGATGTGGTGTCACACTAATGTTTCTGTGTACTGTACTGCCTTCGGATATGCAGCAAGCGAGGTCGGCTATATTGAACGCCCACGCAGCTTTTATGAAGATCGGAACACACGCGCTAGAGCAGGATGAGCAGGGGGTCGGCGAGGTTGCCAGCAATTCAGGGCATGAGGATGTGGATTTCGTTCGGTTGGCTGAGCTATGGCAGGCGCCATTGTATGAGGTTGTGCTGGCGCCCGTAGAGGCAATAGCTGGCGGCTTAGTGGAATCGGCAGAAGGACGCCAGGATAACGGGCTGGAGACCCACCAATTGTTCAATACTCTGATATCAAATGACAGCCAAGCAGAGGTCACGGCCGAGTGCGCTGGGAGGAGTTTCCTATTGCCGAGGAATTCTCGTTTTCTTATTGTATGTCATTCCGGTTTCGTGCTTGCTTCTGTTTAATTTGTCCTTGCCTTATGCTTGTGTGCAGATAGTTTGTGCTTGCTGCAGATATTTTTGCTGACGGTATCGTTCTTGGTACAGTCGGACGTCAAAAATGTGGCACAATTGATCCCAGGCAGGTCTCCTTCCTTCCAGGTCCAGTTGCAGCAGGGCAGTCCAGTGCTCAGGGATTGACTTTTAACTGGTTCTACAGTTGATGCCGGGGATGGCTACAATCTGCTGCTTCTCGACCCTCCTTGGGAGAACAAGAGTGTCTCTCGCAAGTGCCCGTATGTGCCATCTTTTGATTTGTTTTGTGCAGGAACGTAGAGCTGTCTGTGAATTTGGTTGAATTTGGGGTTGAATCCTGCTCCTTGTCTGGACCAGGTACCCGACCCTGCCTAACAGGCGTCTCCTCTCTCTTCCTATACAGAGGCTGGTTCACTCTGTAGGTGCGCTTGTAGGGCTGTGGATCACCAACAGAGAGAAGCTTCATCAGTTTGTTGAAAGGCAGCTCTTCCCCGCCTGGGGTGTGGTCCATGCTGCGACCTGGTACTGGTTGAAGGTGAAACGAGCTACGGATTGCTTTCAATTCTGACACGGAGTTAGTATTTGGTAATTTCAGACTTCTCCTTCTGTGGTACAGGTGACACCTGAGGGGAAGATGCAGAGCCCTTTGGATCTGGCGCATCACAAACCTTACGAGTGCCTTCTTCTAGGCTACGTCTGCGGACCAGAAGGCGATACCACGAGGCACGCAACAGAACTTCGTGACAAGCATGTCATCATTAGCGTGCCGGGGGCTCACTCCAGGAAGCCCGCTTTGGGTTGTATCCTCATGTGTTCAGTGTGAATAACTATGTGACATGATTCTTCGGCGATGCCTCCTTGACAGAGGTTCCCAGCATTGCTGATGAGACATGCTCCCGGGCCTAGGCCTGTGAAAGCTTTAGAGCTGTTTGCGAGGGAGCTGAATTCTGGTTGGACGAGCTGGGGAAACGAGCCGTTACATTTCCAGGATTCCAGATACTTCATAAGGTGCTCTTCCAGTTGTTGATGTGTTATGTTACATTCCGTCAATTCGCTTTTTTCTCTATTTCTCAGTATCTTACCTTACAGATGATTTCGGCTCTAGTACTCTTTCAATCAAGATATGAGAGTGTGGACAATTGTCATCGCAAAACTAATCTTGCACCTCCATAACCATCACATTTTTGGCATTGCCAGTGTCTCTCTTACAACACAGTTCGCATTGCCAGTGACTCTTACACCACAGCTCATGGCGCTTGTTGTGTACTGTTACTCACCCCCTGGTAGTATGTACCTTTGCTCCAGCTCATCTTTCAAAAATATTTCACAGTTTGGCCTTTCGGTTCATCATTCGGATCACACCTTCCTGAGCAATTGATGCTACCACCTGTGGGCAGCACAACAAAGAATTGTTTCACATTAGCAAGCAAGGACATCTCCTCATCGCTCTGCAGAACATGTAGTGCATACCTCTCCGTTTCGGTCGTAGACGTGGCCTTGTGCGAAACCTCTGCCACCAGCAGTCGCAATGGGTTCCGCCTGTGAAGAAACAGGCAGCAAACTGAGTAAGCTCAGCCTTCCTACAGAATTCGCAGGGACAGTCCAAAATGTAACTTACCACCATCAGCAACCACTCATCTGCTCGAAATGGCTTGTGAAACCATATGCCAGAAAACAAGCAATTCCACCACGTGACAAGTTAGGAGGTGGACAACAACACCAACTTTGGGAGATCTTTAAAAGCAGTGTAAGTGAAACACGTACGAATGATCAAGACTCAGTGTGAGAGCATCTGCGGCAATACGAAGACCATGAGGACGGAGTACAGTATCTAGAAGTTGCATATCCGAGGCATAGGCCAGAACACATCTGCATTAAACATAACAGTCAGCCGCCTCACATCCGAAATCTAAAAGTTAATCGTTCAGACCTCGTCTGATATGTGAAGCGGTAATAAAAGGATGGAAATTTGGTTGCTTGTAAGAGTGCTGTAGAATGAAACATACGCATGAAGTGCTGGGTCATTGGCGAGGTAGCTTCTTGATCTCAACCACATTGAGTTTCTGCCGGGGATTCTACCCATGTTACCACGACAAGACAAGATTTATGCAATGACTACAAGGTGCCTGCAAGTTCTATACCTGGAGGTCTGTGGCCTAGGATTAATAAAATCCATTGGATCCATTAGTCGAAGATCAATAGGACCAAGCATATCTTCGCCAAAATCTCCCCTCAGATGGCTGCCAAGCAAAACAGGATTTCAACCGCTGTTCATGTCCCAAGATCAACGCTTGGTTTCCAACTTAAGAGAAACTCAATTTCATGGAGGAATTGCCATCTGTTCAGGCTAAGAAAGTGAAAGGCGATTACTCAGGGAGTCTGGGATCTGTTTTGTAGCTCGCTTTGAGTGCCTCAATTGATACGAACTGTAATGAACCATACAAGTATAGCAGTACGTCCAGCAGTTTCAAGACTGGTGGAGCATTCAAACCCAAAGCAGACCAAGTACAGCAGGTTGAAGAGTTAGCAAGAACCTGTTCCGGATCTGGAGCTTCTGGCATTGCTACCTGGTACTCAACTCCCCCCTCTTCAGGCCTCTGCTGCCAATTGTCACTACATTAGCAGATTATTCACTACATACATGTATCTCAGTTGCACAGGGCAGGTGTTCAAACAATCCCAAAGATTGCTCAGCTCAGTAAGTTTGAAACAGCTCTACGATCCACTATATCCGCGACAGCAGGAATTTGTGCAAGCATGGGGTGTGTCCTCTTATTTGCGTGCCCATCCCACCTGGAAGGACGCTTGCATATTGAAGATGACAGTGTCTTTCTGTATTGCAGATACTTGACGTGTGGCATATGAGCGGCCATCACGTGCCCTCTCCACTTTGTAAAGTATTGGTACTGTAGCAACACATCCCGTAGGTTACGTACTGTCCCCCACTCAACTTTCACCTCCCTTCAACTTACAGCTTGTGTCTCCTTTGCGCAAGAAGTAGGAGTGAAGACTATGTACAAAAAGAGCAGGATCTACGGACTTGCTTGCTGCTGCAATTGCCTGAAAGGGGTATCGAGGTTCACAAAAGCAGCAGTTAGCTGGCTTTTCCCGCCATTCTAGCCAAGTGAATTCAAACAAGCAGCCATCTAGGTAAAAGAAACCCGCGTACCTCGGTGATAGCCTCCACATCCACCTTGTGAGGAACAAGGACAGGACCTGCAGAAGCTGTTGAATTCAAGGGCCCATCCATCGATAGCACGTGCCAATACTCACAGAGCATATAACTGATAGACCTTGAGGTGAAGAATTCTTCAAATACTTCCAAAATAATCCCCACGCTTCAACAGAGGGCTGACATAGCCAAGTCCATCAATTGCAACCGCACTTGATGGCGAAGCTCTGGCCTGCTTAAAACAAGCTGGCATCATGACCAACGTTGCCAGAATGTGACCCCGCAGAAAATGATCCACAGCAAGCAATTCCCCTACCGTGCCCTTCCATATGATGTGAACCCCTTCACCCACATCCCCTGCCCGAATAATTACATCTCCAGGACCTGACAAGGCACAAATTCAGAGCCCATTGTCTCACACCCCACCGACCCAAGATCCACTTTCTAAGATACCTCGTACCGAAATGCACAGGCCCTGTCACTTGTGCAACCTTCTGCACAGCACTGGCTGGGAGCTGCTGCAGCAGAGGTACTGATCCCAGCAACTCCGTCACTGCAAGGAAAAGCCACAACCCAATCAGCCAGAGACCAAACTTCCGATACTCCAGTCACATGATAAAATGCACAGAAGGCAGCACCTTCCCCGAGATCCGCCTCCGGGACCCCCATAGCTTCCGGATCAAGCTTCTATCCAAAGCCTGCGGGATTCAGGACAACCCTGTCCAAGTGTCCCAATTTCACGGCAGAACACGTGGAATACACTTGACCCTTCTCGGCCATTGAGCTGATGGGTCTCCGCCATAGAAGCATGCAGGCGTGAGCTTGTCTGCAGCGATGATAACTTGAGCAGCGCCTCGAGCTCCCAGCATCAAAGCTGTGCATCGGTATCTCGTTCGTGCTTACGGAAATTGCGCCATAGATAGCAAGCAGGCATGAGCTTGTTTGCAGCGATGTGTAACCTGAACAGCGCCGCGTTGCATCAATGCTTTGCATGGCTCTCCCCTTTCGTTACGGACAATGAGCTGATGAGTACCGTCATAGACGCATACAGGCGTCCGCTTGTCCACAGCGATGATAACTTGAACGGCGCCGACTGGCATCCATGCATCCATGCTTTGCATGGCTGTTTCCTTCATGCTTATGTAAAAACATTTCAAGGACGAAACCACCCAGTTTACTCATTACATAGATCTTTAATTGCCTCTATATCACATCGTGCTTTAGAGAAGGGCACGCAGACTCATGCAAAAATTGGAGAACGAAATGCCCTTGTCGCTAACACTTTGGTACGTACATGCATGCAAAGTGCGGCAAGTTGGAGAATGCTCGGGCCGCGCTTGACAGCAGTGGTTAAGAATGTAGGTATGTACATGGAGTGCTGCTTGACTGTAGGATACTTCTCGCAGGGGACAGACCAGGGTAGCGAAGAGGGTTCTGAGGCCTTGCTTTATTTTCAAATCAAAGGGCTTCAATAGGATGGAACTGTAGGCAACCCTGCCGCAACTTACACTGGCGCAGGTCTCCATCGTAGCATGCCCGTCTGGATCTTAATCAGCCTCTGCCCACGGCTGAAAATGTTGTGCTTCAATGTAGGAAGGGAGATTTGGCATTGATCGGGCGCTCCTGCACAATGGAATGGGGAGAGAGCGTGATAATGTGCGCTTTACCTGCTTTTACCGAGCGTGAGGGCCCTCATTGCTGTGGAAGATCCCGGAGGGCTGGGCAACAGCGTGGGCGCTTGTCTGTGACAAGCCAGAGTGCTTCATGATGGAAGACTGGATGGTGCCGGGGGAAACCATCAATTTCACTCCTTGCTTCAAATCTGCTTCAATTGCCTGAGGTGAAGATAATTCATTCTATGACACCTATTGAACAACCGGCAGTGGGAGGTTGTAGTTCCTCAACAAAAAATCTGATTTGATTTTGACAGTATAATTTGGCGATTTCGCCTTTCGCTTCATTATTTACAGCACTAACTTCCTGAGGAGAGTCGCCGCCACAGGCATACAGAGACATTGCCTCACCGCCCTGCAGAGTTATGTCCTGTTGCTAACATCATCTTGCAAACAGTATTTCACAGTTTGGCCTTTTGCTTCGCTATTCGGAGCACACCTTCCTGAGCAACTGACACTACCAGCTGTGGGCACCACAACAAACAATTACTTATCATCAACAGACAGGTGATCCCCTCACAGCCCTGCAGAATATGTGGTGCATACCTCTCCGCTTCGATTGTAAATGTGGCCTTGTGCGAAGCCTCTGCCCCCAGCAGTCACAATGGGTTCCGCCTTTGAAGCAGCAGGCAGCAAATTCAGTAAGCTCAGCCGTTCTACAGAACTCACAGGGGTATATAAAAATGCAACTTACCACCATCAGCAACCACTCATCTGCTCGAAACGGCTTGTGAAACCACATGCTAGAAGACAGGCAACCACACCTCGTGACAAGCTAGGAGGAGGACAAAAAGACCCATCTTGGAAAAGCTTTGAAAACAGATGAAGAAAGTGAAATCACATACGAATGATCAAGACTCAATATGAAGGCATCTGTGGCAATACGAAGACCATGAGGACGGAGGACAGTATCTAGCAGTTCCAGGTCTGAGGCATAGGCCAGAACACATCTGCATTAAACATAACAGTCAGCCGCCTTACATCCGTTCAGACTCACGTCTGACATGTGAAGCGGTAATAAGTGGATGCGAATTTGGTTGCTGGCAAGAGTGCTGTAGCATGAAAAATACGTATGAAGTGCTGGGTCATTGGAGAGGTTGCTTCTTGATCTCAACCACATCGAGTTTCTGCAGGGAATTCTACCCGTGTTACCACGAGAAGACAAGATAATGCAATTATTTCAAGGTCCCTGCAAGTTCTATACCTGGAGGTCTTTGGCCTAGGATGAATAAAATCCATCGGATCTATCAGTCGAAGGTCAATAGGACCAAGCAGATCTTTGCCAATATTTCGCCTCAGATGGCTGCCAAGTAACACAGGATGTCAACAGCTGTTCATGGACACAGATAAGCACTGAGTGTCAAACATAAGAGGAACATAATTTCAAGGAAGAACTGCCATTTGTTTGGGAGCCAAAAAAGTGAAAGGCGATTACTTAGGGAGTCTGGGATCTGTTTTGTAGCTCGCTTTCAGCGCCTCAATGGATAAGAGCTGTGAGAAGCCACACTGGTATTAGCATCAAACTAGCAGGTCGAAGACAGGCGGAGGATTCAACAGCATAGCAGACGTAGTTCAGGAAATTGAAGAAATAGTAAGAACCTGTTCCGGATCTGGAGCTTCTGGCATTGGTATCTGGTACGCAACTCCCTCCTCAGGCCTCTGCCCCCATTCTCACTGAGTTAGCAAATTATTCACTACATGCATCTCAGTTGCACAGAGCAAGCGTTCAAAACCTCCCAAATATTAATCAGCTCAGAAAGTCTGAAACTGCTCTACAATTCACCATCTCAGCGACAGCAGGAATTTGCACAAACATGGGGCACGTCATCGTATTTATATGCACATCCCACCTGGAAGGATGCTTGCATATTGAAGATCACCGTGCCCTTCTGTATTGCAGATACTTGACGTGTTGCATATGTTTGGCCATCACGTGTCCTCACCACTCTGTAAAGTATTGGTACTGTTTCAACACATCATATAGGTTAAGTACCCCCTTTGGTGATGTAGCAACACATCACATAGGTTAAGTACCCCCTACTCGACTTGCAGAGTGAGTAGGATGTGCTCAGCCTCCCAGTAATGTGCAAGCAAAACATTCAGCAACCAACCAAAAAGCCCACAGCAGTTTCGTTCAACTTACAGCTTCTGTCTCCTCTGCGCAAGAAGTAGGAGTGAAGACTGTGCACAAACAGTGCAGGATCCACGGACTTAGTTGCTGCTGCGAGTGCCTGAAAGGGATCCAGAGGTTTTACAAAAGCAGTTAGCTGGCTGTTCCCGCCATTCTAGCCAAGTGAATCAAAACAACACACTAAAAACATGAGCTCGTACACCAGCAACCCTTTCAAGAAGCACCGAAATTCACTGTGTGAAAAATACCTGCCCGATCAATTGTCCACCGAAGACTTGCCCAAAGTTTCCTTGCATTCTGGAGGTCACTGCACGGAAATAGTCTGTCTGAACAGATTCCCTGGTGTTAGATGTCTGATTGCAGTGAATCTTGTTGCAAGCTAGGAACTCACTTAGTATTCACCTCAATACTCTCCAGTTGCAGAATCTCCTCAATCGCAGATGGTCCTTCATTTTCTCCTTCACGTGCTTTCCAAATTGAATGCGAGCAGAGCAACTCCCCATACTTATGTGGCACCACCAAGCAAGTCACCTGGGGCAACATCACGTAGAAGGCCAATACCTCAGTCATGGCATGCATTCGAAGGCAACTACCTAGGTAGACAGAAACCCCGCCTACCTCAGTGATAGCTTCCACATCAACTTTGTGAGGTGTAACGACAGGTCCTGCAGAAGCTGTTCAAAAGGGCCATCAAAACCACGGGAAGTCACTCCTTACAATCGGCACCAATACTCAAAGCATAACTGCATCGACCTTGAAGCGAAGAACTTCAGATACCTCCAAAATAGTCTCCACGCTTCAACGGAGGGCTGACACAGCCAAGTCCGTCAACCACATTTGCCGGCGAAGCTTGGGCCTGCGTAAAACAAGCTGGCATCATGACCAACGTGGCCAGAGCATGCACCTCAGGAACTGACAAACTGCAAGTCATTCCCGTACCGTGCCCTTCCATATGATGTAAACCCCTTGACCAACATCCCCTGCCCGAACAATGACATCACCAGGACCTGACAAGCCACCAATTGAGAGCCAACACATCCTACCGATCTAAGCTCCGCTGAGCAAGATGCACCAGTTAAGCCACCTCGTACCGAAGTGCACAGGCTCTATCACTTGTGCAATCTTCTGCACAGTGCTGGCTGGAAGATGCTGCAGCAGAGGTATTGATCCCAGCAACTCCGTCACTGCAAGGAAGGCCCGCAACACGATCAACCAGTGAACAAAATTCCGATACCCCGTCACGTGACAAAATGCACTGAGAGCAGCACCTTCCTCCAGCTCCGTCTCAGGAACCCCCATATCTTCACGATCAAGCTGCTATCCAACGCCTTCGCTAGTCAGGACAACCCGTCGAAGCGTCCCAATTTAACGGCAGAAAACATGAAATATGACCCTTCTCGGACATTCCGCTGATGGGTCTCCGACATAAAAACATCCGGGCGTGAGCTTGTCTGCAGCAATGATGATTTGAACAGCGCCTACTAACATCTTTGCATGGCTATTCCGATCACTCTGGGGCAAAACAACCAAATTACTCAGTAGAATCTTCTAAATACCTACTTTGACTCTACTCGCTCGCTGCATCGCCATATAAATATGGGAAAGTAAATACCTATGGACTTCCCTTATTCGACCTTGCAATTAAGCTGTCACATTTTGCATCCATGCCCACCACGCAACTGGAGACGAACAAATCATGCTCAACCAGCAGCTAGCACTTCAGCATGCACCTACTTCAAGTCTGATCCCCTTCCACAAGCTTGAAGGGCTGCCACCAACAAATGACCATCCTATCTGGTTTCTCACATGAGCGTCGCATCTGTTGATAAGAGTTCCACAGCGTGCTTGTCTTGTCCACTGTTTAACGTGCGCAGAAATGACGGAAGACCGCCTTTCGGCATCTGGTTCGGGGATCAAGGTGAACAAATCCATGCCGTCTTGCAACCAGCCATTGAAAAGCATACATTCGTAGGACGTATTTGCACTGGACCGTGTCCGCATGGTATCCATTTTCACCATGAAAGCATGGACGCCGCGACCCGAAATATGAAACAGACATTTTGACATGCAACAGTTTGTCTGTACCAGAACTCCCCTAAAGTTTGCCTCGACAGTAATAGTTCAGTGAGCTGGCCCTATGACGAAGCTTGGTCACGGTCTCAGCCGCATTTCTCCTTCAGTTTTCCGGAAGGCATGCATTACAGACCGATGGCAAGCAACCATCTCCATTTACAGGACATGTACCATAGGAATTCACACAGCCTAGCCACTGCAAGCTTTGTCGCCAGCTGAGCCCAAGGGATGAACAGTTTGAACTGGGGCCTCCATTACACAAAGGTTCCCACGCTATCAAGAGCGCCGAGACAGGAAATTGTATTGGAATGTTCGGCGTTGGAAAACGTCTGACACAGTTGGATCGGAAGAGAAAAGCCGCAGCCGGAACACGTACATCAATGAGTTAGAATGAATGAGTTAGAAGGAACATGTCAAGCGCCTTTTGACGAAACTCTGAGACCACTGAGAATTGGATTTGAATTTGTATGATATCCCCGCGCGGCTAGAGAGAACTTACCCTTGCAAGCTCGGTGCCTTACGTCACTCGATGAGGACTGATTGGAAGGGCAGAATCCTGCAGCACGCTTTGCTTCCCCATGCCTTCCGAATTGTCAATAGGATGTGCTTTCTCTCAGTGTGGATGCCTGGAGCTTTTGCAAACGGTTGTTGGCCAGGTTGCGGCGGGCATGCACCCGTTGCAAAAGCACATGATGCTGAAGTAGTTCCAAAAGCACATACAAGCAACTATGTACCCTCGATGCCCCCCTTGCCCAGAGAAGAGATGTCACACTATTGCACTGTGCTCAAGGTTGGCTCGTCCCGAGTGGCGGTCATATTGGCAGAATAATTACTCGGGCCGTTAGCTGCCACAGCCTGTGCTGCTGTGGCAGACTTGGCAGCGGGCAAGCTGGTCCTTGCTGATGTTGTGGAAAGTGCAGTTCAGCCGAACATCTTGGTCGACAATTGTTTCATGGACATGTATGCGAAATGTGCGAGTTTGGAGGATGCTCACAGGATTTTTGACAAAAGATATGGTGTCTTGGACTACAATGATGGTTGGGTATGCTAAGCATGGCCTGGGTCAAGAAGCCCTTTCTCTTCACGCTTGTATGGATCAGGAGGGGATTTAATACTGAAGCTAACAGTGTCACGTTTCTGTCCTTGCTGAAGGCTTGTGCCAGGACTGGGGCTCTGCGTGAGGGCAAGGACCTGCATGTTTCCAAATTTGGGGACGAGTATTGGAAACTGATTTGACCGTAAGCAGCTCAGCTCACTGGTGGACATTGTATGCCAAATCTGGCAGCCTTAAGGATGCCGCAGATTGTTTGGCCGGTTGCCTGCAAAGAACTTTGTGGCATGGAATGCCATGATCTGCGCAGAATACATATGTGCAGCATGGGCTTGGTAAAGGAGCCCTAGCACTGTGTCCGAATATGCAGCAGGAAAGCATTACAGGAGACCGTGTCACTTTTATGTGCCTCTGAAAGCATGTGCCAGTATTCTCAAGAATTATGTGATCAGAGGGTGAGCAGCAGATACAGGAAATGGGATTGGAATCCGCACCAGCTTAGTGTACATGTATCCAAAATGTGGGATCCTGGCATAGAGAATGCCTGCAGAGTATTCGACTTGTTACCTGTAACAAGGCATATGGTGGTCAACCTGGATGGCCATGACTACAGGATATGCGCAGCATATATGGGCGCAGCCAGGAAGCCCTCTCTCTTAATGCAAAGATGCAGCAGGAAGGCATGTCTCCAGCAGATCACGTCGACTTTGTGTCACGTTTGAAGGCTTGGCTGCGCTTAGATGCGTTGCCTCGAGGGAGTGGATGCCCTTGGTGCAAGGAGCTTAGGCACACATGGTACAAAATTGTCGTGTCCTAGGTCCCGTGACGGAACTGACGTCCTTAGTGGACTAAAATATATTCTTTTCTTAAGCCGTTTCATTTTATGGTTAAAATGATCAAATTTATTTTTTAAATATCATTTCAACTTCATAAAATATACATTATTTTATAAAAGAATTAATCACTAGATAATCAAATAAATTTTGTACAATTAGCAATGAGAGGATCTAGTTCCTCAACATAATTTGGTTTGATTAAAGATTGTTAGGTCTAAGAAAATTCATCACTAAGACTCAAAGGTTGAACACCTGGATTTGGACAAAAATCCGGCTCATCTAGTGTATACTTAAGGTAACAATCTGCGACAAGACAAGCTGCACTTCGCACTTGTTCTCCTGTATTATTAACATCACACAATTCATGTGTGATACGATATACAACAACTTGAAGACATTTGGAACATCGTTCTTTATTGTAATCATTTAATTCAACTCCCGTATAACAAGTCACAACGGCCCAAAAATTATAATCAAAAGCAGTGTGAACTCGAGATCGTCCTATAATATGCTTGAAAAATGGAAAAGTGTATCCATTCACTGCACTTTCAATGGTTACATTTAGAGCCTTCTTCACCCATTCTGATAAAGGATCAAGAATGGAAATTGGCGATCCACATGTATGAAATATTGGAGAAGTATCAGGCTCAATAGCTGCAACAAATTGTAACAACATAATTAAGACCATCAATAAGCTCAAAATTCGAATATGTTGCACCATAGTTAACATCAATCAAAATACAGCCCCTTAAACAATTTGAGTTGATTTCAAAAGTCAAGTGACTAACCTATATATCATGGATAGAAGTCGATTTTCTTGAACATTAATATTTCCATATTCTCTATAACAAAAACATTCGGTGAAAAAACAACCTCAACTTTATCTATTTCTTTTATTTATGAAACCTCATGTTAAATTTAATAATTGTAGATAATAGAAGGAAGAAATCAAAAAAAAGGAAAGAGAGTATAAATTTAATTATTCAGGGTGTCAGAATATACTATCCTCGTAATATGTGCCAACACCAATATTAGAAGTAACAATTTTTCAAAATTTGTCCAGATTATTCATTTATGTACTCATATATTTTGCACATAGAGGTAGGTTATGTTCATATTCTATACAGTACTCTATTGACCGTACACAAGTTCAATATTCTTTCTTTTGACTCGATGCTTCCGATGACCGAATCTATGGGCTCATTGTAATGCAAGGTGACTACATATTGGGCAACAATCCTAGAAAAGAGACTTGCTTAGTTTGATTGCCAAAGTATCCTTAACACCACATTTACCGAGGTATCCTTAACGAGTAGTCACCACATTTACCGCATTATCCTTAACACCACATTTACCGAGGGTTTTTCATCCCTTTTATTTACTAGCTTCTAGGTCAAGTGATGTGTGGCAAGGAATACAAGCACTAATACTAGCTACAATTTCCAACCTCGAAGTCCACATGGAAGTAATCCCTAAGAATCTTTTGGACTTGTTCATCTCTTATTTAGTTATTTTCATCGACATAAAATCATAACTTGGAAATCACACTAGGTACTAGGGAGAATGGTGTTTTACAAAACCCCTTTTGCAAATGTCCCAATCTTTACAACGTCTAAAAACCTCCGTTGTAAATTGGTTTAAGTTTCGCTGATGTGGCAAGTTTTAAGAGTTAGTTTACAACGGGGGTTTCTAGTTGGATGATGTGGCACTCTTTTGGTGCTCATTTACAACAACGGATTGATGACATGGCTCCCACGTTGTAGATTACGTTGTAAAAGCCTTTTTTTCAAAATTTGAACTTTATTTTTTCTAAAAATCTTTATTAATATCACTAATCACAAAAATATGATTGGAAGCCATTTACAACAGCATGCGATGACGTGGCTCCCTTGTTGTAGATTACTAGATCACTACCACCACACCAATTATAACTAGATTGAACTAATTATCTACATGACACCCTCTTATGGGAATGCTAACCAACTTTCTATGAATGGCTTATTAAGATCAATAACTCTAATCTCTAAGTCACTCTGAATATGTATTATGATTTTTTGTTGCAGAAAGAAAAGCATGAGATACCGTGAGGCATGAGACCATCCATGGATTCATTTGGAGTGTGCGAGATAGAAACAAGGCGACGTGTTGCACCATTATTAAAGCGAAGTTGGTGTGCTAGCCGAGGTGTGAAAAGGTAGGACATATGGAAAGCAGCAGAGAGGCCCTTACATGGCCGATATCAAACAAGAGGGTTTGGCAAATTCGACAAACTTAACCTTGTAACATGGCCGTAAAATGAAAAAGTAGATCGATCCACTGTGCCCGAAATTAGTGAATTTAGAGTGTTCTTCACCTATTCTGACAAAAACTCAAGAGAGGACATTGGTGATCCACATTCATGAAATATTGGAATCATATCATGTTCACTAGCTGCAACAACGAAAGGGGAGCAACATATTACAGACCATCAATAAGCTCCAAATTCATGTGTGTTGTGCCATCATTAACATCAATGTAAATGCAACCACTTATATTGGGATTTGATTAGTCCGTTTTGGAACTAACCTATGTATCATGAAGAGAGGTTGATTGTCTTGAATATAATACTTTTTTATTCTTTATGAGAAAAACAATTGTTGAAACAACAACATCATCCTCATCTAATTTTTATGTTTTATGAAACTTCATCTTCAATTTAATAATTGGTATTTATGGAAGCTGGTTTTCTATTTATTTTTACTAGAACCTTATTTACATTAAAAAAAGAAGAAAAAAGAGAAATATTGATAGGACCAAAAAACAGAACCATTCATCAAAAAAAGAGGAGCATTTTAAAAAAATGACGAAGAGTATATCCTCATATACTTTGAACATAGCGATAGGATGCTACCGCACAGTACTCCACTAATCATACACAAAAACGATATTTTCTCTTCTAACTTGATGCTTCCTATACTCCACTAATCATACACAAAAACGATATTCTCTCTTCTAACTTGATGCTTCCTATGTATGCAATCTGTGAGCTCATTTACTGCATGCTAATATATCAGGCAGCAATCTTAGAAAAGAGTCATACAATGTGATTACACCAATACCATAAAAGAGCTATACAATGGGTTATTCACAAGAAGTATCCTAACACCTAATAATCTTAGAAAAGAGTCATATCACCACAAGAAATATCCTTCATATCCTGAATACAAAGAGTCCTCCACCCCTTCCATTTACCAGCTATGGAGGTAAAGCGAAGTGCAACAAGGAATGCTACTAGTTTCAATCTCCAACACACGAAAGTAATCACCCCAAAGTCTAGGTGAAGTAATCCCTCAAAAAGCATAGAAACAACAACCAGCGCCAGCTATGTACATTGAACGCACCTTGTGCAGGAGTGCTTGACCAGCTTTGTAGGAATGACTTGTAAGAGTAACATCTCCAATCCCTAAGTCCCTCCGAATGCGTACCTAACAAATGAGAGCGTGAGAGAGCGTGATGAGGCGTGAGAGCAGGTTGGGATCCGTTTGGAGCGTGCGAGATGGAAACGAGAGGGCAATAAAGCGCAGGGCGGAGTGGGTTCCGGCGGCCGAGGTGTGAAACGGCAGGGCATGGGAAAGCGGCCCGGAGGCCATCACATGGGAAAAGGGGCGGGAGCAACGGCCGATGTCAGGCCGGTGGGTTTGGCTGGCCTGGCCACGCACGAAAGACTGGCCCACTTTGACCCGGCAGCGGCAGGGCAGCGGCAGCAGCTACCCTGGAGCTGCTGCCGATGGTGGCCAGGCCGGGTGTGGCAAAGCGGAAGACGGAAGAAGGCGGAAGGGCGGGGAGAGGGGAGAGTTCGGTTTTACAGTTGTGCGTCAAGCGACGGTGCCGTGACAGGCTGGAGGTGTGCGCATCGTGCATGCGGCTATTCACACGCCGGAAGCTGGAAGACCCGCCTTCAATGCCCTTGAATGAAGGAATGAAGCGGAGCGTAGCGTAGGTGGGCGCAGGCCAGGACTACCTGCATCACCAGGGCCCCCCGGACCGGAGCCATCTACCCTACACGCCCCGCTTTTACATTCCATTCAATGGCGCCCCCGGCCCGGCCTCCCGGTACGCGCCACTGTCACAGAAGCACTACCCTAAAAGCGAGTCGTGGGGCCGTCCGTGGGGCGTGGAATGCTGTGGCGTGGCGCTGGACACAGGGGGACACGACGCCTGCGATGGTGACTGCACCTCGCCCCGGGCCCCTCCTTCCCCGCAACTTCCTGCCATGTATGCGCATCATCAGAGAGACCCAGGCCGTTGCGAGTCGGAATTCGCGAGATCGCCGAGCTTGCGCTGCGGCCGGGGCAGGGCATGCGGGGCTTTGGTGTTGTCCAGTAGGAGTGTCCTTTCTTTGCTGGAGTAGGAAGAGGCGAGCTGTCTGCCGGGCTCCTTCCCGGAATCGTCCCCGCTTCCTTGGTGCCTGCGGGAGCAGGGGGTCTGTCCGTTTGCGCACGCACATGCGCTGGGGCCTGGGGCAGGGCCTGCTGCCTGCTGCCTACTGCCTGCTGCCTGCTGGCTGGCTGGCTCCCACCTCTCTTTTTCTCCCTCATCGCCCTTCCCTTTTGCTGTTGCTGTGTGTGTTGTCTCGGAAACATGGCTTGGCTGTCTCTGCCTTTCGCTTTTGGATGAGGGCTGTCGTGTCCGGGTGCCACATCGGGTGCGGGTGCGGGTGCGGGTGCGACTACTCCCCGACCCCATCCGTCCAACCCTGATCATCGTCTCCTCATCGCCCAGCACGCACAGCGCACTGTCTTCAGCACACTCTCTTCGGCACCGTAATCCGATCCCTCGACAAGCGGCCATGGCCGTGGAATCGTCCTTGCTCCTGTGACCCGCCCACCGCATTGCTCTGCGTCGCACCGCACCGCATTGCTCTGCGTGGCGCTGCATTGCGCGGTTGCTGCACAATGTGGCAGCCCGGCAGCAGGGCGGGGAGGAGCAGCGTCGGCGGCGGAGGAGGGGGGGACGGATTTGCGAGGCTGCTGCTGGTTTTGCTCAGATGGGCCGCGCTGCTCACCTTCCTCGCCTTCGTCACCTTCACCTGCACCACCTCCTCCTCCCACATTCTGCCCAAGGGGAGCGGGGGGGTCTCGGGGGAGGTGCGGGAGCGGCAGCATGATCCGTGGCAGCTGTGGATGCGGCACCAGCAGCAGCAGCATCATGGGCGGGAGCCTGGAACCGGGACTGTTTCGTCCCCTTTGATGCGGCAGCAACGCCCGGTTACCGATGATGCAGGCGCAGAAGGAGGGCGCGTTCTGGCCAGCCTCAGAGGCTTATGGCATGAATTGGAGAGCGGGGAAGGCATCCGCATGCTGCCCACCAAGCGCAGCCTCCTGGACGTGGACAACCCAGAAGCGGCAAAGGCATCTTCTGGGAAGGGGGTGCGGCTGGAGCTGGTGCACAGGGACTCCCAGGCTCCCCGATCCGGAAGATTTCGCCACCCGGGCGGACGAGATCTCGAGACTCTGGCCCCGGATTTGGCAATGCTCACAGGGTGGGGCAACGGCATGAATTGGGGAGGGATTTGGGGAGGTCGGCGGGAAGAAGGTGAGTGGGAGCACCAACCTCAAGTCCCAGCTCATCTCCGGCGCGGCATTCGGGACAGGGAACTACCTGGTGGATTTCCGGCTGGGCACGCCCCCGCAGCGGGTGAGCCTGATTGTAGACACGGGAGGCGATCTGGTATGGACCCAATGCGCCCCCTGCGTGCAATGCTACCAGCAGAGGAGTCCTCTCTACCGCCCATCGAACTCCTCCTCCTTCAAGCCCGAGCCATGCAACTCGCAGCAATGCTTCCAGGTCCCGGCCCCGGACACCTTCCCGGCCTGCCTGGACGCGGCTCCGGGGCCCTGCTTTTACCGCTACCAGTACGGGGGCGGGGCGAGCTTCACCACCGGGATCCTGGGGCGGGAGACGGTGACCTTCAAGGCGGTGCGGGGGCCGGAGGTGAAGCTCCAGAACGTGGTCTTCGGGTGCGGGAACGGGGTGAATGCCGGGGCGGCCTTCGGGCAGGCGGACGGGGTGTTGGGGCTGGGACAAGGCCCGGTTTCCCTGCCGCAGCAGATCCGGGGGCAGTTCGGGGCCAAATTCGCCTACTGTCTGCTGGCATTCTCGGAGCCCACAAGCACGTCGTCGCTGCTGGTGCTGGGGGAGGAGAGCGAGGCGCTGCTGGCGGGGAAGAAGCTTGGTCGCTTGCGATTCTCCTATACCGACATTCTGAGGAATGAATTCTCGCCCACCTTCTACTACGTGCGGCCGGTGAAGGTCGCGGTGGGCGGCGCCCTCTGCCCATCAAGTCTAAGGTGTGGGTATTCGACAAGGCGGGGAACGGAGGGACGGTCGTCGAGTCGGGGTGACGCTCACCTACCTGGTCCCAACCGCCTACCGGCGGGTGTACAAGGCGGTCGCCGCGGCCGTTCGCTACCCCAGGCGCCGCCCTTCGACGCCACGCTCCTCTGCTTCCGGGTGCCCACGAAGGGAAAGCTGGTGGAGCTTCCCAGGCTCTCTGGTTCAAGGGGCGCGCTGCTGGAGCCGCCTGTGGAGAACATTTTCGTGGAAGTGGAGGTCGGGGTGCGGTGTCTGGCCATCGGGGAGGTGCAGGACCCGCTCGGCCTAACGTCTTGGGAAATCTATTGCAGCAGAATTACTTGGTGGTTTATGATCCTGACAAATCTAAGATAGGGTTTGCGCCCTCGGATTGCTCATCGCTCTGATGACGTCTCTCCTGCTGCTGCTCGTTAGAGCGGATGGTTGGCTTTGTTTCTCTGCCTGTCTGCTTGCCTCCTTGCGAGCTAGATGGAAGTGTAATAGCTATCTTGCACCAGCTGGGAAGAAAGGAAGCAGACAGGGAAGGAAGGTTTTTCTATGCTGCGAGGTTCGACAGTGGGTGTGGGTGTAGATGTTAGTTACTACTTGCCTTCGCAAGATTGACTCATGATTGACACAATTTTTACATCACAAAACCGTCCATGCCTCGTTGCAGCACCTCACTACATGTTCTACGTACCACAACTGGGCATTCGCCCGTCACTGACAAAGGGGGCCTCACAAGAGTCCCAAAAAAAAAAAAATTCCAGACACTTCACGAGTGTAGGCCCCGCTGTGCTGAACTTCCGCTTGGGCTGGGCAGTTTCGTCCAGGAGGGGTTCCTTCGACAGCTGACCGTCCCCGGCTTGAGGGACAGCCTAATACCTTCCTGCAAAAGTCCCGTTTTCTCTCTGCTCGTTCCACTTCTGGACCTGCATGGACGTGCATCGTTTGTTTGCTCGTTAGTTAAAAGAAGCTTAACCGGCTGGCTGGCTGGCTGGCTGGCTGCACTTCCAGTGACAATAAAACATGGACGTACCCATTCGTTGGGGCACAAGGACCGGTAGTACTTGGCATACTTTGCAGTCACCAGAATCTTCGCCCTTTTCCGCGATGCATCTGTGCATGCACAGAGAACCAACATCAGTGGAGTGGACTGGAACGGGGTTCCACAGATCTTGAATCTGGAACTGGCACATGATTTGCTTTGCTTGCTCCAGTCCTTTCTGCCTCAAGCGAGAGAGAGAGAGAGACCCAGGCCGTTGCGAGTCGGAATTCGCGAGATCGCCGAGCTTGCGCTGCGGCCGGTGAAGGTCGCGGTGGGCGGCGCCCCTCTGCCCATCAAGTCTAAGGTGTGGGTATTCGACAAGGCGGGGAACGGAGGGACGGTCGTCGAGTCGGGGTGACGCTCACCTACCTGGTCCTGGCGCCGCCTACCGGCGGGTGTACAAGGCGGTCGCCGCGGCCGTTCGCTACCCCAGGCGCCGCCCTTCGACGCCACGCTCACTCTCTGCTTCCGGGTGCCACGAAGCTGCTGGTGGAGCTTCCCAGGCTCTCGCTCTGGTTCAAGGGGCGCGCTGCTGGAGCCGCCTGTGGAGAACATTTTCGTGGAAGTGGAGGTCGGGGTGCGGTGTCTGGCCATCGGGGAGGTGCAGGACCCGCTCTAACGTCTTGGGAAATCTATTGCAGCAGAATTACTTGGTGGTTTATGATCCTGACAAATCTAAGATAGGGTTTGCGCCCTCGGATTGCTCATCGCTCTGATGACGTCTCTCCTGCTGCTGCTCGTTAGAGCGGATGGTTGGCTTTGTTTCTCTGCCTGTCTGCTTGCCTCCTTGCGAGCTAGATGGAAGTGTAATAGCTATCTTGCACCAGCTGGGAAGAAAGGAAGCAGACAGGAAGGTTTTTCTATGCTGCGAGGTTCGACAGTGGGTGTGGGTGTAGATGTTAGTTACTACTTGCCTTCGCAAGATTGACTCATGATTGACACAATTTTTACATCAAAAACCGTCCATGCCTCGTTGCAGCACCTCACTACATGTTCTACGTACCACAACTGGGCATTCGCCGTCACTGACAAAGGGGCCTCACAAGAGTCCCAAAAAAAATTCCAGACACTTCACGAGTGTAGGCCCGCTGTGCTGAACTTCCGCTTGGGCTGGGCAGTTTCGTCCAGGAGGGGTTCCTTCGACAGCTGACCGTCCCCGGCTTGAGGGACAGCCTAATACCTTCCTGCAAAAGTCCTGTTTTCTCTCTGCTCGTTCCACTTCTGGACCTGCATGGACGTGCATCGTTTGTTTGCTCGTTAGTTAAAAGAAGCTTAACCGGCTGGCTGGCTGGCTGGCTGGCTGCACTTCCAGTGACAATAAAACATGGACGTACCCATTCGTTGGGGCACAAGGACCGGTAGTACTTGGCATACTTCTTGCAGTCACCAGAATCTTCGCCCTTTTCCGCGATGCATCTGTGCATGCACAGAGAACCAACATCAGTGGAGTGGACTGGAACGGGGTTCCACAGATCTTGAATCTGGAACTGGCACATGATTTGCTTTGCTTGCTCCAGTCCTTTCTTTGCTGGAGTAGGAAGAGGCGAGCTGTCTGCCGGGCTCCTTCCCGGAATCGTCCCCGCTTCCTTGGTGCCTGCGGGAGCAGGGTCTGTCCGTTTGCGCACGCACATGCGCTGGGGCCTGGGGCAGGGCCTGCTGCCTGCTGCCTGCTGCCTGCTGCCTGCTGGCTGGCTGGCTCCCACCTCTCTTTCTCCCTCATCGCCCTTTTTGCTGTTGCTGTGTGTGTTGTCTCGGAAACATGGCTGTCTCTGCCTTCGCTTTTGGATGAGGGCTGTCGTGTCCGGTGCCACATCGGGGTGCGGTGCGGGTGCGGGTGCGACTACCCCGACCCCATCCGTCCAACCCTGATCATCGTCTCCTCATCGCCCAGCACGCACAGCGCACTGTCTTCAGCACACTCTCTTCGGCACCGTAATCCGATCCTCGACAAGCGGCCATGGCCGTGGAATCGTCCTTGCTCCTGTGACCCGCCCACCGCATTGCTCTGCGTCGCACCGCACCGCATTGCTCTGCGTGGCGCTGCATTGCGCGGTTGCTGCACAATGTGGCAGCCCGGCAGCAGGGCGGGAGGAGCAGCGTCGGCGGCGGAGGAGGGGACGGATTTGCGAGGCTGCTGCTGGTGCTGGGGAGGAGAGCGAGGCGCTGCTGGCGGGAAGAAGCTTGGTCGCTTGCGATTCTCCTATACCGACATTCTGAGGAATGAATTCTCGCCCACCTTCTACTACGTGCGGCCGGTGAAGGTCGCGGTGGGCGGCGCCCTCTGCCCATCAAGTCTAAGGTGTGGGTATTCGACAAGGCGGGGAACGGAGGGACGGTCGTCGAGTCGGGGTGACGCTCACCTACCTGGTCCCAACCGCCTACCGGCGGGTGTACAAGGCGGTCGCCGCGGCCGTTCGCTACCCCAGGCGCCGCCCTTCGACGCCACGCTCCTCTGCTTCCGGGTGCCCACGAAGGGAAAGCTGGTGGAGCTTCCCAGGCTCTCTGGTTCAAGGGGCGCGCTGCTCACCTTCCTCGCCTTCGTCACCTTCACCTGCACCACCTCCTCCTCCCACATTCTGCCCAAGGAGCGGGGGGTCTCGGGGAGGTGCAGGACCCGCTCTAACGTCTTGGGAAATCTATTGCAGCAGAATTACTTGGTGGTTTATGATCCTGACAAATCTAAGATAGGGTTTGCGCCCTCGGATTGCTCATCGCTCTGATGACGTCTCTCCTGCTGCTGCTCGTTAGAGCGGATGGTTGGCTTTGTTTCTCTGCCTGTCTGCTTGCCTCCTTGCGAGCTAGATGGAAGTGTAATAGCTATCTTGCACCAGCTGGGAAGAAAGGAAGCAGACAGGAAGGTTTTTCTATGCTGCGAGGTTCGACAGTGGGTGTGGGTGTAGATGTTAGTTACTACTTGCCTTCGCAAGATTGACTCATGATTGACACAATTTTTACATCAAAAACCGTCCATGCCTCGTTGCAGCACCTCACTACATGTTCTACGTACCACAACTGGGCATTCGCCGTCACTGACAAAGGGGCCTCACAAGAGTCCCAAAAAAAATTCCAGACACTTCACGAGTGTAGGCCCGCTGTGCTGAACTTCCGCTTGGGCTGGGCAGTTTCGTCCCTTTGATGCGGCAGCAACGCCCGGTTACCGATGATGCAGGCGCAGAAGGAGGGCGCGTTCTGGCCAGCCTCAGAGGCTTATGGCATGAATTGGAGAGCGGGGAAGGCATCCGCATGCTGCCCACCAAGCGCAGCCTCCTGGACGTGGACAACCCAGAAGCGGCAAAGGCATCTTCTGGGAAGGGGGTGCGGCTGGAGCTGGTGCACAGGGACTCCCCGGGCTCCCCGATCCGGAAGCACTTCGCCACCCGGGCGGACGAGATCTCCGAGACTCTGGCCCGGGATTTGGCAATGCTCACAGGGGTGGGGCAACGGCATGCGAATTGGGGGAGGGATTTGGGGGAGGTCGGCGGGAAGAAGGTGAGTGGGAGCACCAACCTCAAGTCCCAGCTCATCTCCGGCGCGGCATTCGGGACAGGGAACTACCTGGTGGATTTCCGGCTGGGCACGCCCCCGCAGCGGGTGAGCCTGATTGTAGACACGGGAGGCGATCTGGTATGGACCCAATGCGCCCCTGCGTGCAATGCTACCAGCAGAGGAGTCCTCTACCGCCCATCGAACTCCTCCTCCTTCAAGCCTGAGCCATGCAACTCGCAGCAATGCTTCCAGGTCCCGGCCCCGGACACCTTCCCGGCCTGCCTGGACGCGGCCTGGGGCCCTGCTTTACCGCTACCAGTACGGGGGCGGGGCGAGCTTCACCACCGGGATCCTGGGGCGGGAGACGGTGACCTTCAAGGCGGTGCGGGGCCGGAGGTGAAGCTCCAGAACGTGGTCTTCGGTGGAACGGGGTGAATGCCGGGCGGCCTTCGGGCAGGCGGACGGGGTGTTGGGGCTGGGACAAGGCCCGGTTTCCCTGCCGCAGCAGATCCGGGGGCAGTTCAGGGCCAAATTCGCCTACTGTCTGCTGGCATTCTCGAGCCCACAAGCACGTCGTCGCTGCTGGTGCTGGGGGAGGAGAGCGAGGCGCTGCTGGCGGGGAAGAAGCTTGGTCGCTTGCGATTCTCCTATACCGACATTCTGAGGAATGAATTCTCGCCCACCTTCTACTACGTGCGGCCGGTGAAGGTCGCGGTGGGCGGCGCCCCTCTGCCCATCAAGTCTAAGGTGTGGGTATTCGACAAGGCGGGGAACGGAGGGACGGTCGTCGAGTCGGGGGTGACGCTCACCTACCTGGTCCCGGCCGCCTACCGGCGGGTGTACAAGGCGGTCGCCGCGGCCGTTCGCTACCCCAGGCGCCGCCCTTCGACGCCACGCTCACTCTCTGCTTCCGGGTGCCCACGAAGGGAAAGCTGGTGGAGCTTCCCAGGCTCTCGCTCTGGTTCAAGGGGGGCGCGCTGCTGGAGCCGCCTGTGGAGAACATTTTCGTGGAAGTGGAGGTCGGGGTGCGGTGTCTGGCCATCGGGGAGGTGCAGGACCCGCTCGGGCCTAACGTCTTGGGAAATCTATTGCAGCAGAATTACTTGGTGGTTTATGATCCTGACAAATCTAAGATAGGGTTTGCGCCCTCGGATTGCTCATCGCTCTGATGACGTCTCTCCTGCTGCTGCTCGTTAGAGCGGATGGTTGGCTTTGTTTCTCTGCCTGTCTGCTTGCCTCCTTGCGAGCTAGATGGAAGTGTAATAGCTATCTTGCACCAGCTGGGAAGAAAGGAAGCAGACAGGGAAGGAAGGTTTTTCTATGCTGCGAGGTTCGACAGTGGGTGTGGGTGTAGATGTTAGTTACTACTTGCCTTCGCAAGATTGACTCATGATTGACACAATTTTTTACATCACAAAAACCGTCCATGCCTCGTTGCAGCACCTCACTACATGTTCTACGTACCACAACTGGGCATTCGCCCGTCACTGACAAAGGGGGCCTCACAAGAGTCCCAAAAAAAAAAAAATTCCAGACACTTCACGAGTGTAGGCCCCGCTGTGCTGAACTTCCGCTTGGGCTGGGCAGTTTCGTCCAGGAGGGGTTCCTTCGACAGCTGACCGTCCCCGGCTTGAGGGACAGCCTAATACCTTCCTGCAAAAGTCCCGTTTTCTCTCTGCTCGTTCCACTTCTGGACCTGCATGGACGTGCATCGTTTGTTTGCTCGTTAGTTAAAAGAAGCTTAACCGGCTGGCTGGCTGGCTGGCTGGCTGCACTTCCAGTGACAATAAAACATGGACGTACCCATTCGTTGGGGCACAAGGACCGGTAGTACTTGGCATACTTCTTGCAGTCACCAGAATCTTCGCCCTTTTCCGCGATGCATCTGTGCATGCACAGAGAACCAACATCAGTGGAGTGGACTGGAACGGGGTTCCACAGATCTTGAATCTGGAACTGGCACATGATTTGCTTTGCTTGCTCCAGTCCTTTCTGCCTCAAGCGAGAGAGAGAGAGAGAAGACCCTACTTGTGATACTCATTGTATCGTGTGAAGCAATGCTTGGCCTGGTTTGTGGTGGGGAAGCGGAAATCCATAGGTGCAGTGTTCACATCGTCCACCTGCAAACCCCACAGCAGCACGTAGTGTGAGGACCGCGCATGGTCAACCCCCAATTCCCATCCACACAAGCACAGGGCAAGCCTGGTTCAAGCAGTGCACCGTTATACCACTCTTTTTCCCTTTAGTTTTTTCTCCCTTCTCCCCGTCCTTCCCTCCCTCCTTCTCTTTAGACTTCGCCTCCTTACCCATTGCTGATAAAGCTCCTTTCTCTTCCAATTCAGACCCCAAACTTCCACTTCCGTTCTGTCAGCCACAACCCCTTCCGCACTGAAGCATACATTCAATCATTCATTCTGCACAGCTCTGGAAAAGCCTTTGCAACTCTTCATAGCCTTGGAATACCCTTTCAAATCAACCAGCCAAGGCCATGGCTCCCCAAACCTGTGCCCATCCTACTAAACCTAACCGGACACAATCCCAACCCCAGGCACGAAAACCAGGTATTTTGCACAACCATATGCCACTCCACATTCCCCACTGAAAGCACCAGACACCGCGCAACCACACCAACCCGACATTTTCCATCACCGCCAGCTCAATCCTGCAATCCCCACAATTCCCGCACAACCGTGCCGAATTCCGGCCCGATCCAGCCACCAGCGCTAGCTAAAAACCGAATCAACCATCACGGACCGTGACTTTCAGCGCCTTCTGATCATCCTCATCTGACCCTCCTGCATCGTCGTCCCCTGCAGACTCCGTAGACTCCTCCGGCTCCTCCTGAGCCACCTCAACCTCCTGCCACATGGACACCATCCAAAAATCAGCACCTGCTCCGTTGCCGCCACCAGTCCAGCTCCCGACCTCCGATGCCCTAGGGTGTGACGGTCACCATACCTGCTCTGTTTGCTCGTTCTCCCCGCCCTCTGAGACCTGCTCCTGCTCTTCCTCATGCTGCGCTACTGACACATTGTCTCCCATCGCAGACTCACTCTCAGTACCAAAACAGCGATGGCACCGCAGGCAACTCACAGACACACCAGCGTTGCCGACAATGCTGTGAGGCACAACACACGCGAAGCAAGCCAACTACATGCGAAGCGAGCGAAATGCAGTACACGCTCAATACAGCACCCCAGTCGCGGAAGTAGTTAACCCTGAGTCGACTCAGGGTTAATCAACAGCTGAGCGTCAGCCTTGTTCGTTCTCTGCAGATGCTCTGTTTCCTAGCCTCTTGATCAGCCATGGCGGCCGCAGCAGGCAGAGGAGGCCGCTGCTGGCGCTTCCTCATCAGATCGGTGCAAAGCTCTGCGCACTGCGTGGATCGTCCGTCACCTGTGCCTGCAGCTGCCAGGGGTTTTCTCGATTCCGCTGCATCCAGCTCACGGGAGCCCAGGCCTGCCTTTGCACAGGCTCTGCAGGGTCGCGCCTGCATGTATGTCGGTCAGTTGTCTCTTTTGAGCTGGCGTTTCTGCCTCTTTGTTTGTGGATCGGGGCCGTCTGGACGTTGGCTGGTTAGGTTAACGTGATTGAGGTAGTGTCTTGCAGGGACGCGGTGGCAAGCAGCAGGGGATGGAGTTCGATGGATGGGAACGGGCCAACTGCCACGAGGCCAAAGGCCAGTTGGTAGGAGGGAGGAGGAGGAGGAGGAGGGGGAAGAGAATGCGGTGGAGAGCGGCACGAGTACGGCCCTAACGTTGGAGGAGACTTCTCTGCAGTCGCAAATTCTGAATGCACCTCGCAGGAAACGGAGGTTCCTGTTCGAGCAAGCTTTGAAGATCAGGCCTCCTTCGACGCCAGGATGGACTCCCAACAGGATGGTGAATGCTGCAGCCCGCGTATGAGTGTTTGCTTGAAGCCTGGCTGGGATGTTGTAGTGGTTAAGTTACGACTTTGAGTAGGAGGGATTGGCGTTGTGGTAGACTGAGTTAGTTAGCCGTGTTTGGTCTTGCAGGAAATGAAAGTGATTGACGTAAATCGGACCTGTAAGGTGACAAAGGTGAGTTTGGATTCTGAACACAAAAAGGAGCCAGTGGTCTACATGTCTGTGTTGTAAACTTCAACAGTCGTGACATAAGACTCAGTTGTTTGTCTAGTGGATGTTAACCTAACTTGCACTGTCGAAACTTCTTGCAGGGTGGTGGAATCATGAACTTCACTGCGTTTGTCATTTGCGGAAACAACAAAGGAGTTGTAGGCTTTGGCAAAGGCAAGTCTACAGAGGTAGCATCCGCTGTCGACAAGGTGAGATTTAGGAAGAGCTTGATTTGCAGCTTGACTGTGGTCATGGTGCTGCATTTTGGTGATGACTGTGTTCCTGTGGTGGCCTTTCTAGGCTTATTTGAGAGCTTCCAATAACCTGCACTACTTCGAGAGGTATCATGGCCACACAATATTCAGGAAACATGATACTAAGTATGGCAAGACCAAGGTATACCACTCGGTAGTCCTGAAGAGAAAGAACTTCGCGGATTGCCTTTCAGAATCCCTAACTAGAAGCTGAGTGCCAGTGTGTCCATCTGATAGGACTTGTCTACTCACATTTGTGCTTCGCACGCAGGTTTACCTGTGGCCAGCTAAACCTGGGACAGGAATGAGGGCTAGTCACACAGTTGGTGGCATTCTAAGGCTGGCAGGGTTCAAGGATGTGAAAACTAAAGTAAGCTGGCTGCACAAACAGTTTTGAAAGCCACCTTGTTGGGTGCACAATTGCGACAATGTAAGGTTGTTGAGACAATGTTCAAATGACTGGGCATGGTTGGTACTCAGATTGTTGGGTCGCGACATCCTCATAACACAGTAAAGGCTGTGTTCAAGGCGTTAAGTGAGGTAAAGAATCACGTGGACTACTGTTTTTTTGGGTTATGCATTTTGTTGTGCTGTCCTGGCATAGAAAGGTCATATTATGAATTCGCTTGCAGATTGAGGTCCCTGAAGATGATGCGTGGGAGGAGGTGAGGAAAACAGTTAGTGAGGGACTTCCTCCCCGCAGGTCATTTCAAATCACAGAACGACAAGCCTGAATGCGCGTCTTGTTTTATTTTGGTTCGACACCGTTCATGCCTCTTCGTTGCGCTCCCTGAATCTCACTCAGATTTGTGGGGAAAGCCCGCAAGCTCCGGCTGCTAGATGGGCAGTGCAGTGCAGCGCGGCGTGTCAATTGTCTGTCAATCCACAACGTACCCTGTTCTCCTACGCCTCTGGAGGACCCCATGAGAATTCTGTTCAAAATTCGTTTGATATGCGCCATGTTAGGTTGAATCCACTCCATGGGGTTGCGTCGATTCGGAGTTGTCGATAATGAAGATCTTCAGGGAAGTGACGAAGGTCTTCACGGAAGTGACGAAGTTCTTCAGGAAAATTGGTTTTCATCGTGTGGCATGGAGGCTGTGGGTTGCGTCCGAGACACCTAACTGGTTCCATACTTGGGCAAGACCGTTCTTGCGATGGGGAAACACCTAACCTCCTTTAAGAAGAGTGATTCTGACCTTTATCGGTTGTCGCTAAGAAACCAGTGGTTCTAACTTGTTGAGGCCTTAAAGTAAGAGGTCCGTTATGTCAAAGTCTGAATCTCCTTTGTAAAGGAGACTTTTCCAAACAAGCTGCTCGTAGTTTTTCGAAGGGCACTTGCAAGGGCAGATCTTCGGGACGGTGACGACAGGAGATGATGTTGTGTGTAGGCCATTTAATCTTCCTGGTTGTGACATAGTAGGAGTTATAGGCGACTGTAGATATAGAGATTAATTGCTCCTTTTTATTGCGACTTTCCGGTCTCCCTATAACTATTGAAGCTTGGTAGACGTGCTCAATAAGGTGCTCTTACTTTATTTTCCCAAGCAATTATTGGGCTAGTTATTATTATCACATGATTTTTCTTTGTCAAAAACACGGACTCCAACCTCATTATAGGGTGATCTGTCATGTCCCTAGCTCGACCAACACCACACGTTCGACTCCCAGAAGAACTTGTATGATTTTATTATATAAAAACTTGGTATGATCTTCCTTGAAAAAGGAAAGTAAATGTATAACCGCTCCTTCGAAAAGCTGGGAATTAAACCTAGGTTTTGGCCACATAATGACATATATATGTAATCATGTATTCATATTTGTTATTAAAATTATGAAAAATATTTTTTGTTGTCCGGAATGGTATTGGCTAAATGATGTATACCTAGGTAATCATGTTTGAAGATTTGTTTATCAAATCCTAGGTATTCTTTCTCGTTGCTAAAAATTAAACAATTGAACTTGGTAAAACCTACCTATAACTTCTTGTAATTGGTGTTTGATGAAATGCATCGATTTCTTCTTCTTCATTGTATGTTAGTTTGCCTTGGTGCCATAACCACCTAGTACTCGGTACTCTATTGATTAGTTATTTTTCTTCTCTTACGGAGTGACCTACTAATCATCCTTTAATTAGTTATTTTTCTTATGGAGTGACCTACTAAGCATCTTGACTTGCTAGTGGGTACTGTTTTATGGATTGTATTGTATTCTAACTTGCCTTGGGCCCTAAGTACCAAAACTACCTAATACTTTCAATAGCTAACTATTCTCTTATGCAATTGAAATCTTAATGAGCCCTCATCTGTGGGTGGTACTCTTAGCACCTAATGGGCAACAGACTAGCTAGCGCAAATTGGTCAGCGCATTTTGAAACGTGGCGGTAAAACATGAACATGCTCAAGCCTACTAGACAGATCAAAACTAAGAAGCGACCTAAGTAATGCATTATAGGCTAACCAGTGTCGTATGCAATGTAGTATACCATGCATTTTACGACAACTTGTTAAGAGTGTATAATAAGTAGAATGTGCTCTTGTAGATAGAGCATAGGGTTTACATAAGCATTGTGCAATTTTTTTTATAGAGAGTTTCGTTGCTCATCAATCAGCACTTGATGTTCGCGGAGTAACTTGAAAGCAATCCAAAGCACATTCCAGAGCCTCTTGGAAGGCGCTTTTGGCGTTCCTAATTACATCGGAGCACTTGATGCTCGTGGAGTAATTTGAAAGCAATCCAAAGCACATTCCATAGCCTCTTGGAAGGCACTCTTGGCATTCCTAATTACATCCGAGCACTTGATGCTCGTGGAGTAACTTGAAAGCAATCCAAAGCACATTCCATAGCCTCTTGGAAGACGCTCTTGGCGTTACGTGCACGAAGTCGCTCCATGTACGGAGGGCTTCTTTCAGCGAGGCTAACATAACCTCACACTCCAACAACCGGTATAGAAGCAAGTCCAAATTCAGAGGAATTGGAGAAAGAGACTCATAAACCTCGCGCAATAACTATGCGCCCGTGGGGCAAGTCTTGATTTGGAGCGCAACGTCTGATTGCTCCAAATATCCTACAAAGACTTAAGTGGGTAGGGGCGGTGACGAGGTTCTACGCTTACGTCTACGCTTACGCTTCTTACGCTTATTCTTGGCTTTTCTAACATAAAGAAGGGGGCCGCATGTGCTCATCTGCGCATCCTCCCCCTAGTGTCAAGGATTATGTGTTGAAGGAGATGTAGAGGGGCGACAACATAGGAAGCAACGATGAAGGAGGCTAGGTGACCCACTTGGTGATGCCACTAGCATGAAGGAGAAGATGTTGAAAATAACTGAGAAAATGATGAGGAGAAGCGTAGAAGGATGTCATCGAGGATGCCACAGTTACAACTACTACCACAGTTACAACTATAAGTTGTTGTGGTATCCTCGATAAGTACTAATGGATATTGTAATACAGCTGTAGTGGTGGAGAAGGAGACATGGAGAAGGAGCTTTAGACATATTGAGGTTACTATTGCTGAAGCTATCTTGGAGGCATGGAGGGAGTCCCATTTTGTCTCCATTTTGCAAAGTCTCACTGCCTCCATCATGTTCTCTACTAATGTCGTGGTGTTGTAGTACCGGTGGCGCACGGTGATGGAGCGATGGTGGTGCATGGTGGTAGAGCAGTGGTGATACACGATGGTGGAGCGATGGTGGCATGCGGTAGTGGAGGCGGGAGAGCCGCGACGGGGCCACGGAGAACCCTCTTGCTTGCAGCGATGGCCGCGGCAAGTCCTACTGCTTACCTTCTCTTCGAGGCATGTGCCATCACACAACTATGCTTAGCTCGTTATGCAAGGGATTGGTTTGTACCTATATTTGCAAATTAGATTTGTTTTGCTTGGTTGTCTGTTGAGAAAGTGCTTAAATGAATGCAAGTGCTTAACTTGTGCGATAGATTGCTATACCACAATTCACATCTAATCACATTCAATTATTCAATCATGGATTGCCTACAGTTGAGGGCTTGATTACGCCATTGCTAATCAATTCTCACATCTTATCACAAATTATTCTTTCATTATGTGCATATATGTTACACCACGTACATTTTTCCTTTTCAGCCGCGCTTGTAGGGGCACACTAGTCACACATCTGTCAGCTTTCCCTCAATCCTCTAGTTCTCTCACCACTCCTAGTACTTTTATATTGATGTCTATTCCCTAACCTCCACAAGTTTCACCCCATCTCTGCCCGAAAGGAGTGCTTAACAATTTTGCTGAGCAAACCATCCTTGTTGATTTTTATCAATAGCCTACAATCACAATGTAAGCTATTTAATCCAGGCATTTCTAAATCCAGGCATTTATAATTCCATCTAGTTTTGAAGCCCCGGTTAGGGGTGTCTTTATATATTGCTATACCACAATTCACATCCAATCACATTCAATCATGGATTGCTCACGGTTGTGAGCTTGATTAGTCGACATTGCTAACCAACTCTCTTATCTCATAACAGATTAAATTCTCTCACTATGTGCATGTAGGTTACATTTGGTCACCCAAGCCTCTATTGCTTGGGTCTTCCCCTCAAGAGCATGCCCAAACACAACCAGGCCAGACTCTCACCAAACAACCTAGTCATTACTTGAATCCTTCAATTATATAGATCGATCAAATTAGGGTCCTCTAGGACATAGTGATCATCATTTTGTTCGGCCGGGTAAGCCCCCTCAACAAACAACGCAACTACTGCTCAATTTTACATCTATATAGTTCGATCAGATTGATGACATTGATGAGATACAATTTGAATTTGAAGTCCTGCAACAAATTGATCAATATGTTTTGTTCAACTATCAATATGGTAGGTAGTGCAACTATAGGGTGTTTCTGTTTCCGTAGTCATACAGCCACGGCGATGTTATTTCGTTTGCCTTCTCCTTGCAATGGACCCTCAACATGTGATGTTGCACCACACCTCCTTTAGAAGCAATATTCCATCTATTTCTCTCACCCAAACCTGATACAATCAACAAAAGATGTGCAATTGTATCATTATATATCTATTACTGACAGCTACTCCCTTAGCTATATATCACCCGGATAGCCAAGCAGTAGTAGACCCTCGAAAAACAAATCTAAAAAACTATATCAATCATCTTGTTGTTACTACAAGGGTAAATTAAGTTCAAAAGAAAAACTATGTAATGTAACTTCTATCTATCAAGGAAGGCTACTTCAACACTTTAGACCTTGCACTGATTTAACATCGAACCTGCTTTCAAGATACAACATGTCCGTAGCCCAACTAAAAGAATATGATCCCGAGGTCTAGCCAATCATAAACAAGGCTCACAAAAGCCATCATTCATAACCAGACATGGCACAAATACACAGCAAATGCCCAACGAAGCAAGGACCAGTAATAACGTAGAGCACCATGATCAGGCAAGTGGACGTTGGCAATAAGATGTACATCCTCCTTATTTAGACTATTTAAAAGCCCCCAACAACATATCAAACTATATAATACCAACAAAATCCAATACATATTAACATACCATCGAAGATTTGATTAGCTAGGTTGTTGATGATAGGTTCGAGATTGACTTCTCTCGGTCCTCCTCGATAAATCGCCGCAGTCTACTTGAGTGCGTTGGCTTCCCTCAAGCGTAGCCTTCACTGCGAGATCCCCCTTTTTTATAAAGATAAAGAGGGGGCAATAGCCACAATTACAGCTACGGGTGTGGTGGAGAAGAAGAGGAAGTGTAAGAAGAAGAGGAAGTGGTAGCAGAAGCCGGTTGGCGGTCGTAGAGTTTCAGGGGAATATAACCCTAAGGAAACTCGGAAGGGCCAAAGGCGCCAAGAAGTGGAGCTCAAGGCAGTCATGCATCGAGGAGTCAAGGGGCGTGAGGCAGCTGGAGTGGAGCTAGGCGATGAGCCGAGGCAAGAGGAGCGTGATCAAGGGAGGCACGAGGCGCTGAGAGGGAGGTAGCTCCGGACCGTTGTGGCACGAGCTCGGGGCCAGGTCGTGAAAGGAAGGCCCGTGGCGGCGGGAAGCTCATGAGTCGGGAGGAGGTAGGAACCCCGAAGTACTAAGTTTGGAGTGGGCGATGAGCTATGAGGAGCGTCAGTGGGCGTGAGGTTTGCAGGAGCATGGCGCCCAAGGCCGCAGCGGAAATTTCGACTGCCCCATGGTCCATATTGGACCATTGGAGGGTCCGAGCTGGGAAATTGGTGAGGGAGCTGGGACTCGGGTTCATGGAGAAACGGTGGAACTATGTGAGCCCAAGTCTGGTGCAGGAGTGTGCTCGCCAGCTGAAGGCTAAGTCACCAGGGGAAGGAATCAGAGCGAGGCCACAGGATTGGGATGTGGAGTTGGTCAGGAGGTGTATGGGCGCGGCGAGGAGGAAGTGGGAGGATTGGTAATTGAGCCTCCGAAGAGGAGCACGGCAGCAGCGGCCGACTCGGGGCACGGCACCGGGAACCCAATGGATGGTTGACTCGAGAAATGGTCTGCCATGGTCCGCCGATGGCTCCTTTGTTTCCTGCAGCACAAGAAGTAGGATTATTTATCTGACCATTTGTTGCTTTTTCTCCATGAGGTTGTCAAGGGTACAAGGATCGATTGGGGCAGGATTATTTTTGACAAGCTGTGTGAGGAGAGGCTGAATCTGACCTTTCCTTCCTCTCGCCCCTCCTTTATTTCGGCCTTCCTGGTTCACCTGTATGCACACTCTAACTGTCTGCCTGAGACAGAGATTGTGGCTTCCCTGCACATGTGGAAGCCAGTTAGGGAGGTGAAATGGAAAGCAGAAGAGCCCAAGGAGGAAATAGAGGATGAATCTGGCAGCTGGGAGTCTGCAGCAACGGGAAGCTCTGGAGAAGAAAGTAAAGGAAATTATGTTAGTTAGGTTAGTAGTTTCATAATCAGTTATAACTACTCTTTTAAAATACTCATATATACTCTCTTTTTGTAAAAATGAAATATAACGGTTTTTTGTTTTTGCTTGCTTGCCCCTTGCGCTCTCTCGTTCCCGTGCACCAGCACACACATAATCCACGAAATGGTATCAGAGCCTGCTGCAGAGATAGCAGCCTGCTCCACACTGTCCATAGTGATATATGTGGCCCCATGTCAACCATGTCATTTGGTGGAGCATCATATTTCATCACTTTTATTGATGAGTGGAGTCGCTATTGCACAGTTTTTGTTCTTGCACACAAGAGTGAAGCCCGCTATGCTTTTCGTACGTATTTAGCTTCGCCACGCTGTCCATATCACTGAAAATTTTAGGACCTATAATGAGGTGAGTATACAAGCAATGCCTTCACCGAATTTTGTGCTGGAGAGGGAGTTCTTCATCAATTTACAGTTCCTTATACTCCAGCTCAGAATGCTTTCGCTGAACGCAAGAATAGGACACTTCAAGAGGCTACACTTTCCAACTTAGCATTTGCAGGCCTCACTAGGGGATATTAAGCCAAGCTTATGGTGCTAATTATGTGCAAAACAGCTGCCTACGGCTGGAGCTTGGTTTGCCCCTCACGAGCTACTGGATTGGGAAGAAGCTAATCACCCACCTACGTATTTTTGGAGCACCAGCATATGCTTTGATCCCTTCTGACTTTGAGTAAGCTTGATCCTAAAGTCGTCAAGATTTTTATTGGTTATTCGAGTAAAGGGATATGTTTTCGATCCACGTACTCGGCAAGTTTCCATTTCTCGGAGTGTTGTTTTTCATGAGAATGCTCTTCTCCGACGTCATGAAACAGCTTTGGATCCTGCTTCCTTTGATTCTTCTGTTTCTATTCATGGAGTGGATGACTTGGCTGATTACAATACTAATGCTGATGCCGATGTCTCTATTTTTGATACTGATGATGTTTCCAGTTCACCTTCCTCGGCTTCAGGGGGGGCTACAACATTCGATTCACATGCACAAGCTCATCTTCCTAGTGCTCCCCTAGCACCTGAATCTTCTGCAGTTCCCTCCTTTGATGAACCCTTGGAAGTTGATCCTGTGTTTTTGATTCTCGACTCTTCGATCCCGAGCACACCGATCCAGCTTGAGCCTACACTGAGCCGCTTTTATGAGATCTACACGCTATAGACCACCTCGTAGTGAATGGTCTGAGCCACCTTTTGTAGCTGGTCTAGTTTCAAATACTTCTCCATCATCTAAGAATTTTGATACTTCTGAACCAGCCACTTATAGGCAGTTTGGTCCTGTCGAACATTGGCAAAAGGCTATCAAGTCCGAGTATGATTCCCTTATAGCCAACAAAACCTGAAATTAGTTGATTTACCCAAGGGTCGCAGAAGTTCGCTGTTTGCAAATGGGTTTTCAAGAAGAAGTTGAACACCGATGGTAGTGTTGGACGTTATAAGGCGTTAGTTGCCAAAGGTTATAGTCGTCGGTACTAGATTACAATGAAACTTTCCCCAGCTTGTTAAATCCACGTCAATTAGAATATTGCTCTCCTTGGCTGCCCATTATGGTCTTTATGTACATCAGCTGGATGTGAAGACTGCCTTTTTAAATGGGTCCTTAGAGGAAGAAATATATATGTCCCAGCCGGAAGGTTTTGTAGAAGATGTTAACAAAGTTTGTCAGCTGCTAAAGACTTTGTATGGCTTGAAGCAATCAAGCAGGGCTTGGAATGAAACTTTCCATGCCTTACTCATTGAGCTTGGATTTACATGCCTTGATGTCGATGCAGTTGTTTATATCTTATGGGACGCGATTTCCTTATTTTAACAGTTTATGTTGATGACAACTTCTTGTTTTGTACCTCACCGCCGATGGCCCGAATCAAGAGTGTTTTGCTTTCTCGCTTTGACATGTTCGACTTGGGCCATCACCACTTTTCATGCTGCCACTTCTCCGAGGATAGGCATACTATCGAGATACATCAGAACATTTTGTGAATCAACTTTGCGTTTTCAATATGGCGATTGTGGCGTGACTCAGCCAGCGCACAATCCGTGTCGTTGTAGGAAGAAGTCCGCTCCCTAAGGGAATGATAGGCTGCCACTGCTGCTTCGTGTGATTCTTACCGCCCCAGCGCCTGCTCACCTCAAAGACACACACATACTCCTAACTACTCACAACGTTCAGACAGTCCGTATGGCTAAACGCTTAGGGACCCGTCTCGTCAGACGCTCACATACATCCTTCACGATCCCTTCTTTCTCTCCTCACGCTACACTCTTCGCCTTAGAAAGACGCTGGTTACGCAGCCCCGACCTCCTCCGCTGCTCACGGCCTCTCCGTCCGGCTCTACACACCTCCTCCGCTCACGCTGCCCAAATTGCGCCTGCCGCGCCGGACGAGCACGGATCACCACCACCCTTCCCCGCACACACCACAACGCTAAGTCCGTCACCGGACCTTGATCAATCTCCCGAGTGCGGCTCGCCATGACTCAGACTCACGTTAGCAAGAAGACTCACAAAGGTCCGCAAGAACGCGGCATCAACACCAAGAGAAAGATGCTTTACTAGAGCACCACCCTCTTATATCGCGCCTGGCGCCTTTATTACACCCCTATTCGAAATGATAGCCAGATACCCTAATCGGCCGCCTACCGCCCTATCCCCTATCTCCTTCACGACCGGGGTCAAGGTCCCGGGCCCCGCCGAATGGGTGGTCCAACTCGCCCCGATTGTGGTGCACCCAATCGGATGATCCGTGAGGCGGGCCCTCCTCTCCGAATCTCGCCGTTACACCGGCGGCGACAACCGCTACACGACGCCATCCTCCCCGTCCTCGGTCCTTCACGGTAATACCACCATCGGCCCCTAGAAGTCGGCGGGGCCTCCTCATCGCCGCACGGCCCTCGGTCCGCCTCGACCGAACTTCGGAGTCCGCTTATTTCCGGTCCGGCTAGGTCCGACCTTGTTCGGGTCCGGACCTCGTGGTCCGGATGACACGGGTCCGACTGTGGTCCGGACACACGAGGTCCGACTGTGGTCCGCCTCCTCCGGGTCCTGGACAAAGTCCGACTCACGCCCACCCGGTTTCCTCCTCACTGACTCCTCAAGTCCTCCTCACTGCCCCGATCGCCTGCGACCCCTTCTGGCTCCTTCCCCGCGAGGTGCGGGTGCTTACCTCACAGATCCGCCGCCTCGTTTCGCCTCCTCCGTTGCTCCTCCGCCGCCTCCGCTATCTTCAAACAGTGGCCACTAGGGTCCCCGTGTCCCCGTGGCCTTCATCTCCTTCTCGAGCCTGTGGTCCGTCTGCCGCCGCCGAGGGCTTCTACGCTTCGTGCGGTAATAGGCAAAGTCCGAATCGACTTGTTGAATCTTCCACGCTGGTGCCCGAGCACCCGATACTCCCTCCGCCATAAGTGTTCGAGCCGGGCCGCCGGCTTGTTGGGCCACCTCCCGATTTGATACCGGAGCCGGGTCAGATCACGTGAGGCTACAAGGGCGGCCTCGTCACTCCTCCCGCACTGTTCACCGCCCAGCCTCCGCTGCTTTCCATCGCCACCATTCCGCCATAGCGCAGCTGCTCCCCTTCCGCCTCACCGGACCAGCCTTCTTTCGCCCAGGCTCGCGCCCCCGCTCATTCCGCCTTACCTCCGCCGCCCTCTCCAAAGCACAGATACCTCCGTCCGACCGGACTTCCTCCTCAGCTCGCAACGCCCAACTCGATAGTCGCCGATTTTCCTCCGCCTTCGGAGCCGGAGGCACTGCTTCGGTCGTGGATTCTCTCGCTGAGAGTCACCGCCGACGATCTTGAGTTGTAGCTCCAGTGTCCTTGCTGCCTCCATCCGCCTTCTACCTCCCGCACTGACCTGAGATCCTATCTCCCGAGGCCCTTGCCTCGCCCATAGCCGCTGGGCCTTCGAGTTAGCCTCACCGCCTCTCTCCACCGGCCCGATCACGCCCAGTAGTGATCCTGCCGCTTCACCGGCTGACTCTTCGCCGCTTTACGGCTCGCCCATTTGGCCGCTTAGCCGCCCGCCAGTCCCGAGCTCTCTCCTGCCTCTTCCGCTTCCTCTGCGCAGAAGGTCCTCCGCGCTGGGCTCTGAGCTTGTCACTGTCATACCAAGAACCTCTGGCCTCTCAACCGCCTGCCTCGGCCTGCCACCCGGGCTTTCCTCGATCCGAGGGACTCCGCCTTTTCCTTCCCTCCACTTGCTCTTGGAGTTCCACCATCCTCCTCGCCTCCTCGGTCCTTCGCCGGCCACCACCATCGGCCTCCTAGCGAAGTCGGGGCTCCTCCTCATCGCCGCAGCCGGCCCGAGGTCTGCCTCGACTCAACTCGTGAGTCCGCTTATTTCCGGTCCGCCGGGTCCGACCTTGTTCGGGTCCGGACTCGTGGTCCGGACTTATTACCGAGGTCCGGACTGTGGTCCGGCCTCCTCCGGGTCCGGACAAAGTCCGACTCACGCCCACCCGGTTTCCTCCTCACGGACCTCCGTGGCTCTCCTCAAGTCCTCCACTGCTCCCGATCGCCTCGACCCCTTCTGGCCCTCCTTCCATGGTGAGGTGCGGGTGCTTACCCCGCCGCATCCGCCGCCTCCCTCGCTCGCCTCCTCCGTTGCTCCTCTCTCCGCCGCCCGCTATCTCCAAACAGGCCACTAGGGTCCCCGTGGCGCCCCTGGGCCTTCATCTCCTTCTCGAGCCTTCCGTGGGTCCGCCCGTCGCAGCGCCGCCGAGAGGCTTCATCGCCTTCAGAGCTCAAGGTAATAGGCAAAGTCCGAATCGACTTGTTGAATTGCTCTTCCACGGTGCCCGAGCACCCGATACTCCCTCCGCCATAAGTGTTCCGGAGTCGGGCGCGCGCTTGTTGGGCCACCTCCGCCAGATTTGGATACCGAGCCGGGTCAGCCACGCGAGGCTACAAGGGCGGCCTCTCCTCGCACTGCCATTGCTCCGCCGCCCAGCCTCCTGCTGCTTTCCATCGCCACCCCCGCCATAGCGCAGCTGCTCCTTCCGCCTTTCTCACCGGACCAGCCTTCTTTCGCCCAGCTCGCCTCCGCTCATTCTGCCTTTACCTCCGCGCCCTCTCCAAAGTGCGACCTCCGTCCGACTCCGACTTCCTCCAGCCCCTTCTCAGCTCGCAACGCCCAACCTCGATAGTCGCCGATTTTCCTCCGCCTCGACGGAGCCGAGGCACTGCTTCGGCTCGAGGTCGTGGATTCTCTCGCTGAGAATCACCGCCTCCGACGATCTTGGAGTTGTAGCCCAGCAGGTCCTGCTGCCTCCATCTCGCCGCCTCCTTCTACCTCCTCGCACTGCATTCTGAGATCCCTATCTCCCGAGGCCGGCCTGCTCGCCTCCATAGCCGCCTGGGCCTTCGAGTTAGCCTCCTGCCACTGCCTCTCCACCGGCCCGATCACGCCTGTAGTGATCCTGCCGCTTCACGCGCCTCGACTCTTCGCCGCTTTACCGGGCTCGCCACTTGGCGCCGCTTAGCCGGGCCGCCTGTGTCCCGAGCTTGTGCCCGGCCTCTTCCGCCTCCCCGCGCCCGCAAGGTCCTCCGCCTGCGCTGGGCCTCTCGAGCTTGTTTCACTGCTCGCAGACAACAAGAACCTTGGCCCGGCCCGAACCGCCTGCCTCAAGGCTCGCCACCCGGGCTTCCTTCCTCGATCCGAGCGAGGGACTCCGCCTTTTCCTTCCCTCCGGGCCGCCACTTGCTCTTGAGTTCCACCATCCTCCTCCGGTGGCCTCCACTCGGGTCTTCCACTGCACTCACAGACCCCAAAGCATTCCGTCCATGACGGTAGCTGACTGCGTGTTTCTTCCACGGCCGCCACTGTGAGGCCCCCACAAAGTCCGTGGGAGCCGGCATTTCGGTCCGCCAAGGACCTCCATACCGCACCGAGTAAGTCCGACTGGGTTCTCCTGACCTAATCAGACCTCAGTCCCGAGTGGTGAGGTCCGAGTCTCACCCTCTTGGCCCTCTTGGCCTCTAACTCCTTTGCGCCTCTTCTCGGGCCTTGAGGAGGTGAGGGGGTCCGGAGCAAGTTTTTGCCCTTCTGCGGGACAGACTGCGGGGCCGGCCATGACCTCCTCGCCTTGGGCCACGCCTTTCTCGCCTCCACCGCCTCACCTCACACCTGCAAGGTGGGTAAGGGTACGCACCTTCCGGTCACAGGCGGCACCGCCTTCCGCCTCGGCTCCCCGCTGAGTTCCGGGCTCAGCCGTGGTTGTTGGTCGTTGCCTGCCGGAGCCGCCAACGCCTCCCAGATCGCCTCCCGTGCCTACCGCCCGAGGGGCACCAAAAGGAGGGGGGGAATCGCCTCCCAAACTTCCCCGGGTGGTGAGGGGTTCGCCCAGACGATGGAGTCCGGAATCCTCCTGCCCTCCTCCCGAGTCCGCTTGGTCTTCAAGGACGACCCCCCACCCGCGCCTTGCACGCCTACTCGTGGCCTCCAGCCTTCCGAGCGCCTGCCTCCTCCTTCAGAGCTCAAATGTCCCCATACATGAATCGTATGGGTCACCGATGGCGAGGGCTTCGCCTTAGCTTGCGTCCTCGATCGAACCGGCGAAGATAATCCTTCCCACCGCCTTCTTCACCGAGCGCATGCGTGAATACTAGGTTATCACCAAGGTGATCCACCTTGGTGAGCAGTGTTCCAATGGATAATGATCCGGCTACCGCCTTACTCGACCGCCCAGACGGATATCAACCATCCGCTGGTTGTCCGCCGCTCCTCGCACGTGTCGGGCCCTATCTTCCCTTCGCCTTAAGGGGCCTGCACCACGCCCCTTCTTCCTCCTTCTAAGCGGTTAGGCCATCCTCGACCTCCAAGGTCCATCGCCTGGTCCTCCCGAGGTTCTTGGATCGACCTCCTTGTTGATCGCCAAGATCTTCCGCAAACTCCCGGACTAGAGTGACGCTGTCAAAGGTCCGCACCATTTGGAACACGCCCATGCCACTCGCACCAATCCTCGCCTCCAGTTCAAGTCCGGATAGCGCCGGTCACAATGTTGCGCCCACGAGGGTCCATGGCTCTGCACCGGCTTTTGGGTGCCATTGCTTCCTCCTCCTCCGTAGCCGGCCGAGTCCGCCGGCACGATGTTCCTCCTTCGCCGCTGCTCACTCCAACCTCGACGGCGCCACGCCTTGTCGCCCGGGCGCCCAAAAGACAGCCAGAGCCGGATTATGGAGCGCAAGGGACCGTGAGGATTGTCCGAGGTCAGAAATGACCTCCTCCTTGGCCGCCAGGAAGTAATCACTGAAGGCGCCGTTGTCCAGAATCGCTGTGGGTCCGCATGGCTTTCGACCCTACGCCCGCTTACTGCCTTACGCCAAGGCAGCTGGGCGTGAATACCGCTATAACGGCCTGCAAGTTACGGCCTGCCCACCGCATGCCCGACCTCCACTCTGTGGCCGCCCACGTGGCGCCGCCCGTCCTCACGCCCGCCTCCTAGGTTACTGGGCGATTTATCCTATTTTGACTGGAGTGGGTTCCTGACTTATCCTGCTACTCCCGTAGTCCGAGCTTGCCATAGTGGTACCGGGGTCCGTTGTTCACTCAGTCCGGAGTATACTCCGAGCCTCGTCCAGCGCCACCCCAATTTATTCCTCCTTTCCGCCTTTATTTATCCTTCAATCCTCAAAAAACAGAACCCTCACTTTATTTCTAACTCCCCAGAAGTACAGCCCACAGATGCACGCCTGCTGCCACACACCTATGTCCACAGGAGATAAATTATCCAAGGAGCAAGGTCCTTCAACGTGTCGAAAAGGATATTATGGCAACTCGCCCTTATAGGCAAGCTGTAGGTAGCCTCATTTATCTTGCAGCATGGACGCGTTTAGATATAGCCAGGGCTGTTAGTAGTGTTTCTCAATTTTTAGAAAATCCGGGGGAGGCTCATTGGACAGCCGTGAAGAGGATTTTTAGGTATCTCAAGGGCACCCCTAGGTTTGGACTTACTTACACTAAGCAGCCTGCTGGTTTAATGCTTACTTCATTCTGTGATGCTGATTGGGCCGGAGACCCGGATAGTAGGAAGAGTGTTGCAGCATATTGCAATATACTTGGTGGATCATGGTTTCTGGTCAAGTAAGAAGTTGGCCACAATTTGCTTATCATCTGAGGCCGAATATGGAGCTTTGTCACAAGCGGAGAAGTAATTTGACAGTTTTTTGAGAGGTATCTGACAATTGCCATGTGTAGCATTTATGGTGTGATAACCAATGCTATTGCACTCTCGAAGAACCCGTTTTCATGCGAGGTCGAGCATATAGAAATTACTCATCATTTTATAAGACAAGTAACGTCAGTGAGGTGGAAGTTCGTTATATTCCAACAAGTGAGAATATTGCGATTTGCTAACCAAGGTCGAATTCGCATGCCAAGCATTCTTGATGGTCTCAAGCTCATTGCGGTGGCCAAGATTGGCACTAACACGATAATTTTGAGGGTTAATAATCTACGAAGGGGTTTCCATTAATCTACGAAGGGGTTTTGATGGGCCCTAAAACATTTGAAGGCATTCGAAAAGCGACTCGAAAAAAATGTCACCGGAAAATTACTACTTTCCATCTAGCAATGTTTGTGTGGCCAATGGTGGTATACTCGAACCTAGAATGATGCAAAGTAGGAGCGGTGGAAGGCCGTTCTGCCGAACAGTAAACTTCGGTTTTGGGATGGAAATGTGGTTTTGTTATGACACCACAAAAGCCACGGACGGTATTTCCTAACACGAAACATCGACAACGGACTTACAACATTAACTCTGGGACCCGGGAAAAAGCGAGATTTCGCCACTCATCCCCAGTTCAATCCATCGTCATCACTTGGTCCGACTTCTCCTCCATTGTCATCACTATCTTGATGACACTTTCACTCATGAGTTGTATGAAGCCACGCAACTTTCGAGCTTATCCCTTATCGCTTTTTGTCCATACGGATGTTTTTAGTCGTTCAACACAAACCCATGTCTGAGGATATTGTTTTCATTCACAAATACCTCCTGTATGTTTTTAGGTAATGGATCTTATTCCCTTTTTCCTCGGCATTGGACGGATGGGTTACCACTCTGGCGGACTATGTGTTCTGCACATATCTCCTTCATACGCATCTATGTGCTCGGTCCGATACTAGTGGATAAGAAAGTGAGGTCGTGGTGCGTTTAGCTTCAATGACCTCCCCAATCCGAATGGCCATGTGTTGCAGCCTTTGCGGAAACATCCCTCGGTTCCGTTATGTCCCCATTCATCCGTGCCATTTCCCAGTTGCCTTCCCGCATTTTGATATGCCCCCAAATACATATCACTGGGAGGTCCCTCAATAATGCCTCATCTAGCAAAGCTTCATCGGCACTTGAAGTGGTCGTGTATGATCCACTTACGCGTGAAAACCACTTCCAAGAATGAGCACTAGCCCAATGTTATTCTCCACAATGATAGCAATCTCCTTCCGGTCCACAGGCTTCCCACCACTTATACTCTTCAGTCACCTATGGATGCAAATCTTTTAACCCTTCACGCAAATGGGCCACACCTTCCATCGGTGATAGGATACACCGTTCCTTCTTGTCCCCCTAGCTTCACCCGTATGCACCGTAGGATGGTGCTAAGGGAGGCGCCGTCGGCCGGCGCCTCCCCATGCTCATGGCGTAGGCGCCTCCACCACGCCATGGCGCGGCCGGCGCCTCCCACCCTACCATGGGCGTGGCCGGCCCTCCCCCACCGCCCATGGCGCGGCCGGCGCCTCCCCTAACACACCACCCCCATGGGCGCCGGCCGGCGCGTCCTCCCCTAACACCACCATGGGCCGGCAGCGCCCTCCCCTAGCACACCACCATGGGCGGCCGGTGGCGCCTAACACGCCTGCCCCCTTGGCGCCGTGCCCCCACCCCATGCCTTGCCCATGGGCGGCCGGCCGGCGCCTCCTGCACACCCATGGGCGCCGGCCGCCAGCGCCCTCCTCCTAGGCTGTCTTCAAAAATAAATATTTAGCGCCTCAAGAGTAACTCAACCATGGATTGTTGGTCTAGTGTTTGGGAAATAAGTGTAGAATAGGTTTGTGTTCAAACCTCGTGCCTCCTCAAGTTCAATTTTGTTGATTTTAAGGATGCTTGCATGGGCGCATGGGCAACTAACTTTGTTCATTTTAAGGACGTTGGCATTGCCTTAAAGCCCAAGTGGTTGCATTGAGTGCGGAAGGTTGAAGACCACGGTGGCGACCTTTTGGATGAGGTCGGTAGATAGATAATGGCGGTCGACAGGCAGCCCAAGAATGATACTATTGAAGGCAGCAAGCAATGGAGAGAGCGACAACCGAGGCGGATATGGACCGCCTCCGAATATGGCGGTGGTACTTGACTCCGCCGCAAGGCATGGATGAGTCGCAGCCGCACTCTTGAATGGCTATTATCGATCTTGATGACCACTTCCTCCTTGATTGTTTGTTGCAATGTTCTCACGACCACTTAAATGAGACTCCGCTTCAAATGATTGTTTTCATTGTGTTCCACCACTTGAAAGTAAAAGTTTTCGGTTGTAATAAACATATGAAAATGGCGCCCTCTATGCATTCTACTAAAAGCATAAGCGGGCCCACACCCTCATGCTCCAGTTCTCGGGTGTAGACTTGAAAGTGCATCTTTATCAAAGATATGACCTCGGAAAAGGGTGTGTGCATTATCAAAGTAGGGCACATATCTTGTTCTAGGTAAGGTGTTCTTCGTGACAAGGGGTCTTGTCTCAAGGGTGGTATATCCCCCCCTTCAAAAATTATCGTGTTCACTGCACATTAATATATTTGGTATATTGATCCAAAGGGATGAAGCCACAAAGTTTGTGCTAATCGTGCGCTGCTCAACTACAACACTAAGGCCTTACCCTCTTTTGGAGCTTAAGAGGGAGATAGTTGTATGTTTGGGTTTTAGTGTTATGGTTTACATTAGCTTACTTTTCATATTTCTCTTACCCTGAATATTTCAACTAAGAGGGAGTAAAGGAAATTATGTTAGTTAGGTTAGTAGTTTCATAATCAGTTATAACTACTTTTTGAAATACTCATATATACTCTCTTTTTGTAAAAATGAAATATAACCGTTTTTTGTTTTTGCTTGCTTGCCCCTTGCGCTTCGCTCCTGCACCAACACACAATCCACGAAAGAAAGGGAGGTCACCATGCACAAGAAAAGGAAGGCCGAGGGAGTCGTAGGCTCAACAGAAAAGGAAGGTGGATGCCACCACGATCGGCGTGGTCAGCAGAAAAGGCGAAGAAGATGAAGGCAAAGCGAAAGATTGACTTGTCAGATGAAGAGGCGCGACCAGAAGGACAATTTTGCGACTCGGATGCAGTGACAAGAGGCCCCGGAAGAATTAGGGTTGGCCCCAAAGAACAACCCTCATCAGGGTGGGAAGAGATTTTCAAGGGAGCTCCCTTGGCGAATGAGCTCACGCATGAGATAGTCTGCACGCACCTTTGCCGGAAAAAGGGTGCTTGATAGAGGAATGGCGTCCGGCGCGGCTCCTCCTCAACAAGTGGATCTGCAGGAGTTGACAACAGCCATGATTCGGGCTCAGTCGGACATGCTAGACCAGTCACAGCACTCACTGCCTGCCAGGGGCCGAGTGGTGAAGGCTAAATTCGATGAGGAGGAGGCTAGGCGAAAACAGTTGGAGGAAGAGAAGTAGGCACTGGAGGAGATGAGGATCAAAGTCCAGGAGGAGTTACGCAAGGCCCAGGAGGAGTTACATTCCATGATGAGTAAGCAAGAATCGCTCATGGCCCAGATTAAGGATGCATATGAAGCAAATCAGGAGATGGTGGAGAACTGCTAAGGGCCCAAGAGCAAGAGGTAGCCTTTGTGGAGAAGGTTCGAAGTGGCGCACTGGCACAAGCGGAACAAGACGAGGCACGCGCCGAGGGAAGGAGAAGGGAAAAGGGAAGAGGAGCAGCAGTCTGACCGAGGTAGTGGAAGCCACTCACCGGAGTGAAGGGAGAGACGATCACAGCGAAACCCCTACCATGGTTGTGGAATGTGCAACTGCCGTGGAGTCTACTACCAGGTAGCGGAAATCCCCACCGACGCTTGGAGAACCCACCTCTAAGGCAACCATGAGTGGCGCAATGGGAGGCTACGTGGCATCCTTCGAGGGCATGGTTCAAAGTGCTGTGGGTAGTCCACAGGAGGAGGGGGTAAGCACCTCATCTGCAGCAGGAGGCCCTATTATGTTGCGGCACATGGATGAGGAATCTTATGTTCTTGGTCTCTATGTGAATGGGGAACGCGTGCTTAACCTTACTGTCCATGTGCGTGTGGGAATAAGAGGGACCAGGGCTTACCTTCTGCAAGTGAGGACTCGAAGCAAATGGTCCTTCCACTATGCCCGGGTATGGGGGCTGACTCCCTGTTATACGGAGGCAGTCTTGAAGGAGCTTACGGAGGAAGAAGCCTGAGCATGGGTGGAAGAAGAGTCGAATGATCCTCAAAGAATAGGCGCAAAGCAAGGGTGGTATATCCCCTTCAAAAATTATCGTGTTCACTGCACATTAATATATTTGGTATATTGATCAGCGCAGTGGATGAAGCCACAAAGTTTGTGCTAATCGTGCGCTGCTCAACTACAACATTAAGGCCTTACCCTCTTTCGGAGCTTAAGAGGGAGATAGTTGTATGTTTGGGTTTTAGTGTTATGGTTTACATTAGCCTACTTTTCATATTTCTCTTACCCTGATTATTTCAACTAAGAGGGAGTAAAGGAAATTATGTTAGTTAGGTTAGTAGTTTCATAATCAGTTATAACTACTCTTTTAAAATACTCATATATACTCTCTTTTTGTAAAAATGAAATATAACCGTTTTTTGTTTTTGCTTGCTTGCCCCTTGCGCTCTCTCGTTCCCGTGCACCAGCACACACACAATCCACGAAAGAAAGGGAGGTCACCACAGACAAGAAAAGGAAGGCCGAGGGAATGCTCAAAGGGAAGGTGGATGCGCCGCCACCGATCGGCGGTGGCAGAAAAGGCGAAGAAGATGAAGGCAAAGCGAAAGATTGACTTGTCAGATGAAGAGGCGCGACCTGAGAAGGACAATTTTGCTGACCTGGATGCAGGTGACGAAGAGGCCCCGGAAGAATTAGGGTTGGCCCCAGCAACGGAACCCTCATCAGGGTGGGAAGAGATTTTCAAGGGAGCTCCCTTGGCGAATGAGCTCGCTGTGGCGGAGATAGTTCGGGTACGCACCTTGCTGGGAAAAAGGGTGCTTGATAGAGGAATGGCGTCCGGCGCGGCTCCTCCTCAACAAGTGGATCTGCAGGAGTTGACAACAGCCATGATTCGGCTCACGGACATGCTAGACCAGGCACTCACCGGCTCGCAGGGCAGTGGTGAAGGCTAAATTCGATGAGGAGGAGGCTAGGCGAAAACAGTTGGAGGAAGAGAAGTAGGCACTGGAGGAGATGAGGATCAAAGTCCAGGAGGAGTTACGCAAGGCCCAGGAGGAGTTACATTCCATGATGAGTAAGCAAGAATCGCTCATGGCCCAGATTAAGGATGCATATGAAGCAAATCAGGAGATGCAGGGAGAACTGTTGCGGGCCCAAGAGCAAGAGGTAGCCTTTGTGGAGAAGGTTCGGAAGTTGGCAGACCGGTACAAGCGGGAACGAGACGAGGCGCGCGGCCGAGTCAGGAAGGAGAAGGGAAAAGGGAAGAGGAGCAGCAGGTCCACGACCGAGGTAGTGGAAGCCACTACCGGAGTGAAGGGAGAGACGACCGCGGTAGCAGAAACCCCTACCATGGTTGTGGAACAGGCAACTGTCGTGGAGTCTACTACCGAGGTAGCGGAAATCCCCACCGACGTTGGAGAACCCACCTCTAAGGCAACCATGAGTGGCGCAACAGGAGGCTACGTGGCATCCTTCGAGGGCATGGTTCAGGCGGCCAGGGGTAGTCCACAGGAGGAGGGGGTAAGCACCTCATCTGCAGCAGGAGGCCCTATTATGTTGCGGCACATGGATGAGGAATCTTATGTTCTTGGTCTCTATGTGAATGGGGAACGCGTGGCTTAACCCATCATCTATGCGTGTGGGAATAAGAGGGACTGTGGCTTACCTTCCGCAAGTGAGGACTCAAGCAAATGGTCCTTCCACTATGCCCGGAGGTAAACTCATATAATGAGGCGCCTTGAAGGAGCTTATGAGGAAGAAGCCCAGCATGGGTGGAAGAAGAGCTTAATGATCCTCAAAGAATAGGCGCAAGCAAGGGTGGATGGAGCTCTAGAGCAGACACCCGCATCGTGAGCGAGGAGTCCACCAACATTGAAGCGAGTGGAGGTTCAAGGAGGATTTGTCAGACCAGCGGCGAGGGAGGAGGGCCCATGGAGGTGGCAGCAGAGGACGGAGGGCAGCACCAAACCTGAGGGCGCCAAGATAACGAGGCAGAGTAGTGGCATCCTAGGATAGAACCTTGATAGGATGCCATCCCGGACCTGAAGGCCGCTCACCAGCCTTGCCCGCCATTTTAGGACTTGATGTTTGGTGGCTATGACGCCCACCAATGTATATAAAGGGGCTTACAGCCTCACATCGAGCACCTCGGTTGAGATCCCCACACTCCGTGGTTGGAGACGTCCGATCGACGTGGGTGGTGCGCGAGACGCCCTAGGTGGTCGAGAGCTTGCTCCACAACCGGGGAAGGGGTGATAGAGCCCTCACCGACAACGGAGGAGGAACTTAGGATTGGCGCGGGGCGGCTCTGGAGCTTGCTCGTAATGCCTGCTGTGACGCCCGAGGATTCTTCTTTCCCTTACCCTTTTCCCTGGTTGTGTTCAAATTAAGAGAGTGTTTGTGTGCGTTGAGGCTGGGCGAATCGAGAGAGAGAAGAAGATTGGGTAAAGAAAATCGAGCACTGATGTATACGAGGTTGAGACCGTAAAGAGGAGTTGAGAAGGAGAACTAATTGGGAAACTAACAGTGAAGGTTTTTGTGGATCGAAGAGAACCTAAACCGGTGCTGTCGGTGGAAGTGTGCACAAGGGAAAACAACGTTCCCTTGTGGAAATTGTGTGAGTGTGGTGCCCTTTGTGTGTGTGTGAGAGCGGTTGCCAGAGGGATCCAGGAACCGGTCCTTGGAATTGGTGTGTATGAAGTGTGGAGTGCAAATATCTGATTCACTGTGGGTAGCTGTCCGGCAGGGGATCCACTGGCACGAAATAAGTTGCTAGGGTTTGGCATGGGACCCACCCTTGTAGGCCTGAGCACCAACAGTAGTGGTGAGAGCGACCGTGGTAGTAGCTCGGGAACGGGAGTTGTGCAATAAGATCAGTGGTTGGGGAATAAGATCTATGGTAGTTGGATAAGTCGGGAGGTAGTAGTAGTTGAGTAGATGGTAAGAGGAGTGATAGTGAAGTCCGGACTTAGGCGTAGGGTCGAGCTTATAGAAGTTAGCATCCTTGGCACAAACCACCCTTTGGGAGTAATCTAGGCCTACAACGACATTGAAGGTGAATGTGCACCTCATGGGGTCTCTAGACACATGTTTCCACTTCACAGGAAGCGGGGAGAAGGAACTTTGGACATCATTATTCGGTGAAAAAAGATCATTCTTATATAACAAAGACCATTATTAGATTAAAAAAGAAGTAAATTCGAAATGTGCAATGCAACTTACTAGGTTCTTTCTTAGTTTCTCGCTTTTGTGCTCGTTGCGCTCGCTTCGTCTGCGCTAGGAGCGCAAAAGGAAGAGCAGGAATTCGCACCGCAAGAAAAGCTATGGTTCGATCGTTGGTGGGTTTTGGTCATCGCAAAAGCTAGAAGCGAAGATCTGCTTGGTAGGGAAGTGAGCGCCACGAATTGAGCGGAAGAAATGAGCGCCACGAGCACGAAGGCAAGAAACGAAGAAGCAACTTGGTAAATTGGATTTTACATTTTGATTTTGCTTCATTGTAATCTAATTACGTTATTATCCCAACGTAGCTTGTAAAAGCAAATGAAAAGATATTCAAATAGATAGAGAAGAGAATGCAAGCAAAGCTTGTAGCGCAACATCTAGCCGCAACACCTAGCTTCTCACGTGTGCACGAGATCGTGCAATGCTCAAAGCTACATGTTGTATCCAAAATATTGCACCCTAAGGTAGCCAAGAAAGCCTTAAGATTATTATTAGCTTCCTTCATGTTCGAATATTGTTAATTAAAATGAAAGGCAATTGATTCACATTAAGTCCTGACTAAAAATGTAAGGACGTGGTATTACAAGGCACATAAAACAACACAACGTTTTATTATCAAGAACATTCTAGGAACGAGTAGACAAAGTTTCTTTCCTACATTTGTACTACTTTTGGTATCAAACTTAAATTATATATTTTCTTGTGGTCACTTTCATGACATAAGTTTCAAGACACATTATTAGAGACTAAAATTCCTAACCCAACTGATTTAGAATATTTCATTCTTAGATTATGTATTAAAAAAGTACTGTTCCGAATCTGCCTTGATCACTTTGGTGTGCACAAGTCTGTGATGACGAACCATCCGTAGTACACTGCATCTCAAACTTCGATATAGATTGCGTAACATTTATGAAAACTCGTCGCTGCATCGGATCAACAATAATATAAAAATAATACAAAACAAAATATACCACCCGAAAAGAACATATAAGTTTAGACAATGCTTGTTAAAACTCGACGCAGTGTTGGGAGAAACGCAAGGGAATCCGGTGATGCTAATCCGGTGATGCTAGGCCTGAGCAGGAGAAGGAAGGGGAAAGCCTTTGCCTACCTTTGCTTTGTCACCTTTGTCACCTTTTGTCACCTTTTGTCACCTTTGGCAGCAGCACACATAGGAATATTTTTGCACAAACAGACACATGGGCAGAGGCAGCTACCGGCAGTCACGGGGGTACACTAGTGCCTGCGAAAACCCGACGGTGCAACGGGAGATGCCGGTGCATGGTGCATTGCGTATGCGGGAATCCGGAGGGGGAGCAGGTAGCTACAGTGGCCTAGGTAGGTGAACTATGCATTGCAAGGCGAAGCGGGGACGAGGGACGTTGGACTCGAGGTCCCCGGACCTCGATCCCGGGACCTGCGTGCGGTGATGGAAAGAGGAAGGGGAGCGACGCGAGTCGACAGTCGACTCCAGAGGGCCGGGATTAGTCGAGAAATGGACTCGTGGACTGGAAGTGGTGGTGGATAAGGGCGAGGTGGGGACAAAATGGGACAAAGCGAGCAACAGCTGGGACGCGGGGAAGGGACGCCGGGCGGTGCCGGGAGGGGCCGGGCCGGGCCGGGCCGGGCGACCAGGTGGTGCGTGACCAGGCCGCTTCCCGCGACTCACAAAAGCCGCGGCCCCGGCCCCGGCCCCTGGCCGCGAGGAAAGCTCCAGATGCTTCCGCTTCCGCCTCAGCCTCAGCCACACCTCGGCCTCAGCCTCAGCCTCAGCCCCAGCCCCAGCCCCAGCCGCATCGTGTTTATTCCCGCGTCCAAGGGCTGGGCTAAAGGGCTGGGCTGCCTAGGCTGGGGCAACAGCCAGCGTGAAAGGCGCGGTGCCCTAGACGCCGGCTGGCCGGGCCGGGGGCCAGGCCGGTGACACCAGGCCCGGCCCCGGCCCCGGCCCTACCGAGTTCCAACCCTATCGGGGGCGGCGCCCGCGGCCCGCGCCCGCGCCATGATGCTGGATCCACGGCAGATTTAGGCCCAGCGCTGGCCTTCTAAAGATTCCAGAACTGCATCATGACGCCGGCGAAACGGCGGTGCCAGGCCCGGCCCGCCAGGCCCACCGCGCATTAATTGTGCCGCGACGGCGATACGCGGCGATACTATCACTCCCGAGTAATAACGCAGGTCAATTAAGAGAGCGGGCGGCCCACCGTCTCGGGCCCAACGCACAGGCGGGCCCGCCGCGCCGGCGCTTCCGAGCCTCTCCCGGCCTGGGGTTTCGCGACACCCGGCAGGGCAGGGCAGGGCAGGCAGGGCAGGGCAGCCAGAGCCAGAGCTATGGTTCCATCGTTGTGGCCCTTGGCGCCGCGAGGGGCCCCGGGTGGAGTCGCGACACCGGCACCGGGAGCGGCACCGGCCCGCCGGTCGCCGCCCAGCGGTTCCGGGCTCGGGCTCGGGCTCGGCTGACACACAGGCGAGTCACACACTGGATCCTCCCACATACTTGGAACCAGCGGGTTTCACGTCCCCCGGCAAGCAGCAGCTGTCCTAGAGCGCGCGCGCTACCGTCTTCCTTTCCGCTCCTGTTTCTCGCCTCCTACACGCCGACGAGTCGCGCCTTCCTGCCGCTGTCCGTGTGCGAGACGTGCGAGACGCGAGAGTGACGAGCGGGGCGAGCGACGCGCTTGTGTGTGTGCGATCCGGCCGCGCGCGAGGCTCTTCAGCCTGGCGCTGTTGCTGCGGGAGTGGGCGCTGCTGGGAAGGAGGAGGAGGAGAAGGAGGAAGAAGACCGAGACCAAGGGGAGCTGAGAATGAGCTGCAACGGCTGCCGAGTGCTGCGCAAGGGTTGCAATGACAACTGCGTGCTGCGGCCGTGCTTGCAGTGGATCGAGTCCGCGGACGCGCAGGGGAATGCTACTGTGTTTGTGGCGAAGTTCTTCGGGCGCGCGGGGCTCATGGGATTCATCGGCGCCGTGCCGGAGGATCAGCGAGCTGGTGAGTGCACTTCCGCATTCCGAATTCGCCGCCGGGTGGTGCCGGATGGGGGGGGGAGGGGAGGAATTTGCATGTCAGTGAGGCGAGGGAGAGGAGGGGAATTGGAAAGGTGTTGAACGGTGTGGAATTTGCTTGCAGCTTTGTTCCAGTCCCTCTTGTACGAGGCGTGCGGGAGGACGGTGAATCCGGTGCACGGCGCGCTGGGCCTGCTGTGGTCCGGGAAGTGGAGCGCCTGCGAGGCGGCTGTGGAGACGGTGCTCAAGGGAGGATCGTTGAAGGCGCCTGCTGCGGGAGGAGGAGGAGGAGGAGGAGGCGGCGGCCTCGGGTTGGGGCTGGGAGGGAGTGGGAGTCTTGCTCCGGCAGCCGTTGCGGGAGCCGGAGTCGGAGCGGGAGGAACGTTTCCGTTGCCTCGGCATCTGCCTCCGCAGGCTCCGCCGCTGGAGAGGGGAGGCAGCAACGTTAACCCCGGCCTGGGCCTGGGAGTGATGCCTGCCGTGGCCAGCAGGCCGAGCAGCTGCAGGGCCCGCTCTTCCTTCACCGGCCTCCACCAGCATTCGGCGCAGTCCCAGTCCCAGTCGCACGAGGAGGTGCGGCAGCAGGGGCTGGCCGTGGGGCTCACGGCAGCGGCAGTGCGAGCCGCCGCCTACGACATGGACAACGCGTCGGAGATCAGTAGCGCCGGTACCGGCAGGCTGGTGGAGGAGCGGACCGGGGTCGGGGAGGAGATGAAGCTGCGGGAGGTGCTGCTGCGGGGGCATGAGTGGAGATCGGGGAGGCCGCGTGCTGTGAACTTGGCGGGAGACGGGGACGGAGATGGAGGCGCCAAGGAGAGTGGCGATGCTGGCCGGCGGACATGGCAGCAATCGGTGAAGCCGGCTCCGGCGGTGGTTTCCTCCTCGCTTCCCTACACGCTGTGGTGCGGTGTGCAGGGCGAGCACTCGGGAAGCCGCGTGGTGGACACGAGGGTGAAGCGGGAGCTGGACGACGATGATGTGAGGATGGGGAACCAGGTCATGTCCCCTCTCCCCAGGAGAGTGCAGCCGAGGCTGGAGCTCTACTCCAATTCTGCCTCAGCGCAGCCGGACCTCCAGTGGCAGCAACGCCCGGCAGCCGGAGCGTGGGACCGGTGTGAGGTGGATGCGAGGGAGATGGATGCTAAGCCCTTGCCTGCTGCTGCGGCTGCTGCTGCTGCAGCTGCGTGTGCGGTGGAGCTCAACTTGGCCTTGAACACGTACTCTTTAGGCAAGTCCAAGGAGCAGCAACAGCAACAGCAACAGCAACATCAACAGCGGAAGACATGTCCTGGCCAAGCTGCAGGAGGAGCAGGGAACGACAGCGGGAGGGTGTCCAGCCCCTCCTGCGGGTCTGTGAATTCGGAGGGCTCGGTGACAAGCCTGGACAGCTCCAAATCGGCGGTGTCCATGTCTCCATGGACGCTGCAGCTGACGAGCGCGTTACAGTCTAACAGGCAGCTGCTGCCTCTTCTGCGGTAGCCGTGGTAGCAAAGCCGCTTTCACACGTGGTATCACACCATTCAAGCCAGGCAGGAGTTTGGCGAAGAAGCTTCTGCGCCATTTGCACTCCCGGACCGAGAGCCACAGAGACGCAGGAGTTTTACTAGCAGTGCAGTTTTAGCTTAGGGTCAGGCTGATTGTATGTGTCGTGGAGCAGTTCATCACCCGCTACCCGAGCCCACAAGTGGCAGCTCGAAGAAGCATTGCATGTGACGAGGAATACTGTAGATCCTCCCCTCTGGAGAGGAGCAGGACTGTGTGTGTAGCATTGCTGCTCCTCCCGAGTCCCGAGTCCCGACTCTCACTCCTTGCTTGGCCTGTCTTTGCCTTGGCAGTCGCAGGCGCCCAATTTTGCTCAGCTACCAGTACCACCACTGGTACTGGAATTCCATTTCCAATTCCGATATTATGACAGCCTCGTCTCCCGATCCCATCGTAAAGTGTGCCTGTGCCGCGCGGGCCGAGGGCTGGTCTCTGCCTGGGAAGTGGTTTCCGAGGTCCTGCCTGCCTGCTGCCGTCTCATCTCGTCTCTTCTCTTCTCGTCTCGTCTCGTCTCGTCTCGTTCGAGAAGCAGCCAGCAGCAGCAGCCTAGTAGCAGGCAGCGGCAGTTCAGAGGTTGCAACGGCCTGGTCTGCGGCCTGGTCGTGAGCAGAAGAACCCTTCTGTCCTAGGAACCCGCTCACCAGATCTTCGCTCCCGAGGTCGAGGTTCTGGCCCTGGTCCTGGTCCTGGTCCTGGTCTTTCGATGGCCGTACGGCACAGTGACGCTCGTCAGCGTTGCTTTGCAGAGGCAGAGGCAGGGGCAGGGGCAGGGGCAGGGGCAGGGGCAAAGGCAGAGGCAGAGGCAGGGGCAGAGGCAGAGGCAGGGGCAGAGGCAGAGGCAGAAGCAGAGGCAGAGCTCAGAGCAGAGCGCAAGGTTTGGATGTCGAGACGACGGAGTCAGTCCAGCCAGTCTCGATCCCTGCTGCTGCCGGTGCTGATGAATAAATGCAAAGAGTCAGGTGAGCAGGAGCGGGAGCTGGCACTGGGCTTCTGGGCTGCCGGCTCTGCGTGATTAACCAAGCCCTGCTCTAATTGCCCACCACTCCCCCCACCCTTTTTTTATTCTTCTTTTTTTCCCTCCCTCTCCCCCGGCCCGAGGCTGGAGCCCGCGGGGGGCCCCGGCTGTACGGCCCAGCAACAGCGGCTGCGTGCAGAGGCTGAGCGCACACCTTCTTATGGCGCCTTGTCTCCCAGCCCTGAGGCAGCGGCACGTAGGCCGCGGCCTCCTTCCAGGCCCGGGACCTCGCTCCTTCTTCTCCAACAGCTCCCGGTCCCCACGCCAGTCCGGTCCGGCCCGCTCCCTCCTTCTGCTTCTCCTCCTTCAAGTTTTCCGCTGCAGTTGCTGTTGCAAACTGTTGCCGTTCGTGTACATAGCTTGCTGTAATGTACTCGTACGAGTACTCGTACTCGTACTCGTACTCGTATTCGTACGAGTACGAGTATGAGTACTCGTACTCGTACGAGTACGTGCACTGCTGCTGCTGCTGCCATGAAATCCATGGGTAGCTGCCTGCTGCCTGCCATGAAATCCATGGGTAGCTGCCTGCTGCCTGCTGCCTGCTTCCTGCTTCCTGCTTGGCCTTTCTAACCCCCACTCCCCTCGCGCGGAATCTTGGGCTTCTCCGTCCTGTCCAAAGGTACTGTACAACATACATTACACACCCGGTCCCATTGTACGCCGGCCAGGACCAGCACCCGGGACCCGGGATCCGGGACCCGGGACTCGGAACCCAGTTACCCGAACCCCGGATGCGTCGCATTGCATTGTTCTGTACAGCATTATTCTGTTGTGTTTTGGCCCCTGGGCCTCCACCAGCCGTCTACGTGGGCTGCCCATCACTGTGCACCGGCTACAAACTTCGTTACGTGGATTCAGGAATCCCGCAGATCTGCTTTCCCCAGTAGCCTACACGAATCTGCTCCGGATTCCCCTTCAATAGTGGGCGCCTGGGAGCCGCTGTCTCAAACCCGCCGCGCCCATGCCCGCTGCCCCAGTCCGACCGACATTATCTCTTTTTGTACTTGTTGCGTCTCTAAGATTTGGAGTTGAGCTACAGGATTTTCTCCTCTACACTTGCCCGCCTGCTGTCCTTGATGAGCCGGGTGTGTCCTTCACACATGTATGTACATGCATGCCGAAGTTGCGCACGGAAGGGAAGCTGCACCAGCACACACCACAGCGACCCAGGCCGATCCAATATGTAGTACATGCATCGTGCGCGGCACACTCATTTGCTTCCTCTCCGCTTTGCTTCTTGTATCTATGTACATACATGTGTACACTCCATACTTTACAGCAGATTCCATGAATGAATCACGAGTCTGATTTGAACCCATGTCCTTGTCCTTGGGTCTCACACAGCCACGTCCAGTACTTTTTCAGCATGTGATCGTTGGGGCTCACATCCATCCACCGTCCCTCACAGAAAATTGCATACGCGTCGGCAGCATACCTTCGGGCAGGCAACCGTGAACAAGGTTTGGTCAGAACTGACGACTGGAGAAGGGGGAGGGAAACGGAAACGGAAACGGGAACGGAAAGAAATCCGTTTGGCAGGCCCGGTGGAACAGACTGGTCAGGGCAAGCAGCAGCAGCATCCTACCTGCCGATGCCGTGTAGCTGAGTGACGTCAGTCCAGCCATCCTCCAGGTACTCGGCAGAGAATCGCTGGATCGTTTTTGCACGCTTGTTTTGGAGGCCCAAGGACCGGATCACTTGGCCGATCTTGGCAGTTTCGACAGTGACAGCGCTTTCAGCTGTTGGGCACAGCTCGAACAGCTTCCAAATCACTTGATGCATCTGTAAGGCGGGATCCCACAACACCTGTCACTTCCTTCCTACGCAAGGGAGTTTGTGCTGAATTCACTTGCTGCTGCTTCTGGAGCTATAAGGGCTTGGTACCAAAAAGGGGACGTAGCGCACCTGGCGACCGGACGTTTGGTTCAGCAGCATGCATGCCACAAGAGTCTTCCACGGGTCTGTGTACAGGGTCTCCTGAATAAGACCGTAGGGTGATGCTGGAGGAACCCAGGCAGCCCTCGGCTCCTTACTCGGAAGCGGACCTGTCCTTGTATCGACATCCGCTGCCCTAACCCTTGTTTCACATTTCTGGGCCTTACCTGAATGCTTCTCCTCTGCACATTTTGGTGCTTTACGTTTCTTCACACCTTTTCGTCTTGCGGGCTTTACATTTCTTCTAGCACCTTCGTCATCCGTAGAGAAGCAACCGTCTTCCCAGTGACTTTGAAGTCCTTCACCCTCTCCCCCTTCTTCATCATCCCTAAATAAGACGGAGGCTGGCACCACAGGCTTGATGCTCCGCTTAGACCGCCGTAACCCACAACTTGCCTGCTGGCTGGCCTTCACTGCCTCCAGCTTAGCCCTGGCCCTGCTCACTGATGCACGTTGTTGCAACTCCTCATCACCAGGCCTACAGGAATCCTCCACACTGATATCCTCCAACATCTTGGTATCCTCGGCCTCGAAGTCAGCAGCATGCTGGCTTGCTTCCAATCTTCTCCTAGCCCCATGCAAACTGACGAGTGACTTTTTCCTACTACAACTCCCCGCAGCACCGTCGTCCTGCTCTTCTCCCTTAAACCTAGCTTCCACCATCACCGATTCAGCAACTACATGAGAACAACCACCATCCACACCCACATCATCCTCCACCGATACGGCATTCTCCTCACCATGTTCTTTCCTCCTCGATCTACGCTTCGGATTCTTGGCTACGTTCTTCCTCCCTCGTTTCTTGGCCTCTGCACCTTTCACTGCCTCAAGTTTAGCCAAGGCCTTCTCCAGCATACCTGCTGGCCCTGACCTGCGCTGTTCCAGGCACTCTCCAAACTCTGACTTGCAACATGCTGCATTTTCTTCGCATTGCTCATCCTCCGCCTTAGACTCAAACCTAGACAACAAGCTCCTGCTCGCTCTCCTCTTCCAAGGAGGAGAAACAACTGGAATTCCACAACTAGAATGACCTTCAACACCCTGCCCAGCTGCTAGGTCTTCATCACCACTTCCACAACTTATCCGACACCTCTTGGAACCACCAATAAGTTTCGCTCCTCCTGTCCACCTGAACTCATCTACTAAGGTCCCTAAGTCTGCCTTGGCGGCTCCCATATCCTCACTGCGACCAAACAACACGACCCGCACAACCAAATTAAACAAATTTCCACGCACCACAACATACCAGACCATCCCAACAAAAATCTCACCTTCAATCAGCAGCTCCCTCCCTCTGAACGCGATTTGCACCACTCTATGATAAACACAAATCCGCAGCTCCATCTGCCACCTTCCGGACAAACCCACCACACATGCTCACAGGAGGGATCCCTCGAATGCCTAAAAACGGAACGGGATCAATGTGGCCAGCTCAACCATCGCCTGTTGCGGCCACGTTCGAGAGCCCCTGTCCGTTTACTCTTTCTTTTCTACCGAATTCCGTTTACTCTTTCACCTTCCCGGCTTGAGGTAATCGTAAAAATGATTTATTAAATTCCGGACTTTCTTGCCGCAACCCAGCTCCACGCGGAAGCCGCGGGGAAAGGCAAACAGCGTCCAAACCACGGCAGCACCAAAATTGCCGGAAACACCAGCAGCTTGCAAAAGTGGCTGCTAGGGAGCTTCGTCGTCTCTCCCTCCTCGAGGTGCCAGCGGTTGTTGGAGCTCGCTGCTAAATTGCAATTGGTCTTGAATACTTGCCACTTGGAATTTATCAAATTATGCATCAATGAGACGACCATAGCAATCGATGTGGCTCTGGCTCGATGTGCTGTGCATGATATGTGTTTTATCAACATTACCACGGAGCTTCAAAGGACTTGGCACTTTTGATTGCTTAGGTATCGTTTGTCTCCGCTATTTGTATGTCCTGGAAGATATGACAAGGTTTGATGTCAAAGAAATATGTGTATCTTTGAAGATGGCGTTAAAATGTTGTAACTAAGTTTCCATAGGTTTTTTTTTGCAGGGCATTGAAATTTCAACTCTTGGATGAACACTTATGGAGTTGTTGTCTCCAATTATTGGAAGGAAGAAATATATCTAGATGAAATTTGGTTGAGGGTTTATATAAGCACTTATGGCATGCAACTGTACCTGGGATGTCTTGCCAAGGAAAAGAAAAATATGGGTGCACAAGGAGGATCAAATGTGACTTTTTTCCAGACATAATATTGATTTGAGGTAATTTTGAGCTTTGATGTTCCTCTTTTTTGATATGTTGAGTATGTCCCTAATTTCAGTCAACACGATGGAGAATCCTAAATGTAGTTGTGATTATTAGCAGGCCACATATTATATTATGGCTGGTTTGGAGTTTCGGAATCCAAGAAGGGATTCTCCTTATACAAGTTGTACCAAACATGTCAACCATAAGGTTGGAAAGCCTCTTGTATGGCAAGATGATATGGCAGAAATAAGAGAGACTTACCGTCGTGTCGCTAAAATCAAAGACACTGCGTACACAGGATTTTCTTGCTTAGATCCGGCACGAACTGCGGATGTTTTGAGCAAGAACAGGAGGGCAAGAAAAGGAGTGTTGCACTCGTTTGAGCCACTTCATTATCTAAATTCCTCAAGCCCATTTGAGGCTTTTCAGCACGTTCGAAATGTACGAAACATGTGTCGAAGGATTCAATCTATTAGTTCTCTTACGGAAAGGAAAAAGAATCCTTGGGATGTTGAGTTGTATCCAGCATTATTGAGGAGACCAACCACAGCATGTCCTGTGAGACATCCAAGATGTCACAGAGGCTGTGGCCCGACAAGGCCTGTTTCAGTGCCTATCTATACAGATAGGACACCCAAGTGTTATGCTCCAGCTCCATTTTCTCAACTCTTAGATATATCCAACAAGCCAGAAAACACTTGTCATGCTTGTCATTACAAAGCTCCCTTTGATCGTCTTTCTCAACAAGATAAGTCACCCCGTTCAAGAGCTGCATTTTATCACAATAATATGTTAACATCTCGGCCATCATCCCCAAGTCAAGATTCTACTAGATTCTCATTTAGTCGAATGCCTAAGTTGGCAATTCAACATACAGAAACACCTGCTTCAACAAACGTCTACATGAGCTCGTATGATGATCTAGACACCATACAAATGAGGCCCCCTCCTATATCTGAGAGATTTTTTACAAACAATCGTCATTATGAAACAAAGCTAAGTAAGCAAGCAACTTCAAGAGTACTGGTTGAAAAACCTTTGGATGTACATGAGAAAAAATTCAATGACAATCAAGAAAACATGGTGGGGCCTGGACAGGAGAAAACTACAAGGAAATTAGTAGAACGCCGTTATCCAACTGACAACATGAAGAGGAATCAAAGTAAAACATATTATATGCCAGGATCCTCTAGTTTAGAGCATCCTACTCTGGATAGTACCAATCTGAATGATAGAGTTTTAACGGATTCCGACTCTAGTTCAGAGATAGAAAAGGTTCCACCAAGACGATCCAAGCTACGTGGCTCTAGAAGTAAGGTTTCTCTTTCGCACAATGTGCCAAGGAGTACAATTGAGCCTCAAAAACGATCTTCGACAAGTAAATCAATTTTCAAACGAGCAACTATTGAAAAGCCGTCATCTCAACTGCTGGTAGATAGATCTACCACTGATACCCCAAGTACAGAATGTTGTTCTCCACGAGATACAAAAGATTTTGATCAACTGTCACCATCTGCAAAATGCAAGGACAACATTACGGTCACTCCGGTTAGAATTGACGGCATCAATGATGCAAGAAATAAGATGAATTTTTTGGAGAGTTCAACTAGTGATAGCCCTGCAACAACAAAGTCCAACATGAAAACTATTGATAAGGAACAACGTGCAGAGGACTTGGAACAAAAGAACGGGTTCTATGAAACGGGAGAGAGTGGAGTAATAATAAAACACTCAACGGATCCCTATTTTGATTTTAAAAACTCTATGATGGAGATGATTGATGAAGAACAACTTGAGAATAGACCTGAAGCTATTGAAGACTTGTTTCAATATTATTTGGATCTTAATCCTGGCGCACATCACAAAGTTATTGAAAGGGTCATAATAGACATTAGAAAAGAGCTCAAAGCAAAAAATGTTTTACAATGAACTTCTTATCATATGATTCTTTTTCAACATTTATATATCAAGAAAAATATATTTTTACTGGTTCAAAGTCCAAGAAGGGACCCACCCATCAAAAATGGATTGTATACAATCAATTATTATCTTCAAATTATTTCTTTTTCAAAGTGAAAATATTATGTCTTATTCCTTAACTCAAGCTTGCTCTATTTAAAATTTATTAGGTACATCTATATAATAAAGGTATAATATCTTCAATTAATATGCATTGCATTGTATTCCTGATTTTAACTAAAATAATAATTAGAAACTTCCTTTTTCCAACTTTCATTTACAGATGTCTTGCAGGAAACTATTGGCAAGTATTAAGAAACCACATGGTATTGTGAAAGTAAATAAGAAGTCAAATTTGTAATATATTGTACAATATGATTTTTAGAGAACTTTGAGCTTTACAACAAAATATGAACCAAACACGAAGAGGATATACAACAACAAAACGTTTGAAAAGGTTCTAACCTCATGAGTCAAAATGGTCTATGAATTCTTCTTTTCTCTACTAGGTAGATATTTGAGACATATCTTTTGGAGTAAAATATATCAAATAATAATAATTTTAGTAATATATTCTATTCACTAAATTATAAATATTATAGATACTCCACTCTTATTTAAACCTTATACAGAAAGGAGGCCGTTGCATATGTATAAAAATAAAGTAGTAGATTATTTTTCATTTAAATAATCTATCTTGAAAATTATTTTTGAACTTCATGCGCACCAAACTACCTTTAATAATGGCTGGCTGGCAGAACCACATGAAGATGCACCAACCTTCAAAGAGCTCCCTAACTAACCAAGTAAAAGGGAGCTATGAAATCAGATAAAATTAGCATATTTTATCAAAATTTATTTCTTGTTTGACGAAAAAAAATATTTGTTTCGTCATACATAAGTGATAGGCATTTGAGGTTATACCACCGTGATCTTACACATAATTCCACCAGAGAAAGGGCAGCTTTCGTTGAGCACATGAACTCATAAGATTGGCTAAGTTTTGAGACAACGGAGAAGTAGGAACAAGGGCTTGATCTCACTGTTGCAAATTTTGGAAGCTCCTGACCTATGACTGGGTGGAGAGCCCCACGAATTCAGAGCTGTGAACAATGCATGAGACTCTTGGGTCACCGGTGGCAACGAGAAGTAGGTTGCAGGATGCTCATTGCTCAGGACCTCCTCCGTATGCGATCAAAGCTTGCGCTGAAAAGGTTGTGAGCTTACTGTCTTCCTCTTTTCCTTTGGTGAATGCAACTGCTATCTTGAGAGGCTCCGACCTTAGGACAGCCGCGAGACGTGGGGAGTGTAGGTGAAGCTGAGTACTGTGTGATCTTGTAGGTTTTGGAGGAGCATCCACTGTTTTTAGTGGACGATGATGGTTGGGAGCTTCAGTCAGAAGCAAAATGGTGCTGGTTTAGCATGGCAACTTTTGAGCATATGGATATGTTTCTGGGGAACACACTTGCCGTTCTAGAGCTCCGAGGCCAATGAGAGGGCATTGCTCGTTTCTACAGCGTGCTTACTTTTCAGCCAAGGCAATGGTGGTGGGCACACATTTGAAGCCAGTGTAGGTTCCCGTCAAGTTGGTGAAGGATGTTGAGACTCGGCAACCACAGCAGGTACTTGTTTATGGAAGCTCTTCCTAGAAATCGTTATCTCAGTTGTCTTGCTTACTCTAGGTCGGAGGGGAAACAGAGCGTGTGATGACATGCTGGTTTGGAGAGCCAGACATGGAAGGCTCAACATTTAAACTTCTCATGGCTGCTGACAGGTTCGGAGCTGACACCCCCCAAGCTTGCAGGAGATCCTCACCCACATTGAGGAAATTAACGATCCTGTGGGAATCTCGTGCCACACATTACTCTGTCCGTCTCACGAGGTCCCCAAAAGTAGTAGAAGGGATGACATGATACAGTGTCACTTGTTAGAACAGGAGAGAATGTGAGAGCTCTCCTTTTCTCTCCAGCTCATCTGATAGGTCCAGTGTGCTGCACGACCCCTGCCAGTGCCGTGCTTCAAGGGTGCCAAGAATTCGTGCCAGGGCAGCCAGCCAGCCTCATCGGCGAAGTCGGCAAAACAGACGCAGCCTCTTGCTGACTGAAACTGTAGACAATCTAGCGCTTCACGATAGGAGCCACATGTTTGGAGTGCGTCAGGTGGCTGGGAGCTGAGCGCCGATAACGGCCGAAGCGCTCGGCGTTTCACGCTTGCACATTGATTTCCTGCCGCCCTCCAGGCGTTCCTGCGCCAAGTTGTTGGTGACGTATCGGAAGCTCGCATTTTCCGTGCCCCGGAATATGTAGATCAGCTCAATGCTCCCAGGAGCTTGTCTGTGTGCAGCTGGGTCGTGAGAACCTCCGAAACATGCCCCTCTCTTCCGGCCTCAAACAAAAGCTGCTCGGAGCTGCAGCAGGCGCGGCTGGATCCGGCAGCAATGCCTCGCCGCGCAAGAAGAAGGCAGCCAAGAAGCCGGGAGAGCAGCAGGAGCAGCAGCAGCAGCCGGCTCGGCCCAAGCTGACAGAGGAGGAGATCCGTGAGTCTGCAATCTGTTTGTTTGGTTGTGCTGGAGCGGGATTAGGATTTCGTTCTGCGCTGTGCGTGGGCAAGTTTTGATTTAATCAGCGTGGCGGATTTGTGGCCTTCCTTGCTCTGATGGGTCTTTGCTTTCCTGCCAGTCCGGGTGTGGCAGAGCAAGCCTCCGGAGTCTCACTTCAACGAGCACCTGCGCAGGAAGTTTCTGATCCGGCTGGCAACGTCCCTGCACAGCTACGGCAGCTCGGCCTCGAGGACCGAGTACCTGATTGAGAAGGCGGCTGCCCGGCTGGAAGTAGAGGCCGAAATCGCCGTCTTCCCTTCCCTCATCTGCCTCTCCTTCGACAACGACAGCCATCAAAGGTGCGCACTGTCTGAATCGGAGGCCCATCGCCCCTCCACTGGAAGCAGCTGATTCTGATGGGTTTGTGCGAGGCTTGTGGCACAGGCCGGCGGAAGTGCACCTCCTCAAGGTCGAGTCTGGGTACGACGCGGATAAATTGGGCCGTGCAGACCAGCTTGCCAACAATGCCGGCCTCGCGGACAGCCCTCTGGTTCTGGCCTACTGGCGGCTCAAGGCCATTGCTAATGCAACTCCTGAGTTTGGAAGATTGTATTGGAGACTGCTTGGCTTCTCTGTATCAGCTGCCTGTGCTGCGCTTCTCCTGTTTGAAGGTAAGGGCGATAGCCTCCGTCACTGCACCTTGTCATCTGATCGAGGCTGAGCTGAGCCCCTGTGGTTGATCTTACAGGCAGTCTTTGGGATGCCTGCTTGGCTCTCGTGCTGGGCCTTGTGGTGGGGCTTCTGGACAGCTTTCAACCGCAGTCCTCCCTCTTTGCCAACGTCTTCAAGTTCGTCTCTTCCTTGGTGGTCTCCTTCCTGGCAAGATTACTGTCTGTGTACATCACCTCGCGCCGCATTTGCTACTACGCACTGGCGCTTGGCTCCTTGTGCCGTGTGCTTCCAGGTATGGATGGCAGTGGAACATTGCAATAACTTGTTGCACTTAGACACAGACACTGATATCTGGATGCCTTGCACATGGTCATCTGTCAGGGCTGACGCTCACCTTAGGAGTTAGCGACATGGTGGCAAGTGCTCAAGTGACTGGCTCGTCACGCATCATTTCTGCACTATTCTCATCACTGCAGATCGGTTTCGGGCTAGCAATAGGGGACGACATCATATTCTGGGTACCGAAGCCAAAGGAAACTGCTTGTGGGGCATCAAATCTCGCACCCTACTGGAGCGTCGTCTGGTAGGGATGCCAACATTCCCTTCCAAGTGTCCGAACCTTCCAGCATTGTCTGATCTCTGCTTGTCCATCTGAATCTGAGCAGGTTCCTGGGCTACGCCCTGTCGTTGAACATCTTGCTCCACTCTCGACTGAACCAATGGCCTGGAATGACCCTGGCTGCTTTTGTGGGGTGGGTGGCAAAGACTCTGGCGAGTACACACCTCGGGAACAGTGCTTCCACCATCATCGCAGCCTTCGCAATTGGAGTGACAGGTCTGCCCCTGCCCCTCTGGAAGGCAATTGAGTTCCATGATGCACATCTAGGAACGGATTGGTGCTCAAGTCTGTCTCGGTTGCATGTATTTTACAGGCACTTCCTACTCCTACTTCACGGGTGACTTGCCCTTGGTCATGCTGTTCTCGGGAATCCTGCTCTTGGTTCCTGGTGGGATTGGAATCAAGGGGGTTACTGCTCTGCTGGAAGATGATGTCATGGCCGGAATGGGTTTCGTTTTCGATATGACGGTGGTGGCTTTGGCTATCACCCTCGGGCTATTGATGGCCAAACTCGTCTTGCCGTCTGGATTCCTTGCACCTTTGAAGCTGCCCACTACCAACCTCCACACAATAGCTCAACAGTTTGACGACGATGAAAGCGAAGAAGACATGGCCTTATGATGGATCATTGAGCTTTTTGTAGTGTACATAATGTGACATTCATGTGTGCGTAGGGTCTGAGTCGTTTTCGGACACAGGCTTAGCAGCAATTTATGGCGTCATTGCCACAATTGAGGTTTTGTAAAAAGACATGGGCTCATTGCCTGCTTCTGGGATTGCTTCTGAGGTGACATGCTCCTCGGAGGCAACAGGATTGTCACCATGATCGCTACCTTCAGAAGCAGATCCCAGGCTTTCATCGTCAGCGGGCGGTGGCAAGCTCATGGCCAGAGCCCCAGCCCAGAACTGGTCCAGTGCCTGAAACAAACACGCTTCAGTACACCAATTCAAACGGTGCTGTAATAGAGCCAGATGAGCAGGCTGCTGCTACTCACAGTCTGTGAAAGCTTCACACCAGAATCTTCACCAGTAAATTCGCCGTACACAAACTTCAAAGGTTCCTCACCCTGTGGCAGCGTTAATATCCACGGCGGACTATATCCCTGCAGGAGTTTTCCAAGGAAATAAGAATCTACAGACGGTATTTGTGCAATGCATCTATTCGTACAGGCTACCTGAGAGTCCACAGGTGCGCGCAAAGCACTGGAATCAATCCCTAGCCATTTCTCAAGTCGACGAGAGGTGTACACTTCCAGATAACCACAAAACCGGTTATGTCGGCGACACAGGAATAACAGCACCAAGATGACCACAAAGCAGCCAACTGATCCCACACTGCTGCCTACGATAAACCCGGTACGACCTGCAATCCAGCATCACGTCAGGACTTGATTTTGCGTTTGATGGCAGGTCCCATGCCACAAACATAGCTGTTGTGCGAAACTGTCTGCTGATCTCCAGACAATCAACATGGGGCAAGCAAAGAAATGTTATCCAAGACCTTGCATGGGTGGTTTCCGGCCTGGAAGCAGCTTAATTAAGGCAGTGGCTTGAAGAGGGACAACACGGCTGCTGGAGCAGTCACCGAAGCATCCAAAATTGCCCAGGTCGTTGACTGTCACTGTTAGGTTTCCTATCAATTTCGGACCAGCCTACAGCAAGAGAAGCAACTCAGGGCCACTTAACCAGGTCGACAGACATCGAGACCCATGAAACAGAATAGCAATAGTGCCATTTTCTCCGAATGTGCAAAGTTTGAAGTATCTGTAGAACAGGGTAAATGCAGTGGTCTTCAAGGGTTGATGTATCACCTGTTGGTACCATATAAGGGATGATCCCAAAGCTGTGTTGCAGTCTTGAACTGAAGCTGTGAAGCAGATGCCCTGACTATCGACCACGATACGACTGCCAACCGTAGCCCTGGGTACGGTAGTCCACTTATTACCTTGATAGGTTGAGGCGTTCAGCTCTTTGCTGCTTATAAGCTTCAAAGAGATCTGGCCGATGCTGACAGTCAAACAGACTTGAAGTAGTAGAACTTTCATATCAGCTGTGAAGCAGATTAAGACAGTAACAGGTTTCTATCATTTCCCGACAGATTGAAGAAAAAGCTGCTTGCTGGAGACTCTAGTTATGCCAGGACAAAATGTACGACACATACTTCGAACATCAAACTGGTCTGGATCTCCCACTGAGATCCCGTACACATTTCCCGAAATCCAGGTAGCTACGATGGTGGGATTCGCAATAATGTAAGGTGGGTCATTCACTGCCAGTATCTGCAACACAGTTGTCATCTCATCACCACTTAATGCAAGACCAGCTCCACCGGGATAGGACAGGTGCAAAGAAATCGTATCATTTCCATTGTAGTGCTTAGCCCTGCAAAGAAACACGACCAGGTTTAGCAATTAATCAGCGTAGCAAGCTAAGCCACTGCCTGAAACCGTGGCTCTCAAAGTTCAATGCAAAATGTTTGTACCCTGTGTATGCTATTGCCTGAAGGGCTGCACCTATGGCTGGGATAGATCCTGAGAACCGCAGCGCCCTGTTTGCTTGGTCATCATATGCTTCCTGTGTACTTGCGATAAGTATTGAAGCTTGAGATTGTGCAGTCACTTGTATCCACAAATCTGCCATTGTCGGTACGAAATATAGAAGTCCGTGCGAAGCGGACACTGTCACACTCAAATGCACATTCGCATCCTTGTAGCCCACCTCCATGCATGGTAAACCCCTGTTTCAGTTGAACAGCGGACATATTTAGCACACTGGTTGCCATGCTATCGTGAAGCGTAAACTAACAGCTGGGAAAATACCCTTGGAGAGGAACTGGATGGTCTTCTACAGATTTTAGTGACGAGGGCATTGACAAGATGTACGGCAGCAATAGGACAGTGCTTGCACTCAGACTCTTGAAAGAACACAGAACAGGCCCAGCTGGGACATCCTGCAGATAGTCTGCAGTAGCCAGAAGATCCATCAAATGTGTCATTTTGGAATCAAGACTAACCCCCAAAAACCTTGGCTTACTTGATGTCACATCGATTACGAACGGGCTGGAACTGATGTGCAAGTCGTTAGATGACTTGATTGATAGCTGATATTGACCAACCTCGAAAACAACATAAATCGCATAGTATAACCCGCTAGTAAGCCTTTTGAAATCGTTTGGCTGCTGGCCATTGTCTCCAATGAGAAAAAAAAACGCAACCGAGTTTCCTTCTTCATCGATGCCGTCAGATGGATCATTGCCAAAGACGTCTTTAAGCTGCACCCAGATATGCTGTGGTCTCTGTGCTATTGCTGTTCTTAAACCTGAACCCAAGCCGATGCATAAAGGGACAAAGACTGAACCTGCAAGGATAGCGGTCCTGTATCACTCCACTGCACTTCACCTGAACTTCTGATGAGCCTTGAGGGTGAACTACGAAAATCGGGAAGCCTACCAGGGGAGATAGTGATTGAGAAGGGGCTATCCTTGACTTGCTGTTTGCCCAGGTGAACATATACAATATACACGCCTGTATGAGTCCAGTCAATGCTTCCAGAATATGTTCCATTTCCATTGGGCATCAGCTTGGAAGAGTAATTAACCACAGCATCCCCCACCACATCAACTGAGAAGCTGTCAGGAAATGTTCCCTCCGTTGCCATCGTGATGAAATTTCCATACTGATCGCTTAGTTGCACTGCAAGTGCATATCCAACTGCAGCAGTCTGATTTTGAAGGCCTGAGCCAGTTGCCTCACTCGTCTCCACTGCCCAGCTTGCTGGTGTGTAGGACAACAGCAAATAAAAGGTCATGCATGACGATGTTGTGTGCTTGATGCACTGTAAAGAAAGCAACCTGCACTAGAGGATAAGCATTAAGCTGAGATGGATGAGTGACCACCTGGAGAAACCAGCAGGTCATACGGTCCCCCTCCAATCCTTGTCCCGAAGAGGGTAACAAACAGTGTATAATCACCAGCGTCTGTCACATTCAGTGTAGCGAGGAAGCTTCCTGCAGCTGCCTTCTGGAGATGCGCGGTGAAGTACGCAGAGCTAATACTGGGATGTGGATTGACCTCCACAGCAAAGTCGTAATCGACTGCTGACGGTGCATTGCCCCTGGCATCATACGCATGTATAGTTACGGAGGTTGCTTCACCTGCCTGCACATTGGCACTTGCTGGTGAAATAAATGCCTTGCAGTAAGATGCTCGCACTCCTCCTGCAGTTTCTGTGACATTCAATGCCTGACCAGCACTAGGTCGAATCTGTGCATGAACACAACATGAACTACGTGGAGGAAGTACCAGATTGTACGACATGAATTGAAAAAGGACTACCAATCAAATTTGCACCAAGATATTTCACGGTGATTTTGTATATGCCAGTACTGCTTGTGGTGTAACTTGCACTGTATAATCCGCTTCCCAGGTCAGTAAAACTAATAAGCGCCACATTCCCTGGGCCAGAGACAGCAAGGCTCAGTAACTTCTCCTTCTCAGTAACATCATTGCCAAAGTGATCCAGTAAATGCACCACAATTTCGTTCCTCAAGCTCACTGTTGCCAAGCGAGAAAGCCCCTCCCCAGTTGCATAAGACAAACTCAAGTCCACAATTCCTGCAAATCCAGAGGAGCACAAAACGTGTCTTACTTATGAAAGTGTTCTCGCCAGATATACCAGTTTACACCCAAGTGACAAATTAGTAATTCCCAATTGAGGGCAACTAGCTCTGGTCATACCAGTCGTCACATTGAAATGAAACGGTGATCCTCGAATTCTTGTTGTTTTGTCTCCCACATACAGGAGGTAGTCTCCCCTGTTTTCAATTAAGAAGCTGATGACAATATCGTCAGACTGCTTCTGAACATTCAAACGGGCAAGGTCCAGATGTTTCTTTGGGCTATCTCGTTTGGCCACCATAACTACCCACATATTGGTTGCAACATTGTCGAGAACATTGTTCCAAGCATCCCTTGGTGAGACAATAAATACCCCTTCATCACCCGCGATGATCTCTGATGTATAATTTAGCCAATGCCCTATGCAAAAGGGAAGATACAGCGATCCTGAATGTGAATGGAACTTGGTGAGCACTAGCCATGAGACTCCAGCACTACATGGTGAAATCCAGTGAGCGTGACCCCTGAATTACTTCATGAATCAGAGAGATCCCTCTGTGCTGAAAGACCAACCTGCTGTGTAGGAGAACACAAATGGAGAGCCTAGAATAGGAGTAAAAGGCTTGTCAGAACTCCCAACTTGAATGATGTACTGATTAGGGACAGTAAGGGTGAAGGTGATCAACTGTGAACCTTGCTCTAATACGCTGTATGGGGTCATCTTAACTGTAGCTGAGGTATTCACAAGTCCATTCGAAGTAGCAACCCATACTAGAAAATTATAGTAGCCAGAGGTGCCAGCTACAACATTTCCATATCTATCCCTTTGAAATACTAGAAGGCGACCCAGCATACCCGCTGCAAAATTGTTCTGCTGGTTCAACCACAACCCTGTGCAGCTCTGCACCGAAATAGGTCCTGCAGAGACAACATTTTTTTCCCAAGCTTAGCTTGTGACCAATGGAAAGAAGCAACTCCCTCATGACATAAACAAACAAGAAAAACCTGGTATCAATTGAATAGTGAACGGACTCCTTGGAATACCAGTCGTTTTGAATCCAACACCACTAACAACAAACATGGCCATGGTTGAGCCTGTGATGGGAATCCTCTGGAATGAGTACTGAATGGTTGCATATCCGGAGTAGTAACTCACATTTACTGGTACAGTGACGGGTTCAAAAAATACATTCAAAGTTCCTGATGGATAGGGATTCTTGTACATGTCATACAGACTGACACTAAATTGCTGCGGCATTCCTACGACCCCACCTGAAGAAGAACATGAACACGGATAAAGTGTTTGGACAATACAACATCGACCATTGTGGAAGCAGATATACAGAACGATCTGAAGGCTAGACAACCTCACCTTGTAACCCATCCCCCGATGCAAAGCAATATGGGACATACATTGGGCCTGCATAGGGATGAGCTAGAATTAGAGAATCGTTGAAGGATGGTATCCTTTCATGCGTGTTTACAAAGCTTTACACAGTAGATAATCTGCCCATGCCTGCAAAACTGTGACATTTGAACCCATGGTCTGACATACCTGCAAACACAATCCTGTTATATGTTCTGGCAACCTCTCCTTGTACGCCCATCAATAAGGGACTATGTCTATTGTCTGAGGCAGTAACTTGTAATAGGTAAAGGCCTGCTGTGTACAAGACATAAGTCACATTGAACAACCCAAGCGATGCAGGGACTGCAGAAACATCCACTCCTTTCACTTCTGTTTGAATGTTGGCTTTCACTGTGAACGTTCTCACAACCAGGTGTATAGAAGCCGAGTCACCAGTTGGGTTGTCATAGGAGTCCACAAACTGTACTTCGAAGGTTGTCACAGCCCCTGCGACTATATCATATATACCCGGTTGTACAATGGTCCTGGTTGAATTTATAGGCCCTACACATTAAATTGCACAGTATGTCTATAACTGGATTCAATGATCCCTATGGAGTTACGAGTTGGAATTTTAACACTCTTGCACTCGGGTGCTCAGGAAGCAGACTTGCAAGAGATTGTGATACAACAAAATACCTGGTGCGCAAGTGAAAGAGAAGGGTGACCCGTATACGCTGAAGAAATCTTTATCCATGATTACAAGTTGCAAGCTCCCAGCTTCCGCTATCGTGAAGGAAATCGTAAAATTATTGCTTGCTGTTGATGAAGTAGCTAATGGTTTAAGTTTCATATCATCAGTCGGCACAGGAATTTTGAAGCCGCCCACGATCTTGTACACAGAAGGAGAAAGTTTGCGGTAGTATTGGCTGTCGACTGATAAAGGAACAGGATTTCCGAGTGCATCGTTTTGGGAGAGGACGAAATAGACCACTGATCCGGCTACATATGTGGCTTCACTTTGAGAAAAAACTCCTGTGCAACTGGTTGTTGAGACAGCCCCTGCCCAATTTGAACTGATTTCAGTCATCACCATTTTAAAATTCCTTCAAGATCTCCTTCATCCTCAGGCTTAAACAATAGGACTGCATTGAAAGCACTGTCACCATATCTCGCACTAAACCTCACAGGTTACCTTTGACATTGAAGAGAAATGGCGACCCCATAATATAGTACTTGCCACTTCCGACTTGCAAATGAAAGTTGCTGCCTGGGTATACTGGGTAGAAGGAGGCAGTGTGATATCCAGACCCATCCTGTGGTGGGTATACAGTTACTGGAACAGCTGTTGGCTCAGTCTCCAAGATCAGAGCTGAAAAGTTAACACTAGGCTTCTGCACCCCAGTGGCAAAGCTGACAACATTCCCAAAGGTGTCCATAGCTTTGATTTTCAAGATAGCTTCATCACCAGGGTTGAAGGTGCTTTTGTTGTTAAACCAAAATCCTGTACTTGCAGTAACCGATATGTCACCTGCAATATGGCCAGAAGAAAGTTCACCGCGTGCTAGCAGCATAAGCAATTCTCTCTCTCGTCTCTCTCTTTACTGACAATGGAGGACTTTCATTTCGCGTTCCCTAACCTGCAAACACGGTGAACACGAAAGGGGCTCCTCCAATACTCCTGTTCGACTCTTGAACCTGCAACCGATATTGGCCTGCTACTTGGGGGATGAACTCAACAACAGCACGGCCATAGTACTGTAGCTTGGATGGTTGTGCACTATAACCGTGCACATACAGACTTGGCACTGGCAGCAACGGCCACATTGCTGGATAGATGGTGATATTTATCATCTTTTCAACTTGGTGCAACCTGTCAGACGTGAGCTTCAGTCTGTTGCCAAACTTATCAGCTAGAGTGACGTATAAGTATGCTGTTGCACCAGCAGTGATTTTGTTGCTCCCCCATTGTCCAGTGCAGCTGGGAACGTTCAACGAGGGACCTGTATCCACCGAGTCACTATTGAGCCAAGAAGTTGCGCACAAGGGTGGGCTTTAGAAGGTTCTTACTTTCAGTTGTGAGCAGATCCAAGGGGGAATACTGGAACTCAACATCAGAGCTGCCCACGTGAAGCTTGTACATGCTGTTGGATACGTTGGGTGCAAGAAAAGAGAGTCTCTGAAATCCTGGAACAACTCCATAATTAGTCCAGGTCAAGGAGCTGAAAATAAGCATTCCACAATGATCCAAAGTAGACTGCATACAGATGCCTACCGTCAGAACTGTTTTTCAACACAGTGAGGACGGGTGTGGACACAATCATCCCATCCGTTCGCCTGATTACAGCTTTCCATAGAAAATTCAGCATTTTCAAAGACGAACTAACAGTTACTACATTACGGTGGGCATCAACTAGCCTGACTTTGACATATATCAAAGCCCCAGGAAAAAATGGGCCTTGCTGGTCAAAGCTGACAGCACTTTGGGCCGTCCAAACTTCACCTGCCAAGTAAAACATTCAAAGGTGTATGTTCAGTCCTCCAGTATGCCTCAAGCTCCACCAATCCTTCTAAGGCAAGCATCTGATTAACAACCTGCAACCTGCTTGTCCAAAGCACGACCTCAAGGCTTGCTTAAGCACTTGCAACTGAGTAGGAACTAGGCCCCCTGTATGCGCACCTGGAAGGATTGTAATCTGGAATGGACAGCCACCAAGTGCAAGGCCGTCCAAGGTAGTAACATACAGTTGATACAGACCCTCCGTTGTTGGAGTAGAGATTGAAAGCAGCTGATCTACTTTTGTTACGTCCTGCGATCTCAAAGTGTAAGAGGGGAAAATTCTGGCACCATCTTTAGTAAGGTAGCAAGTCCAAGCCGAAGTGGCCCCAACAAAATTGGAGTAAACATCCAATTGGGTAATACCCATGTAAAAGTAAATATCATCTGCAGTGAAGGTTTTCTTCGTAATATGACCAACAGATGTTGGACCATACACTGCATCTGCATGCTTCATCAAAAGAGTTGAATTGTTGGTTCAACAAGGAGTAAGACCTATCCCAGGTCAACATATATTCAACTGCATAAAACTATCTTACCAGGCGTGACAGAGAATGGAACAGGAGAATTGGAAACTTGGATGCTAAAAGTTCCCACGCGGATGCGGAAAGTTCTGGCAATGACTGGGACGAAGGATATCACGAGTGACACATTGTCTCGACCTATTACAATACTGATTGGAGGGATGCTTTCATACAAATAAAAGTCCCAGATTTTTGTGCCTGCCGTGAAATCCTTAACTATCTGGTATGTTGCGTTTACAGCGTTTGAGTGCAAGTCCAAAAGGAAAACAGTCAAGAGCATCTTATTTCCAGCGATGATCTGAGATGTTCGAAGTTCCACACGAGAAGAAGATACAGAAAGTGGGCCTGTGAACGCATACAATCCTGTCATCCTTACAAACCAACTGAAGCTCCATAAGCTGCTATATTTGTAATGACATATACAAAGATACTTACCAGCAATAACACTAAACTTCACAGGTGCACCATCCAGAAACTGATCTAGGGCGCCCAAGCTCAGTGTGTAGTTGCCAGCACAGCTGGTTTGGAATGTAAGGGTCAATTCTCCGTCAAGGGTTGGAGGATGAGAAATGAGTCCATTGGCACTCATGGAGTCTACTCCGCGAGAAGACGTGCCACTGAACCCATAAATCCATTGCCAGCTGCTGGTGCTGGGCCGCCCAGTGGTGTGATATCCTACCTTATTCCTATATGCATCATAGAAGTCAACAGTAAACACTACATAATCTCCTGCAACCAGCTCAAAAGGGCTCAACATCTTCACATCACTCTGCGATAACACGATTTCACCTGTTCCACCCAAATGAGCAAGTTTGTGTACGGCTGTAGCTGTGTAAGGACTAACTACCAAGAGATACATCAGCAAGTTACAAGTTCAGCTTCCAGGCATCATACAGCCTATAAACTCTTCACACAGCACTGGCAACACCTGTGGAAGCAGTGAAAGGCACTATCCACTGATACATACAAAGCCTCGAGTATCCATGCCCCAAAATTAGGAGTCAAGACCACACAGGCAGAATTCTGAGCACCAAATTCAATGCAACCAGCAAGACTTTCCTAGAGAAGCTCTCGAAAGGGGGCTACCATACAGAACAGTAAAATGTTGCCTTGAGCTAGCCTGAAATTAGACACATCCTGCATTTGAGGAGTGAAGCCACTGGGTATGGTATCCCAACCTGGGTTGATCACCTGCCAGAAACTTGATGTTCAAATATGCACCCATGTCCACGTAAGGCGGGTCCCCTGCCGACGAAGATCCTGCAACAGTCAGGGTCCACCTCCAAGTATCATAAAACGAGGCAAGTTGGTTTCTTGCAATACAGGTTGCAGTGGCGGCCGCATCCTTGTCCATGTCAAAAGCAAAATTACAAGCCAGGCCTCCAATGTCATTCTGGCCAGCTCCATGATCCAGAACCTCCAGAGAGCGTCTATTGAAGATGGAAGACATGTTGAAATCAAATGAGTTCCCAGTGCTCGAGGTATAGGGTTTCGCACAGACGTTGCACTCATTGTTGCAGGTGATTCCTGAGCCAAGGTTCCGGTGCAAAGCATCGACAGCGCACCAAGTGTCATAGTAAACTGGAAAAGTAAAAGTGAATGCTTGGCCAACTCTGACTGGAGCCCAGCCTGGATATTCATCAGGCAGTTGTTGCTTCATACAAAAATTGGCGTGATTGAAGATATAACTAGCATCAGCAACTTCCTCTGCAGAAGTAGCAGACCCACCAGGACTTCGAGCAAATGCCGAGACACAGCCGTCTGCAAAAGCACAATTTATTCGGTCAGCTTCACAAAACAAAGACCACCCACCAAATCCCAAATCAAGTAAGATACTCACAATTGCTCCTGCTAGACTTGTGGTGGAAAGAACTGCACGCTATCAAAATAAGACATATGGCAACCCGCCCAGAGACATGCATCTGAAATTGTTTTCAGAGATTGTCAAAATTGTAGTGATGCGGCCAACCATCTGAACTCCCATCCCCCATTCTCCCGGAGCTTCATGATCGATCAAGGATCATGAAGCTCCAGGACGATGAAGCTGTAAGTGCACAAACCCAGAAGACCAATTTCTGCCAACACCGACGTCTTCAGAAACAGTTAATTTGGACCGCCGCAGGTACCGCCAAGTATCAAATGAGCATCACTTCAGATTCAAAACCTAAGTCAAGGTCCGGGTGATGCATTGTCACCTTGATGTTCGTTGTCTGGCTCCTGTGCCACACATGGGGGGATGTGGGTTTGGGATTTTTGTGTTGGAATTTAACATTGTCACCTTGATGTTCGTTGTCTGGCTCTTGTGCCACACATGGGGGGATGTGGGTTTGGGAGTTTTGTGTTGGAATTTAACTATGTAAGAAGTCTGAGTGTTACACGTGATGGATGACCTGTGAAGTGGTCGCAAATGCTGGCGAGTGAAGGTGACTGATTCAGCTCTTCAGACTGTGTTGAAAAGGGTTCAATAATCTGTGGTGGGAGGTTTATGTCTGGTTCATGTTCACGTATTCCCACTCAGCTTTCGGGCTAAGGTTGGAAGGAGTCACGTTTCTGAGAATGTCTTTGCTACCAAGTTGTGGATGGCTAGCTGCCAGATACGGCAGCACGGCACTTCACAGATGCAGTACGAAGGACTCTGTTGTTGATTCCAAGGTGGCATTTGATTTAGCGAGCCTACGCCAAGAGGGCCGGCTGGACAATGCCCTCCTTGCCCTGGTCCGCATGGACCAACTGGGCAGGGTGCCTTCGGTTGACATGTATAAACAGCTTCTGCAGGCTTGTGCCAAAAGAAAGGCCAAAGCTCTCGCTCAGGCCAAGCAGGTACATGCGCATTTGGTTAGAAACGGGTTAGAGTTGGACACCGTGTTAGGGGACTTTGTGGTTACCACTCTGGTTAACTGTGGAAGTTTTGCAGATGGCTTCCAGCTATTTCAGAGGTTGTCATACCGAACAGTTCACTGTTGGACAGCCATCATCTCGGGCTATGTCAACGCTGATCAGTGCCAGCAAGCCCTGTCATGCTACGAGCAAATGCAGAGGGAAGGTGTGCAGCCCAACCAGTATACATTTGTGAGCCTGCTGAGAGCGTGCAGCAAATTAGAAGATCTGCAGGAGGGTAGGCGGATTCACAGCCATGCTCTGAAGCTTGGGTTTGAGTCTGACGTATTTGTGGGTAGCATTTCGGTCAGTATGTATGCAAAGTGTGGGAGCATTATGGATGCTCAACAGGTGTTTGATAGGTTACCTGTGCGCAACGTAGTTTCATGGAATGCAATGTTGGCAGCTTATGCTCAGCAAAACCAAGGAGGAAAAGCATTGCGTATCTATGAGCAGATGCTGGAGGAAGGTGTCAGACCCGATTCTCGGACCTTCGTCAGTGCAGTGCAAGCCTGTGGCTTGCTTGCTGAGAATGAAGAGGGTGCACTGTCAGATGTCCACTCTGCCAAGGTTGACATTCTGAGGAAAGGGAAAGAGATACATGCTGCAGCCACTGCCAGGGGTTTTGATTCAGATGTCTTTCTGGGTAGCACTCTGGTGAGTATGTATGCCAAGTGTGGAAGCATCATGGATGCTCAGCAGGTCTTTGATTGTCTGTCTCAGCACAACGTAGTGTCATGGAATGCACTCCTTTCAGCTTATGCTCAGCAGAACCAAGGAGAAAGGGCCTTGGAGGTTTATGCTCAAATGCAGAAAGAGGGCGTGCAGCCAGATGCATGGACCTTTGTTAGTGCCCTAAATGCATGTGGCACACTTGGAGAACAGGAGGAAAGTGCACTAGATGGGCTGAGTGTCAAGGTGTGCTCACTGAGGAAGGGAAAGGAAATACATGCTGCAGCCACAGCCAGTGGTGTGCGATCAGACATTTTCCTATGTAACACTCTTGTGAGTATGTATGCAAAGTGCGGGAGCATCATGGATGCGGAGCAGGTATTCGACAGGTTGTCTCAACGTAACGTGGTTTCATGGAATGCCATGCTTGCAGCTTATGCTCAGCAGGGTCAAGGAGACAAGGCCTTGCAGACTTACCTGCAAATGCAAGAGGAAGGTGTGAGACCAGATACACGCACTTTTGTCAGCACTCTTCAAGGATGTGCCAGCTTAGCTGAAAATGAGGAAAGTACATTTATGGATGGGCAAATGGTGAAGGCCGAGTCTCTGAGACAGGGCAAAGGTGTGCACGCTGCAGCTTCTGTGCTGGGATTTGACCTTGACGTTTTTGTTGGTAGCAGTTTGGTCAGCATGTATGCAAAGTGCGGAAGCATTCCGGATGCACAGCAGGTGTTCGATAAAATGTCAGTGCGTAATGTAGTGTCGTGGTCTGGTATGATTTCTGCCTACATTCAGCATGAGCAAGGAGAAAAAGCATTGCAGATTTATGGGCAGATGCTGGAGTCAGGCGTGCAGTTGGAAGAGGCAACATATATCTCCGTTCTGGAAGCATGCAGCAGTACAGGGGCCTTCGGCATCTGTGAACAAACTCACAGAAGAATTGTGGAAAGTGGATTGGAGTGCAGTCTGTCTCTGGCAACCAGTCTGATTCATGCCTATGGAAAATGTGGGAGCATGGCTGATGCTCAGCGTGTATTTGACTCATTGTCTGAGCTGGACGTGGTGTCTTGGACGGCACTAATGACTGGGTACTCCCGTCTAGGCCTTTGTGAAATGAGTATGAAATGTTATGACGAAATGTGTGGTGCAGGCTTGCAACCCAACAGAGTGACATTCTTGGCACTCCTATCTGCCTGCAGTCATGCCGGCATGGTAGAAGAAGGTGTGGCATACTTTGAAAGCATGACCAGAGACTATGGCATTCCTGCAGACCTCGAGCATTATGCTTGTGTGATAGATGTGGTTGGCCGGGCAGGCCTCATTGAGAAGGCAGAAGATCTTTTGTCACAAATGCCAATGCAGCCGGATCTGCCTGTATGGTTGTGCTTGCTGAGCGCCTGCCGAAAACATGGTAATCTGGCAGTCGGGCGGCGAGCCTTTGATGGTGCCATCCAATTAGTGCCTAGACAAGCTGCAGCTTACGTGCTCATGTCTAACATGTATGCTGATGCTGGCATGTGCCATAAAGCAAAGGAGATTGATGAGTTGAGACAGAGGGCAGGTGCATGGAAGGAGCCTGGGCGAAGCTGGATTGAGCATGAGAAAGAGGTGCACTCTTTTCTGGTGGGGGACCGTAGGCACAAACAAGAAGCAGTGCTGTATGAGCTGCTGGAAGAGTTGAGCACAAAGTTGAAAGGAGGAGCCGACTGTCTCAAAGCCTGAAGCAAGCCACAGTCTCCAGGTATTTACTTTGCAGGTGATCGGAAGAGGTCATGTGACTAACCAACTTTTTCTCCATAACAATGCATTACCTGGCAGGTCCTTTTTTCATGAAGCCGGGTGCAGTTCGTGCCCAGATTATCTCGAGTCACATGCCTGTTTCTGTTACCTTTATAGCACCCAGCACTGCCCGGAGGTTTCTGATGTAAGTGGAGTACCTCTCTGACAATGTGAAGTTATCATTGAGTGTTGTGCATGATGTCTGCTTCACAACCTTCGAAAGCTGAGAGCTATCAGTTCAAAGGGTTTGGCACTGGATAACCGTGGCGGACTAATGTAGGGCATCGTGGTGCTTATGACGTCTCGTACTCACCACCTCCCAGAGATCCAGCTCTCTCCTGTTCATTCTGCTCCTTTCAAGAGTGTGAGAAGGAGAGGAGGACAGGCAGATTCGCAGTTGCATGAGAAGAGAACGGCCTACAGGTATAAGCTGTATCTTGGGGATGGCTGACTCTGCAAGATGTTCCAGTCTTTCATCTCTTGGCCATGCCATCATCTGCTACTTGCTCATTCTACTCTGGTTATGACCCAGGTGGTGCAGTGTTCGGAATTTAATGCGTTTCTATCAACCGACGTGGATAGAACAGAATACTGGCCGACCTTGCGGCTTGTGATTATGAAGACTTGGACTTGCCGTTCATTATTCCATCATCAACCAGGATTTGTATAGCAGGGAGGCATTATCGTACATACGAGAGTGACTCTCGCTGGCCTTACAACAGGAGTAATTTGAGGTTGCTCGCCTAGAGCAGCTCGGTAGATTTACAGCACATACTAGACGTGAGGAAGGAGTATGTGGGAAAAGGGCAAACTTTCACTGTGTCTACTACTTCCCCGTCGCTCAGTGCCTTATAATGAAATAGTCCGCAACTCGGCATCTTTGACAGGCTTTCCGCTTGCGATTGGCCGCGTCGTATTTAGTGAATTTTGGCCCCTCCTCAACAACGGCGAGGAGGGCTTGGACCTGCTCCATTTGGTTAACGTAATGCGACGTTCGAACCTCCGTAAGTCTGTCCGCTCCTCAACCACAACTACCAGGTCTTGAACCTGTTCAATTTAGATGACGTAATACGATAGCTGTTGAAGCTATATAACTCCATGAATGCAGGTGTGATCTTCAATAATTTTACAACTACGGCTAGAACTTTGTATAAGGAATTGCAACTCTATGAATGCAGGTGTGATCTTCAATAATTTTATAAACGCGCTTAGAACTTTGTATAAGGAACTCCGTGTAGGACAGGTCGCACTGTCCCTCTTACCTATATATGAAAAACCGAGAAGAGTAGACGTTATTAATAGGCGAGAGACGTTATTAATAGGCGAGATGGGGAATCCCATCTACCCCTGAAGTCTGAGGAGGAACAACCCAAAAAGGGCTAATAGTAAAAGGGGAAGTCCTAGTCCCCTCGAATGCCTTTCTCATAACTACCTACTGCACCAATGATATTGTGATCAGGGATGATGAAGGGCCTACCTACCACCGGTGCCGAAGAAGCCGCTAGTCCTGCGCACGTAGCTGTCCTATAAACAGCGTTAGCCGGCGCTTCTGCGAGCTATGGGCTTGGCGAAAGCCACCACGGAGGAAAGGGGAGGCCCTCCAATTCCACTGGCTATGATAGGCTTTGGCACACTCCTTAATTAACCTAGAGAAGTCCTTGCCCATAGCCCCATGAGTCTCAAGGGCGAGGGGGATGAAAACATGGCCGTCTTGGAGAGTAGAGTACTTGTGAGTCTTGCGGGTTGCGCATCCTTCCGCCGCCCAGCCCGGGGGGTTGATGATGACATGCTCGCTTATAGAGTCTCTCGTGGGATCTGTGACAACCACATCAACGATATAAATTTGCTCCCCCCTAGTATAAAAAAGGTCCGCCCTGAGTGACACGCCATTACGCAATGTATAATGGCTCCGTCTGGAAAAATCCAGTGGAGTGGAGGCAAACGCCTTGAGGACCATGTTGATAGTAGAGATTGGCCGGAGAACCGTAGAAGGAGCGAACAAATGGAATGAGGCTAGCTAGGTGCCCACCTGCCTATATGACCTAAGTATTGAAAACATAGCCAAGCGAACGTGAACTCGAGAGTATGTCCTTTGGTATTATATTATTTTGAAAATTTAAAATTTAAAATTAATTAAAAAGATATAATTAATCCAGTTTTTTAAAACCCGCTTAACGATGTAATATAAAGAAGAAGAAGAAATTTATTTTATTTGAATTTAAAAAATTTCATTCGTTATGAATCTAATCTCAAGATTAAGAGCTCACGGGTTTCTAACATCAAACCGGGGGAGGAAAGTGGCAATCGAAAACTCACGCGGTTGATACGGCTCTTCCTCCGAGTGCGTAGTACGTCCGGGCACCTATTCCCGCTCTCGTGCTTACATCCAAATCATATATCAAAATACAGAGCTTACGTGGGTCCAACATGCCCAAACTCCCTGCAATTTGGAGGCGCTCAGGATCGAAGTCGATCACGGGTTCTGGCATGAGTCTGGATTCGTGGACGTCAGTCGCATCCTTGCCCTGCGAAAGCCTGGCAAAGATGAAATTCCCACTCCTGACGATGCCCCCACTCGTCGCAATCTCTGAATTCAAGAAGCGCAGGAGCTCTGTGACGTCAGTCCACAGTGTCGTCCACCACATTGTCGTCCACCGTGCTGTCTACAAAGAGGAAGGCAGTCGCCTGGAAGTCACCCATGGGCTCAAGAAACCATGATACAATTTCTGAAACCGATCCTGCTCCTCCACGTAGCCCAAAGTGTCCACAAGCCTGCAGTCTTCGCCTTTGAACATCCAGTGGACTACGTCTTTGGACGTGGTACAACCTGCCAGGTGAAGGTCCCCAGCCACCAAGAACCACTGTCCATGCCCCTTCCTCCACCGGCGCTCACCAGAATCATAGATGGACGCCGTATAATAGTCAGCTCGTAAACGGAAGCGAAGGATTTTGAAACCCTTGGTGAGGTCGTCCACGATCAGGTGATGCGGGAGCCAGGTTTCTCAGGTTTCCCAGCGCCCGCCGCGTAAGGGATTGCCCACCCAGTAGTGCCAATGTGACTCCTTCCAGGACCGCTCCCGCAGCAGCACCAGAGCCGAGCAACCTCCGCCTTTGCCCAGCTCCACCTGGCCGCATCCGGCCATGGGAAGCCACATCTTGTACCACCGGGAAGAAACCGGGTCCAAGGCGCGGAACATGACTCTCTTGCGGAAGCCGCTGTTGCGGCGGAGGCGGACAGACGCCGAGTGCGATTCCTAGCGAGGCATCGTGCGGCAGAAGAGCAACCAGGGCTTCTGTGGACCGGCCACAGCATGAGAAGTGACACATTTGTTCGACGCCCTGCACACTGATCGCAGCCGTGCCAGGCACACGGCCGTTAACCTAGCGAAGATATGCTCCAGCAGATCGTCCGGCAGCTCCTCCATCGGGGATCTCCCGGATCGCACCTGTGCCAGACGCAGTGCGGGAAGCTGTCCGAACACGATTTCCACCCCATTCTCTGGCAGCTCCTGTGTGGCCGGTAACGGAGCTAAGACGTTCTCCTGGACCAGCAGATCCTCGGGCAGCTCCTTGGTCCGCCATCTCCCGGATGGCATCACATCCTCGGTCAGCTCCCCTATCCGACATCCCTCGGATCGCACATGCGCATGGCGCAGTCCGGGCAGATCCTCTATCCGCAATATCTCGAATCGCATCACACGCTATTTCAGCTCATCTGTCAAGGAAATCCGGAATAACAACCGACTTCAAGACGCTAGCCAGCAGAGTCTCGGGCAGCTCCTCTGGCCAGAGTCTCCACTCTCCAACCCCCGAAAGCCTTCATGCTTTCCACTCATTTTCGGACAGGAATGCCCTGGAGCCTGCAAAATGCAAGGCAAACCCTATCCGCGTGGATTCCCATCCCGAAATCGAGTGCCGTGTCCGCTAAGCGCAGTGTGGAGAGGCGCAACGCGTTCTCAGCGCGGTCACAACTGGGGAGGCCCTGATGAACACCTCCACACCCACAGTTCTTCCCCCAATGCCTCGGCCTCTGCCTCTGCAGCTGCCAACTGGAACCCAAAGCGCTGTAAATTTCGAATCCTCGTTCCCCGAGGCAGCACATTGAGCTGCAAAGCACGCTGGTGAATCCATTTCAATCGATCCAAACGAGCTTCTCAAGTTACAAATTTGGGTGAGGTAGGATGTTGCCATGGCCGTGGCCTTGTCTGGGCCTCAGGACCGAGCTGCAGTTGGAGGAGTCTCTCCATGAAATGAAGTCTAAAAGAGTCTTCCAATTCTAGAGTTTGGCGGTGTTTCGGGATTCGAGATGCCGGTGTTCCACACAAGTGAAACCGCTTTATATGTACATACCTGCGGGAGATGCATCTTCATACCACCGAGGTTGGTGGTATGTAGGCAATCTCCCAACTTTTCACATCGTAGGCGCTTTAGCTGACTCGAGCCACTGGAGCTTGGTTGCTCTGTTTTTAACCTTAAGGTCTCCGGTTTGGATGCTCTTTTTTACCGGGCTTGAGGTCTCTTCAAAAATATTGTAAAGATCTTTAATCTCTACCATCCTTTACAAGGGTTTGAGCCGTTTTGGTATTCTTGGGTTAAGTTTTTGGCAAATTCATCATGTTCTACATGGGTAAATTTCATACTTTTCTGTTACATCAATTATTAGCACAAAATTCTAGAAGAAAAATATATTGATTCAAATATAAAAATTTTTATTATACCGACAGACTTGTATTGAGTGTTGCAAACCCAGCAAGAAAATCAGAAATATGACTAAAGATTGGAAGGAGAATTATTATTAGACACCGAAATATGATGAGCTAAAAATTTAGTTGTGATTTATACTTACAGGCACCCCACCAAAGACCAGGTATTTGGACCCTACGAACATGTTCTTCCAATTGTACCATGTCCGTCTCTTCGTCCCAAGGCTTCACGTCCTTCATTTGTTTACTAATAAATTCAGCTTTCACTTGTGTAACATGACTCTCTCCTATGCACAGAGGAAGACACGTATAGTTACCTTACCCAAAAAAAATGTATGGATGGATTATCGTGAGGAAATAGTGCCAAACTGCCAATACGGTGGCACAAATGGTAACTCGAGTTGAATTGAAGTGTTGTGAATTGCAGGTGTAAATAAGATTGTTCTAGATAAGTTAGCAGGATAACAACCTCAGTGTGCAAGTGTACAATAAAAAGTATCTTAGGGTCTAGTGGTGTAGAATCGTTATACTATAAACGGATTAGTGGTGCAAGTATGTAATACTATATTATCAAATTGGTAACCACCTTATTAGAACGGATCACCTTATTCCTACATAAGGGCTCTAGAGTTATGCCCTGTTACCTTGTTATGCGTGTACTAGATTGCACCTTGTCTAGTGCTCACAACTCTTGTTTAAGCTTTTGTTGTGCTACTAGCTTCTTTTGTACATATTGGATTTTTTGTCTTCAAGTGCAAGCCATAAGGCAAAGTAAAATTAAAATTAAACTAAGTATTTAAATATATATACATATATGTAAATATATATATAAAAACTAGACGCACATAATTTTCAAGCATATCATTTTTGAGAATTTCAGCGTGGACGGAGATAATATCCACTATTTTTGTTCCATTATCTTGTTCCACATAATATAAGGCAAACATATATGCCTCGCACCTTATTCCTATTTAAAGGCAAGCTCGTTTTTATACATATCAGGTGAGTTCAGAGTATTTCCTAACTAAGCGAAATAGCCTTTATTATTGTGGTCACACTAGGACACTGCTATGAGGACACTCAAATACAAGCACAGAAGACGTTGGCCTAATTTACAAACATGGTTCGAAATCTATGCCAACATTCAGAGACCTGACAAGGTTGTTAATCTTAGAGAAAATAAATATTTTTTACAAGAACATTCAGTAAGGGAAAACATAAGTCTTTTGAAATCAAAAGACAAAGATTGCAAGGTCTTTATGAGATTCGGTTTTTGTCCAAAAGGAAAAATGTGTGCTTACATCCATGCCCAAGAAAAAGTCTCTTTATGTCATAGGTATATAAATAATAGGTGCATAGATGAGAATTGTCAGCTACTTCATCAAGTGATAGCGGGAAGGATGCCAGATTGCAAATATTTCCTTGATCATGGACTTTGCACGAAAGAAAGATGTCCATATAGGCATATTAAAACTAGTGATGATGCGCCGTTATGTCAAGACTTTGTGAATGGACTTTGCAAAGATCCTCAAGCTTGCAACTACAAACACAACTATCACTATTCTTTGAAAACGAATAGAGCAATTATCTCACCTACAGAGCTAAAATTGGTAGATCAAACATGCAAAGTCCAAAGGACATTTGAAAAATGATTTCTTAGAAAGTGTAAAAGATGGAATGCAAAAAATAAATGCCCCAACAATCTCACCAGCAGATTTAAAGAACATGTCAATTAACAGCCTCGACAATCACATTAAAATACATGTGTGCACAATTGATGACAAGTGCTGCAAATGTGATAACGTCATCTCATGCTTAGTTGAACATATAATAATTTCTGTCAAATTAGGATTACATTGATATACTATATACAAATATTGAGGTTAAAAAACATAAGTCAAGTTAAATTCAAAATGCTAAGCTAGCTAGTGTTAATCCAAATAAGTTTGAATAAACTACCGAATGTCCACTGTTGCAGTGAAGAGATAGAGAGTGGCAGCGCTCTCGTTGCAAATGGAGCCACAACAATAACTGGATGAAGATTAGGGTATATAGCATAAAAGTATGACCATTATTACACCAATCTTGAATAAAGTTAATACTCGTCTAAGTGAGAAATTGTACTTTAGGTAGGGAGCTCAGTTGCTCCTCTTCACTCCGACCCCCAGGTCCCCATTTGTTGTCCCCTCCGACCCCCAGGTCCCCATTTGTTGTCCCCTCCTAGATGGTCTCTTTCCATCGTTCTTTCACCTCAATAAATCATCCTACTTAACATCATTAGAAACTGGGGTAAAGAGACCTGTTTTAATAAATTAATAATAATTTAAATTTATTGTCTAGTTTTATTTGTCGATCTCATCTTCTTTCATCCGATAAAATCCCCTTGAATATCTCGAATCACAAGGAGAAATACATAACTAATAAAGCGTTTCTGTTTAGAGTCTTCCGCACGTACGGCGTTAGACATGCAATGGCAAACTTGTTCACAGTTCATGTTTCGAGAATTTCTCTTGACCCACAAGAACAGGAGAACATGATCATGGTAAAATTTCTAAAAATAATATCCAATTATTCTAAAACATTAATATAAATTTATCTATAAATAAACGTGTATATGAAGTATCCCACTAATATTAGGAACCAATTCCCTACGCAACATAAACTTTCTACACGGTATGTCACAAAGTTAGGAGTATTCGAAGGCTGAGCTATGATATATGAAGAATGCACGTCGAACTCCGCATACTCCAAGTCCAAGTGGCTGCCGTGGAAGATGCCAGGTGCCAGGGCGCCCGTCTTGCTTGCATGTTGGAGGCCGGCTTGCTCGCGACTCGCTGGTGGCAGGCTATGAAGGCAAGTCGGGGGAATTGCATTTCGCAAAATCTGCTCTGCCAAAATGGCTGTTGCAATGAAGGTGAGCATCACATCCAGGGCGGCATTTGGCAGCCAAGCCCACGTCTGTGTCAGCACTGCCCACAGCAGCAGCAGCAGCAGCAGTAGCAACAGGAAGCCGCAGAATGTCTTCACCGTCCCACGGTTTCTGGCTCGGAGCTTGAAATGCACAGGGTCAGCGAGGCCAGCAGCTGGGTTTCCAGCCGGGACTGCGCCAGCGAGGGCACCCGCCAGGTGCACGCCCAGTCCCAGAGCCGAGATCTCGTCGAAGCAAGAGCGCAATGTGGCGGACCCGGAGCTGAGCCCCACGTCCAGGTTACCGGGCGAGGAGGACGGCCCCAGCGACGTGCAGCGGCCTGCTGCCGCGGCGTCTTACGGCAAGCAGTCGGTGCGGGACATTCCGGTGCAGGAGCTGCAGGGGAGGGCCGTCTTCGTCCGGGTGGATTTCAATGTGCCCCTGGACGACGAGCGGAGCATCACTGACGATACCCGGGTCCGGGCCTCGCTGCCCACCATCCGCTACCTTGTGGATGCCGGCGCCAGGGTTGTGTTGGCGTCCCACTTGGGGAGGCCCAAGAACGGGCCGCAGGAGAAGTTCAGCTTGAAGCCTGTGGCGGGCAGGCTGTCGGACTTGCTCAAGAAGGAGGTGCAGTTTGCCAGTGACTGTGTCGGGCCCCAGGTGGCAAAGCAGATTGGAGCGTTGCAAGTAAGCGGAAGCTCTGGCTGCTGTGAGTTTAATGGTTATTGGTAGATGTGTGGCCTGGGAGGGGAATTTGATGAATGCATGCATTGCCTGTGCTGGGCAGCCTGGAGAAGTGCTGTTGTTGGAGAATCTTCGGTTCCACAAGGAGGAGGAGGCCAATGACATAGAGTTCTCTAAGCAGCTGGCAACCGGGATCGATTTCTATGTCAGTGACGCGTTCGGCACTGCCCATCGAGCTCATGCGTCTACGTCGGGGATTACGACTTATGTCAGCGCAAGGGTTGCTGGGTTTCTTCTGGAGAAGGAGCTGAGTTATCTCTCTGCTGCCATTCAGAATCCTCCACACCCGTTTGTGGCCATTGTAAGTCATGCTGTAATGGCTGAATTTCGTGTTTGGCTTCTGAAGTGGACTTGGAGTGGCTTCCTTACTCATCTGATTGATTGCCTTGGGCGGAGTGTTTGGGATGCATGCAGGTTGGAGGCAGCAAGATATCATCCAAAATAACAGTGATCGAATCTTTGATGAAAAAGTGCGACAAAGTGGTTCTGGGCGGAGGCATGGTGTTCACCTTCTTCAAGGCTAAGGGCTATGACGTTGGCTCATCCTTGGTGGAGGAGGACAAGCTGGGACTGGCTCAACACTTGTCCGCATTGGCCGAGCAGAAGGGCGTGGAGCTCGTTCTTCCATGCGACATCGTTGCCGCCAACAGGTTCTCTGCGGATGCTGAGACCCAACTATGCAAGTCCTACAACATCCCTGACGGTGAGTACACAGCCCAGGTCAATGATGTGTATCTGTGATCGATCATCTGCAGGCTCCAAAAATGGCCATTTGTACGCACCTGGACGTGCTGCTTGAAACCACACACTTCTGTGCAGGATGGATGGGCTTGGATATTGGACCGGAATCCATCAAACAGTTTCAGTCAGTTCTCCAAACTGCGAAGGTATATTGGTTTAGCAGGGCCCCAGGAAGTGAAGCGCAGTTGTGTCGGGTCTGAGAGACTAATTCTCTTCACAACGCGCGCTTCTGCAGATGGTGTTGTGGAACGGGCCGATGGGAGTGTTCGAGTTCGACAAGTTCAGCAAGGGAACATATGCCATTGCAAGCACACTTGCAGACTTGTCGGAGAAGGGCTCCATAACCATCATCGGCGGAGGGGACTCTGTGGCAGCAGTGGAACAAGCAGGTGTGGCAGCAAAGATGAGCCACATCTCAACAGGTGGCGGCGCTAGCCTGGAGCTCTTGGAAGGCAAGGTCCTTCCTGGCGTAACCGTTCTGGATGACGTACGCATCCACGCGTAAATCTTACATTCCTTTCTCTCCAATCCGATTCCCAACACACTGCGGGGTGCATCTCCCTCGACACCTGTAAAGTACAAGACCTCATCAGGCTACTCCAATGTTAGCCTCCAAGCACAATTACAGTTAGATTATCTTCCTTCTCTTTCTGTCCAAGTACGAGGACAGCAGTTGAAGATAGGATTTTCGTATTCAGGTAGCTTCCCTTGCAAGCTTGTATCTGAATTGCGAATGCCAAATGAGAAACCTCCTCTGATGGCAAGGTGTTTGAGGTTGGCGTGCAAGTGGCGTTTCAGAACAAATTAGTGATACCTCGTGGATGTCATCGGCACCAGAATCCTGTTCCTATTACAATGTCAGCAGCTCCACCCTTTTAGAGCAGCGATTTCTCAGAGTTATGCCAGTACCATGCGGAGGCTACGAGGCTGCTATCCGGCAATCAGATCAACGCCTCCGACCGAGGATTCCTCGACGAGAACTCCATAGCCTGATTTCCCGGACCACGATTCTTGCGGCCGAGTGATTGATGCAAAGCAATGACACGAGATTCTTGTTGGTTGGAGAGGGATGTGTGACACGTTAGGTTAGTCCGGATCACTTTGATTGAATGCAAAATTCGCCAGATTGTTGTTGGTTGGAGAGGATGTAACATACCATTTCTTCCCGGGGAAATGTAGATCAGATGCTAGAACAATCCGTTCAAGCAGCTGGACAATCTTTGATTGAATGCAAAGATCATTCTTGTTGTTTGGAGAGAAATGTAATGTAGCGTGCCAGTTTTTTCCAGAGAAATTCGAATTCCATCATTACATGTGTTCGATGACGAGTCCTATGTGCAAGAGAAGAAACTATGCACCAGTCCGTCCATGTCTGTCCACCAGCTCTGGCCTGGCAGCTTCCATGCCCTGACAGCTTTCCTCTTGGCTTGCAGCTCCTGTGCCTGCTTCCACATGTGGGCACCCGTATACACGTTTGACATCAACACGTATGCTGCGGCATCTCCCTTGTCCAGCTTCACTGCTTCATCGAAAGCATGACGACCAATTTGCACGTTGTTCCACTTTCGACATGCAGCTAATAGAGTGTGCCAGACTACAGCGTCAGGGAGTGCAGGCATTGTCCTGAGTAAAGCTAGTGCCTCGGTTAGATGGCCAGCACGACCCAGGAGATCTACCATGCATGTGTAGTGCTCTGTCGTGGGAGTGATGCCATACTGTCTGCTCATAGCCCAGAAGTACTCCCGCCCCTTGTTTACTAGACCTGCATGACTGCACGCTGTTAGTACACAGATGAATGTCATGCTGGCTGGCTGTTTGCCATCCTCTTGCATTCTGTGGAACAAGTGGAAGACGGATTCACTGTCTCCTTGCCGGGTGTAGCCTGCAATCAGAGTGTTCCAGGCAACGTGGTCTCGTTCAGGCAATGCTGCAAACACCTGCTCTGCGTCCGCCATGCTCCCTGACTTTGCATACATGTTTAGCAAACTGTTGCCTACGTTCATGTCAGAGAGAAGCCCCAGTTCTTGAATCTGAGCATGGAGCTGTCTTCCCAGATGCAAAGCTGCCACATTTGCGCAGGCCTGCAGGAGACACACAAAGGTCACGGCATCAGCTGCAAGAATGCCTTCTTTTTCCATAGTCTTGTAGAGATGGAGGGCTTCCTGACCCATGTCCTGCTGGGAGTATCCTGCTATCAGAGAGGTCCATGTTACCACATCCTTTTTAGGGAGCAGGTCAAACAGTCTACGAGCGTCTACCAGGCTGCCACACTTTGCATACATGTGGACCAGGCTGTTGGATACAAGGACATCAGCCTGAAGCCCTCGTTGTCCAATCTCTGCATGAAGCTGCTTCCCCTTCTCCAAGGCCGGAGTGCCCACACTTGCACATGCCTGCAGGAGGCAGGCCAATGTCACAGCATTGGGTGCTGCCATGCCGTCTTCTTGCATTGCACAGTGAAGTCGCAGAGCTTCCTGGCCCATGCCCTGCTCGGCATATCCTGCTATGAGAGCAGTCCATGTAGCAACGTTCTTTTCACCAAGTCCATTGAACACGGCCCGAGAATCCTCTAAGCTGCCACACTTTGCATACATGTTCACCAGGCTACAGCCCACAACAACATCAAGAGGATGTCCTTGTTCTCGTATCTGCGCATGGAGCTTCTTTCCCTTCTCCAAGGCCAGGGTACCAACACTTGCACATGCCTGGAGGAGGGACGCAAATGTCACAGAATCGGGTGAAGTGATGCAGCATTCCTGCATAGCACTGTAAATGTGAAGGGCTTCCTGCCCCCTGCCCTCCTGGGAATATCCTACTATCAGGGCTGTCCATGTCACCACATCCTTTTGACAAAGTCCGTCAAACACTCTTCGAGCATCTTCCAAGCTACCGCATTTTGCATACATGTCTACCAAGCTGCAACCTACCACCGCATCCGCCTGAAGACGCCGTTCTCTGATTTGTGCATGAAGCTCCTTCCCTTTCTCTAAAGCTGTAGCGCCTACATATGCACACGCCTGCAGGAGGCACACGAATGTCACAGAATTGGGTGCAGCTATGCTCTCTTCTTGCATAGCACTGTAAAGCTCAAGGGCTTCCTGACCCATTCCCTGCTGGGTATATCCTGCTATCAAAGCTGTCCATGTCACCACGTCTTTATGACCCAGTCCATCAAACACCCTTCGAGCATCTTCCAACCTGCCACACTTTGCATACATGTCCACCAAGCCATTACAAACAAACAGATCAGGCTCAACCCCACTGGCCAGAACGTCGTCATGCACCTGCTTCCCAGTTTCCAGGTCTGCTCCCCTTGCACAAGCCTGAAGAGCTGCCACAAACAAATGCCCATCTGGCTTCACACTGGACCGTCGCATCCCATGATACAGTTCTATGGCTTCCTTGTCTCGGCCGTGTTTCACATGGGCAGAAATTATGGACGACCACATGAAGGCATCTGGTTTGCCCACCACGGTGAGCACATCCATCGCTTCTTGTAACCTGCCATGAGAAGCGTACATCCGCAGAATGTGGTTGCTCAAGAACGTATCTGACCCATACCCCTTTCGCACCGTGAAAGCATGCACACGGCGACCCAGAATAAGGTCCTTCTTCACCACACATTTTTTCAGGACATCATAAAGGAAAGATGTAGATATGTAACAGTCTGTTTGCACCAGAATTCCCAAAGCCTCCACAGCCTCCGTGAGATGCTCCTGATCACATAGCTCGCTCACAGTGTCAGCATTCACGCCCCAATCGTATCCCGCAGGCCCAGGAAGGCCACGATGATCCCGGATCCTACAGTTGGACGTAGGGGCACCACGACCCACCTGTGTTTCCAGAGCAGCCAGCTGCCAGGACCCCTTCCTCCAGCACCTGTTATCCCACCAATCTTCTTGTGCTGGGTCCAGAAAAGCTGTTGCCCTGCGTGCGGGGCAACCATGATTCCTAGGAGCATACGACGAACCTACTGCGCCCTGCTTAAACCCAGCTGGGCTGATTACGCCACGGACGGTGCCCATATCTGCACTCCTATGGCAGGCATCTCACATGTGCCTGCATCTGTCAGCACATCCATTCGATCTATGATGGGATGACTGTTTCTGCGAGGCCGCACAGGATTCATCAGGCACATATAGTTGAGCATGGTGATTCAACATCCGACAGTCAGCAATCAGATTGATCAAAGATTGCCAGATAACTCATCAGGATGCAGAAGCGCTTTCTGAATTCGTCCTCAGCGGACTTGAATAAAATTCTTCTTCTATTTGTGCACTACCTGGTGCACATTGTTTATGGTGAGCCATGATTGGGCGCAACAAGATCTTCACCGATGGCGCTACCTAGCAAAGAGCTCACTTGGAACGAAAAATCCTTCGACTTCCTGACGTAGCCGTTCCGGATGACGTACGGATCCACGGATAACCTCCCGTCCCGTCTGTCGGATCTGCCGAAGACCCTCCACCAACCACCACCACCACCAGCATCACCACCAGCATCACCACCAGGTTGCGAGGTCCACATTCCTAAACGTAAACCAAGCTGACATATCATATCCTGCTTCTGATGTACGCCAGCCACAGCGGCGTTTCCACTGACACTTGTGAAGTCCTGGTCCTCACAGCCCGTCCAAGGTCTCAGCCTTCCAAACGTTCCCGTTGGCAATGGTGTGGTGCTCTGGAGGGGCGACGCCAATTTGTGTCTCCACCTGCATGATTGACGCTGATTGCCTTCTCCTGAAGAACATCTGAATCCTTGTGAGGAAAACTTAGAACTTGGTTTGCGGGTGCAGGAGGTGATGGAGTCTGTTGGTGTATCTTTGATTTGGGGTGTTCTCACACTCATAGCAACCGGGCTCTCCATGCTTGTTGCTTGGTGGTGGTCACAACGCCATGGATACATTCGGGATGGTAGGTTCAGTCTGAAGCGTCTCAATCTACCACCGGGCACACTGGGATGGCCCATAGTTGGGGAGACCTTGGCACTGGTGAGGGATCCAGAATCATTCGCCTCGACCCACAAAAGGTACATGATCGAAGTCTCAACAGCACGGCTGAGGTGATTCCTGTTGGATTGGAGTGATCCATCAGCAATTTGTCATGCAAACAGATACGGGGATGTATACAAGACCCATCTTATGGGGCGCCCAACAGTGGTGACAACATCCCCCGAGGCTTTCAAGTTCATCCTGGGAGCACAGTATGAGACAATGGAGCCCATCTTTCCCAAGGCCATCACAACCATCGTGGGTCCTCTGTCGGTTAGTTTTGCTACTGGAGAGCATCACCAGCGCTTACGGAAACTGTTTCTCAGGCATCTGCTGCCAGAGGCGTTGAAGAATAATGTGGCAGCCGTGGAAGCAGAGGCATTGACGTTTGTCAGGTCATGGGGTCCCCAAGTCACGCTTCCGGCCTTCCGAATTGCTGTTCAGGAGGTTGGTTGTGGATGATTATACTCGCAGGATCCAACAAGCAACGTGCTGGCTTTGTTGTGACGGGTGCAATTGCTGTCTGTGCTTGTAGTACGTCCTGTCTGTGGGGATGAGGGCTGCGCTAGGATCGGACTCCAATTTACCGGAGGTGAAGCTGCTGCAACAGAAATACGTCGAGCTTGAAAATGGAATTAATGTCCGCGTCCCTCTAAACATCCCAGGCACACAATACTATCGGAGCATGCAGGTTTGGGATGTGAATTCGCATTTCACTTCGACAGGAGACTGATGAGAACTCCTGGACCCTGACTGGCTTGCGATGGCAGGCTCGGAAGGTTGTGTCAGATACAATTGAGAAGCTGATCTGGAAAAGAAAGAATGGCAGGAGGCAGGATGACTCCAAACCTGATGGCTTCATCGACACTTTCATTGCTGAAACTGAGAAACCCGCCTCCGAAGATCCCTTAACGCATGATGAGATAGTAGATAACTTGGTTGCCATCTTGTTCGCATCCAATTCAACCACTTCCATAGCTTTGAGCTGGATTGTCAAGTATTTGTATGACTATCCTCATGTTCTAGAGGCTGTAAAGGTGAGATATTCATGACAAGCTGTTCAGTCATGTAGTGCAACCTTTAGAGACAAGAGTTGCTGGGATTACACTGCTTTCCTGTGTGAACCAGGCAGAGCAGGAGGAGATCAGGAGCCGAAAGCAGCTGGATGAGCCCCTTACTTGGGAGGACCTCAAGGCCATGGTTTACACTTCGAGAGTATTCACGGATCTGACCATGAGTGCTAGTTGTAGACAATGGCATGGTTGATGACTGATGCAGCAAGCTTTCCTTGTCTGCAGGTGTTGCTGGAGAGCCTTAGAGTCGCAAACGTGCTACCCAACACCATTCGCGTAACTGCAAAGGATGTGGAATACAAAGGTACTTCAGCTGGAATCTGCATTATGTTTGCAGCTTCTATTCGCTGCATTTTCTAAGCTACATCCCTGCCCTTTGGTGGACCAGGATTTGTTATTCCAAAGGGATGGCAAGTCATGCCTTCCAGCAAGCCCTTCCACATGGATCCGAACCTATGGCCAGAACCCACTAAGTTCGATCCTTCTAGGTTCGAGGTGAGACGCCCTGTTTCTGCAGGATGATGCAAAGGTCGGCAGTGGCCGTAAGCTGTAACAACATGGATGTACCAACCACGCCAAACGTTATCTTGCAGACTACACCTGGAAGCAGCTTCGCAGCCTTTGGAGCAGGACCACGTCTGTGCCTGGGACAGGAGCTTGCGAAAATGGAAATCCTCATCTTCCTCCACCACCTCACTACTAAGTACAGGTGGGTCCAGCACCTTCCTTCCTGCGCTTTCACACACGTCCGACTGTGAAACGGGATTCAGCTTCTGACCAGTGCTGTTGCTCAGATGGGAGGTCCTGGAGACGGGTCCTGCAATGCGGCTTCCTTTTATCGCTCCTTTCAAAGGCTTGCCCCTCAGAGTCACCCGCACAGAGTGAAGAGAAGTAGTCTGTAGATATGCTGAAGGACTTCTGTTTGCACCATTTGTGTAACCGCCTCTGCTGCAGCAGATGTGCATTCCTGTTAGAGGGACACGTGGTTTCCACTTTCCAGCATCTCACTGGCAGCGTCGTCACCTGCAAAAGGAGACGACGCCATTTGTACTTTTATATTAGAGATACGGGCTCTGCATTAGAAAAGCCGAGGTCGGTGTTGACCAAGGATGACTCTGGGAAGTGCTGAAGTGTGAGTCGGATTCTGAATTGGCTTTCCTGCCACATTCCATTCAGTCATGTGGATGCTGCCATTTCTTCCTTGAGCAGAGCTTTGGCGTTTGTTGTGCTTCAAGTTCTTGTCTGCAGTATGTGCAAATGGAGTCGCTGTTATCCAGCATAGCATGGAGTGTACTGGGGCTGCTGGCCACAGCGGGGACCATGCTCGCAGCACTCTGGTGGTTTCGGAGCTACGGGTACATGAGCTTCCAGGGCGGCTGGCCCAGCCTGAAGCATGTGAATTTGCCTCCAGGCACGATGGGCTGGCCCGTCATCGGGGAAACGCTGGAGTACCTTAAGGACAGCACCAGCTTCTCAGCTAGGCGGTGGAGGAGGTGGAATTCTGGAAACTTACAAGGGTGGATGAGGACGAGCGATGAGCATGAATGCAGCACGGAAGCTGGCTATGGAGAGGCTGACATTAGCACCTTGTTGCTTGCAAGTTGCAGATATGGAGAGATATACAAGACGCACCTGCTGGGTTGGCCGACGGTGGTCACCACATCTGCGGAGGCTTACAAGTTCGTGATGCTGAGCAAGGCGGAGGAGCTGAGGAATGTGTACCCCAAGGTGGTGACGGACATTGTGGGACCGAGCTATGTGAACTACATGTGGGGAGAAGTTCACTCCCGCGTGCGGAAGTTGCCTCTCAGACACCTGCTTCCTGGAGCACTGAGGGATATGGTTGCAGGCATTGAAGAGGAGGCTTTGATTACGCTCAATTCCTGGGCGTCGGGGTCTACCATTGCTGCCTTCCGCTTTGCTGTTGAGGAGGTAGGCCAGAGCAGCTGAGTTCGGAGATGTGTTTGCAATGAATATGAATTCACGAATGTACTAGTGCCTGTTGCTGGTGTGCATCTCCAGTTCACTCTTGGAGTTGGCATGTTTACTCTGTTCGGATCGGAGAGTCGGACACCAGAAGCCAGGCAGCTTTCTTCACAGTACACTGAGCTGGAGAGGGGGTTCACTACCATCATTCCCATCAACCTTCCTGGCACCCAATGGCGCCAGAGCCTCCAGGTGACAGTCAAATGCAAGCTTGATGAAGTGAGTCCTGTATGACGTTGTGTGTGCTCAAGCCCTGGCCTTGGTCGCAGTCTCGGCAAAGAGTGTTGAACACGCTCAAGGGGCTGATAGCGAGACGGCTCGCAAAGAGAAACATGGCAAAGGACTCCACACCTCATGATATGTTGGACTCGTTTCTGATGGAAGCTGATCCCTCACAGCAAGATCCCTTGACTTATAATATGGTGGCAGACAACGTCACCGGTCTGCTGTTTGCGTCCAATGCTACGGGTGCCACAACGCTCACATGGATCCTCAAGTTTCTTCATGACGATCCCCCTCTCCTAGAAGCTGTGAAGGTCCGTTTCTGACCGTAGAAAGGAATGCACAGGCTTAGCAAGTCTGGAACCATCACCAGGCCAGTATTGTGCTGCATGATCAGGCTGAGCAGGACACCATCAAGGAAAGGAAAGCCATGGACGAGCCCCTCACCTGGGATGACTTGAAGGACATGTCTCTCACTTACAAGGTATGCCATGCTTTGCTACCCCTGGGGACGAGGCGGACAGGACATATCCCTGACCAAGTCAAGGAACGCAGGTTATGCAGGAAGCTCTAAGAATAGCAGACCTCCTCTACGACGTGGTCACCCGAGAGGCCGTGGTAGATGTGGAATACAAAGGTGGGCCACAGGTCTCGTCATGGCCTATGGAGTGCGGATACATCTCTGCTGATGACCGCCGCTCATCAGCTAACTGTGTTGCTCTGTACAGGCTTTGTCATTCCCAGGGGGTGGAGGGTGAAGCCTGTAGTCACACACTTCCACATGGATCCACAGATGTGGCCTGAGCCAGACAAGTTCGATCCTTCACGGTTTGAGGTGGGTATAGCAGACTATGCATGCTAGCTTATGGATCTGGGACAGAGATACAAGCTGACACGCAGCTTCTGAATGGCCAGACACCACAGAGGGGCAGCTTGTACGCACCTTTCGGAGCTGGAGAACATCTCTGTGTGGGAAATGAGCTGGCCAGAGTGGAGATCCTTGTTTTCCTGCACCATTTCATCACCAAGTTCAGGTCAGCCAACGGCTGGAGCACTGTTACAGTGTTGCCGATCACATGAATCGCAAAATCTCTCTGAACTTTACTACGGTTTCTGTAGGTGGCAGGTCTTGGAAGACGGGCCGACAACCAAACTTCCCTTGACATCACCATACAAGGGCCTCCCAGTCAAGATCACACGCATCCAATAGAATTCTGTCTACACATGGCAATGCCTGTTTTGCCGAGCCCAAGCAAGCAAGCGCTTAGCGTCGTTCCCCTCGGATTCAAAACTGCCAGGGCAGACCTTTGCGTTGCTCACTCCGTGCAGATATTCCCTGTCATATCGACGATATCTCGCGTGCCCAGGATCAAGTTGGGTACGAGCAAACCGTCCTGCTCTCGCAGAACTTCACGGCTTTCTTCGGGTCCTTGCCACTTGGATCGTATCAGTTTGCGCACGCCTTTGCATCTTGGCATGGCATGTCAGAGTTGTCAAATGTTATCGTATACGTTCATCGGAGAACTCCAGGCCATGCTCGGAGCTGATTGTTTGCTGGGATTGACATTTATGCATATCTGCAGCGAGTGAAGAAATGGACGATGCTGGGCGGTCCTGCGGGGAATGTTGCACAGCCTTGTCGTGGTTGCAAGACGCAGCAGCGGCATTTTTATGCAAGCTGGTGCTGGCGCTGCTGCAGCCAGGAATCTGCATGTCCTGGTTACAAGAACAGGAAGGAAGGAAGGATTTACCTTCGATGAGGAGTGTGTGGAAGCTGCTGGAGACGGAATCGGAACTACGCAACAGGGGAAGAAGAAAAAGAAGAGTGGGGTTGTGAAGGGGGGAGGTGTTGGGGCTCTGGAGAGCTTGGTGCATCGAGGGGATTATGTGCCTTCGGCACTGTGGTATTGGGTGCTGAAGAGTTGTGTTGGTGGGGAGAAGGGGGTGAGGGGGATCCATGGTCTTGTTGTGGGGAATGGGTACGGGTGTAGCGAGTTCCTGGTCAGCCATGTGATCCGGGAGTTTGCTCGTTGTGGGAGGTTGGAGGAGGCGAGGCAGGTGTTTGATAAGATGGTAGCGCCCAACGCGTATTTGTGGTCTGCTATTATCTATGGAAATGCTGAGCATGGGGATGCTGCGGAGGCCATATCGTTGTACAGGAGGATGCGAGAGTCGGGGGAGGTCGGGGACAGTCATGTACTTGTGGCGGTGCTGAAGGCATGCGGCAGGAGAGGGGACTTGAAGGTGGGGAGGGAGGTGCATGTAGATGTTTTGAGGGGTTTCGTGGAGTCTGATGGATTTGTGCAGAGCTGCCTGGTGGATATGTATGTGAAGTGTGGAAGCTTGGGGGATGCCCGCAGGGTGTTTGATGGATTGGAGGTGAAGAATGTGGTGACTTGGAATGCTATGCTTGCAGGGTATGTGCTGCATGGGCAGGGTGAGGAAGTACTTGCCCTGTATGGGAGGATGGAGGAGGAGATGAGGAGGAAGGCTGATGGTTTCACGTTTGCCTGTTTGCTGAAAGCGTGCGGGAGCACAGGGGAGTTGGCGTTGGGGAGGGAGGTTCATGTTCGGGCTTTGGAGAGTGGGATGGAAGGGGATGTGGTTCTGGGGAGCTGCCTGGTGGATATGTATGTGAGATGTGGGAGGTTGGGTGATGCCCGCAGGGTGCTTGATGGGATGAGCAGGCGGGATGTGGTGATATGGACTACCATGCTTGCAGGGTATGCTGAGCATGGGTTGGGTCAGGAGGCACTTGCACTTTATACAGATATGGAGGAGGAAGGATTAGCTGCAGCTGATCATGTGATGTTCGTTTGTCTCCTTCGGGCGTGTGGCTGCATTGGAGCTTTGGAGCAGGGGAGGCTGATACACGCCCGAGTTGAGGAACAGGGATGGGGAGATGATGTGGTTGTCGGGAGCTGTCTGGTGGACATGTATTCCAAGTGTGGGAGCTTGGATGATGCATGTTTGGTGTTTGAACATTTGCCGATGAAAGATGTGGTAACTTGGACTGCCATGGTTGTCGCTTATGTTGAGCGAGGGCTTACGCAGGAAGCTCTTGCGCTTTATGCGAGTATGCTGCAGGAGGGTATCACCCCTGCTGATTCCGTTGCCTTTGCGTCCCTCCTGAAGGCTTGTGGCAGCTTGCGAGCGTTAGAGCAGGGAAGGCAGCTTCACGGACAGCTTCAGTTGAAAGGCTTGGCAGGTGATCCCATTCTGGGGAGCTCTCTGGTGGACATGTATACGAAATGTGGTTGTGTGGATGAGGCTTCTAGGGTGTTTGACAATCTCACCTCGAAGACGGTAGTGACATGGACTGCCATGATCTCGGGATATGCAGATCTTGGGCTTGTTCAAGAGTCTCTTACTCTGTATGCTAGAATGCAAGAGGAGAGATTGACTCCAGTGGATAGTGTAACATTTGCGTGCCTACTCAAGGCATGTGCCAGCATTGGGGCGTTAGATCAGGGGAAGCAACTTCACCTCCAGATTGAGGAACAACTTTTTGAAATGGATGTGCTTGTCGGGAGCTGCCTGGTGTACATGTATGCAAAATGTGGGAGCTTAATCGAGGCCCGCAGGGTATTTGACACTTTATCCAAGAAAGATGTTGTGACATGGACTGTGATGCTTGTGGGATATGTTGAGCAAGGGCTGGGACAGGAAGCCCTTGCTCTTTATGCAAGTATGAACCAGGAGGGCATCACTCCAGCTGATTCTGTGACCTTTGCATCCGTCCTGAAAGCTTGTGGCAGCATCGGAGCGTTAGACCAGGGAAAGCAGCTCCATGTTCAGATTCGGGAGAAGGGACTGGAAGCAGATGTGGTTATAGGTAGCTGTCTGGTGGACCTGTATGCAAAATGTGGGAGCTTGGATGAAGCCTCCAAGATGTTCAACAGCTTAGCCATGAAAGACGTGGTTACATGGAATACAATGCTCACAGGATATGCTCAGCATGGTCTAGGCCAAGAGGCTGTGCACTGTTTTGAGAGCATGCAGCTTGCTGGTATTCATCCCAATGGAATCACGTTTCTCTCACTCATCTCGGCTTGCAGTCATGCTGGCCTATTAGACAAAGGTTTGGAGTACTTTGAATCCATGACGAGAGATCATGGATTACATCCAGACATTGATCACTACGTGACGATGATAGACCTTCTGGGGCGTGCAGGATACTTCACAATGATAGAGAATCTGCTGTCAAGCATGCCATTGCACCCCAATTTGTCCATGTGGATGTGTCTGCTGTCTGCCTGTCGGAAGCATAGCAACATTGTCTTGGGCCAGTGGGCATTTCTTGGGGCAGTGAGTCTAGAACCAAAGCATTCTGCCGCGTATGTACTAATGTCGCAGATCTATGCTGCTGCTGGCCTTTTGGACAAGGCAAAGATGGTGGAGGGCTGGAGAAGAAGGGAAGGTGCATGGAAGGAGCCAGGCAGGACGTGGATCCAAGTTCATGAGGAGGCCCACACGTTTCTAGTGGGAGATGGCCGCCACCCAGATCATGAACAACTGTGTGACCTGCTGCAAAATCTAACCGTAAAGCTAAGGAAGGGAGCCAGTTTACCAACATAGTCCAGAAACTGATATTTTGCGCACCACCAGGGCCACCAGCTGCAAAAGAGGAGACGATTGAACAACGCAATTAAGTCGATTGTTTCTGTATAGCGCTGTACCCTATTTCCCCTCATCGATTGCCTGACCAGACAAGATACCTCAGGCTGGATTGCATGTGTGAAAGCGCGTAGAGGAGATTGGCGCGCGTAGAGAACGGGCACGGAGTGGCAAGCTTGCCAAGGCCCCCTGAACACGGGATTATGGAATGAGTCTACCATTCTACAATCAATATAACCTCACACGATGGAAGAAATTTATCATGAATTAAAAACAGTAAAAAAATTAAGTTGAGCGGTCTAAGTGTATAACTTATGGCATGTCCTTTGGGACATTTAAATGTTTCATTCCTTTTTTTTTGTGATGTCCCTCCACACTGCAACGGGGTGTGTCCAACGACTTAAAACTCCGTGTGTCCAACGACTTAAAACTCCAGTGGCGAGCCGACTGGCGACACGCCACTGCAAGGTGACAAGGTCTTGCCGCACGGTGACACTCGGCAAGGTGACAAGGGCATGCAACCGGGAGGAGGAGATGTGGAGCAGGAGCTAGCTGTGATGCTGCTCGTCTACAGGTATGACAACCTATGACGACGATGTAAGCTCGGGCTCGCAGCTCTTCGATTGGGACTCTGCAACTACCATCTGGCCGCTTTGAATTCTTTGGGAGCACTCCAGATTAGTTTATGGAGACCGTGGACGATCTTTTGGAGCCCGATGGCACGGGCTTGCCCTTCATAGCCACTAATGGCTAGTTTGGCTGTCACCAATCTGAGCATTCCTACACCACCTTCGACGACAAGGCTGCTCAGCAGACTTCCTACACTTGACTCCTTTCGGGCGGAGTGTCATACCGACTTTAACAAAGGGCTTGACTGCTCTTCTAGGCATACAAGGAAGGCATCGCCTCTACACCTTTGCTGGGGAGGACACGGGCAAGCCAGCCAACCACAGACCTTTTTGGCCTCCTTCTGCAGTAGATGCAGCCTGAGGAAGATTTTGGTGCGTCTACATGCGAGAGGCTGTGCCGTGAACGTGCTCATGGGACCACATCAATAGGCTCAGCAACAACATTGCATTTCTGTCCTATTATTCGATTAAATTGTGAATATGGATTTCTAACAAATTATAGTTTTTTATTATTATGGTTACTTTACCAATATTCAGATGGCTTATCATAATTTATTATTTTTATACATTATTCTGATAATCACCTTATTTTTTCCATTGTGAGCCACATATTCAGTCCATATTGAGGTTTTCTTGGACTAATATGGTTGGTTATTGACATTCTGATTTTTTTTACTGTTAATTGGGTCTCTTATAAGATATTTTAATTATTACCATATTTTTGCTCTTTGTGTCACTTATTGTTGTTTCGATTCATGTTGCGGTTCTCTCTCAAAACATCGAATAATATGGTTGGTTCACCATAACGTATGTTCACTTGTTGTTTTGGACTCCTTATAGGTTATAGAATGGTCTCTTCCAAAATGTCCTATAATGGGAGGCATAATCATGGGGGAGCAAGTTGTTGTGGTCTCTCAATGCTGCCATTTTGTAGTCCACATCCGGCTTGGCAGGTGGCAACTCAAAATAATGTCTACCATAAATAGGACATGTTAGCCTTGTAAGGTTCAAGTATTACAAAATATAGGAGGCACTAACCATAAATAGGACATATTAGCCATATAAGAGGCAAGTATTACAAAATATAGGAAACACTAACTATAAATAAGACACGTTAACTACATAACGAACAATGATAACAAAATATAGGAAACTCTACCCATAGATAGAACATGTTAGCCATATAATGGATAAGTATTACAAAATATAGAAAACCTTAACAATATGTAGGTAATGTTATCCATAAAGAAAAAAAGTAATACAAAATAAAGTTAGATTTACTTATAAATATAAATAAGTCATGTTAGCCATATAACACACAAGTATTACAAATTATAGGAAACTCTAAGCATAAATAGAACATGTTAGCAAAACAAAAGTACACACCATGGAGCAAATGATGGCAAGAACGAAGCGTTGGCACGGAGATGTAGACGCCTAGTGACCGAGAGGAATGGCATGCACACAAGCGCGGAGGAGAAGAGCCTGAAGTACATGCAACATATTGGGTTCAGGAGGGGCTAGGGTTTGTAGAGAGAAGGGATACCGGGCTAGGGTTTGTAGAGAGAAGGGATACCGGGTAACTGGAAACTCCATGTGCTGTAGGTGCCATCGTGGCTGTAGGTGCCATCTGGTCAGCTTGGTTTTCACGGTGACATGTATTTCATGGCCATTTGCTTATACACTAGACGAATCAACTTGGTTATTATGGTATGCCGCTTGGGACATCCAGAAGTTTCCCAGAAGTTTCACCCCTTTTTTTCTGTGATGTCGCTTCTTTGACATTCCAACTGGTGTTTACCGACTTAAAACTCTAGCGTGGCGGACGGAGCCAGCTGGAGCACCAGCTCGGCAGGGTAACTGGGGCCTTGACCGGAAGTTCACCATCGGGGGCCATGAATACATGGCTCCAAAACACATTTAGTCCTTTTTGGGATGTTGCTCCTCGGACTTTAGGGGTAGGTGGGATTTCCCATCTCGCCTATTAATAACGTCTACTCTTCTGACTTCAATATGTGGCTCCAAAACCAACAAGACGTTAGTACGTGAAATAAAAAATAAAAGAAAAAATAACTGAAAAAATGAAAATGATAGCTACGTACCTTAAAAGAGCCTCCCAAGCCAAAACCCTAAACTGGAACCCGTCTCGGAGCCCGTCGCCTAAGGCTAACGCAAACTTAATGAGCCCTGCCATTCGTGCACCGTGACGCACCCGTCTGAGCCGAGGCATGAGGCCGCATGCGGGCATGCCTCTCTTTCTTTCCGGTGTCTCCCTTACCGCAACGGGCGTCCGTCGTCTCTCCTCTCAAGGGCTCCCTCCACCTCCTCTCAACGGCTCCGCCCGCGCTCCTTTCAACGCGTCCTTTCGCACCGCCACCCGCCTGGTCTCCTTTTTCCCCATCCCTTCTCGTTCCTTATGCGCCAAAACGCAGCGTTTCAAGTATTTATAACCCGTTCTAATGCGGCTCGATTCGGAGGAAGCTTGACGGCACGATCGAGCAAGCGGAGTCTCTCCAAAATTGTGATGTCAGCGGAATGGAACATTTGCCTCACACTCAAGTGCAGACACCGGAGCCCGGCATCTTCACCAAGGAGCATTTGTCATAGGCTGTAGGGAATCATGAAAATGAATGAGGGAAGATGAAAATGCACATGAATGTGAAGCGCGCTTACATTCCTGCTGACCGTGTAGCTGATTTTATTGCATGTGAGAAAACATAATCTATTACAGTATGTTCAAAATGAACAGGACAGTGAGAGTTCGTGATCGAGTGAACATATTGAGACCAGAGATGGGTGACCATAAGAGGAGCGCGGACGGGGCCGTTGAGAGGAGCGACGACGGACGCCCCGTTGCCGGAAAAGGAGACGGCGGAAAGAAAGAGAAGCATGCCCGCATGCCGGCCTCATGCTCTCGGCTTTGCATCGGGGTGCGTGGCCACACGGGCGGTACGAATGGCAGGGCTCATTAAGTTTGCGTTAGCCTTAGGCGACGGGGTCTCGGAGCTGGCCCAACTCCCTAGACTTGCACCCGTCTCGTGCGCGAGATCCGAAAAGTACGGAGCCGTCCACAATGTAAAAAATGGTTTCCGACCGGGTCGCCCGGGCCTTTTGTCGGGGAACGATTTGTAGAGAGAGAGCGGGTACCGGCTCCCTGTAGGTGACATCGTGGCACTGGGTCCGACCCGACGCCTGGGTAGGCCACCCTGCCGAGCTGGCGCTCCAGCTGGCTGCGTCCGCCAAGTTGGCAGCCCTTCTGCTCATCCGCCCCCCGCCTCTGCAGCGAAGGCCCGATCGGCTTCGGCTGCTGAGTGCTGAGCCTGCTGATGCGGCCCCATGGGCAAGCCAACGGCACAAGCCTCCCGACTGCCTAAGCTTGACACACCAAAAGCCCTCACAAGCCTCTGTGATCCTCGATCGCATCTACATCTGAAACGAAAGCATGCGATGCCAGCTGAAACAACTTCCTTCCACTTACGGCCGCTTCCACACCCGCAGCACAAACCCTTCCCCAGGCTGCATCTGCTTCGGAGGAGGCAAAACATGTACAGCTCCGTTGTTGGCCGGCTTGGTGTCCTCCTCCGCGAAGGTGTAGAGGCCGTTGCCTCCCTCGTACTCGTACGCCTGGAAGATGGTAGGAATCAGGGTAGGAAGGCTACCAAGCAGCCTCGTCGTCGAAGGCGGTGTAGGAGTGCTCAGTGCTCACCCTGGTGATGGCGGAACCTCGTGTCGTAGTCCTCTGGAGCCCGATAGCACGGACTCGCCGATGTCGCGGGCGGACCCGGAGCTCCATTGGCCACGGTGGATCTCCAGCTCAGCTTTTGAAAAGAGAAAAAAATTATAAAACTTTGGATTGTCCCAAACGGGCCATAGGCCATGCCTTTTCAGAAGTGTGTCAAGAGATGCTCTTCATGTTACTGCACAGTAGTGCACTTCACAGAGCGTGGAAGTTTGCCGAGCTCTGCGCCTGCAGATGGATTGGCTACCGTTGTTATCCAGCGTAGCCCGGATCGTGCCATTGCTGCTTGTCACAGCAGTGGTCACGTTAGCCACGTTCTGGTGGTGTTGCAGTTACGGGTACATAAGCTTTCGGGATGGCTGGCCCATGCTCAGCCTGAAGCCTCTGAATCTGCCCCCAGGCACCATGGGATGGCCTGTCATTGGAGAAACGTGGGACTTCATCAAGGACACCACCGGCTTCTCAACTGAACGTTCGAGGAGGTGAATTCATTTGTCATAATTAGCTTGGATTCATGAATCAAAGGCAAACGGAGTGAAGATGCTACAATGAGGATGTTACGTTCGTGGTTGCAGACACGGGGAGGTGTACAAGACCCACCTGCTGGGCTGGCCGACTGTGATCACCACGTCTGCAGAGGCTTTTAAGTTCGTGATGGTGACCAAGTCGGAAGAGTTGAAGCCCATATATCCCAAGATCGTCACAACTATTCTTGGACCCAAATATGTGAACTTCGTCTTCGGAGATGCGCATTCCCGGACTCGCAAATTGCATCTCAGACACCTGCTTCCTGGGGCACTCAAGCATATGGTTGCAGGCATCGAAGAGCTGGCTCTGATGACCCTCAATTCATGGGCACCCGAGTCCACTATTCCTTCCTTCCTCTATGCAGTTGAGCAGGTAGGCAATCTGGTTCATTGATTGTACTTGCACCCATTGGCTTTGCAGCGACATGACCATCACAAGTGTACCACATTCTTGCTGCTGCATGTGCATCTCCAGTTCACGCTCGGGGTTGGCATGTTCACCGTGTTCGGGTTGGAATGTCGGACACCAGAGGTGCAGGAGCTTTCTGCTCTCTTCACTGAGATGGAGAGGGGATTCACATCCATCTTCCCCATCAATCTTCCTGGCTTCCAATGGCGCAAGACCCTCCAGGTTTCAGGGAGACAATCTCGTTCAGATTCTGGCTGTTGTACGCGTAGGAAGGACCGGAGCCACTGTAGGTGTCTGCTAAATCGCTCACCTGTCACCTTGATCGGCTGCAGTCTCGGCAAAGAGTTGTGGCCAAGCTCGAGGGTCTTGTGCAGAGACGGCGTGCAAAGAGGGAGATAGCAAAGGACTCGACGCCTGATGATCTCTTGGACTCGTTTCTGATGGAAGCTGATCGATTACAGGAAGATCCCTTGAGTGATGATGAGTTGGCAGATAACATCATCGGTATCCTGGTTGCCTCCAACGGTACAACAGCCAGTGCTCTCGCATGGGTCCTCAAGTTTCTCCACGACAATCCCCCTCTCCTTGCAGCTGTCAAGGTGCGTTCCAGCCCATGCTTAACAAAGTTTAGCGCAACAGGGCTTAACAAGCCATAGAGAATCACCAGGCCAAGATGATGGTGCATGAGCAGGCTGAGCAGGACAGCATCAGGGCCAGGAAAGGCGTGGATGAGCCTCTCACCTGGGATGACTTGAAGGACATGGATCTCTCCCCGAAGGTACATAACACAGGCCCGTGCCTGCTTGCTTGGTCCCACTGGAGACGGGCATCTGATCTGAAGTTGAGGGAAATGTCCTACAGGTGATGCAGGAGGCACTGCGACTAGCCCACATAATCTCCGATGTCATTGTCCGTGAGGCCGTGGTTGATGTGGAATACAAAGGTGAATCCTCGTCCCGCATGGTTGTGGAAACATTGCTACTGACCGACTCTCATCAGCTCACTGTGCTGCACAGGTTTCATCATTCCCAAAGGCTGGAAAGTGAGACCCATAGTTACACACGTCCACCTGGATCCAAACATGTGGCCCGAGCCAGACAAGTTCGATCCTTCACGATTTGAGGTGAGATCCGATGCAGCAGTTAAAAGCTTGGGACACACACACACACACACACACACAAGCTGACAAGCATGTCCAATGCTCGTGGCTAGGCACCACGAAGGGGTACCTCATACGCACCCTTCGGAGCAGGAGAGCATCTGTGTGTGGGAAATGAGCTGGCCAAAGTGGAGGTCCTTGTCTTCCTTCACCATCTCGTCACCAAGTTCAGGTCAGTCGACGACGACACCGTTGCCTGGCTCGTCATCCATGCTTTCACCGATTTCCTGTCTCAGGGCTTGCATGTTTTCTGTTCTATAGGTGGCAGGTCTTGGAGGACGGGCCGACCATGAAGCTTCCTTTCAATTCACCATACAAGGGACTACCGCTCAAGATCAAACGCACAGAGTAGCAAATAGTATCTAGCCCTTTCAGTTGAATACAACGCGATTTTCTGCCTAACTGTTTACTCTCTCCTGCTGTTATGATAATAACCATCCTCGCACCGCCGCACCGGATTGCGCTTCTATTACCACAAGCATGCAAGCAAGCTTGCATTTGCCACCTCCGAAATCCGCAATCTTTTAAGACCACGGTTTTAAAGCAGGCTTCGCTCACCGCTACGTACATACATACAAGCAGTGCGAGCTTCATGTCTCAGAAGATATGTATGCACGGACAGTATCCCGTACCTCCCCTACCCCCGGGCTGCAGCACCTTGCAAGAGAGCCAGCCTGCCCAAGAAGGCAACAGAGGAAGAGCTCTCAATAGGTTTTTTGGCTGAACAGCTTGTACAAGCCTGCGGGGTTGGATGCGCTGGATACGCACATGGGTCGTGCTGCACTGATATTCCACTCGAGCGTGCCTGCAGGATACGAAAGGAGTGTAACGGCTGAGACCGTTAGGAATCTATGTCAGCAGGGGCGGCTCCCCGAAGCTGTCGAGGCTCTGGGAGTTCTGACGCACACAAACTGTCGTATCTCCAGATCTCTGTTTTATATGGTGCTGAAGGAATGTGTGGGGAAGAAGGATCTTCCTCTGGGTCGGTTTGTTCATTCACTAACCGTGAAGAAGGGGTATGAATCGGACACGTTCCTGTGCAACCACATCCTGCGTATGTATGCTTCCCATGCCAGATTGCTAGAAGCTGTGGATGTCTTCACCATGGTTGCCGAGCCAGATGCCTTCACGTGGTCCACCATGATCTCTGCGCATGTTAAGCACGGACAGGATAAGCAGGCTGTGCAATTGTATCGTCGAATGAGGATGTCATGTGAAAGGCCAGATGGGCATGTGTTCGTGGCAGCCCTTCAGGCTTGTGCAAGGGGGGGAGATTTGAAATCTGGGCAGCAGGTGCATGCTGATGTGTTGGCCAGTGGGCTGGAGCCTGATTTGTTTGTCTATAGTTGCCTGGTGGACATGTACGCGAAGTGTGGGAGCTTGGAGGAAGCTCGAAGGGTTTTTGACGGACTTAGTGAGAAGAATGTGGTCACGTGGAATGCCATGATAGGAGGGTATTCACAGCATGGCATGGGGGAGGAAGCCCTTCAGCTTTACAGGGCTATGCAAGAAGAAGATATTGTTGCACCCAGTTCTGTGACATTTGTGTCCCTCCTTCAGGCATGTGCAAGTCTAGGCAGCACGGCTTTGGACACGGGGAAGCAGCTTCACGGACAGATTAGAGAACGAGGACTTCAAGCTGATACAGTTGTTGGCGGGAGCTTAGTGAACATGTATGCAAAGTGTGGCAGCCTAGAGGATGCTCGTGAGGTGTTTGATGCACTTGTGGAAAAGAATGTGGTGACTTGGAATGCCATGATAGCAGGGTATTCCCAGCAGGACATGGGGCAGGAGGCGCTTCGTCTCTACAAGGTCATGCAAGGAGAAGGCGTCGTTGAACTCGATTCTGTGACATTTGTGTGCCTACTGCAGGCATGTGCAAGTGTGGGCACCTCAGCATTGGAGAAGGGAAGAGAGCTTCATGCACAAATTATAGAACGGGGACTTGAGGCTAATGTGTCAGTCGCAAACAGCTTGGTAAACATGTTTGCAAAATGCGGCAGCCTAGAGGATGCTCAGGGTGTGTTTGATGGTCTCGGTGAAAAGAATGTGGTGACGTGGAGTGCCATGATAGCCGGATATTCCCAGCAGGGCATGGGGCAGGAAGCCCTTCGTATCTACAGGGCTATGGAAGAAGAAGGTCATGTTACACCCAATTCTGTAACATTTGTGTGCCTACTGCAGGCTTGTGCAAGTGTAGGCACTGCAGCCTTGGAGAAGGGGAGGCAGCTTCATGCACAAATTAGAGAACGAGGACTTCAAGCTGATGTGTTTGTAGCCAGTAGTCTGGTGAACATGTATGCAAAGTGCGGCAGCCTAGAGGATGCTCAGTTTGTGTTTGACGAACTTAGTGAAAAAAACGTGGTGACATGGAATGCCATGATAGCAGCATACTCCCAGCAGGGCATGGGCCAGGAAGCCCTTCATCTTTACAGGGGTATGAAAGGAGAAGGCATTCTTCCGCCTGATTCTGTGACATTCGTGTGCCTCCTGCAGGCATGTGGAAGTGTGGGCACCCTGGCGTTGGAACAGGGAAAGCAGCTTCATGCAGAGATCAGAGAACGAGGCCTTCAAGCTGATGTATTTTTAGCCAGCAGCTTGGTACACATGTATGCAAAGTGTGGCAGCCTAGAGAATGCCCAGCGCGTGTTCGACAGACTTCCTCACAAAGATTTGGTCACATGGAGTGCCATGATAGCAGCACATTCCCAGAGCGGCATGGGCCAGGAATCCCTTCGTCTCTACAGTGCTATGCAAGCTGATGGTATTCTCGCACCTGACTCTGTGACATTTGTGTGTCTCCTCCAGGCATGTGCAAATCTCGCAGCTTTGTATGTGGGAAGGCAACTCCATGCACACATTAAGCAACAGGGGCTCCAAGCTGATCCGCTTGTAGCTGGTAGTCTAATGAACATGTATGCAAAGTGCGGTAGCATGGGTGATGCACGACAGGTATTCGAGGCATTGCCCGAACGAGATGACACAGCCTGGAATGCCCTGATTGCAGGATACACCAATCAAGGAGACACTGAAGAGGTGTTTGAGTTGGTTCTTAGAATGAGAGAGGATGGCATACAGCCAAACGGCATCACGTTCCTCAGTGTCCTAACAGTGTGCAGTCACAGGGGTCTAGTGAACAAGGGTCGAGAGTACTTTGAGGCTATGAGCAGACATTACGGCATCACCCCCTCGACAGAGCACTACTCGTGCATGGTGGATCTCCTGGGTCGTGCAGGACAACTGGATGAGGCACTTGCTTTGGCAAGGGCAATGCCTGTACAGCCTGATTCTGCAGTCTGGCACACTCTTTTGGGTGCATGTCGAAAGTGGAGGAATGTGGAGGTGGGATGCCATGCTTTCGATGAAGCAACGAAGCTGCACAGCAAAGATGCTGCAGCATATGTGTTGATGTCGAGAATATATACAAGTGCCCGGATGTGGGAGCAGGCACAGAAGATGCAGGCCAAGAGAAAAACTATCAGGGCATGGAAGCAGCCAGGCCAGAGCTGGTGGACAGATATGGAAGGACTGGTGCATAGTTTTTTGGTTGGGAGTAACGAACACAGTGAAACACTAACTATTATCAACTTGTGACACAAGATCATGGTCTAGCCATCGAATTTAGAGACACGGGAGGTTTTGCTCGTGCCACACAAGCCACGGTCAAAAGCTTCCGTTCGTACCGAAACAGGAAAATACTATACTGATCCGCATAGTCTTAACTCAACTAGCAGCAGTGCCCACTTCGGGATCCAACCCCTGCGTCAACAAGTCTGGCTTGCTAGCTCTTAGTACTGGCAGGCAAGCGGGTGCCCGCCAAAGAGCCGATGCAGCCGTGCTCCTGTCTTCCCCGCCTACAGACTAATGGCTCAGGAAATCAAAGAATGCATAATCATAAAGCAATCTACCTACTGCCCACGGTACATGTGAAGATTTAGTCTCCAGGGTAACTTTCGAAGCGACTTTGAACGCAATCTGAACGGTCAAAGACTGCGATAGTCAATAACGGTGACTTCGTCTTCCGGTGCATCTAGATCATGGTAACTGCACATCAAATACGTCGAGGTCAGGATGGCAAACTTGGAGCTCGGAAGAGTACGGGCCCAAACGAAAGTTAAGTCGCTACCTTCGGACATGACGTGGGTCCGGACGCAAAGCTTGGCCCATGGGGACCATGAGTGGCGGGTTATCCATCAACCCACCGCCCATGTGACCCCCACCATGATGCGATCGACCCCTGCGTCCGTGACCCCCTCCGTTTGCCTCTCCATCAAATGCTTGCTCGAATGGACCAGGATGGAAGGCAGGTGGACCACCTTGCTCTCTCAACATCCGCATGGCGACCTCAGGAGGGGCCGGGACAAACGGACCTAGTGGCCTGCAGGAAGTAGAGACATTCTCCGCACATTAGCAGAGGAAAGACGAGGACAAATCTCACTGCAAAACAAAACCAGAAAACACTAGTGAAGAGCTTTACTCACCCAGCACCCGGTACGGGCATGAGTACTGGGGGAGGCGGGGGCATATCTGATCCATACGCAGGAGGCCCACGCATTGGAGGACCAGAGAAGGGATCAAACATCGGAGTATCACCGGACGCATCGAAACTGCCCTGAGGTCCTCCCATAGCATCAAGATTAGGTGGCACCATTCCCGAAGGTGCAAACTCTCTGTTAGAAGGAGACTGTTCACCACCTCGGTCAAATCGTTCATCCTCAACTCCAGGTCGGTCAAACCTATCATTCTCTCGACGCTCAAAGCGTTCCGGATCCCTAAGGTTTCTGCCTGCTGCATGAGGAGCCTGTGCGAGCATCTGCATTCGGTCACCTGACATGCGCTCTGCAGGACCACCAATACCACCATTGCCACCACCATGTCGTCGCCTACGGCCGCCTTTGTCTCTCTAAAAACAGGAAAAAAGCAGGTAAAAAACAAGTTCGTTGTGACAGCTAGCGCTGCTAGTGCAGAGCCTTGGAAGAACTGACGGTGTAGGTACAATTCTGAGGCATATTTTGTAGGAAAAGATATTGTTGCAAAGAAAGCACAAACCTGAGATGGCTGAAATGCCACATTAGCTGAGACTCCTGGAGCATCTGGATCACTGTTGAATGACCACCTAAGATTGTCAAAGTTCCAACACAACTGGAGATACAGGTCCAGAGACTCAAGGAGACATCATTGTTACCTCATATAATTTTGGAAGAAGAGGTCGTGCCGAGATTTTGCAATAACATCGCTGACTAGTTCAGGATGTTTCAGCTTCAAGTGTTTGTGTACATACTCTGGTCCATGGAACAGTTTGGTGCAACCTTTAGCTCCACACCCGTATTTCCAGCCATATTTCTCATCCTTAATTTTCCGAACAAACGGATCCAGAGCATCATTTGCCGCAGTTTCCAGCTTCTCTCTGCCCAGCATTGACTCAATTAAGTCACGGCCCTGCAGCCTTGCTTGCCATGTACCATCAATTTTCTTTTCCCAATCGGCAGCAGTCACAGACCCTGGCTCGTCTGCAACTTTGGCATCCTTTCTCACATGACGATATCCCTTGGCAGCCTCTCGCAACTCAATTCCTCCATAGTAATCCAAGCTATGAACCCTCCATAAATATGTCAGTATCACATCGAGAAGTTCCAAACCCTCGTAACCTTTCACCTGGTTGGCCCCTCTTACAATCACAATATGCCCTGCAGAGCTACCACTCAGTGATCTATCCCCCTCTACATTTTGATTATCTTGAGTCAGTATGTTGCCCTCAATCCCTTTTTCAGTATCCAGCTTCTTTATCAAGGCCCGGGCTTGGTCAATGTCCTTTGGAAACCTTTTAGGGTCACCACTGATCGATGACACTTTCGGAGCGGCATCTAACTCCTTATCTTTTGATTGGGCTCTGGCAGGCCGACGCCTCTTCCCACCCATTTCTGTGTCTTCTTCTGAGGCTCCGTCTGCTGCCCGACTTCCTGTTGCACTTGGACCTCTGCACAACCACTAGTCATGTGTGACGCCAGATACCAGAATCCACTGAAACCAATGTGCTTCCCTCACATTTCACAATAAACAACTAGGGGAGGTAAGATTCACATACACATCCAAAGTCCCAGCTTCGAGCTCAGCTTGAAAGTCCTTTGCTAGCGCCTTGGCATTTTCATTTCTCCTGTAAAGAGACAAAGGTGAGAGGCATCCTCTACCAACTCCTTTATGCGTGGATTGAAAGGTTAGATAACCATGAGGTTTCAGTAGTGCTACCGCAGAAGCACATTCTCCAGCTTTGAAGGATCATACTTCTCCCTTAGCCTGAGAAGAGGACACCGGCAACATCAGTCCCGCTCATCTAGGCAAGTACAAAGAGACTAGAACCCTAAACTGCCAAGCCTAATGGCCTTGTACATGGTCAAGGCTTCAGATTTTGAGGTGGAGAGCCTGAATTCATGCTTACCACTCATCATCTTTATGCTGGGCAAAGTAGGCCCGCTTTTGAGTAGTTATGTACTCGGCCTTATACTCCTCATATCTGTTGGTCAGACAGACCACAACTCTCTTGATTATCCAGTTCAATTATGTGGGCTTCCACCTCACTACACAATTCGTGATGAGACTCCATTGGGCTGCTCCAGAAGAGTAAAAAGGGTCCAGGACAATGAAACCTGAAAGTTGTCGAGACCTAAAGAGAGAACACACCTTCGTTCAGCTTCTGCTGGAAGTATGTCATCTTCTAACTCCGCAATAAAGAGCTTGTAGGTCATAAGGCCTTCCCTGCAAAAGTTAACAAGTATGCCTGAAAAAGCTGTTTTCAAGAGCATGATCCCTTGTAGATGTCAACCGGTTATGGAGAAATGATGTACCTGCGGTTCGGCAAGCCACCATACATGCCTGATGAATGGTGGGGCCCATCGCTGAAGCCACTCCGACCAGGACCCTGCCAGCCTGTACAGTAGAGAGTAAGAATAGTGCAGCACGATAGGAGTTACAGCCCCACTGAAGTTGCTGCACTAGACTGAGCTGTGCCAACACCAGACTCTAAAATTTGCACACTTCACACTACACTATCACCATGAGCACACCACTGAACAGTAACTTCGTTGAAGCTACCATAAGCAAGTCCCCTCAATCCCACACAGGGCACTCACAAAAGTAAAGACAAAGACAGACTAGTCAGGCACCAACAGCAAAACATTGCTCAGCCATGTACGCCCATTTGAAGTGCAGTATCAAACAATCCCCACACCTCGAGAGCCTGGATGTCGCACTCTATCATCCCCAAAGCCCCCTCGTCCTCCCAGAGTTCCTGCTCTGTCATACTGGCCCATTCCATCATATCCATGCCTGGTGGCAGCAACACGTCAGAAATGACAGACAATGTGATTCCCACTTGCTCCTTAGTAGAACCCAACTTTACGACAAAGAAGGTTAGCTAGCCCATATGCCAGGCCACACACGAGGCCAACAATCTGGAAGCAGGTTGCAGATCATTCCCTTCTAACCGGAACTCGTCATACAGCTCATACAGACATTTGAACCAACATGTGAGGTCTCATAGGAACAAGAACACAGGTTGCATGGATACACCCGTGCAGTTGCTAATTAGACTCCCAACTTCGCTTGCCAAGTCTGGAGATGGTCGCCTCAATCCTGCTGAATATTCATCTCTGGAAGAATCCCATCCTCTTAAATCGGTCAAAAATTTCTTACGCATCGATCGCCTTGCCTGACAGGAACTTTCCACATCAATGCTGGAAACCCGTGCACTCCTTAAGGACAGTGGGAAAGATATCAACAGGATTTCCGATGGACCATAGGGTACTGGACTACTGGGAAGAGGTCCTCAGATAGATCAGATAAGTTAAAAAAAATGTGAAGGACTGAGAAAATTGAGAAGTTTAACAGAGACTTCAGAGGGGAAAAAGAAGACAGATCAAGAAAATTCATCAGGCAATGTGAGATGTCTGACTTGAAGCTAAAGAGGTATCTAAAGCGCAATGGAGTAGTAGCAGGCCGGCATAATCTTCACAAGGAAGCCCTCATGATCACCAACTGCCTGTACCACATACTTTCAGGACTTGACAGCAGATGTGCGGTTAACAGAGCAACCACTCAGCTTGTATCACTTCAAATCATGAGGGCCTGGTGCACATAATAAGATGAAGCTTAAGGGTCAACACAGCTTTGTTGACTGGGTGATTGGTCGTAGGCAAGTTTGCTGGGATGTCACAGGTATCTCTTTAGATATAAAGCTCAGAGGTCCGACTTGAGATCCACACAACAAGGAATGAATCTCAAATCGGACTCCAGAGCAAAATCTCAGATAGTTCAGACGTTCGCCCCCTGGCAGCTGAATGAGGTTCGCCTCTTCAAACAGAGAGAAGTAGCACAGCACAAAAACCCTCACGAACGATTAAAAATATCTGCCCCCACGCTGAGAGCAGTCCCAGGAAGGGGACAGCATCCCCCAAAGCAGACGGCAGCAAATCGACATCACATAAGAGATTCTACCTTCGGTCTGCAGGGAACGCCATATCTCCTGCAAGAACGTCGTCGTCCCTCCGTGTCCTCTTGTAGGGCGGAGTCCGGCGCACCGGGCTGTGCCGCCGGTCCCTGTGAGCTGGAGGACTGGGAGTCTTCCTCCTCTTGTGCTCCCTATCCCTGTCCCTCCTCTCCGAACCGCTCCCTGACCCCTCATGATTCCCCCTCTTCTCATGATGCTCCCCGCTCCGACGAGGGCCGCGCTCATCCCCCCTCTCGTCCCGTGGACCTGCCTTATCATCCCTGCGCTCTCTGGAGTCCCGGTCCCGCCGCCTGTCCTCCCCGCTCCTCTCCTTCCTCCCGTCCTCGGACCGGTCGCGCCGGCGCTCATCCCGAGGAACACCAGGATCCGGGACGGCTGCGGCTACCTCCGTCATTGTGGAAGCTTCCGCCAGCGCCGGCGCAGCCTCCGCCTGGAGACATTGCAGGGACACCGGCAGCATCAAGAAACCGTGCGTGTTGTCTCAAGAGCTCACATTCCTAGATGGATGCAACAACAAACCCAGACGCTTCTGCTCATGCAAAAAAAAATGCTGCAGCCTCCCGACCTGGCCATCGACCTGCGCGGGCTCGCCCGGAGGCTCCGCAGCTGGTTCTTCCGACGCCAGCGCTCTCGACGGGCAGCCCTCCGCCAGGCTGTTACACCGGGTTCTACAACAACAAGACAGATCACCACAAGGCAGCAAAATTTCGCATCCTTCTGCTCCGCATCGCCACCCTCACCCCTCCGCCACTCCTTCCCGTCGCCTTCCACGTCTCAGAGTGTCGAAATGTACAAAGATCGCTCTCGCTTGAAAGATGGTTCGCAAAACCGAGCGCCAGGGTTTCACGGGAAGCAAAATTCATCATACGAAACCCTAAACTTTTAATTAAAACTGGCCATAAATTTAGAAGCATGACCTGTAGCTTCCCAGAAGAGGGAGTAATTTAGACAATCATGTTCGTCGTAATGTGTTAATCTATGGAACCTCTCGAATACGAGGGCAAAAAGAATAGGTATCGATACGAAAGACAAGAATTGCTTTCACGGCCGAGGGTTGGCCATTTGCTGCTTCTTCACCTTAGGTCCCGCCTCAACGGAGCTGATGTCGTGCGGAGTGATGAAGATCCACTGCGAGCCTTGGTTTACAGCGAAATCCACGACAGTTGCAAGGCTTATCTTCCTCTTTACGTCGTCCATGAAGACGTCGAATTCGTCCATGGCTCTGAAAGGAGACTCCGTCATTTGGTGCAACGCCAGCGCGAAAGCCAGGGTGGAGAAGGATCGCTCGCCTCCAGAGAGAGCTCTGGTGTCTCGAACGGCGCTGTGAGACGAGTCTTGAGGCAAGGTCACACACAACTCCAACGTCTCGTTCTCGTAGTCCACTTTGGCGCGGCCTGTGCATCCGGTCTTGCGGAGGTGGCAATTGAAGTTCCAGTGGAGCTGTCTTTTGAGGTAAAGACAGTTCCTGCCGAAGTACTGGTATCTCGTCTCCAAGGCTGTTCTGATCATCTCGAGCTTCTTCTTGATGCCATGGTAGACGGCTCCTCTCTTGAGGATTTTCTTCTGCAGTTTAAGAGCTTGCATTTGGAGATCTTCGACGGGGCAATCGTCGGTGCTCGCACCTTGCACTCTCTGCTTGGCTAGCAACCGCCTGAGCTCTTCTTGCAAGGTTTCCGGCGTCGCACCGTCGTCCAAGCTCACGTCCTTCCTGGCGCATACTTGTTCAGCCTTCGCCCGCTGCTCCTCTTGCAGCTCCCTGAAACTTACAGCCTTTTCCTCCGCTTCGCGGATGTCAGCTAGCACTCGATCTTTCATCACTTTCTCGTAGTGAGCTACTTTTTCTTCCGCCTCCTTCACCTTCGACATCCGAGCTAGAACCTCCTGCTCAGCTTCATGGACGATAGCCGACTTCTCGTCGGCTGAAGCTCGGATGGCATGCAGGTTGCTCTTCACTCGATCACAGTTGCTCTGTGCCACCACAAGCTGAACTTGCATCTTCTGGAGCTCGGCTTCTTTGCCTTCCAATTCAGCTTCAGCCTCCCGGATGTCCTGTTCGATCTCTTCTGTGTTTGGCTGATCTGCTTCCGCGATCTGTGAGTTGGCTATTGCCTGGAGCTCCTGCAGGAATGATTCCTTCTCGCTCAGACGATGCTGAGCTTCAACCCTGGACCTCTTGGCTCGATTTTTCTCAGCTTCCAACTGTGCCTTCGAGTTTTCGGCTGCTCGCTTCCTCTGCTGCGTAGATCCGATCACCTCCCTGGCCTCCGCGATTTCGCGACGGGTCCTCTCGATCTCCTCATCAAACCGAACCCCAAGCCTTCCGGATCGAAGATTCTTGTCTTTAGGCAGCGAGGTCTCCACACCCCTCCTCAGAAACAGCTTCATTCCATCCTTCGTGAACACCTCTTTCACATTGCTTCTTCCTCTCGAAAATGCAATAGCCTTGGCCGCATCAAAATTTTCCGCCAGCACTTGCCTTTCGACCGAGCCTTGATCAACGAGGACATTCATCACCGTGGCATTGTCGGTGTTGATGACCGACATGACAGTCGTGAGATTAGGATCTGGAAGCATGTGCTGAGGCAGCGACATCAAAGGCCGATCAAAATCGTAGATCATGATCGTTAGCTTGCACCGGCAGTCGGTCGAGATCCTTCGAAGCAGAAGCAGATCCTGGTGGTTATGCACCACGAAGACATTCAAAAGCCCCCCGACAGCCGCTTCCACAGCTAGGGACCAGGAATTATCTCCAGACAGAGAAACATGAGCTCCAATGGGCCCTATAGGAGGCCTGCTGAAGCCCTGCCACCGTTGCTCGATGGCTCTCAAGACATTGAGTACGTTCTCACCTCCAAACGCTGTCACTGTATTTGTCTGCGCCCTCTGCAGACGCACCACACAGGCATCCAAGTCCCGAACCGCCCTCTGCTTCTCCTCCAGCTCAGTCACAATAGACCTGACAGCTTCTGCAGCGCTGGTTAACTCGTTCTGCAAATCTTGCTCCAGCTGCGCAGCTGCGTCAACTTCAGCCTTTGCAGCATCCAGATCTGCTCTCACACGCTCCATCTCTACTCGCCCTGCCTCCATCTCAGCTTGGGTGTCACGGGCAAATCTGGCTTGCAACTCAGCAGAAACCCCTTGGAGAGCCCTGATATTCTCTTTTATCTTGTCTATGGCTCTTCTCCTCACCGCAGAATCCTCTTCGATGGAGGCCACTTTTCTAGCAGCTTCCTCGTACTCCCTGGCGACAAGTTCTTGTTCCTGCCCCATGCTTTGCGCATTGTCCAGCATGGCGGTAATCCGAGCCATACTTTCAACATGGGCCTCTGTGCACCTCTCCAGCTCGGCCTTACAGTCGTCTATGAGCTTCTGGCAGGTTGGCATTCTGCCCCTGAACCTCTCCAAATTCTCCAACTGTTCCTCGTAATTCTTCTCAGCATCACAAACCCATGCCCAGGCCAGCTTCTTCTGCATATCTGCAATCGCCGTAGTTAACCCCTCCATCTCCAGTCGTTTCTCAATCCGGTCAGCCAACTGCTGCAGCGACAAATTCAGAGGCTCCAGTCCCTTCTCCAACTCCACCACAGTGCCACTCACACTCTCCAGCTTCTCGCTTATCTGGGTCAGAACCTCACTCACTTGCTGCAGCAACGTGGACTTGAAGAAGAACTTGAACTTATCCTTCGCCGTTCCGTTATGGAGAAACTCCTTGCTCTTATCCTGGGTCATGATAACACAAGGATTCTGCACTTCAATATTAAAGTGCTCCACCAACGACACAACCTCATCTCGTTTGGTTGCAACCTTCCTGCCCTTACAATCCTTGATCGCAAACGTGCTGGTCCCCGAAGAGGTGATCCTCCGCTCCACGCAAATGGTATCCCCATAAACGTCGTGCCTGAAAGCATCCTCCCCCTCATTCTTCATCTCCACAGCAACCAGAGCGTAGGAGCTACCCGTCTTGATGAAGTCCTTCAGCGTATTAGCCCGCTGCGTACCTTTCGCCTTAATGCCGAAAGCCACACACAGAGCAGTAAGCAGAGCGCTCTTGCCACTCCCATTCTGCCCCGTGATGAAATTCACATGCTCATTGAGCTCAATGGTCAGGTTGCTATGGCACATGAAGTTCTCCACTTTGATTCTCCTAATCAAACCGGCCTTCTCCCCACTCTCCTCCTCCTCCTCTTCCATGCCCTGCTCCCCGCACCCTTCTTCATCTTCCATGTCCATGTCCGGCACTGCAAAACCCTCCCACCCCAGCTCCACCTCGCAGCGCAACCCCTTCACACCACCCGGTCCTCCAAACAAAGACGGCCTTGCCGCCGGCCCTCGGAACCCCACGACCTCGTCATCCTCCGGAGCCGCATCCTGCAGCCTGTTGGAAAGACAGACCATTAAAACGCAACAGAATTGAAAGCCGGAAGCGCATGCAAGGAAGAAGGTGAATTAGCAAAAGGAACAGGGCAGTCTGATTTGCGCCTCACGTCTCATGTGCTCCATGACGATACGTCTATGTCTGTACACCAGCGCGTCTCAGCTGGCTGGACCTCCTTCCTCGCCGGTTTCCCGCCCAAAAACGACCACGCTTGTATCAGCTTCGCTTGGGCTTTTCTTAGACGGGTTGTTTGCTTCGCTTCGTGTATAAGCTTGGTACATATTTAGCTTCGCTTGGGATCTTTTAGATCAGTTGCTTGGTACAACGAAAATCGTCTGTGGCGGACAACTGGAGGAGCTATGGCGGAGGAGGAAGAATTGGAAGACGTCTTCTTCGCCGGTTCGAGGAGCGTGGAGGAGATGCTGAGGGACCTAATCCGCATGTTGAGATATGTCATAGTGGACGCCAAAGACGTGAATTGCGTCATGGCAGGCCTGCATTTAGTAGCCTCGCTTCTGCACGGCTCCTCTGGACCTCCTCCGTACGGTAATTCGGATGAACATGCCTGAGAGATGGTTATAGGTTACGGAGTTGTGGCGCCGGGTGCTTATTCGGTGGTAATTGCTGATTGTCTGCAGACTGGCCGGAGGATGGTACGATACGTGCCATCGAGGAGGTATTGGAATGGCTTAGACTGCTTATATTGCTCGTTTTTTTTCATTTGTTTGAATGCTTGGGCCAACATTGGATTCTGATCATCTTGCAGCTTACTGCTGCGTGTCGGGGGCTAGCTCTGGCGAGTAACCATGAGGAGGAGGTGGAAGCAGCTTTGTGGATGTTGTTCTGTCGCAGTGGATTGTTTTCCGGGCTAGCCAATGTGTTGTTGGACCGTTGAGTATTTCTCCCTCTCCTCTTAGTTTTGGTGTTGCTTTTTGCTTGAGAATTCCGGTTACTTGGTGCTGAGTGCTACTTGGTGTGATGACTTGTGTAGAGGTGGCTCCCGACTGGCTGGCATGTTTTCCAACTGCAGCACGGGATGTGTATTTTGATGCCTTCTTCATCAACGCTCGCCCAGTGGATTCTTTGCTCGCTCTGGTTCCCATGCTTAGACCAGATCCTTTGATGCAGGAACCAGGGGATTCCAAGGCTGCATCTCGGCAAGCTGAACGGTTAGTTTTGATACGTGGATAAGTTTTACGATCATTGGTTTGTTAAGGTGGTGTGTGTGGATCGTTTCCTAACGTAGAAATTTGCTTCTGGTTTCCAGCCTGCTAGTGTTAATCCTCGTGAGGAGTTTGGGTGTTAAAGGCATTGCAATGTCCTTTGTAGACATTACCAAGCAGGAAAGTGAGAGTGCTGCTCATACTCGTGTGGAGTCGAGGATGAACACCTTTGATGTGCAACTGTTACGGAAAGTGGCACAAGTAGTCGCATCCATTCCTGACAGGGTGGAAGTGAGCGCTCCAGCAGAGCTGCGCTCTCCGTATCCTCCCCTGCTCTTTTCTCATTGTTTTGCCAGACTCTGTAGAAGAAAAACACGAAGAGTGGTGTGGTCTTCCCTTCACTATTCAGATTTTACTTCACCATCGTGACATCACAGCTGCTGACAACAGCAGAGGAACGATGGGTGGACATCTCAGGAAGTCTGAAAGGGTCTGATCCTGTCTTCAGCTTCATCGCTGAGACACTAGCCCGTCTTTGCAGACGTGGACATGCAGGTACATTCAGGGATTTTCTGTTCTTTGTTACCAGTTCAAGGCCATCAATTGTGTTCTGTTCACGTGGAAACAGTGAATAAGTCAGAAATTGGTGAATATAAATATGGCATCTGTTTCGGCACTAATCTTACTGGTGGGCCAGATGTTGTTGCTTCGCAGATGATTCCTCTGTTGCTTCAGTATGTTCAAGAGGACACAGGAATACATAGTAAGACTGAATATGTAGCACAGGCAGTGACAAGTTCCCCAGTTCATGTACCATCCACTCCCTGGCAATTGGTTGCTGATTCCTTTAAAGATTCGCACGCAATGGAAAGATGGGCAGAAATGCTACTGAGGGAGATGGAAGCTACAGACATCTCCAATGTTCAGGCCCGTTCTATATTATGGAGTCTGTTTGGCGACCTCCATCAGCCAATGCACAGGTGCAATTTGGTGGATAGAGTGTGTATGCCTTGTTTTGAAAAAAACACTCCTGCTGTATTTTTAATCTACTGTGATTGCTGCGTAACTTTTATTGTTTCAGTAATATACTGTTGGAGACATTCTTGCTGTCAAGAGTATTTCCAGTTCGTTGCTTAAAATGGCTGCTGGATTATGGTGTTTTGGGGAATGAGCAAGTATCAGAGAGGGGATTGAACAAGTTAGCAGTTAAGCGCATTGCAGAGACATGGTCTCCGGTGCGTTTTATACAATCTGCTCCACTACGTCACCAGGCCTGTATCCTTGCAAACTTCAGTTGTTTTGTGCTTGTCTAATCACCAATTGTTGTGTTGCCTTCTTTGTGCTTCCACACACTTTGGTTGATCTTGGGACATTTAACTCTTCTACACAGATGTGACTGCTGCTCTTGGATTTTGTTTGCAAGCAATGAATAGGGAGCAGTTAAACAGTACGGAAAACTTGCAGAAATTTGTGTTCGATGGAATTACAAGTAAGACATGTGACCTGCGTTAGTGAGCATTTGAGGGATTTGTGTCTCTTTGACATTCGTGACGTGTCTCTGATTGGGGTTATTCCTGTGTCTTAAGTAATTCTTTTGACATTTTGTTGATTTTGTCATAGACAGGTTGCACAGTCCCATTGCAGAGATACAAGACATGGCAGCTCGGGTGGCATTTGCTGTATCAATCGTTGCAACTCCCGAAAACCCCTTGTGGCTTAATGAGCGTGACAAGGAGACAAAAAGGGATCTTCTTGATTGGGATAACCTCATGCCAGATACCAGCAGAGGAAACACAAAAGGTTCATCTGAGTCAGTGATTGCAGCACTAGATCTCAGTGCTGGAGCGGTGCCAGTGGAGGATGATGTGAAGGAACAGAGTGGAAGCCCGGGAGAACAGAAGGAAAGATCAACAAAACCAGGGCGTAAGAAACAACAGATTGAGGATGATCCAGATGTGGTTGTGAACTATCTGGACGACAGCCCTTACGATGGGCTAGATGATGCTGAAGGAAGTGGCGCATCTGATTCTGAAAGTGAATTTCAGCCGTACGACATGGCAGATGACACTGGGGATTTGGATAGAGGGAAATTCCCTGTACATCTTACGGAATGTGCCACTGATCTAAGGAAAGGAGATCATCCTGATGCGGTGAGTTGTTTGTTGAAACAAAAACTTGGCATCCTCCATGTCAAAAGTTGTAGGTGATTACCAAATTCTTATGTCCAAGTTGTTGACTTTTGGAACTTTTTGTAGGTGGAGAAAGCCCTGCAAGTTTTGGATAAGCTTATCCGAGCAAAGCCAGATGAGTTGGAAATCATCGCCCAAGATCTGACGCATGCTTTGGTCCATGTTCGATGTAGCGATGTTGCTGTGGAAGGGGAGGAAGAATCTGCCGAGATAAGGAGACATAATGCTCTTGTAAGTTTGCTTGTTTGCTCCCCAATGAAGACAGTCGAAGTGCTGGTGAGGGAGCTGTACTCGGCCCAGGTTGATATAAGCCAGCGCCTCTTGATTCTTAGTGTGATGTCAGGTAGGTCATCAGTCACGATGGCTTCTTTGCATCCATTCAATATTACCACAGTTTGTAGGTTGTGCACAACAGAATATATTCTTGTTATGTTCACCACGTGTCATGATTTCCTCACGGCTGCAGATGCTCCGAGAGAGCTTGCTGGCGCCACTCAGAGTTCCGGTCGTTCAGTTATTGAAGAAGTTCCAGGATCAAATCAATTATCCTGGTATGGACCAGGGAGTAGCAAGGGTCCTTCGGGTTCGGGCCCTTGGATGGATGTTTCACACGGCACAGAGACTTTATTAAGCTGGGGTCCAGTGTATGAAAGAGATATACCAGTCAGGGTCGGAGATAGGATACCAGGTGTGACCCGAAGGTGGGGTAATCGCTCAATGCAGCTTCGCAAAGAGAGGATGGGGGGTCCTCCTGCTGCCCCACGTTCAGGACATGGATTTGCACATTTAGCTGCAGCGTTCATGTTACCTGTTATGAGGAGGTATGATCAGAAGAGCCATGGAGTGGACTTCGTGAACAGGGACTTCATCGTTCTAGCACAAATGTTGTCCATGCTAGGCACCTGCATGGAATGTATATCGTTGCAACCAGAGGCTCCCCCACTCGGGGGACATCTCCTGGACCTCTTAAGCTCAAGGTGCGTTATTACCAAGTCATTCCTTCTAATGCGGAAATGTATCTAAGTAGGCTGGTTCGTCATGAAAGTTACTGACTTACCATACGAATGTTGGATTTGGGTTGGAGGTACAGAAGTGTCGCCAACCACCCCGAACCGTTCGTTAGGCGGGCTGCGGTTTACGCTGCATCCCGGGTGCTAGTAGCACTGCATCCCGCCGACATTGGGGCTGCGCTGAGAGGAGGAAATGCTGCACTTGCGAACGGGCTAGAATGGATTCGAGAATGGGCCATGCGGATTGCAGGAGATGACCCCGACGCAGAATGTAACACGGTAAGCACAGGACCCGCATCCTTCCATTGTGGCTAGCTCAGACTACTGGGCTAATTAACAGGGTCACCGGGTTGTGCAGATGGCATGGCATTGCCTCAAGCTGCATAGCGAGATGGCCCTGGAGGTGTTTAGGCGACTAGAGTCTGTTGAAACCTTGCCTGCTCCCCATGCAAATTTGAGAGTTCCAAGTCCTCTCGAAATAGCAGTTGAAAGGCCATTGAGCCTACGCCCTCTCTGATGATCTGCCTGATTACACCTACATACACCTGTAATCTAAGTAGGTAGGTAGTCTGCTGCAGTCCAGTTTGTCCGCAATGCCGGACTTCTGTCCCCTTGTCAATAGGTACTGTCTCCTACCTGTATTGGGTAGAGGAACAATCTATCAAAATTGGGTTCTCATAGTTATGCATAGCAGCCACAAAGAGAAAGGTTCCCGGCCCTCGAGTTCTCCAAGCATGACCGTGTTCCGTTTGACCCCGAGGGGTTTGTCGACTACTCACCCCTGTCGATTGTAATCCTTGCTAAATGTTGCCCACAGTCATAGTATGTTCTGTTCATGACATGATATGTGTTATGAACCTTCTATGGATTTTAGGCACATACAAGTAGTACCATTAAACCCAAGGCAGCACCATTGCTCGCTTGCTCTACCTATTATGGAGGATGATCTCTAGTCTCATATACATTACATTATCCGCTTATAGGATTGGTCTCCAGTCTTACGTAGGTACATAAAATATTCGTTATAGGAGTCGATCAAATCCTCAATTCAATTGGTATATAACACATTGTTGTGCGGCGACTTTCTCCCCTGGTCTTGTCTTGTGGGAGAAGATATGCGGATATTTATTTTGGTACACAATCACGAGAAAAATAGTTTTTTTTCATAGGAACAATTTGTACACCATTAATAATTAGAAGATATTACAATCAAGCTCCTTGATAGAGAGTCAACGGAGCAACCAAAGTTTGCAAAACTAAAGTGATTGGAAGATAGAATGTAGCTGCACAACTAAAGTGATTGGAAACCAAATAGCAAACCCTGAAGGCAAAACAAGCTTGGAGAGCGGAAAACAACCCAAACACACAAAGAACTCCAGACAATCAAGAACAAAAATGATGCAACTCCTACAAGAAAAGCACAAAAGTAGTAGCTTCTTTCTTTAAAAAAAGAAAAAAAAACAACTTAATATGTACATGGTGACGGGATGCTGATGTATTCTTTTGAGCTTGAGTGAGTAAACCACATGGGTACTTGTAATATCTATCAAGCTGCGTGGAAGAGAGCACATAAAAAGATTAACAAAATTTCTCAAAGTCGTGAAAGAGGTTTTCGGTGGGATCGTCCTAATTTTTGTATTATATTGGATGGTAGTAAAATTATGAGACCAATCAATATTTTGATATTTTTTGGTGTTAATAGTGATCACGTTAAATAAAAAGATTATTTTTGATGGTGATGCACTTCATAAGTGTAACATTTGTCTATATCATATTTAAAAGAAACAAGTGATCATAAAACTAAATGCATGTTCTCACTTGTTTCACAAATCCTATCTTGCTTCTTGATTAAATGGTTATGATGCTACTTGTCCCAATTGTGGAACCATTTTTACAAGAATCTTGCGTGCATGCATCCATGTCACACAAACCACATCCTACAATGTCTATGGATCCAAGTCACACAACCTATATCCCACATCTTCCAAGCTTAATCGAACTGCAAGGCAACAGCAAAGTGAGCGAGAAAATGAGAGGAACTTGCAAAGCTATCAGATGAATTACTTGCAAGCTGAATCGAACTCCAAGGCAAGAACAAAGTGAGTGAGAAAATGAGAGGAACTTGCAAACCTATCCGGATGAATTACTAACAAGTTGGAACGTTATAGCATTTTTGACAATCCATCGTGACGCTGTAACTTCTCACTTCTGCAACGCTCTCATTTTCAAGAAATATGTTTATTTTAGGTCTCCGAAACATGGTGCATCAAAAAGTCACTTTTGTACATGAATGGGAAGGAAGAGGAAGAGAAGCCGGTAATTGCCATCGAGCCCGAAAAAGAAAACGGTCAGTAGATCAGGCAGAGGAAAAAATAGAGATTTATCGACCTCAAAAAATCTGAAAAATAGCCCGGTCACTTAGGGGTTAAGCAGGGTATTGGATGCAACACCACACACAAAATGGATACCACGGCACCACTGAAGTTCAAGTTGTTTCACTTTAGGATTCAAGGGCGCTATTCAAAGCTTCCGTAACAAGCAACCGAGTAGCAAGATGACTGACCTTGACATGGGTCTCATTGGCGCTTATTTCAATCCTCCCTTCGTATGGTGCAACTATGTCTACAACACTAGTCTTTACAATTGCTCGTTCTCCCGACACATTTCCAATTCCCCCAAGCCTGACTTCATCTTTCATATAGATGCAGACCAAACCTCTCTCCTTAAGTCCTGCCAAAAGCTTCTCCAAATTGAGCTTACCCCACCGGAGACGGGGTTTGTGGGGTCGAGTCAAACGAGGATAATCCAAGGACCAATTCCCATCCTTACAGCTTAACTCTCCCCAGATGTATGTACCAGGAGACCTTCCAAGTTTCAGCTCCTCCAAGTGCATTTTGGCAGCTACGTCCGAAGACATGTCGGCAGTTACATGCTTTTGGACGTTAGACAGGTAGATTGGCCTCCCCGTTTCACAGTACTGGAGAAATTTGCTGTTAAATGACGTTGCCACTATTCCATCCAGATTTTCTCGTACTGTGCCTGGAAGCTACACAATATCATCCCCAGAACAGCATTAAGAGGTGGAGATGGTCAAGCCTTACAATTATTTCTAGCAGCACCTCCTGCCGGCAAGAATAAGATGGCTGTGACTCACCAGCACTGAGTTAGGCTGCACCAATTTTATCAAACACGCAACCTCCTGTGGACTGCCATAAGAAGGGACCCACATATGAGTATGGTATCATGGTTTCTCAAATGATGGAAGGCAAGACAGCTTATTAAGGAAGAGCGTACCGTAACCTCGAAGGGACTGGGAAATGCAAAGATTTCATAGCCATTGGTAAAAATGGTGCCAGGGCAAGCTCCACTGCCAGATTAGACTGCATCCATAAAGCCTCAACATTAGTCAAGGGGGTGTTAGTTGTTGGTCAAGACCCACCAGACTCAAGTCAGGAAATAGCTTGGCTGCGAACCTCCAGGGTGATAAGCAGATTTAGAGGATTCTGACGCCAATGTTCAAGCAAATAGACAGCTGGGCCCATTCTCATATTCCAGTGTGATGCGAATACTACGCACGGTTCCTGCCAGCACCGTCTGCAACATCACAGTCAGTTAGCTTTCAAAAATTTAAGCATTAACATGAAACAACATTTTAAGCATTGCTGAAGTAAACAGGCTGAGGCAGCAAGGGTTCGTACTGAAGCTCAGGTGAGCTCAAACAAGAAAAATGACGGAGCCTTTTATCTTGAAGAAGATCAATGTGGCGAAACAGAGGATCTCCCGCATACAACTGCAGCAGTGGTTTGGGAGGAGAGGTCAGTGTACGTGCTGGTCAGTTTCTGAGGGCACCAAATTGTCAAATACGAACCTGTAACTCATAACCTCAACAAACATGACATCTGAGAAAGAGAGTTGTATTTGAAACTACCTTTTCTTGCCGCGAACAACTTAACCATTCTGGTATGGTGTTCACATAAGCCAAAAACTCCTCAGCAGCTGGTGATATATAGAACATGGGCACTGTTCTGCATCCCAAAATAGCGCATAAGTAGACGGTGGTGAGATGCCTAGCAACCTTTCATAAACTAACGACAATAAACTTGCAGTTGCAACAAGCTGCTTTCATCAGATGGGACGTAAAGACACTCACACTGCTCCTGCAGACAGAGAAGACGATATCTCTTCAATCAGCTCCATGAAGAACCCAGAAGGCCAAACTGGAATAAGAACACAACCCCCTGAGGTTGTGGCATCTAAAACAGCCTTGCAAATTGCAGTTAAATTCAACTTCCATTCCACTGTTAGAATCTGCTGAGCGGTAGCATAACTGTTGGAGCTCCCCTGCCTAGAAAACTTGGGTGGAGGCACTGGTGGTGACTCGCTCTCACTTGAGCGCGATTTCTGTGTCAGCACCCTTGCATTGGAGACGTTACGCAAGGAAGGGGTTCGTGAACTACTTGACCTCTTAGCCGGTGGTGGCTTAGCTCGGGAATCCCCTCCTACGGCAGTGCCAGCCTTATTCTCAGAAGGGACACAATCTACACTCTCGGAGCATGTCTCCCCATCAATCTTGAGAAGAGACGAACTGGGCTCTATGTCTACGGGTTCTACTTCTCCAAACAGCAGGAAATGGCTGCCTGAAAGAGCTGCAGCATTGAAGATGCTAGAATGGTTATCACAAAACAAAGCTCCTGAAATGTAAGCAAGTCTTGTATCCGCTCCCGTGATGATCCAGTTTGCTGTTCCAACTCCTTGGCCAGAGCTCACAGGTTTGATCTCCAGGTACCCATCTATGCTAGCAACCTCTCCATATCGGAGGCGGTGCAGCATCTTCATGCAAGTCCTCAGATTTCCTGCACTGCACAAGAAAAAAACACCCCATATAAATTGGTCACATCATTCTGCTGAAGTAGATATTCTTGTTCTAACCACAGTAAAACAACGCTCACACCACCAGTCTGCACAATCGCATGCACCAGCAACGCAGAGTAGTCAATGCACATACTCAAACTGAGAGACAAGCTTGACCTGTAAATTGGGTGCCAGTTACACTTATGCCAAGGCTTGGCACCAACAACCAAGTCCTTTAGTCTTGGCAGCACGCTTAGCTCCAGCCAAAGGGGACGCTGCCCAGAGTCTGATGTTCCGAATTGTGCAGTGTAGTCCACATGCAATGCAATAATTTCCTCCATCATAAGTTGGCCAAGCTTGGCTACGGCATCAGTAACATACACCTGAACAAACAGGAAGCATCAGCTCAGAGAGCCACCACCATTCCGACACAAAAAGTAAAAAAAACAGCAGCAGCAACAACAGGAGCACAGACGAATGAAAAACAGTTTGCAAACGAGATACCTTGCCACAAAATCCAGGCTTCTGCATCAGATACGGTAAGCCCAGCATGGCCTTGGGGTTTGAAATCAACACAGCGTCGATGGAGGACCAGTCCAGGGTCCCAAGGTCGGCCAACTTGTACCATGGCTCCTGCTCAACAAACACCTTCCTGTGAACCTCCTTGAAAGGATGTGGCAAGCCCCCCTCTTTCGACGACCACGACGAGCTGTCCACCACCTTCTGCTTCTTGCTGACATGCTGAGCATCGGGGTCTGGAAGGGCAGAGAGGCCATCCGCGCCACGCTCGGCAGTCAGAGCAGGCAAAAACAGCAAAGAAGCATTCAGATCAAGAGGGCACTCGAGGAGTATCCGAGTGTTGCAAATATCAAGCACATGACACGAGAGGCCAGCCGACGCCTGCTCGCCGACGCTTGTAACGGAACAGGAGAACATAATGTTGCGTCCTTTACGTGCCACACAGACTGCTCATCAGCGGCATCCCCAGCTCTGAGTCTTTGCTGGGCCTTCCTCTTCTACAAGGACTCAAACACCAGCTGCAGAATATGTGCATGTCAAGGAAGGAAACACCCCACGTTGAAGCAGTATGTACATGTTATAGCGTCTGCTCCAGCTAGAAAATCATCTCGTAGTTCAGTATGTTGGCACAACCCAGTGTCTTGGCCTGGGACGCCACAATCTCAAGGGAGGCTCAGGATGTGCACCGGCAAGCTTTGAGAAAACACAAGGAGCTACAGACGAGAGGAGGCAAGCCAAGCAAGCAGATCCTGCTCAGCGTGCTGAAAGCATGTGGAAGCCTTGTGGATCTGGAGTATGGCAGAAAAATTCATGCCGACATGGTGGCACACGACTGGGCATCGGATGTGTTTTTGGGAACAGCTCTGGTTGGGATGTACGCAAAATGTGGGAGCATGGTGGATGCGGAAAGGTTTTTCCACGGGCTGGCCCAGCCCAGTGTTGGTATCTGGAATAGCATGATCTCTGGCTACGTTCAGCAGGATCAATGGGACAAGGCCTTGCACCTGTACAGGAAAATGGTGCAGGGAGGTGTAAAGCCAGACAACCGGACGTTTGTTAGTGTGCTGAAAGCTTGCAATGCTCTGGCAGTGAGGGAGCGATCTGCATCCAGGAAGGCTGGTTGGCTGCAGCAAGTGAAGGAGGTTCAGTCTGAGGTGGTTGCGAATGGGTGTCAGATGGACCTGTTTGTTGGGAATAGTCTGGCCTCAGCGTACCTGAGCTGTGGGAGCACAGGGGATGCAGAGCGCGTATTTGAGGGAATGGGCCGACGTGATGTAGTCACATGGACAGCCATGATCGCAGGGTTTGGTCAGGAAGGAGACGGTGAGAAGGCCTTGGAGTTCTATGCCCGGATGCGGGAAGATGGTGTCGTGCCTAATGACCGGACGTTTGTAAGTGTTCTCAAGGCTTGTGGCAGTTTGGCCGGCAAGGGTGAGCGGCAGAGGCATCTTGAGAAGGCGAAGGAGATACATGCCGAGGTCTTGGGAAGAGGCTTGGAAGCTGATGTCTTTGTGGGAGCCAGTCTTGTGAGCATGTACGCCAAGCTGGGCAGCATGGTGGATGCACAGGATGTCTTCGACATGCTGCCCAGGCGGAATGTGGTTGCTTGGAATGCAATGTTATCAGGGTATGCCCAGCATGAGCAGGGGGATGAGGCTTTTCAGTTGTATGACCTCATGCAAGCACAAGGGCTAAGGCCAAACGACCGCACGTTTGTCAGTCTGCTCAAGGTGTGCGGGAGCTTGGCAGTTGGGGAAGAGGCTACACTGGTGGATGGGGAGTTGCTCAAGCTGGGGTCTCTGCAAAGGGGCCTTAAGGTGCATGCTGAACTGGTCTCAGGACAACATCAGTCTGATCTGTTTGTCGGTGCAACTATTGTTGACATGTATGTGAAGTGCGGTTCCGTGGTCCATGCCGAGCTGGTTTTCCACACCTTGCCGACGCACGATGTGGTGTCATGGACAGCAATGATCACAGGATACGCCCAGCAAGCACATGGAGGACGAGCATTGGAACTGTATGACAAAATGCAAGTACAAGGAATGAAGCCGGATAAGCGGACCTTTGCCAGTGTGCTCAAATCTTGTGGCAGTCTAGCAGCCTTGGAGCAACCCGTTCTTCTTGATGGCCAACGGATCAAAGCAGGCTGCCTGCACAAGGGCAAGAAGATACACGCAGATGTGGTGGCACTGGGCTTGGAGTCAGAAATATTTGTTGGCACTGCTCTGGCTGACATGTACGCAAAGTGCGGGAGCATGTTGGATGCACAGCATGTGTTTGATAGCTTGCCATCACGAGATGTCGTGTCCTGGAATACAATGATTGTTGGATATGCTCAGCAACAGCAAGGTGAGAAGGCTCTGCAAATATACAAGCAAATGTGCATTGCAGGCGTCAAGCCAGATACCTGGACCTTCGGCAGCGTGCTCAAAGCATGTGGCAGCATGGCAGCCACAGAAGACGCCACACCTGATGCAAGTGGGTATGTGAAACACGAGAGCCTGCGCAAGGTGCAGGACATACATGTGGACATTGTTAGAGCTGGGTATGGGTCAGACTTGTTCGTTGCCAACACTCTCATCAATCTGTACGCCAACCATGGGAGCATGATAGACGCGTGCCGGGTATTCGACCTGCTCCCCGTTCGGGATGAGGTGTCATGGACAACATTGATTGCAGGATATGCTGCACAAGAGGGAAGTGAGGAAGCGATGCAAGTGTACCAGGAGATGTGGAAGCAGGGTGTCTCACCAAATAAGGCTACCTTTCTCAGCGTCCTTCGAGCTTGCAGCAACAGGGGGTGCTTGAATATGTGCTCTCAGATCCATTCCGAGATCATTGAGGCCGGAATCCAGTCTGACACACAAGTAGCAACCACTCTCATTCATGCGTATGGTAAATGTGGAAGCATGGTGGATGCTAGGAATGTGTTCAACACTCTGCCACAACATGATGTGTTTTCGTGGAGTGCGCTAATTGCAGGATATGCCCGACAAGGTGAAGGTGAAAAGAGCCTGGAATGCTTCAAGGAAATGCAACTGGCAGGCATACCGCCAGATGGTGTGACATACTTGTCCGTCCTTGTGGCATGCAGCCATTCAGGCTTGGTGAAGGAAGGTTTGGAGTGTTTTGAGGCCATGAGGAGGGACCATACCTTGACGATGACACAGGACCATTATGTAGCCTTGGTTGACATGCTTGGACGCGCTGGTATGTTCACAGAAGTGGAGACTGCGCTGACAGAGATGAGTGTGGAGCCCAATCTGGGGCTGTGGGTGTGCTTGCTTGGAGCATGCCGAAAGCATAGCAATGTGGATCTCGGCAGACGAGCCTTCGAGCGTGCTGTAGCTCTGGACCCACAAAACAGTGCCCAGTATTTAGTGATGTCCAACATATTTGCAGATGCTAACATGATGGAAGATGCACGAAAGATTCTAGACCTAGGGAGAACCGCTGTCGCGAACAAGAAGCAGCCTGGCTTGAGCTGGGTTGAGTGTAATCAGACACTGCACTCCTTCCTGGTAGGAGATAAAAGCCACCCGGAGAGCTCACAAGTGATAGAAAAGGTACAAGCCCTGCACTCAGAGATCAATAAGGAGCAAGAGAGACTGTGACCGACTTGAGAATCCTCCAGAAATTCACCCGGTAGAAGAAGAAGAAGAAGACGAAGAAGATGCCCACCCTATCCCCATCCAGCAAGATCGAAAGGTACAGTACTGCAAGAACGTGCGCTAACAGGCTTGGCAACGGAGTAACATTTGACCTCTAAACGACCCTGGTTCCCATCGTGGCGAAGGGGACGAGTAGCTTTGGACACGTCTGCAGGGTATCCATGCCCGAATTCTCAGTAGGGCAGGAAGCTCCATGCCGGTAAGCAGTTATGAGCTCATGATCTCATGCTGATCTACACCTCCTCCTGTCTAGTGCACGGCTGCGAATCGGGTCGGGAAGGACACAGCAGATTGCAGCAAGACTTCAGTTTACCTCCAGGAATGCCGCTGGCGAGCCCTTGGGTCAGACTCCCGACCTATGCAGCTTAAGTTGGTGTCCTGGTCACGGTGCATAATTGGCAGCTTGATCATGTAAGCTCAATGCCAATGCCAGCTGACCAGGTACTAGCCCACAGAGGAACATAGAGTGTCCCTTGCGCCTCCGTCTAGGTCAATTTGCCAGCTATAGAAGGTGTTCCTCTGATTACCATTCATGTTACATCTAGACAATGTCCTGGTAGAAAAGTGTTCTATCCGGGTCCCCATCTCCTTATCAGATGAAGCCACGGCGGTGGTCCTCAAATTTCGTTTGTCATCCAAGTGAAGAAGAAGAAGAATTTCATTGGACTGATCTATAGAGATGCATGATGAAAATTAACTGTATTCTGAATCTGGCCTAGAGACTAGTGCTGTGAAGCATAATCAAATAGAAGTTGAATTTGGAAGTTGAATTTGGTTGGTCCTCATTCCCACATTTGTTTCAAGCAAACTCCTACAATAATAGGGACAAGAAAATTGAAAAAACCCTTGAGTGAGCTATTGTAAATAGATTGATAAATGTATGCTTGATATCTTCATATATGGGACAGAGGAAAACAAAGTGTTTCTCGTTCTCAACATCCTTGTTGCATAACCTGCATATTCGAGTCTCCTTAGGTGGCTTTGGACGCAGCCATTAGCTGGCTTTGGACGCAGCCATCTATCAGTCTCAACCCTAAGATGGTGGGACCTCACCCGAAGATGACCCATAATCATCCTAAACTTGAAGGACACACGGGTGCGAAGATTTCTGAAAGGAAGTATTGGTTTCCCAGAGTTGGAGAGGATACGAAAAAGTTGTTTGTAAGTTTCCAACTTAGTGGGTAAGGGAGAGATAGGAGACCCTAAGAAAAATAAGTAGTTTGCAGTTCAAAGAGGATGGACTTATTCGGGGGAGGGGGAAGAAACTGAAAGAGGGAGTGGGCTGGAAGACTCTCGGGACAGAATCTAAATTTCTGGAGCCAGGAAGAAGACTTGGCATACCTGCAAGTCTTGTTTCCTAAGGAGGTTAACTTCCGGGATGACTGGAATGCAAGAAGGAGGTATGAGGGAGTGAAGGTGGGGTGATTAGACTGAGCTTCTTCTAAAGAATAAAGGTGGTATAGGAAGTTGGTTGGGCAAAATAAACCCTCAAGTTCAAGTGGGAAAGTGGCAAACTCTGTAAGAAAGATGGCAAGGGGACAGACTTCTTACATGCAATGTGGGGCTGAAGAAAGGACGTCTGAACCTCCTCCACCTTGTGCTAGTAGTCGAATGAGAAATAGGCTCCCCAAAACTCGGTCGCATACATAGCCGACAATGAAGAGGAAGAAGAAGAATTTATTTAAGTCCACTAAGGATGGATGTGTGGTATTACTTTTGATCTCTCAAAAGGTTTACGGTTTTTAGAAATGTAAAGGCTTGGTTAGGATGTAAGAGGTACAGGAAACGGCAGCCAAAAGGGGATGTAGCTCAGATGGTAGAGCGCTCGCTTAGCATGCGAGAGGTACGGGGATCGATACCCCGCATCTCCAGTAAGTAAAACAATTCCACTTCGATGGAGAACTGGTTTTGTCACTTTTGGTTTTAGTCGTGTGCAAACGATCGGATTTTGTTCCTGCCCGCAAGCAATCAGTCCAAGCTGCTGGTTAATGCCAGGATGGATTGCAGTGGATTGGACAGACTTGTTCCTACAGGTATGCTCACCGTGCCTATAATACGCAGTTATTAGATGCTTCTAATCAGAGCCCACATAATTCCCCTACGGCACGCTGATGCTTCATTTCCCTAGTTGTCCGACAGGAACTGCACCCACATGGTATAAGTTCCTACTCTGCAGTGTCCTTCCCAGGAGGGGCATGAAAATGATCCTGAAAAACTCCTGCTTGAAGAGTGTGAAATCCTCGATTCATTGTGCACTGGTTTGTCTTTAGTTACTGAGGTTCCTGTCTTAACAAGATCGACAGAGTATCAACTGCTGGTTGCAACTGTCAGTGTAGTGCTTGGTCTGGCCCTAGATTTTTGCGTGGATTTTAAATGGCTCTACAAAGCCTTTGTGTGCGGCAAATGTTTGGAATGACCGAAGGTCGGGCAGATAAGTGCCCTCCCTTTAACTCTTGGGGGCAGTGAAATCTCTCAAACTCGGTCCTCGTTCAAGACTAGATTCAGCTTACCGAGGGTTCTTGCTTACGAAGCTCTGGCAGACGTGATTCCATACATATGACGTTCAAGCAGATGTGAGGCATAAGCTCAAGCAGATGTGATTCAAGCAGGTGGGCTGGTTGCCATTTTACGAGGTCTCCAAACGCCTTGACGGTATTTTTCCGTGTACCGCAAAATCAGCTTTCTCTGTGAAGAGTAAAAGGCGTTCAGGGTCAGAAAATTCTGCTCACCCTAGCAGCCGCAACGAATAATTGTCTCGGAAACTACAGCCAGACAAACCCGAAGTTCTGAGGAGTCAGAAAGAACGCAGCAGTGTTTTCTTCACCAGAATTTCAGCCCAAGTGTTGAAAAAAAATTGCTCATCACTCTCCTCAGAACAAACTCGGGGGACGAAAGAGAGGGCTACACTAAAACTTGAGGATAGGTGCACACAAGCTCAGACCGGAAGAGGAGTCAGAAAGAACGCAGCATGTTTTGTCCTCATGAGAACACACTTCAGTCCAAGTGTTGGAAACATGTATATCATCATCCTCCTCTCCGGTGAGGGTGACACAGCAGAAAACGCAAATCTGTTCTACACAACGACGTCTTCAACGACGGTATCAGCAGAGCTCACCTGTTTGCAAGGAACGCTGATCTTCTTCAAAATCCCCGATCTCATGAGCAACAGCTCTTTGATTCCGCCGACCTCCTTCTCGATCTTGTCTGCATGTGCCTCCACGCCCCTTCCCACAGCACTCAAAAAGTCTCGCAGCCCAATTTCTGCAGCCACAGCCATTCGACGCCTTGAGCACAAACAGAACTTCTTGAACAAACAAACGGCATCACACGGCACACTCAATACCAGCCGCCGGGACTTCAGCAGCACGAGCTCTACCACTGGACGCAGAGAAAACCCTCACGCGGAAACCCCAAGGTTGCAGGAGGCGCAGCCCCGACACGCGGACAGCCATGACGAGACTGAGCGGTGTCCGCGGTTCGGGCTTTGTAGCGGACCGATGGACGCAGTAGGGCAAACGGATTCAAGTTTGGCCGCCAAATTCACAGAGAAATCGAAAACGTTATAACTTATTCGACCATACTCTGAGCAGTAAAGGCTGTACACAGGACGGTGCTGTTGATGAGTATCTGGGATGGCTTCGGACAGTGGGCAGCCACCTGCTGCAGAGGCGGCAAGACTATTCGAAGAGTCGGTTGTGGAAGTGCCCGACAGCTTGCCGCATGATGGGGATATCTCCTGCGGGGAGGGAGGAAACGAGCCATTGTCGGTTGATTCAGGAGCTCCAGAATCTCTAGTTAGCTTAGAGCGGCTTGACGAAGCTTGTCTGCAGCGTTTCCTGGAGTGGATGCAAGTAATGCTTCTGCACTGTCTGTTTCAGCTCAGTGGAGGGGCCGTACATATTTTCCCTGTGTTGAACGTGGATGGCTGATGCCATTCATAGCTGTACTAACTCTTGGAAGTCTGTAATTGAAATGCTCTATGCTGTTTGATGTCTTTGGAAGGTGAATGGAGGCCAGTTTATCAATTGTCACATCAAGTATTGCAGAGAGGAACAGCATCAGGGCTATGGCATGTTTGCCTCCTCCCAGGGTGCTGAAGGTCTGTTGGCTTGCTCTTTTTCTGGGATTCTTGGGGTATTTTGTGGGCGTTGCTGCTAAATTGCCAAATGTTGCAGGCATCCATCTGGTGACCCCGTTGCAGTTGGCAATTTCACCTGTCACTATCCTGAAAGACCCTTTACTGGGAGAGGAGTACATGAAGCTGTTTGAAAATGGAGACGTTGATGATAGGTTGTTAATTATGCTTTTTTTGATCGTGGAAAAAGCGAGAGGGAGTTCGTCCTTCTGGGCACCGTATCCTTTAGTCCAGGGTTCAGCTGCCTGGTCGGTGTTCTTGACGCTGGGCTAGAGGATGGTGGAAGTGTTGGTGGCTGCCTGTCTCTAAGGTTGATGATGGTGACACTCCCTTAAGCTTTATCACAGCTATCTTGACATATTTCCAGTTAAATTTGGTAATCCTGTATTCTACTCTCCGGAAGAACTACTGGAGTTGAGAGGAACTGCTCTGTTTTCAGCCACAGAAGCACAGGTCAGTCTCGGTGTCGGTAGGACCATCACAGCGCTGAAGACATTGAGCCATGAACGAGCGAGTGTCATCTGATGCTGCTTTCAATCTGCAGGTGAAGTCTCTCAGGAGGGTGTTCGATGACAGGGTTACACCTTTAGCTGAAAGGTTTTTCTCATTAGCAGGCATATCTGACAGGTGGTGCAAAGCTCCCTCCTTGCAGTCGGCTGCAACATCTTGCCTTACTGCAGGCTCTCATGTCCAAGCTGTTCTTTCTGAGGTTTCTGTCATGGATAGTCAGTCTAAGGAAAAGCGTGATTGTGCATTGTTGTGAGCACCTATGGTCAAGGCTTGTCGCTAAGTCTTGATGGTTCGTCAATCTTTCAGGACAGTTGCGTTTGAAGATTTTGTCTGGTAAGCTTTGGATACTACCCCCTGGATGCCACTTCCATGATTTGTCAAGGGTTTGTGAAAACCACGGATAGCAGCTTAAGCATGGGCCAATTTTTTCAATATGACGAGACATTGTTTGAAGCTTATCTCGTATGTGCTTTCATGTTGACTGTCAGGGCAAATTGCGCCTTCTGGACACGTGCTCTGAGTATTCCTTGCCCACACCCCTACGTCTTTCCGACGGCACCAAGAGCACCGAGTACACAAGCACCTGCTTCAGGCTCCTCAGATGATGACCCTGCAAGTTCCTTAGATGATGACCCTGCAAGTGAAGCAACTGAAGGAGGTATACCCGACGGAGATATGCACAATGGAGATATGCCCAATGGAGGTATGCCCAGCAGCAGAAAAACCCGTGCAAAACAAGTTGCACGCAAGGAGACGGCTGCATCGGGTGTGAAAAATGTTCCACACAAGGAGATGGCTGCATCGGATGGCACAGAACTCGTAGTTCATGTTGAGGGGCTTGTTCCAGGCATCGACTTCTGCAATCATGGTAGGGACATTATAACACTTTGGATTGGATGCAATGATTTGGAAATCCTGGCTTCTGCCTTGAATTTCCACCATCGTCTCGTCAACCATGCAGATATCAGGGCTACTACATTGTGGGAAGTGGACAACAGTGAGGGGACTAGCACAAATGTTCCTTGGTCCATGTTCCTGACCACATGTGCGTATTCTCTTGGCCATTTTCAAGCAGTTTGCCCTTAAGCCATGTCCTAGTTGTTTCCTGGGGCAGGGCAATGGTGCTTGCCACCTCAACCGCTTACTTCTGCTTTAAATGCAGTGCCAGGTTACAAACATGATCCAAACAAGGAGATTCGTATCAAATATGGGAACAAAGGGAACGAGGTAAGTCTTTGTCGTCATCTCTTTGCAGTGGACAACGGACTAATCCCTGGGCATGTCTTTTATTGAAATGCTGCTATGGTGGTTACTCTGCAATACTCTCTTTCCCCATGTCCTCTCGCGGACTCACAAAGTGTTGTTTTCAGGAGCTGCTGTTTCTCTATGGCTTTGTCTTGGACGACAATCCGGATGACTTCATCATGGTTAGTAGATGTAACCTCAGTAATGATACTCCTTGTTGAAGAAAAAAATGACTGGTTTGCAAGTGTGTACATCCTAGGTGGACCAAAACCTAAGTGGTCGGTGTCGCTGAAAAAAAAAATCTAAGTGCTCTTGCAACTGCTCTTCACTTTTGGATTTGCAGGTGCATTTTCCCAGAAGGTTGCTGGAGCAGTCACCTTGTGCCGAGGAAAAGCTCCGGTTTCTCGCCGCACAGGTTCTCATTTGTCTCAGATCATGTGTTTGCTGACCTTCACAGTTCGGGATTTCCTGGTGGTTGCATTGCCATCTCCAGGACACAGTGTTCGGGAAGTTACATTTAACCTGATGTGCCCAAGCCTGAACAAGACTTGCTCTTTCTTCCATTCAGGGTCTTGAACTACGTTGGTTGCTAAGTGTATCGTTGTTGAAGATTGGGTTCCTGAGGAAATCTCAGAATGGAGACGGTAGCTCTGTGCCCGATGTGGAGCCAGAATCTACTACACCTTCCAGTGGCTACAGTTGGAGTGGGAACCGGAAGCGGCCTCGACATACGTATCAGACCTTTCCTGAACCTGTTCTTGCAGCGTTGCGCACCCTTGCCATGACGGAAAGTCAATATCTCGAAACTATGGCATTGCTTGATCAGGTACTACAGAACTTTTAGTCTTTGCTGTGAATCTGCTCCATTTTTGGGGTTATGATACCGTTTGGGTTCCAAACTGAAGTCCTATTGTTTGCATGATGCACTTTCACAGCTGACTGATTCCGGTCGTGTGAGACAACCCACGAAGGAGGACATATCTGCAGCTGTGTGGGAGGTTTGTGGAGATGCAGGGGCTTACAAGCTTCTGATAGATCTGTTAATATCTTTGTAAGATCATAACCAGCTGCATTCATCGCTGATCGTGGTACTAACTCACAGGATCTTGTAGTGTCACTCATCCGCTTTGTTTTGCCTTGCAGAAAGTTCGGATTGGATGAAGGCACTGGCACTCGCCAAATGGATGCTGGACTACTGGAGAAAGACCGTATTGCCCAGTTTACGCTAAGGTCAAATTTACTGCACGGTTCTAATTTCCGCTCCCCTATGTAGTGGCAGCTAATATGTTGTTTATGCCTGAGCAGCACTCACATGGCGCCAGCAACGATGGAGAGCAACTTGCTGTCAGCCAACAAGCGCTCATGTATTATATACAGGATGGGTCAGAAAGAGCTGGCAGAGCTGTTCCTAGCAGCGGCAGAAGAGGCCTTTGACCTTTCTGAGGAGTGAGCATCTCCAACTCCCCAATTTATTAATCAATGTCATTCCATGTGGAAGACATGACGTACAGCGGATCTGTGACGAGCCTTCCGTTGGGTACATTGCTGACCCTCCCTGCGCGGATAACTCTAATAGAAACAAGGGTGGCCTACACCTTCAAAGATTTAGACTCCAAGATTCTGAACCCGGATCCTCACCAATCGCAACCTGTTGTCAAGCTCCTGCAGCCGGGCTTGAAGGGCGGTAACGCGCTCAGATTCAAGCTGGGCAGCATTTCGGTAAGGAGTTACCACCTGACCCACTTCTGCCCGGACCCTGCTGATTGCCTCCAGCAGGTCTGTCTGCATCGCTGCATCCAACTGGCGCGCTAAAGAGTCTGCAACCTGAGTCACTTTCTTCTTCACGTCAGCACGCCGTAGAGGCAGGTTTAAAACTCCAACCAATCTGCGCAGCACGTGCTCAGTTCAGTGATTTGAACTCAAGAGGGAACTCCTTTCAATGCAGAGTCTCTATTCCGTCGCTGAGATGCGACCCATTTGAAAGCCAGCTTACCCTCCTGCAGAGCACAGCCCCAAGGCAATGAGATCTTCCAAGGTTGTTGGCAGTATGGTCGTTAGAACAGACGCCGACAAGCCTGCGGCGCCGAGTCCACCCACGGTACCCATTACCTGCAGCCATGTCCAGTTATCAGAGGGATTGCATTGCTGCTCCAAGTCACGCCAGACAGACCCAGCTCTTGTTGCTCACCACTTCCCGCATTTCTTGCTCTAACAAGATGAGGGCAGCCTTGGTGTCGAACTCTTTCAGCACTCCCATGCTCGTGTTGGGTTCCAGGACAGCCGTCTTGTCGGCAGATTCCACCAACTCCTGTGCACCCATCGCATCAGCAGCGGGATGCAAGTCGGGCCACCGGCTTCTCATCACTTGGATGTAGCTCTTGAGTTGCCGCTCATTGTTTGCCTCTAACCATGCAGCATGCTCCTCCAGAGAGACCTGACATGTCCAAATCCATGACAGGTTGCAGGCTCAACTGCGTGACATGGACCAACACTGAACCCATGACAAACAACGCACTCGCCAGGCCAGCAACATTCAGCAGCTACCTTTGCATCTGCGTAAGCCGAACCCAGAACCTTCCGGTCAAACTCAGCCGCAACGGGCAAAGACTGCGTCCGATCTGATCCAACAACGTACTTGGCGACCACCTCAACGTTAGACAACCGGAGGACGTCCTCGACGAATCTGTCAGCCCGGTCTTTTGCAGCTTGTACCTGCAAGCTAACTGACAAGTATGAGCCAGAGCATGAGTGTGAAGGCAGATCCTGTGCATGGCAACAGGGTGAGGCAGGGCGCGAGGATGCATACCAAGCCAGTGGTGCGCTGACGCTGCAGGATAGCAGTGCTCTGCAGAGCCTCCTCGTATCGCTGCACCTGATCTTCCACCCTGTTCAAAGTTTGCAGATCTGCCTCTGCTTTCGTCTTCTCAGCTGTGAGCTGTCTCTCGCAGGCAGCAAGCAGAGCCAGGCCGATCCCCAAGGGCGTGTCAAGCTTCAGCCTGATCCTCTCGGCCCCAGCGTCTGTAGAACCGCCCATGAACCCGAGGATGAAGCTCTCTAGATCGTCGAAGCCACTGACTTTCCAGTCTTTGTCTTCGAACAGGACTGCTTCATCGATCACCCCGTCGGTGGAGGCAGCCAGCTTCGCTTTGATTGCCCGCCGTGCAGAGACAGGGTACACGAAGGCACGCTCGATGTTGAGAAAGCGTTGGGCGTTGTCTGCCACGAACTTCTTCACTTCCTCCAGCTGGAAGTAGAAGAATTGCAGTCAGGTGAATTGGTTACGCCAAGGCCAGGTACACAGGGTCTGCGTGCAGAGCACAGGGCTTGGCTGCTGGATGGGAAGAGAAGGGAAGCATGCCAATGCTTACCTCCTGAGGCACTTTGAAGACATCGGACTTGTTCAAGATGAAGATCACCTTCTTCCCCCATTGCCGGATGTATCTCAAGAAGGACACCTGAGCAGGAACAGGGAGTGGAGGAAGCATGGCATGTGAGAATAGATCCCAGGAGGCCTGCTGAAGAACCCATGGCAGCAACGTAGTGGGCAGCCGACCTGACCTCACTTTCAGTGAAAGGCCTGTCTGCTGAGAGGACGAAGAGAACCAGGTCTGCGCGTGGCACGAATTCTTCAGTGAGACGCTGTTGGCGCTGCAGTATGACGTTGGTGCCAGGCGTGTCCACGAGATTCATCTGCTCTGTTTCAGATATGGTTAGGATTGACTTCCGGAAACAGAAACAACATAGCAAACATCTGAATGCTTTAGCCCATGCATGATCCTGACCTGCTTTAAGAGAGGGGCGGGAAGGAACTGCATGAAATGGCCATCAGGATGTCGCTCCGATCTCTCCTTTGCCTCCTCGGAATCTCCACAGTGCCGGAGCAAAGTGATCTCGTTCGTGGTGGGCAGCACCCCTTCTCTCAGAAACTTCTTCCCAAGCAGAGCGTTGATGACAGAGGACTTCCCAGAGTTGAACTCTCCCTGTAATTCGCAAGGGCGATGGACATGTTGTCATGGCAACGGTGAAGCAAGCAACATTCCTGCAAATCCAGCGATGAGGCAACCGGCACTCACCACCACAACAAGGAGGAAGAGCTCATCCAGCTGGGCCAGAGCATCCACCAACAGAGACACCTCCTCCATCTCCGGTGCAGCGTCTCGGACGAAGTCGATCATAGCAGTCAGAAGCTCCCGTTCCTCCTCCACGATCTGGTCCGCCAGGCGATCCAGGGACTCCTGCAGCGGAGAGACTCTGCCTCCAGCCCTCCCTTCCCCTTCATCGTCAGAGCCGTACACCTCACACTCGAATTCCTCAGAAGAGCACAGAATCCTCTGCTGGATGGCCGAGGCAACATCCTGCTGCAACCCGGCAATGTATCCCCCCACATCTCCCTTCCCGGACTCCCGAGCATCCGCCAGGTCGAGCACCAGCCCATTCCCGCCGGCCAAGAGATACTCCAACCCCTCAGGCGCATCCAGAAACACCGGGATGCTCACCCGGTCACCCACAGCCCTTACCAGATCCTGCGACTCCGCAGCCGGGGCACCAGGCTGCAGAATGAGCAAATCGGCCCCCTCGTCCGCCGTCGCCGAGACAGCCGAGGTTGCACTCCCCACCCGCCTGGCCACCACCGGGAGGGGAGCCGACACGATGGTCTCCGGCAAGCTGCTCTGCATCATCCTCCTCGCCACAACGGCAGGCAGACCTGCACAATCCATGACCCACAATCACATCAGCCACGGCACATGGGAACCATTGCTCAGCATTCAGACCATCCATGAACCATGATCACATCAGCCATGGCACATGGGAACCATTGCATTGCATTCAATCAGAGCAGAGAAACAAAATACACCTTGATCAGACAGCAACACTCCATCGGCCCCGGCTGCAGCAGCGATGTCAACCCTCTCTGCAACCAGCAACATAGCCCTGCCCCGCAATGCGGCCTTCAAGCTCCGGGCCGCCTCGTACAGCCTGGCCCCTCCAGCACCGCCCTCTGTGCCAGCCTCCAGAACCACCATGGTCACCCCATTTGCGACCGCCGTGCTCACCAAGGCCAGGGCCTCGGATCCATCCCCCTCTGCAACCTCCTCCGCCTTCACCCGCAACACGAGCCCCGGGATCTGCACCTCCGCCCTCCTCAATCCTCCAGGGAACACCCCTTTCGACCCTGCACCTGGCTCCACATCCGTGGCAGCTGCCGCTCCCACAATATCGCTGCTGCTGATCCCTACACGAAGTTTCTGCGTCTGCGCCTGCTTCTGCTTCTTCCCACCATGCCCATCCCGACCTGACCCCGCATACCCTCCCTGCTTCCCAGCTCCCGCACTATCTTCCAAGCTGCCATAACTTACCCACCTTGCCCCCGAGCATACGCTCTCCTGTCTTAAGCTTCCATCACAGACATCCAAGAACGGAACCCGCTCCTGGCTCCTCCTCCCACGCTGCCACCTCCTGCAGTCCAGTGCTGCAGGACCACAAACCCTGCCCCCATTCCCCCGCCATTGCTCCCGGCGGATGCCGGCCATGGCAGGCCCAATGCGCAGGAAACGGGGACCCCATTCCCGGTGCCTCCCACCCTGCTGCAGGGAAGAAGAGTGATCTGCACCGGAAGCTCGGCCTGCGCAATCCCCAACCGCAGCGGCAGCACCTCTGGTGGAGTAGACCGCCAAAGATGGTCCTAAGCCAGCCATGGCTGCCGCATCCCGGTACCTCCTCAGCAAGCCCTTCCATCAGCACCGGAATCGGATGACGGCATCGGGATTCGAATTCTCTCGCGCTCCCCAGCAGCAGCAGCAGGCTGGTGTCTGTGCAGAAACACTGGAATTCAGCACAGATACAGAAGCGCTCCAAGCATCCCCTTCCCAAGGTGGATTCTTTGTGAAGGAACCGTGGAATTCAGGCACCGAAATCGGCACTGACCTCGGACCAGGATGATGCATGCAGTACCGGCAAGGGCAGCCTAGCCCGCGCGTTGCTGCCGCCAGGCCGCCATGGCCACGAGCTCGCGGATAGCGGTCACTTTTTCGACGGCTCCGGTCACATTTCGACGTGCAATGTGGCCCAAGGCCACCTTCGTCCCGGCCGCTGTGAGGCGCTGCTGTCGATCATATCGCGGCGGCCAATGGCACGCTTCTCCTATCTCAACTTTTACACAGCATTATGAACGTCTACATACATAACATAGTCTACCATGGCTGGCATCACCTGAAACCATTTTTGTGGACTGGCGCGCGCCAGTGTTGCTTTACGACGTGCAGGAATCATGGATATATATTATCCATAACGGCCACGTTATCGGGTGTTCACGGACACAATGCATCGGTACCCTGTACACACCTACGTGGATGTCATATATGTAAAAAAATGGGAGAATGTGGAGACTTTACGAAAAGAACGAGATGGGAAATCCCATCTACCCTGAGGCCAAAGAGGACAACCCTCGATGGGGCACCAAGGCATGGAGGGCGTGCTCCCACATAATCTACCCTAAGATGTCTCCGTCCGAGATAGGGAAGGGCCTACATAGGTGCCGCCAGTGCCGCGTCTCCAGCACTCGTGATCGTCCTTAACATGGTGCTGGCCAACGCCTTTTGCAAGGTGATGAAAACCCAATGCCTGAAATATGCCATGACACTGGAAAGGGGGCGGCCAACCCCACCCATGTCATTGTGGTAGGCCCTTGCGCACTCCTCGATAAAAGGAGAAAAAACCGTACCTAAGGCCCTCTGAGTTTCAATGGCAAGGGATGGAAATGTGACCTTGCTGCATGGGCCTGTACTTGTAAATTTTCTTAGTTGCGCTCCCTTTCGTTGCCCAACCTAGAGGGTGGATGATGACATAGTCGCTAACAGAATCTTTGGTTGGGTCAGTGACAACCATGTCCACAACCGAGACCTCGTTCCCCACGTCAAGAAAAGGTCAGCTCTGATAGAGACGCCATTGAGCAAAGTATACTGCTGGTCCTTGAAAGGGAAGAAAACACTCTCCTTGGCCAATGAGAACATGACGTCTCGGACGGCGTTGTGTGTAGCAATACGTTGTCCACCCATTGGACAATGCCCTAAGGGGGCCCCAGGGTCGTCGATGGAGGCCCCACAGGAACAGGCCGGAAGAGAATAAGCTAGTGGTTGGACTGGACCCAGACGAAACCTCATCGCGGTACAAAAAGATATTGGTGCGATGCGGAACGCCTGGATGCAAGGGCGGGACAGGAGCTAGGAAGGCGAGCTCTAGCGGGACGAGGAATAGATGAATCCAGAAGAACACTTTGTAGCTCCTACCCATAATGCCTCTCCAGGAGAGAAGCCTGCAACCCCCAAAGCCTGTCTGCGAGAAACGAAGAAAAAGAAGGCATGGCCTCCCTAGGTAGAGGGGGTAAGAGGTCCCCAGTCGACTTTAGGGACACTTGGAGGGGGAAGCACCCCTCCTCAACTCCTCCTGCGATGAAATTCTTCAAAATGTTGCTATCTTGGATAAGGAAGCGAGAGGTCAAAATTGGGGCCGAGAGGGCCCAGCTTCCTAGAAAAGCTGTTGGCGCCAAGGCCTCCATAGCCAAAAGACATGCGCCCCCAAAGCGACAGGGAGGGATGCCTGTCGCCGCACCAGGTCCCCGGCCGCACATTCGAAGGAACCTAGGCCGATAATGTCTCCTGGAGACTGCATAACCTGCTTATCGAAATCTCCAAGTTATAAAAGAAAAACTGGAGAGGCTAGGACAATGCGAATGAGGTACCCACGGCGGCGCGCGAAGCAAGAAGAGAGGATAACACGATAAAGTTGCAAGGGGGTGAATATACAGGAAGGGGGTTTTCTGTACAATATACACCAAAGGGGGTTTCCAATGGGTTGGGAATCAGTGATCCACGGAATCGCAATTTCACGAAAAGTAGGGTGTGCACCCGAGCCAAGCATCGGTTTCATGGACCCGCCTGGTGTGTGCATGGTATTAGGAAAGGCGACACTGGAAGTGTCGAAATAGAGCCCATTAACTTCCCCAACGGGTCAATCGAACAAAGAGTTGGTCATTCTAGAATTTGACACCATGGTGGGCCTCAAACCCTATGCATCATGTCCCACTGCACTCGTGAAACTTGAGAGGGTATGAATGACACGGAAAGGGTGGTAGAAATCATCCCTATATATGCAACTTTCACATTTTATGGGCGTCATTCATTCGGGTAGGCGCCGTCGGCGCTCGAAGCGACGTTGTACCCACCCGCAACGATTGATAGTCGCAACGGCATTAAGGCGAGATTCGCGCCGCTTTGCTTGTCAAACTTCCAACCGTGGTTTCAATCGAAACACAATTATCGAAGCCTTTTGTTTAGTGTTGTTGCGACATGACGACCACTAGTGTGGTGTACCATATGAAAACGAAAAGACAAGAAAGGAGATCACTTGGATGTATGGTTTTTATTATTCCCTTCTAGAACAACGACCATAAACAAAGACAATGTCAAGTCATGTTCGCCTAGGGTTCTTCCGATTACCAGTTTCCATCAACATCATCCATGTTGTCAATATCCGCCTCCTCCTCATCGCTATTGTCCGACACGTCTTCACCGTGGTTCAATCAAGCCGTATCTCGCTTAGCTTCTCCTTTATAGCCCTTTTGTCTTTGGCGTATAAATGCTTCCGCGTAGTAAGGTTGAAACCATAGTACAATATTACTGTATCATTGATGTAAATCTCTTGTATGTTTTTTGGGAACACGGTCTTTGACCCTTGCCTTGATGACTTCTCCCCCCGATGCTTGGGCCCTTGTCCGCGGACGATGTACTCCTCAACATATCGCCCTTCGAAAGTGTCAGTATGTTCCGTCCTGTACCAGTGGACCATCAGACTCGGACGTAAAGCATCATGTTTCACTTCCACCACTCTTCCTATCCAAAAGGTCAGTTGTGCGTATCCGTCAAGCATGGAATTGCGATGAACATTCCATTTCCAATCTCACCACATCGCCATTCGCTCCATTTCTTCTGTGTCGAGCCACTTGGTAAGCCCCAAGTACATATCACGCCGTGGAAGCTCCCTCAATAATGCTTCGTCGAGGCTTTCATTTGGTAAGCGCAAAGGCATCAGATCTTCAACGTCCGACCTAGAAAACCATTTCCGTGGCTTTTGAGCGCCAGCCAATGTTGTTCTCCACGATAACCGCAATCTCATGCTGGTCCTCCCAAGGCCTCCCACCACAAATGTTCATCTGCGGCAATATATGCACGCAAGCCGAGAGCCCTTCTTTAAGATGGGCCACACCTCCTGCCTTTAAACCGAAGTGAGCCTTTTGTCCCTAGACCGCGGTGCTAGGAGAGGTGATCTTTGTGATGTCATTAGACGACGAACTTCAAGAACTCCAAGCCTCCTTGAGTCTCCCATAGCGGAGATGTCGAATATTGCTTGCTTGAATAACGTGACTAGACCTCGCTCCGCCTTGTCCTCCCGTGTTATCTTAAACCGGTGTTGGAGCGAAGGTTATTCGTTCCTGGTGTACGATAGCCGACCATCTCCTCTTCGATGGGCCACATATGACCAAGTCCGGACCTCGGTGAGAATTTTCACGCCGGAGTTGGTGTGTATGCTTTTCCGAGAATATCGGATAGCGCGTGCAATGTGTGCGCTTCCTTGTTCGGGCTTTAAACCGTGAAAACATCGTCAATCGTGTGTGTGCCCCACTAGCGTAAAGCCCACCTTCACCTTCCGAAATGTACCCATGTCTACTAACATATTCGGATATGCAAAAGAAGTTGATTTTTGTTCTCTCGACAAGTATTGTCCAATGCAAGTACAAGACTTTAGGCAATATCCTTCATAATTGTGAACATCTTGGATGATGCATATCGTTAGATTTGCATCGTTCAAGGTTTGCATAGTGCAAATATCTCGCTTTATATGTATAGTTATGAACCATGCAGCCCACCACATGCACTATGCGGCACTCCTCACTTAAATTCTTTGGCCGTAAAAATGTGGGATCTCCGTTTTCTTTTGGTCCATCCCATCAATAGCGAGTAACATGTACTTGTGGGGCTCAACGTAGCTTTTCGTCGGTGTTTGGCCATTTTGGCACGCTCTGCGATAGCTCGCGATGTGCCTCAAGCGCATGTTGATATTTCTCGCACCAAACAATGTACGTTTCTTTAGCATCTACAAGCCGCCCATCGGTACAATCAACTTAGAAGGGAGGGGAGGCGCGGCCGCCGGCGCCTCTCCTCTCTAAACCCTCCCTCTCTCCTCTCTCGTGGGGAGGAGGCGTGACGGCCGCCTCCTCCTCACCATTCCTTGCGCACGCACTATCGGTGATGTCAAGATAGCCATAGTTGGGAGGCGCGGCCGCCGCGCTCCCAACTATGGCTATCTTGACATCACTGCCACATAGCCAACGCAGAAATAGGGAAGGGAATGGACTGGGAAGGGATGCCATACCTTGATCCACCTTTGAAAAAGTGTTCCGAATGGTTGCCTTTAACCCTGCGCATATCGCACACGTAGAAAACCTGTTGGACTTAGGTATCTTAACACTGCTGAAGTGCACCTTCCAGAGCCTTAGAAACCAGGCATATGTCATAGCCCTTGTTTGTGACCGCTCACATTGTCGCTTGTACTGGGCCCATAGCTCCGCTTATGCGTGTCCGGAAGATTGTATACTGGCGTTGGGGAGCCGCTCCGCCATGGACATGAAAACGTTGTCCATCCACGCAAGTGCATCCTGTGATGATCCGGCGGTTGTGATGGATTTGGTCTCTGGTTATCCCAGTTGCGGCGCACCTTTTCACTCTTCATATCGCTTGTGACCACGAAAACCCGCCTAAATGCTCGTAGGCAACATCGAAGATGTCGCACCAACAAGGTGGGGTTGAACCTTTGTATGAACTCCGCCATCACTTACCACCTTTAACAGGGACTCAAGGTGTGTCTCTTGCTCTTGACGTCCCATGCGTAGGAACCTATACCGATGTTCTTGGAATTTTTCTTTTGTCAATTTCGAACACACATTTGATTCGATGGCCGAAACTCTCCAGTGATTGCGTCATCACTTCTTCGCAAAGGCACGCCAAGCCCTCCTCCCGCATGCATCTTCCACGCGATTTCTCGATGCAATGAATCGCTCAAAGGTTTTGCTTGGAATGTAATAGCGGAGGGAATTCCACGATCGTGTCATACAGAGACATCGTCGCTGCCCTCATCTTCATGGTGCAATGCTTCGCCTCATGATCTCCGTCGCAGAGGGAACAATCCTCGTCTTAAATTGCGATTGGGTTCCGCCATTTTGTCGGCGGTACGCTACATATTCCCCATATCTTCCACGGAAGGACTTCTCCTAATTGCCGCATATAAGTTAAGGTTAGTTCGGTGGCAGACGAGGATAGTTGGCGATACCACCGGCTTCAAAAGTGGAATTCCACCTCCACTCCTTTTACCTACATGCATGGTTCCCACCACACGTGATGAGAAAAGTTGGGGAAAACAGCTATGCCAATGAAACCCAAAGCGTCTAACCTTACCTCCGGTGGGGGCTGCGATTCCACCAACATTGCCGCTGGATGGGTTGTCCGGATCGCTGCCCATATATGGAAGCTGCGTGCGCCTCCCGATTGTGGTGGGCAGCCTCTGCTGCCATCTGCTCTTCTCTCCAAACACCCAACCGTTAGCGTGTATGGATTGAATGGCGTGCACATGTGCATTTCAATGACACGGGTAGCCGCAGACCTCTTCGTCTTCTGGTGTGTGCGTCGCTTGTAACATCGAAGGGCTACAACTCGCTGGGGGAATAGGCGCTATGGAGAACGCTTCTGCAGACAATGGAACAATAGCGACCGCCGCGTTGAAGAAAGCTACTGCTGGAGGTCCCCAATGTCCGGCCTTATAGAACAAAGATGTATGAGCACACACGGGATTGTGCGGCGCCGCAATGTCGACAGCCCTTTCACGCGCGCCGCCACCACGGTGTTTAATATCGCACATGGCAAAGGGAATCCCAGATGTGGTTTACGATCCGATGCAAATACACCGGATATCCAATCAGGACAAATATACCTATGCCTTATATCACATATATCACCCTTATGCCTATAAAACCTGCAAGCCCTAATACGAAAAGAGAGCCAACTTAATCTCTGACGGGGGCCGGCCCTTGAGTCAGCAATTCTTTTCCACTTGTTCACTCTCTGGAAGTTGCGCCCCGCGTCTCCGACTGTGTGTGTGCGCTGTGATCGAGGTGTGTGTGCGCTGTGATCGCAAGGAGGGCCGCTAATCTACAGCCGCTGTCTCTCCCTTAACCCGCTACTCGTTACATTTTCGGACGGTGAGCGCGATCGCTGAATCGAGATGGCATCTGGGAGGCGTAGCAGGAAGGAGAAGAATGCCTTTGAGCCTGAACAGGACCTCCCTTTGCCCAAGCGGAAGGGAGGAAGCAAGAAGCAGACGGCGGCGACAGAGGATGTGGTGCGGCCTAGTGCGCCACAAGGCGAGTGCATCCGTGGCGGCGGTATGAGCAACCTCCCAAATCGGAGCGAATTCCACGGAGGGGCGAGTGGTGGGAGGGCTCACACAACTCGGAAAGGCAAGCACCACGCGAGGCGTAGGTGGGGTGATGAAGGCGAGAAGTGTGCGCGCGCCTTCGATTCAATCGCCCTTCAACTACGAGGAGACTATGCATTTCGGAGGTGGCGGTAGTATGCAGTATTCGCGTTGTTGAGAAGAATTGGATGATTTGCGTGAAGAGGAACCGAGGACGAGGATGCGTTTTGGACACCTCTCAAGTTGTGGGTGGTGGGATACAAAGATGCTTTGCCTAATCAATCGAGCCCGAGCGTGGGGTGATTTGGGCAACATTGGACATGACATGAGGGCAAGCACAACTCCTTGTGGTGAGGAAGCCGCAAGACTTCACGACATTGCATCCAAACCCACAGCCTCTGATTGTTCCACGTGACATTTGCGGGGTTGATCTTTAAGAAATGTGCACCTTCACGCTTGATCGAGTTATTCGATCGGCAAGAGACATCGGTGAGTGCATTTGGGTGGCATGTTCTTGGGTTTCGCTAAGCGTAATGTGCATCCGTGTGGCTTATCTTGTCCATCCATGTTGGTTTGCAGCAGATGGGCAAAAGTTTCATTACTGTCTGCGAGCTCACACAAAGCGTTTTAGCACATAGGCGGGCTATGTCTATTCGCAGTTCTCGGATAGCGGAAATGGAGGGGATGATGAGACATCGGTGAAAGCGAGCTTGGTCCATCCGATGAAGACGACGATCCGGACATGTTAGGCCATTCGGATGATGACGATGTGTATTCGGATGCAGGTGAAGAGGAGATGCGAACTGTTTATGGAATATCGTGAAATTCCATGGATGTGCAACAGAGCCCCACGAGGGGTCCAGTGGCGGCCGCCGGCCCGGCCGCACCACTCGCCAGAGTTGCCGGCCGGACCCTAAGCGGTTCATAGGGTTTGCAAGGGAGGAGGGGCGGGCGCCGGCGCGCCTGGCGAGGGGGGAAGGCGCCGCAGACCGTGGAAGGCGCCGGCCGCGGCGCCCAAGGTGTGGGGTTCCTCCCTTGGCCCATGTGTCGGGCAAATAGGGAGAGGCCATGCGGAGGAGGAGGGGCCGGCCCGAGGTGAGGGGTTCCACCTCGCCCTGGTGGGCAAGCAGGAGAGGCCATGCAGGGAGGAGGGGCGGGCCTGGAGCACCTCTCGGAGGAGCATGAAGCATGTGGGGAAGTGAGGGAGGGAGCTAGGCGCGAGGGCCGATGCCATGGACATGGCGGTAGGGGAATCCGATGACTATCATGCATGGTAGAGGAAAAGGGAAAGGACTTCCCAGATTTCACGAAGAGGGCCCATAGCGATGATCGGGGTCCTCAAGAAAAGAAAAGTCCGGACGATTGGAAGCTTAGGAGGGTGGCACCCATTGCGCGGTTCATGTCCCAGCGGATGAGGAGAGGTTAGAAGCGGTGAGAGATGAAGACCCTTTAACCCGTGTAAGGAATCGCGTATGCGAAGAAAGTTGTTAGGACAATCTTGGTGAAGCTGGAGAATCTAAGGCGGCCGCATATCACTCGGATGCAGATACGGAAGGTTGACGAAGCATGGACGAATTACTTGGCCCGGGTCATATCGAAGGGAGAATAGAGGAAGGCGTATTGCCTCACATGTATGATAGACCGGCGGAATACAACATGGAAGCCTGGATTGGCAACGATTCGGGCAAAAACTTATGTCATGGGAGTACTTGGCGGAATCACACTTTTGCGGCGATGAAGCATTTGGTGATATGGCACGAAAAACGGTTTCGATGTCGAGGCTCACGTGTCTGCGGTCTCACACTTGAGAGATGCGGGTTCTAGCTACGAGACAATATTATGTCGGACAAGAGAAGAAAATGTCTTTCATCGAGCGGTCGGTATCTCCGTGATGAGCGCTTATTGCCAAGCGTGAAGGGTGCATATGACTATGGCATGGAAATTCAATTTGTACAAGGTTGGGCCTCATTGACTGACGAGGGAGAGAAGGCAGCGTTTACAAGCAAAACAAGGTGGATAACAGGACTCATATACTTTGTATTGCAAAGCAAGAAGGAGAATTTGGGAGAATATTGACAAAATATTTACAAGTGGGAGGTGGGGAGTTGTAAAAAAGACACCAGGCAGTACAAGCAAGAAGGGCAAAGGAAAAGCGGAAGGTCGGGAAGATTCCCAAGGTTGCAACATATATGTGAAGTCAAGGACATGCTAGCAAAGCCATGGAAGGCTTTCCAGGTATACCGCAGGCAGTGTGGACACAGATATTACTTACAAGAAAAGTATTAGCTGGTCGATAGACCGAAAGGCATGGAGGGCGACATCACTTTGCGAAGAAGTCGCATATCATCCAAGTTGCTATGGCGAAGCATCTTGAGCACATCGTTTGAGGAAGTCCGGAAGAATACCCACATTCAACGGACGCTATGATCGCGGTTTCAAACAGTTTTGGAAAGGTAAATCTTCCCTTGACCGAATTTTTCCTTTACCATTTGATGGAGGCGGCCGGCCGGCGCCTCCGCCTGGCGGCCGGGCGGCCGCGGCCGGCGCGCCGGGCGCGCCCTCCACGGATGGATGCGGGCGCCGGCCGGCGCCCTGATGGATGGCGGGGCGCCGCCGGCGCCACACGCTGCATGATGCGGTGCGCCGCAGCCGCGCCCCGACATGGTGCGGCGTGCGCGCCGCCGCCCTGTGTGAGCATGAAGGGTTTTGTCAAGCCGGGCGCCTCCAGATGTGTCGTCGATGGCGCCGGTGCGCCCTCCACATGTGGCAAGCCCTTATGTCCTTACGTTTTGGGTTTTATGCAGCAATTAAAAGACATCGACAACTTTTCCGGCTTCAAGATTTCCAGCACTTCATTTTGAGGTAAACAAGCGGAAAGGGCTGGAAATTGAGCGAAGGGCCTTAGCGGACAAAGATATGGAAGACGGGCTATTTGTTTTCAACGTCCAGATCGACTCTCAAGTTCGATGTCAGTTGAGACCCGCGTGCTGGACATGCGTGGCTATTACGCGCCCGATACTCCCTTTCGTGATGGATGTGGGGCTTCAATATAGGCCCAATGGATACAAGAATTAACGGAGTATGATGTCATCGGTGTTCGAGAGTTTTTCGGAGAAGACAAGCGAGGAATTCCGCTTTATTGTGATGCATGGAGTGGAGGACTCCCACATCGGAGAATGTATGAGAAAGTGGTGCGAAAAGGTGGGATGGTGTCCTTCGTTTGGGACAAGACGAACATGCCAGGGGTGGGCGTGAAACATTGGAGTACGCCATCACTGGTGTGTGAAGGAAGAATGTTCAAGAGACAAGGCCAACATGCTCCGGAAATCGCGAGGAGATTCAATAATGGGAGATCCGTCATTACTCACGACACGGTTGTGAAGAAGCATGTATACTTATCTCACGACAAGCGTGTGGTGTGCCTAGCACCGGGCCTTATCACGGACGTTGTGAGGCATTTTCCAAAGAAGGAGAGTGGGTGGTTGATGCATGTTGGAGTGGCACAACTATCTGCTGCATTGAGTTATTGCTGCGTTGCCATAGCGGACATGAGATGCGCGGGTTATATTCCCAGCGCATTCATGGGTTTGAAGTGTTACCAAATGCGGAGGAAGAGCTTACATTTGATCCGCATGGAGGACCCTCTCGATTTGGGCCAAGGAAGTGTGCATTAGTGACAGCGCATGAAAGCCAGTTGTGTCTTCTGATCGAGAAGGAAGAGAATGACGGCAACACTTTGGAAGAGGCGACGACTTTGGATGCGGCGTGGGGACATCTTGAGGCGGCAAGCGACCGAGGTAACGTCACGGAGATTCTCTTGCTCTGGAGGAAATAGATATCGTTCGGAGGATACTAGGAATACTGCGTAACGTTCTTTGTAGTGTTAGATTAGCCGACACAGGAGTTTCCTCTTCGCTCGGCGGAGAGTAGTTTGTTGTTTTCAGTGAGCACAAGTAGCGAAGCTACGCTACTATGCTGCATGCTTTTACTCGGTTGGACAGTTTTGTGCCATAGTCGTTTCACTATCCATAGCGTTTACAAAATCGAGAATAAAAGCGTGGTACGCGACCCTAAAATCCTTCCATGACCGGGTCACCTGCCAAGGCCTGCCTGTCACATACGACAAGATGCGCACGCGTTCTATGGTCATGTTCGCTATGTCCCTCCTCAAATAGGGATATTCGCCGGTGCGCCAATCTGGGACAAGAGGGAAGTCTTCAACCTCTCTCTAAGGGGGGTTTTGTATATTAACCCCCGCAACTTCTATCGTGTTGGATGTCGAAAAGGGTCTCATGGGTCGCCCAACCTAGAGGTTTGCGAGATCTTTTATTCTAAAAAGTGTCTTGTCCTCTCTATAACCCTCACGGGTCATGACATACGAGCGTATAGGTCTCATCTAAAAGACCCATAGGAGGGCAAAGATGTAGACAGTATATATCCATCCGTAAAGCTCTAAATCATACTCAAGTAAAATGTGAGGGGCTAGGATCATCCTGATAGACTGTGTCTTAACTATAAATTCATCCATAAATTCCCTGTGATAAAGCCTTCCGGGCCCAATCGACCCAAGGACCCGCAGTCTTTGACCTCATGGAGAAACAATACACACCTCCCTCCACCCCGCCCCTTGCCCCCGCCTCCCACCCAGAGATAATGAAGAGGGGCCGAAAATTCTGAAAAGGGGACCAAACCTTATACTTCAAGATGCTGAGTTGCCAAGGAGCAGGGTTTTCCTCCAGGTCGAAGCATCTTTGACTTCGTCCACTAGCCCAAGGATGTGGGTGTCATCGGCCACCGATGGAAAGAGGCACTCCCACACCGAGGAGGTAGTCATTGACATGAAATGCGCCATAGCAAAGAGAGCTCCCCCCAAGGGATCCCCCTACCTGGTTCCCGTTGTGGAGTTAAGCACGGAGACCCCCTCCATCGAAGGGCCGTGCTGATAATATAGGTTAGGCGTGTAACCATAGAAAGAGCAAACAAAAGGATTAAGACTTGCCAGTTGCACGATTGCGTCTTTAAGCTCTTGGAAGATGGCCGCCCTGGATACAATGTTGAAAGCGTTCTCATCATCGACCTGAAGGGCAACCCAATTCGGATGTAGCTAAAGAACCACCTCGACTCCAAAACTCATTGGGGCGGCGATGCTAAATTGATGGGGGCTAAGATGAGCTCGGAATTACTCCCTGAGCTGGAGACAATTCTGCATCTAATAAGACGTAGGAACACCTCTTCCACGGCGATCGGGCGCACCTCCCAAGTGGGCTTCTCCATAACCAAAAGCCTGCTGGTCCCCAACACCTATGAAATCCGATTGGGGGTTTTCCCCCGCGCCACTGCCGCCGCCAAGATAAAGAGCTCTAAAAAACCACTAGAGGGATCCTTATGAGAGAAGGTGATCATAGACTGTGTGATGACCAATTAAGAAAGCTGCTGGCTGTGAGTTAGGGCGACCAAAACCACTGTCTCAAAATGTAAGGGCCTTAGCCATAAACTCCAAGATATCTGGTAGGATGGGGACATCTGGAGCTGGGTGAAGGGCCTGAAGAGCAGCAATAGTCTCCTCGGACGCCGGAGCCACCGGCCCACAAGGGCCCTGGCAGCCTATAGCATGTTTCGGCGACCAAGAGGAGGCACCTTTTGAGACGCGCCTTCACAAGGTCTTAACAAACCTGATCAAGCTTAGCTGACTCCAATGTCGATCGACCCCCTTTTCCTGAAGAGCTCGTCAGTCCCCCTCTTCCTGAAGAGCTCGCCAGTTCTCAGTCCGAAACCGCGGAACCAAGAGGCAACCTCCTGGTGACATGAATTCCCACCTCTAGAGCGACGGAGACATCACTGGGGAAGAAAAAGGAACAAAGTCTAGGCTCCTTCCTCAGGAGTTCTGCGCGAGGCGCCCTAGGGGAGCGTAAAGAAATGGGGTCCCGAGATATACCGAGAATTCATGCATCTCGTGGAGGCAAGCGCTATAGGGAGTCTGCAGCTATTAAGCGATTCATGGTTTTGGGTAGATAAAATTAAACACGATTGTATTTAAAATAATTCTTAGTCATAAAAGATAAATAAAATATATGTTCTTTTAAGCCAAAGTAACCTAGTGAATTCTACATGGTGCAAACATTTTAAATAGGAAGGAGGGACCGCACACAAGAGGGAGCATATTTTCTTGAGGGAGTACTAGTGAACACTTGAATACCATTTTTTTTTGCTTGAGTGAATACTTTAAGACTTGCATTTGACATTCCGGTCACCATAAGGTTTTGTGCCATCTTCAATATGAAAATGATTCCAAGCCCTGTCTCCAATCCCTGCACCTTTTCAACTTGCTAGTACCAGTAACGGTTATAAGAGGAAATCTTGTTCATGTATGATTTCCAAGAAAGCTTATTTGACAAAGGATGACTTTGAGAGGATTGTGGCATGGTTTGATGTGGAGCCACTTTTTGAGTATGAGCAGGGCTTGGGTAGATTAGCTAGTGGGCCGCTCCATGCTTCACTTGATGATGATATTTCCCTGAGCAACATACATCAAACTTATCTATGTCACCCAAGCCCATGCATATTTTAGCCTGCATGGTTGCATTATGGTCCTGGGGTAGGTGCTTCTAGGTGCCTTTGCTATGGCTTATAGAGATGCCACCATAAAAAGGGCTGAATGTAAGCTATTGATTACTTGTGGGTAAGTTCATGCTCTTAGAGCAATTTTAAAATGTTAATTTGCTATTAGTGTTTACATGTTTCATAAGGAGATCAACATATAATTGAGACAGAAAAATTGGAGCATTCAAAGAAAGAACTTCAAGTTAAGCTTGGGAAGAGGAAAGTGGGAGTTGAAAAGTGTGAACGTATAGAAAACCGTAAGGAAGATACAACTTTCATATTAAGTTGGATTGGCAGCAATAGAAAAAGGATTTTTGAATGAGCAAGATTGACTTAAGATGTTCAATTTCTTGTTTTTTAAAAATGTCATATTAAGTTGATTTGACAACTAAACCTACACGAAAAAGGATTTTTGAATTAGCAATAAGATGCTTGGTAGACAAGATGTAGACTTCACATATTTTACTAAAAATTTTCTTTTTGTTAGTTTAGCAGTAATAGAAAAAGAATTTATACTAAGCACGATTACCTTGAGATATTCAATTTTTTTTTAATATTTTACTTAAGTTGGTTTGGCTGCTACTTGAAAAAAGATTTTGTATTGAGCAATCAATGCTTTGCTTGGATAGACATGTAGTGAGATAAACGACTCCACATCACCACCCGCCTATCCACAGAAACCGATGCATCACCACTGCTGACGACTGGCCAAGGCCGCCGCTGGCCCCTACCAAAGATTGCCTCCTCGCCCGCCTCCACCTTTCCTCCTCACCCTAGGCTCCCGGACCACTAATTTTTCCACCGCGCTATTGTAAAATCGCCTCACGAGGACCCTCCACTCACCCACCTCCCGTGGGATCCTCCCCTCAAGCTCTTTCCCGAGCGAATCCTGTATAGCAATCACGCCAAGATCTTCTCATGTGATTCTGCGACGAAGCGACTGCTAAACGGCCTCAAACCGCTACAACAAGATGTCAAGCGCTACCGCTTCCACTCGAGCTCCCTCCACTTCCTCCAAACCTAGGGCCCGGTCGGGTATCGCTAGCGACGACAGCCAGCTCCACTTAAGCCACGCCAAGGTTCATACATCTCCGCCACGCTTTTCTGGTCCCATCACTGGCTTTCTCGTCACGTTGGAAATTGTGCCACGACATTCTACCGCTTCTTCCACACCGCTGCTGGCCGCCCAACCACGGCGGTGGAGCCAAGGCGAGTTCTGCCGGCCTGTGGGTAGCGCGGATAGCCGCCGAGCGAGATCGCGAACCGTCGCGAGGTCACGAAGAAGAATGACCTTCCCTCCGGCCCGCGACGTCGAGAGTAGCCACTGGGCGGGAGGATGTCTCGCTGCCCGGGGTAGAATCGCCGTAGGTTCCTGCATTGCCATTACCTTCGCACGCCTTTTACGCTTCGCTATTACTCGCCTTTTACGCCGCCACAGACTTAGCCTTTTACGTCACCAAGACCCAGACCCGGAGCGTGAATACCTACCTATAATCTGCCGCATCGGAACCCCACGGGTCTCCGGTTCTGGTCAGATGCCTGGCCCCGCCTCTACACCACAGGACCATTGTTAGACAATGCCTCCTTCTTGAAGGTTATAAACAAGCCGGGTTTGTTTTTTTTCGTAGGTATGGAGTGCAAAATAAGGCGGAAAGGGAGAAATAAGAACGGACGATCTCGGACTGACTGGATCGCACCGGACCTGGGTAGGTGAACTGGACTGAGCCCACTCCGAGGACCTCCGACCACGACCGAGTACGGATAAGTCCGGACCCCACTCCCGGTCAAAACGGATAAGCATCAAGTAAAGTAACTTAGAAGTTGGAGCGTGATTTGTGACAGAAGCGGCGCCACGTGGATCAGATCGAGTGGTAGACGGGCATGCATCAGACTGTGAGGGGCTGCCAAAGGGTCAAGCAGGCGTGTATTCACGCCTGCACAAAGGGCAAAGAAGGCGAAGGCCGTGAGTAAGCCGCAGAGAAGCTATGTGTGCCCCCCGATGGCCATGATAGCGAAGAGCCTCCGCGACGGCCATTTCACGGAGAGAAGCGAGGCGGTCATTCTTCCAAACAACTGTGCGGCGACAGACTTCTCGCGCTTAGACACTCTGCCTCGTGCTTGTCGATCGCCTTCCCTTCCGCAGCTCGACTTGGCGAGGGAAGTAACCGACGCCGGGGCCGAGGAGCGAGATTGTGAGCCTCACGCCGCCAGAACAAATGGAAGGAGGTGGGGATGGGACCCAAGAAAGCGCAGGTGTGGAGCCATGCGGCGCTGGTGGAGCGCAACATTGTCACTTGCGCGCTACCCGACCGCCCGTGGTCGGAGGAGGCGCGTGAGGAGCCGGTGGAGGAATGGCACTGGACATTTTCCGTGCCGTCTGACCTCTTCGGCTGCCACACCCTAGTCCGAGTACGCTTCAAGATGTTGGCGGCCAACAAGGAGGTCCGATCCAAGAACTTAAGGGAGGACCCTAGGAGGTGGACTGTGGGAGGTCCGAGGCGGCTTAACACCAAATGGCGGGGCAGGAGGAGTACGAACCTCAAGGTGAAGGGGAAGGTGGAAGGTGCCAAGGCGGCCCTTTGCTGTGGACGCAGATCCGAACCAACGGTGGTCAAGGCCGACCTTTCGATGTGAGGGTACGATCGCTGGGCAAGATTATCGCCCATCGAACATGCTGACCAAGGTGGACCACCTTGAGACAACCAGTGTTCCTCCACGACTCCGAAGGGGAAACGCTACGATCCGGGAGGTAATAATCTTCGCCGGTCAACCGTGAAGCTCGCAAAGCCGAGGTGCGAGAAGCCACCTCCGCTGCTATCGCGCTTTTGATCCATGTGGGGGGCACGCGAACCTCAAGGAGGGTGAGGAGGAACGAGCACTCGGAAAGGGCCGCCGCCCACCGGGAGGCGTAAGGAGAGTGAGGAAGCGCCATCCCGAGTAAGAGGGTCCGGAGGAGGACGACCGAGGGAATTCACCCATACGTCTGAGCGGACCTCGCCACCTAGGGAAGTGTGGAGGACATCCTCGCCTCTCCTCCCCGTGCCCCCACCGAGCAAATGGCGCAGGAAGAGGCGTGCCACTGGATCGAGTTGGCGCCCAAGTGAAAGCGCCAACAACAACAACCGACCCCGACCGACCTGCCGGAACCAAGAGGCGAAGACGGCGCCAACCAACGCAGCACCTGTGCCGCCTGCGTTTTGCCTCTCGCAACGGAGCAGTGGCAAGGTGAGGAGAGGCAAGATAAAGGGGGCGAAAGGGACGCCCAAGGGAGTGGAGGCCATCGCGCAGCCCCCACCGAGCTCGCCCTGCCCCGACCGGGAGGGCAGGCCCCGACCCTTCACCACCTCCGAGCCCTGTGAGGGAAAGGGCGAGAAGGAGTTAGCGCCAAGAGGGCTGGCAGAGGCCCTGACTCGTGACTGTAAGGGTCCCTGATTAGGTCCGAGAGCCCATCCGGACTCGGCCTGGGACTGGCAGATGGCGGTCCTGATGATCAGAGATGCCCGCGCCTGCCACCAGCCGGACTTCCCGGCATCTCTCAACAAGCCGTGGAAGAACGCGAGTTCTAGCTACCGTCATGGACGGCTTTGGGGTCTCATGCAATGGGAGAAGACCCAAGAAGTGGAGGCCACCCATGAGGATGGTGGAACTCAAGGGTGTAGAGGCGGCTCAGGCGAAGAAGATATGGAGTCCCTCGCCTGAATCGAGGAGGGAAAACGCCTGAGGCGGAGCGGGAGGTCCGGATGGTTCCAAGACCGACTAAGACCCTCTCACCGGCGACACCTCAAGGCAGAGGCCCAAGCACGGGGTTCAAGACCTCCGCAAACGGGAGGAGGAAGCGCAGAAGGAGGCGAGGAGGGTCGAGGCGCGAGAACGCCCGACGGCCGAGGCGCATCGGCCAGACCAACACCAAGCCGGGCGTGTGAAGAAGGCGAGGCGGAAGGCGGAAGTCGAAGGTCGATCGATCACTACCGACGTGATCGGAACCGTGGAGGGAGACGGCGGGTAGCCGCTGCCAACCTCAAGGCCGAACAGTGGCAATGTGGAGTGGCAAGCACGTGGAGGAATGGAGGCCAAGACCCAAATAGGGGACCTGTGGTGCCGCGGCGCAGGAGCGGCGGAGTTGGAAGGCCGGAAGAAGGACACCTCGAGCCGCAACCCAAGACGCGGCCGGAACACGGGATTCTCAACGGAGAATCCAAGACTTCGAAAGGAGATAGAGTCAGCCTTCCTGCTTGAAGACGGAGGAGAATAGGCGGCCCAAGGAGTTGGACGCCACGTCAAGAAGGAGCCGGAGGAAGCTGAGCGGGCGGAGATACCGCCCGCCTGAGAAGGAAGTGGGCGACCTGTAAGGATGAGCGGAGGGATGAGGCTAGAGGAGGCAGAGGCCTTGTCCGATTGTGGGAGGCGAGGGGAGCTCGGCTCCATGGCCGGCAAGCGGGTGGAGCTTGCAGCGAAGGAGGAGGAGCACGTCGGCGGCAAAGGCTGCGGGAGGTGTCGGAGGCCGCCTTGGCGGCATCAAAGTCTGCCCGGCTACGGTTGGCAAGCTGGCGGCAGGAGGCGATGGGCGGACAACACGCCCGGTGCGGAGCACCTATGGAGGAGTAGGTGCTCCGGCCCATGTGGAGAGGCAATTAAGTCGATTCGACTTTTACCTACTACCAGCAGGCTCCTCAAGACTCTAGAGGTCTTGCGCCACCCTGGCGGTGGGCGGACTTCCAGATGGGTCGGAAGGAGGAGCGAGGAGGAAGGTCCGAGGGGCAGCCAGGGACCTTAGGGCCAGTGGCGGCAAGGCGGCGAGGGCAGTGGAGGGCGGGGCCGGGAAGGTCATGCCGGAGGTAAGCACTGCACCTCGCCTGGAAGGAAGGGAGGAGGGCCCCGGGAGGCCGAGAAGGGCACATCCAGAAACCGGAACCACGGGAGGGCTCAGGAGCCTTGATAAGCCTGAGGGGCGAACCCAGTGTCATGAGTCCGGACTTTGTCCGGACTGAAGAAGGCGGACCCGGTCCGCCTCAAGAAAGTCTGACTCGAGGTCCAGACTCTAGTGACGAGACCGACCGAGGTCCGGCGCTGGGAGGCCGGGCCCAGAAGACCGACCAGAGGCGAGTCCGGACCCTGAGGTCCGGACTCCAGAAAGAAGACCGGACCCCGAGGTCCGGACCGAGAGAAGACCGACCAGAGGTCCGGACTCGAGTCGAGATCGGACCCCTCCGACTGTGTGGAGCGGGAGGGAGCCACCAATCACCAAATGCGGAACCATCTCTTGGAGGCCCACAAGGGCCGCCATGAGATAAGAGAGGATGGGAGGAGGATTTAGTGAGACCGCCGTTGTCGGGCGCTCACTGTGACTGGCCAGTCTAGGAGAGGTAGGGGCCGCCTACCCGGATCATCGATTGGGGTCTTGTGCAGTTAGCCGAGGGGCTGGGCTTGGCCGCCCGGTAAAAGGCGGGTCGGGTCAACCCATTGCAGCCGGCGTGAATGGGTGGAATAAGGGAAATAGTGGGCGGCCGATGCAGTCAGCCATCGGCTGGGAGGGGTCTAGCAAGGCCTTGGGCGTAGTATAAGAGGGCCGAGGCGGCTCTAGTAAGTATCTTCTCTTGGTGTTGATGCCACGTCTTCTTGCAGGCCCTTGTGCGCCCTGGCGTGAGTCACAGGCCTTGGCGAAGGCCTCGAGAGAGACCGGATCAAGGTCCTGGTGACGAACCCCTGCGTGTGGTGTGTGTGCGAGGCAGGACTTACTGCTGCTCCAGTGTGTCGGACGGGCCTGAACGCGTGAAAACCCGGAGGAACCCCGGAAGGGCGTGTAGGCACTGACGGAGGCAGGCGGAGGAGTCGGACCGCATGTACCGCGCGATTTCTCCCAAGGATAATGAGTGAAGTGTGAATGGCGGAGGAGGACTTGGAGGCCAGTGACAAACTTGAATGATATCTGGACGCCAGGTTCAGCAGCGTTTGGCCACGCCGGGCACTCGGTGAACGCCGTGCGTTGTTAGTAGTAAAAACGATGAATGTGTGTTGAGTCCGAAACGGCAACCGTGAGGTGAGAACGATTGAAACGTGTGCCAACGGAGCCTATCATTCTCTTGGGAAGGAACCTCTCACTACAACTATGATAACGACACGGGATTGTGCGGCGCTACCGGCTAAAACTGATCTCTGCGACCACAAGTCTCGGCCACAACGTGGCCCACGTACATGCCCGGGTCTAAACACGCCCGACTCCTAAGTTAATTTTACTTGGCGATTTATCCTGTCACGCCCGGGAGTGGGGCCAGACGACCCCAGACTGAGCGCCGAGTCCCTCGACCTACTCCCGAGTGCGCCCTGAGTACTCGGACTTATTTCTTCCTTTCCGCCTTATTTTCCACTCCGCGCCTACGAAAAAAAACAAAACCTAACTCATCTCCTACCCCAGGGGAGAGTCCATGGTCCACAGATGGTGTTGATGAAAATGAGCACATTCTTGGCATGAGAAGCTCTTACATGCTACCGTGATTGCAAGGATCAGATTCTGCAAGATGCCCGATCCTTAGCACGGGCAGACAGAGCCAGAAAGGCTTTGAAAGGAGACGAAGAGGGGACATCGTCCAGTTCAACGCAAGCGGCTGCCATCACATACCTGGTGGATGAAATGTTCAACAGGTTCGCAGAGATGTTTCTAGTATCTTCCATAGGAAAGATCCAGGAGCTGTCGAGATTTACCTTCAAGCACAATGAGCCCCTTAGGTCGGCCTACCTGAGATTAAGGCAGTTGGTGAAGGATACACGAGTGAAGACGATGTGGGAAGCCGCACAGATCTACATAGCCGCCCTCCCGGGTAGGCAGAGAAGGGTGATTGCTAACTTTCTCCACATGTTGCATGGTGCAGACTATGAGTTGGAACAGGCTTATAAAATGGCGGAAAGGGTCATGAAAGGAGATGTTGTGACTAGTGCATATTGGGAAGAACATAATCTCGTCAAAGGGCACCAGCATGCCGCGAATGCTCAAAAGCTACAAGGGAAGGATCACTCCCACTGGAACACACAAGGGAATGCCTCATGGAGAAATTCACCTACGCCAGAACGCTCGTATAACAAGGTCAAAGGCGCACCAAGGCAACAATAATAATAATACCGTCGTGCAGGGTGCGACAAAAGCCTCAATGCGAGAAGTACCGAGAGTGGGTGGAGGCCCGAAGGAAAGGTTGAGGTGTGCGGTGACATGTGCCAAAATGTGCCACATAAACCGGTACACTTAAGTCGGAGTTTGCTTGGATCGATAAGACAACATTCACCACGAGTGGGGGAACGCTTTTACAAACGGCGCTCTCTCGATGATGTGGAGCACCCATCATTTATGCCGGATGGTGACCAACGCCTCCCTCCTCGGATTTTCTAAGGGACTGGCATGGAGGTGTTCTTGACCCACTGCACTGCACGGAGAAGAGGACAAACACGCTTGGACATGCGGAAGTGCTTGGAACGCTGTTGTAAGGAGACTCAACCTGCGGCCCGCATCCGAGAAATGCTATCGCATGATGGACAGAGGGAATCTTGTTGGGACACCGTGTGCTAGGAGGGATAGAGGTGGATCAAGACAAGGTGAAAGTCATTCACTGCCCACTGCCTCACCGAACTTGAAGGAGTTACGGGATTCCCTGGCATGGTGGTGGAGATTACTATAGGCGTTTCATCCAAGACTTTGCAAAGCGGGTGTGGCGCGATCACTGATTACCGCCACCGGGCGCCACAATCAAATGTCGTTGTAGGAAGGAGTTCGTTCCCAAAGGAAGCGGTTTCCGTTCGTTTCGGCGATTTTTGTCTTACTTCGTCCACTCGGTCCTAACGCACACACCTTAGTTCACGTCTAACTACTGCGACAAACACGCCGCAGGCGGTATGGCCAAGCGTTTAAGGACCGTTCGCGTCCGTTCGTTCCGTTAATCTCTCACCTCTCGTCCACTCCTCTCACACCTTATCGGTCTTAAGGAAGGCCGGGTTACAGTCCGGACCTCCTCGTCGTTCCACGGGCCTCTCCGTCCGGCGCCGCCCTCAGTCCCTCCGGCTCACGTTCCGGTCCGTTCGGTGGCGCGGCTCTGGGCGAGCACGGGTCCGATCACCTCACTGCACACACCGTTAGGTCCGTCACGGGACCACGATCGATCCCTCCCGGTCGTGCCGTTGCTCGGTGACTCGGGACTCACGTTATCGGGAAGACACACAAGTGCGCAGAGCAGCATCAACACCAAGGAAAAGATGATTTATTGAGGGGCAGACCCTCTTATACTACGCCTGGGTCGTCTTTATTACACCCCTATTACGGTGGCCGGTATGCCTAATCGGCCGCCTACCATCCTATTTCCTCCTCCTATCTCCTTCGCGGCGGTGGGGCTGGGAAGGTCGAGTTCCGCCTTGGGATTGGTGGTCCAATCTCCATACAGCAGGCGCACCCAATCGGATGATCCGCGGTAGACCCCTCCTTTCCCGGAATCACATCGGGTTGGCTCACGGCGGCGGCGCGCCGCCCGTTACCCACAACGTCATCCTCCCACAGCCTTCCGTGGGTCCCCTCGGTGGGGCCACTTATCGCTCCCGTAAGTCGAAGGGGACTCCTCCTTCTTGCGAGTCGGACCTCGAGGTCGGTCTCGACTCGGGCACTGAACTCCAAGGTCGGTTTATTTCCAGTCAGGCCGGTGGGTCGGCCTCGTCTCGGGTTCGGACCTCGGGGTCCGTACTTATTCAGTCCGATCTCAAACTCGGACCCCTTCACCTGTGGACCTCGTCTTGCTAGGTCCTCCTCCTTACCCCCGACCCTTGTCTTGGTTGGGTTGGCTCCCCGGTTGCACCCCTGCGGCCCTCACCCCCTGGCCGGATCGGGTGGTGGTGAACTTACCTTGGGGTCATTGCGTCCCGCTCCTCTTGGGGCTCCCTCCTTGTGCCGTCGTCTCCAAGCAGGGCCCCTAGGGTCCTGTCTTCATCTCGTGCCCTTCTTCCCCTCAAGGCCTTCCGGGGCCCGTCTATTGGCGTGAGCGGAGGCCTCACCCAGGGAGCTCGGTGTGGTAATAGGCAAAGTCCGAATCCACTTCTTTGGATTGCCTCTTCCACGTGTGCGGGCACCGTACTCCCTTAGCCATAGATGCTCGGGAGGTGAGCTGTTGCCGCTTGTTGCTCCACCTCCCGGAGATAGAGGTGGATCAAGACAAGGTGAAAGTCATTCACGCCCCGCCTCACGAACTTGAAGGAGTTACGGGATTCCCGGGCATGGTACAATATAGGCTTTCATCCAAGACTTTGCAAAGCGGGTGTGGCGCGACTTCACCGACGGCCACCGGGCGCGACAATCCCGTGGTCGCTGTAGGAAGGAGTTCGCTCCCAAGGGAATGATGCATCTGCTTGCGCTGCTTTCAGCGATTTTCGCCTTACTTTACGCCCACCCGCCCCAACGCACACAATTTAGTTCACGCCCAACTACTACTGCAAAACACCGCACAGCGGTATGGCCAAACGCTTATGACCTGGCCCCTGCTCCGCTCGCCTCCCTCACACCTCGTCCACCCTCTCTCTCACACTACACTTATCGGCCTTAAGGGAAGACGCTGGTTACATGCCCCGACCTCCTCCGCTGCTCCACTGCCTCCGTCCGCGCCCGCAGACGCCTCAAGTCCTCCGGCCACACGCTCCCGTCGGGCTGGTCGCTGCTCGACGAGCACGGTCCGCCACCACTCGCACACACCACAACACGCTAGGTCCGGCCACCAGACCCCGACGATCCTCCGGCTGCCGTGCTCGCCTGACTCAGACTCACGCTATCGTGAAGACACACAGGTAAGAACGCGCATCAACACCAAGGAAAAGATGATTTATTCTGTGCAGCCCCCCTCTTATACTACGCCTAGGTCGGCGCCTTTATTACACCCCTATTCGAGCCGACGGCCAAGATGCCCTAATCGCCGCCTACCATCCTATTTCCTCCTATCTCCTTCGCCGCGGTGGCTGGAAGGTCCCGGTTCCGCCTTTGGGATTGGTGGTCCAATCTCCGCTCGACAATGCCGCACCTAATCGGATGATCCGCGAGGCGGACCCTCCTTTCTCCCGAATCGTCAGTTACACGGCGGTCGACGAGCTACCACAACGTCATCCTCCTCGGCCTTCCTGGTCCTCCTGGGCCACCGCCGCCCCCTAGCGTAAGTCGGGGGGCTCCTCATCGCCGAGTCCGGACCTCGAGGTCCGGCTCGACCCGAGCCCGAACCCAAGGGTCCGGCTTATTTCCGAGTCCGACCTACCGGGTCCGCCTGCTCTCTCGGGTTCGGACCTCGTGGTCCATGACACCGGGGTCCGATCCCAAACTCCGACCCTTCCCGTGGACCTCGATCGCTAGGTCCTCCTCCTTACCCCCGACCCTTGTCTTGGTCTTGGCCTCTGCACCTCGCAGCTCCCCCCCCGGATCGGGTGGTGGTGAACTTACCTTGGGGTCCGCTGGCCCCGCCTCTTGGGCTCCTCCTTCGCCGCTGTCGTTCCAAACAGGCCCCTAGGGTCCTCGGCGCCTCTGCCCTTCTTCCTCCGAGCCTTCCAGGGTCCGCCTATTGGCGCTGGCGCCGAGGGCCTCTGGAGCTCTGTGGTAATAGGCAAAGTCCGAATCCACTTGCCGGATTGCCTCTTCCACGCGTGAGCACCGATACTCCCTTCGCCATAGATGCTCCGGAGCCGAGCCTGCCCCGCTTGTTGCTCCACCTCCCCGCCAGTTTGATAGCCGGAGCCTGCCGCGAGGTCGCCAGTGGCGCCGGCCACCTCCCGCGCCGCCGTTGCTCCACTTGCTCCAACTCCTCCGCTTCCGCTCACCGCGCCTTGCGCCATAACGCAGCTCCCTTCCTCACCGGACAGCCTTCTTGTCCGCCCCGCCCCGCCTTGTCCATTCCGCGTTAACTCCGCCATCTCCCGCCTCCGACGGCCGGGCAACACGGCCATCACCGCGGCTTCACCCAGTTCTTTCCATCTCGGCGACGCCCCGCCTCCCTGCTCCATCGCTTCATCGACTGGCGCCACCGAGCCGGAGCTTTATTTCCTGCCGCACACCATGTCCCGCAGACTACCATTCCTCTCAATGATAGTTTGAGCCGCAGCCCAAAGTCTCCTTGCGGTCCTCCATCTCCGCCGCCGCTCCACCTCCCGAGCCGAGTCCGAGATCCTCCACCTCCTTGTCGAGCTTCTTGGGCCTGGTTGGTCCGCTGCTCCGCCACCTCCCGCCCATCTTCGTGCAGCCGGAGGCGCCTATCTCCCGTCAAGTCCCGGATTCTCCCATTGAGAATTCCTTGTCGCCCCGACGCATCTTGGAGTTGTAACTCCAAGGTGTCCCACGCCCTCCAACTCCGCCTCCTTCTACTCTTGCATACCACTCGAGGTCCCCGATTTCCCGGCCGGGCCTCCAGACGCCGCTTGTCCGGCTTGTTCTGCCACCGCCGGCCTTCGATTGGCTGGCTCTCTCCGCCTCCCTCCACCGGCCCGATCACGATAGTGATCGCGATCGGCCTCGCCGGCCTCCGCCTCCTGGCCACCTTCACCGAGCCTCCACTTGGCTCGTCCGGCTGCCCCGCTGATCCCGCGCTGCTCGGCGCCTGGCCCTCGCTCGCCGCTCCGCCTGCAGGTCCTCCGCGCTGGGCCTCCTGGTCCGCTTCACTGCCTCCACCGAAGGAATTTGGTCCGGCCCCTGCGGATGGACCAGACTCCTCTCGCCTCCCTGCTTCCTCTCAATCCGGCCGAGAGCTTCTTCCTTCTCGCCTCCCGGCTCCTCCAACCGCCTCGGAGGAGTACCATGCGCCCGGTGGCTTCTACCTCCGGGTCTTCGCCATCCCAGACTGCAGCATACCGTCCATGACGAAGCTGTGACCCGCCGTGTTTCTTCCACGGCCGCACCGGTGAGGCTCCCACAAAGTCCGAAGTGAGCGATCTCACGGTCCGCCAAGGACCTCCATACCTGTCCGAGTAAGTCCTGACGGGTTCTCGGACCTAATCAGACCCTTAGGTCCCGAGGCCGAGCTCCGAGCTTCCTCCTTGGCCCTTTTGGCCATGAGCCCTTCTCCGCCTTTCTCCCGGGCTTGAGGAGGTGAGGGAGTCCGGAGCAAGCCTTTTGCCCTTCCGGCCGGGCGACAGACTGCCGGGTGTGCCGCTGCTGTCCTCCCGCCTCGGGCCACGCCTTTCTCGCCTCCCATCGCTTCCTCCGCCTCACCTGCGGGGGGGAAGGTGCACCGGCACCGAGGTGCCGCGTGGTAGCCGTGTCTTGCGCTCTTCGGCTCCTCCGGTCCGGCGGGGCTCTCACCGAGTGATGGCCGTGGCGGGCTGGGCTGGGCCCGCCGCTGGATCGGGCCGCCTGGTTGGGGCACCAAGGAGGAGGCGGAATTTCTTCCCATACTTCTGGGTGGTGAGGGGGTCCGCTCGCACGATGGAGTCCGGAATCCTCCCGCCCTCCTCCCGAGTCCGCTTGGCGACGGCCTCCCTCCCCGCCTTGCCCGCCTCCACTTCCCAGGCCTCCCTTTTCCCGAGCAAGCTCTCCTTCCTTGAGGAGCAAATGCCCCACATGGATCGTATGGGGATGCCCAGATGGCGAAGGCTTCTGGCCCCGAGCATGAGCCTCCCGCTAAACCGGCAAAATAATCCTTCCCCACCTGGCAGTGTGAATACCATCAGATTATCACCAAGGTGATCCACCTTGGTGAGTAGGTTCCAGGACAATGATCCGGCCACCGCCTTACTCGACCGTCCAACAGTCGGATATCGCCCAACCGCTGGTGGTCCGCTGCCCTGTGCCTTAGATCGTGGTCGGCCCTATCTTCCCTTCGCCTTGAGGGGCCCGCACCACCCCCTCTTCCTCGGGCGGTTAGGCCAGACCTCCAAGGTCCATCGCTTGTCCTCCCGAGGTTCTTGACCGCACCTCCTCCTTATTGCCACAAGATCTTCCGGCGAACTCCCGAGAGTGACACGAAATGTCCGACCATCTGGAACACATCCAAATGCCACTCCCGCACCACCTCCTCGCCTGAGCCCAAAGTCCGGATAGCGCCGTCACAATGTTGCGCCCACAAGGTTCCATGGCTCCCAAACTTCCGCTGGCTTTTGGGTGCCATCGCCTTCTCCTCCCTTGGTTGTCAGAGCTTGTTTGAGACCGGGCACGCTGCGCCGCTGTCACGCCCGACCAACGTGAGCCGCCAAGACGCCCCGAGTGTCCCACGAGATACCGCCAGAGAGCCGGATCATGAGCGCAAGAGATCGCGAGAATTGTCTCGAGGTCGCGCAATGAATGACCTTCCTTCGCCGCCTGGGAGTAACCGGGCGGAGGGCGCCTTCCCCGTCCGAATCGCCAGGTCCGCATGGCTTATTCGCCTACGCCCGCCTGGCCTTACGCCACGCCGCCCACAAATACTGAATACCGCTATAACGGCCTGCAAGGTTACGGTCCTGCCACCGCATGCCTGCTCCACTCGAGTTGCCCACGTGGCGCGCCGTCCGCCTCCTACGGCTCAACTCCCGAGTTACTTTTCCGGGCGATTTATCCCGCCTCGGCCTGGAGTGGGTCCGACTTATCTCGTTACCGTGGCGCCTACCATAGTAGGTCCTGCACGCCTCACTCCGGTCCGGAGTATACCCAGAGTCCGGAGTGCTACCCATGCTTATTTCCCTTTTCCGCCTCATTTTATCCTTTACTCCTACAAAAAAACAAAACCCTACCTAATTTCTAACCCCCCAAGGAAGTCCGTAGTCCACAGCGGGCCTCCAGGCTAACAGAGCTACTCAGGAAGGAGGAAGAATGGACCTGGACACCGAGAGAGGGAGGCGGCATTCAGAGACCCATAGACACTCGATCGGCCCCAAGACTAAAAGGACCTGACTGGGAAAGTGTTCCATGTGTATGTGGATGTGTACGCTTACCTGGGAGTAGTGCTCACCAAAAGACGACAACGGAGGGATCATCCAATCTACTACTACTGGAAGAGCATGCCGCAGAATTGAGGTACACTATGGAGCGAGAGCATTAGGAATGGTATACGCGTTAAGAAATTGGGCATACTGCCTTTCAATGAGTTCATGTTTTATGTTGATCACTACCAAGCACAATAAGCACTTTGTCCTTTAATCATGAGGTGGATTCTTGCTGTGGAGTTCACATTTGAGTGGAGACTAGGCAAGGACGGCAACACCAAAACGCCGACTCTTGTCCTATTAAAGACGGGCCCGCAGAGATCGGAAGATGCCGCCTGGATGAGGAATGGTGGCGATAGAGGAGGAAGCAGAGGAGCACAATTTGGACAAACCCTAAGTCAGGGATGCTGGCCTAAGTGAGAAGGGAGCCGGGGCGGCCCTCTTATGCGCGGAGTTGAACGGTACCTATGGGAGATGGAGCTACCAAACGAATCGAACCGGGTCCAGGGCAGCCTTGTGCACTACGCCTTTCGTTGTATAACGGTTGCATCTTTAAGGTGGGGCCATGGAACGAAGGTACCCAACAAAGTGAGACGGAGGTGGTAATAAAGGGCATGCAAGGACTAGGTGGTGGACATTATGCAGCAGTCACCACCAAGAAAATCTTGAGGTCTAATCGTGGCCCGTACCGAGTAGCCGGGCCCAAGAAGGAGTATCCGCCCCGCCACCTTTGTCCAAAGAGTCGCCTACAAAGGCATGGGAAAATGGTCCTTCTCGGCGTGCTTTCTCCACCCGACAGACCTAACTGCCCTGCGCTTTCTTCGCACGACAACAAGGGTGCCACCCATTCTCACTCACGATTGGGAAGATGATGTCCGCCTGTGACACTTATCCAGACTCTTGACCTTGAGCGAGTGCTTGGGATTCATATACGCCGAATCCGAACAGCACCGCCTCGGCTTCAGATCTATCCTGTTCGCCCCATCGCTAATGCCCTTCATGTCCGTGACCTTGAAAGCGAACACCTCAATTCCCCAACAATCGTGGTGAGGTCTTGTTTCCCGATGGCATACCTCATGCGGAATTTTAGGAATTTCCGGGCGAACCTCCACGCCTTCCACATCGCCGGATTGACCGCCTCTTTCCTCGCCACTCACGCCCAAAGCCATCATCCTCACCCGCGTTCATCTTCACGCATTCCCCATTCTCAAGAGTTCGTCGAGGTGAACCGGTCACTTCTGGGGTCCTCCTCATCCGGAGGGGGGTTCCCTTTTGTCTGCCCCTCCGCGACTTCCACTTGAAGCAATCGATCACCTCCGCCTCCAAAAGTGTCCCTCCGTAGTCCATTTCTTCTTCGACCACGAGATTTTTGGAAAAGGGTAGTCCTCATTCGTATCCTCGCTCATCGTCCCCACTGCCTTCGGCGGAGGTGTACCCTCCGTGGTGCTTGGCCACCACAAGATGTGTCCTTACCTGTAATCGCCACCCGCCCTTCCTCACCTTCTGATCCCACACCGGCTTGAAGTGTATTTCCTTCCGTCCAAGTGTAGTTTTGTCTCGAGCGAGTCCCCAAGGTCGCCCCTAACAGACCTCTGACCCTGCAGGTCCGCGGTCCGATGACGACGAAATCTAATGTATAGGGGCTCCCGCTATGGTGGCTTGACTGACAACTCCTCACTGGACATGTCCGCCATCCCGAGGGTTTTGGTGGATGGCTCAAGGTGGTGAACCCTGCCTTCATGGTGGCCTCGTGATGAGGTTCACTCGACCCCGTGTCCAGGGCACGCTTAATCACACACCCCGCACTTCCACCGAACCATCGGGCGCCCTGTGGTCCGTATGAGATACTACTTACCTCCACGCTTGCCCTTCCGGCCAAGGAGTTCTGGTTGTGTCTCCTGATGGCCTCCTGACTTCGCCGATACTCGGGTTGTCTTTAACAACCGCCTAAGGGACACCAAGTGTTGTTGGTCCATCATCAAGTCGGCCACCTTGAAAGGCGCATGGCTCCTTTGTCCACGTCCCTTGACCCTTCCAGCCACCGCCTGTGGTGGTCGGACCACTGGGTCCCGCCGGATTTCTTCCTCAAGCATCTCCGCCACTGACCACATCCGGGAACTGGGTGTTGCCTTGGGTGAGTCCGCTTCTCCGACATTTCCGGGTTTTGGTCTGCTTCTTCCGCAGAGCTGATTTAACTCGCCTCCTGGCTGGCCTCCTTCGCAGTGTCCTGGCCCTCCGTATCCGTATCCCCATTTTTCTTCCTCTTAAACTGCCTCCTTTCCTTTCGCCTCCTTTCGGCTTCGTTGACACTTCCAAGACTCCAGTCCGCCTCCTCCTTAGCCGAACTTGCTCGACCACTGCCCCAAGCTTCCCTGCCCTTCCCACTCCGCCAACCAAGGCCTTCAACTGTAGCATCGGCACTTAGGAGGGAGGCGAGGTGCGGCCCCCCGCTGGGTGGCGAGCGCACTGCCCGAACGAGGATTCGACACAAGGTACCGCCCGCCATGTGCCCCGCCTCGCCTCCACACAGCTCAAAGTCCCTGCTGCCTTGCCGAGTGGGGTATGGACACGCTTGGAGTAGTGCCCGGGTTCCCAAGCCCAGCAGCACCACCGCCGCCGAGAATTCTGGGGCTCCATGCGGTGTCAGACGGAGGTCGATGCACGATGACCAGTGGGGTACATCGCCCGGGATACCGTGTCCCGTGGTGCTTCTTGCACTTGGTATGCATCCTCCCACTGCTCGACTCTTCCCCGTAGTCATACTCCACCGGTTCACGGGTCCGAGGGGCGCTAGCCTCAATGCCCATGTTGGTGACACACCGCACACCATGATGAGTCCGGACTGGTGGCCACGCCTTCTTATCCTTCACCGTTGATCGTCAACTCCTCCACCCTCTTCATTACCTGCCTAGATCTTCCTCAGCCCCGCTTCCTTCAAAGGAGCTGGTCAGGGACCTCTGCACGGCATGCATCATGACCTCCTTCTTCCACCGACCACGGGCTTTTTCTTCTTAATTCTCTCGGGTTCTTCTTCTTCCATGACATCCTCGGATTCTTCTGAGAGTCCTCTTCCTCCTCCGATGCTACCTCGGTCTCATCATCCTCCTCTTCCGAGGGTTCTTCATCTCGGAGTCCGACCCCGCTTCTTCTTTTCTTCTTTCCTCCCGAGGAGTCCCCTCCGCCGCTGGTGCATCGATTCTTCATAGTTCTCCGCCGCCCGACCGCCTTGCTCACATCCTTCTTCGCCAACAAGAAGACGTGCTTAGCCATTGGCTTGATAAGCCACCGCCAACCAACGCATCACCGCATGGTAGTGAGTGGGGTGCCCAGCGAGAACCGCTCGATGTACGATCCCAACTTCTCCGCCTTTCCTCGCCTGTTCTCGAGTTTGACAAGACGAGTTTTCTTGATCGATTCCGGAATCTTTCTAAGAAGGCATCCTTCAATGCTCAAGGTTGCGTGTGGGTGCTCGAGGCGGCTCAGATTTCCTCCGATACCACTGAGCCGCTGTACCCCGCAGGACCCCATGGAACAGCTGAATGAGCCATGTTGGCAAGCTCACCCAGAACTTAAGCCCAAAGGAGTTGGGGATCGGCTGGGTGATAAGATGAAACCAGCGGTGAGTTATACTCGGAAGGCGCTTCTCAGTGAGGTGCACAGTCTGCAGGATCCAGTTAGCAATGAATGCAAGCACACCAGGAGTCGCGAATACCACTTGTGAGGAGTATGATTCATATCAGGACGTATACGCACTGATGACCATGGGGATGGTCCCTGGCATGAGAGGTTACACTGACATGGGGGAAGGTGTCAAAGGAAAAAGGACTGAGGCGAGGAATCAACTCAAAATGCCCGCGTCCTTCAGGCAGGTGGAAGATCATGAGTCCGTCAACCCCTCAGAAAGAAAGTCGCCCAGTATGGAGCTCTTGCTGGAAAGGGCAATGGATGTGCCCATGGTTAGTTTGCGAGATCTGGGAGTCAAGATGCAGCCATTTAAACAAGCAATGCAGGCTTGGATGAAAAAGGCGTCCGCCGAGGTCGACATAGTGTCCGGGCTTACCAGCTTGTGTGGTGAACATTTGAAACCAGCTGCCAAAGGAAAAGGGGGCATTCATCTGATGGAGCTGTGCTCCGGGATCAGCAGCGGGTTAGAGACAGTGCTGAGGAGTGGCATTCAGATAAGAAAATATACATGTGTCGACCTGGATGAGAGGGCGCGTGCGGTGGCCAGGACCAGAATCATTCGGCTGCAGAGGGAGTACCCCACATTGTTGAGCAAAGAGGGAATCAAAGGATGCCAGAGCAGGCTGCCTGCGGACATCCTATTGGTAGGAAAGCGACAGATTGAAGCCATTGGGTGCACGGTAGATATGTTGATCGCGGGATGGGAATGCAAAACTTTTTCCAGAGCCGGCCGTGGCGCAGGCAATGGCATGGAATTGGTAGTGGAAGTCATTCGGATCTTGCAGGAAGTGCAGGCGACTAACCCATCCTGTTGGTATGTGCTCGGAAACGTGTGTGGTGCTTTCGACAGACGTGAGTATGTTAGAAAACAATATGGGCGACTCAGTAGTTGGCTGGGGGAGGAGTTTATTGTGGATGCGGCACCGCTCATACGCCGATCGGGTGCTTTTTGGACCAATGTGGGCGGCCCCTAAGGTATCACCGCTAATTATACCGGTAATGCTTATGTAGATGACATCCTGGGTCCAGGACAACGTTCACAACAAGTGCGCAAGGGAGATAAGTTACCCCACTACCCAGTGAACGTGGTGGAAAAACCAAGAAGGGCATGGCCCACGCTCGTTAAGACCGTGCAGTCCTATGCGTTAGGAAAGGAGGAGAAGGCATGGTGCTAGACACAAAGGGAAATGAAGTAGGGGAGCCTACAATAACAGAGCGAGAACGGGCCATGGGATTTCGTGCAGGTGGCACTCACACGCCTGGTGTGTTTGAATCATTCCGGTGCAGGTTGATCGGGCAAGCCTTCGACATGACTTGTATGCAATGGCTGATAACTGCAGGCTTGGCCATACATATGGCCATGTATCGAAAGGATGGCAAGGGGCATCTGCTGATATGTGACAAAAAAGATGAACCTACACCCGCACCCGAGAAGCAAGAACATGCCGCCAATACGGCAGTCTCTGTTCCCTCGTCGCGGGAAAGGAACCATGAGAATCCGGCCGATGATTCCTTCACATTCATTTACTTTTCCTTGAAAGATGTATGTGCTCTACAATAGATGTCTGACTTGTAGGTATTCCATCAACTTGCAAATTATGTACGATGTGGACTAATGCATCATAGTTTTTCATGTAGGCTGTCCACGAGGGTGTGGAGTTTTCTTTGTTTTTTAACGAATGAAGTTATATAATGACCCTTTTGCCCACTTTTGACATGTAGAGTTCATCCTTGCTTCTAATTCGCTAGACAATTCAAACTTTAACTTTTGTGTTAACTGATTTTGCTTATGGTTTATTTCCCTTTTGTATTCCAGCTTTCAAATCTCCAGCTCCTAATGCGCTTGAGAATTCAAACTTTAACCATTATGCTAACTGATTCTGCTTATGGTTTATCTCCCTTTTGTATTCCGGCTTTCAAATCTCCAGATTTCAATGCGCTAGAGAATTCAAACTTTAACTATTGTGCTAACTGATTCTACTTATGGTTTATCTCCCTTTTGTATTGCGGCTTTCAAATATCCAACTTCCAATGCGCTGAAGAATTCAAACTTTAACTATTGTGCTAACTGATTTTGCTTATGGTTTATCTCCCTTTTGTATTGAAGCTTTCAAATCTCCACCTTCCAATGTGTTAGAGAATTCAAACTTTAACTTGCAAAGAGAAGAGTTTGTAATGAACATTGCATTGGTATTCTAAGGTGAAGATGGGGATCTCTACGAGAACTTAGGCAGTAAATCAACTTAGCCCGAAACATGTAGGAAGTGGTACGGTGGGTTGTAGCTTGTTGTGTTTTGCACAATATACTAGCACAGGTGGGAGACGCATGGACGGAACTTCACTTGGAAGAAAACAATGTACATTGGATTTTAAAGAGTTTGTAGAGTGTTCACATATTGCAAGCAATTTCAGAGAATCTTTGAAAAAGGTCACGCTGGACAAACTATCGTCGGGAAATATTGCCAATCTACCATTCGTGAAACTACACGGGCTGGTTACCTTTCAAAATTTTCATTGTTTGAGAGATTGATACAAATCTTCAAAAGAAGCGCTATCACTGAACAAAGGGAGCATCTCTCACCACAAACAATTAATTGGATTTGGAGAGTACAAACTCGGTAACTATATTCATCTCATTGTTAGTTGACTAGTAAAATTAAAAAAAAATGAAATTGAAGATATGAAATCACCTTGGTGACAATCTTTTGGTGTTCCTGCACGCCCTACAGCGAGGGAAAAGGGCCGACTGGGGGCGTATCATCCTCTCCTGGATCAACCAGGAGGCCAGGAAGCTACGGAGCGAGAAGCCACCTCCATCAGCACTGTCACCCTTCCTCATCCATGTATGGGGACACCTCAACCTCCTGAAGGAGGGAGAAGAGGAGCGGGCGCTCCGGAAAGGGCTGGCGGCCCAACCAGAGGTGGAGCGGGAAGGATCGAAGGCGCAAGAGGCGGAGGTCCGACCTCCTAAGGCCAAACGGGCCCGGGAGGAGGACGATTGGGAAGGGATCCCGGATTCCATTCGACTGGAACGGACCCTCGCCCGGAGGTATGGGAGGATATTCACCACCTCCCTCCTTTGGTTCCGGAGGCCCCGCGACGACGGAGCACCTACGGGAAGGGCTGGCACGCCCACCGGCAACCCACTGACCCAGAGGCACGGGACGAGTAAATCAAAGGCGGAAGCAGCTCCCGCCAATGAAGCGCCAAGGAGCGTATCGGTTCCTTTGCCCCTACCTACAGATGGTGGGGCGGAGGAAGCCGTGAGAAGGAGTTAGCGGCCAAACGCCAAGGCGCAGGAGGTCACCGCGCAACCACACCGTGAGCGTCCCTGCTCCCGGCGTGAAGAAGCAAACGCAATTCGGGTTTCACCTCCAAAGCGCGGGCGGAGAAGGAGTTAGCGGCCAAACGCCAAGGAGATTTAGGACTGGTTGAACCGACTGAGGGTCATGTCCCGAGTCCGGAGGCCAAGTCCGAGTCACTCGATGCAGCGGTCCTTAACGGATCGGGAGATGCCCGCTTTTGGCACTTCTTGGGTGCCTCCGGCCGTGGCGTGGAAGAAACACGGCGAGTCCCGGCAAACGCCATGGACGGTATGCTCTGGGCCTCTAAGCAGAAGACCTGTGAAGTAGAGGCCACCTGAGGCGCATGGTGCTCCTCGGGGAGGCGGTGGCCCAAGCGCCAAGAAGAAGGCGGTCTCAGCCGAATCGAGGAGGGAAAGGCGTGTGGCGGGAGGTCCGGTCTGCCAGAAGACCGGACTAAGGTCCTTTACAAAGTCGCAACCCGGTACAAACTGCTAGAGAGGCCCAAGCCCGGGCAGAGGACTCTGATGGCGGCAGTAGGAGAGTGGAGGCAAGCCCAAGGCAGGCGGAGCGGCTCGAGACCGCCGAGGCGGCTCGACAGAACAACAGCGCCCGGAGGCTCGTGTGAAGGCGGCGCTGGAGGTGAGCCGGCTAAAATGATACCGAGATTCGAATCAGTGCAGGACCAATGAAGGTATCGAGAGTAGCGGAAAGTAGTGGCGACGCAGACCCAGTCGTCACGAAGAAGGAGGCCGTAGCAGGGAGATGGAGGATCTCCGCCTGGCGTGGAGTGGAGGAACAGCTGGAGGAGATGGAGGATCAAGAAGGAGATCTTGAGCTACAGCCCAAGACACGGCCAGCGCATGGAGCCTCCGGGAGCTCGCGGACCACGGCGGGAGATGCGACAAGCTCGCTGAGGACGGAGGAGGTGAGGCGATGGAACAAGGAGGATATCGCCGAAATGGAGAAGAACTCGGGCGAAGCAAGGGACCGGGCGGAGTTGGACCGCCTGGAAGGGAGGAGCTTGAGGCCGGAATGAATGGAAGCGGGCCTTGGAAAGAAGCTGCCGGTCCAGGTTGGGAAGGCGGAGGTACGCGCCATGGCGAGGCTGGTGGGATGCCAGGCGAGGAGGCGGTGGGCAGTGGCTGAGGCATGGAGGCCTCCCTAGTGGCTGGCTCTGCCGGCTCCAACCGGACGAACTCGGCGATGGAAGCGGGCCGAAAGCTGGCAACACGCTCGGCTCAAGCACCTATGGCTAAGAGAGTATCGGGTGCCCGGCGCATGTGGAAGAGGCAATCCAGCCAGGCCACGGATTTTGCCTACTACCAGCCGGAGCTCCTCAAGGCTTTGAAGCTTCACGCCACCCGCGACAATCGGACCTCCCAAGGATCGGAAGGAGTGGGGGGAGAAGAAGGGCAAGGGGACAGCACCGGGGCCTTGGTGGCATTGTTCGAGTGACGACCAAATGGAGGAGGAACCCCAAGAGGAGCACGCGCTGACGTAAGTAACATGAGGTAAGCCACCGCAACCCTCTGGGGAGAATAGGAACGAGGACCTCGAAAGGGGTAGAGAGGGAGGGGACCAGCGGGACCTGAGCTAGGAGGGGGGTCCGATGAGTGGGCATGGACCCCCAGAAGTCCAAGAACCGGGAAGTCCTAGATCGGAGGTCCCACCCCGACTTGGAAAGCCTGGACCCCGAGGTCCGAACAGATGAGACCGAACCTCAGGTCCCGGACTCCGACATATAAGGCCAATCCTTGAAGATCGGACTCAAATCGACTGGACCCCGAGGTCCGAGACTGAGGAGAGAGGAAGTCACCAAATCTATGGCTCAAAGTGAGTGCACCTTGGTGGTCTTGGCTGGGACCCACTCGGGGCCCGAGAGGAGGATGTGGTGGTTACCGCAAGTTGTCGGATCACGAGCTCCAACGGCGAGATTCCGGGAAGGGAAGGCCCTACCACTTGATCCGACTGCGCGCCTGCAACCGTCAGTAAGGTGGAGTTGGATCATCGGCCACGAGGCGTAATCCTGGGTACCCCTGTGCCCACCGGCCGACGACGGAGATAGGCGGAAGGGGGTAGATAGAAGGGTCGATGACATCGCTACCCGCCGAATAGGGCGACAAAGACGCCCGACCTTGGGCGAGTATAAGAGGCAATGCTCTAGTAAAGCATCCATGCTTTTCTTAGGGTGGATACCACGCTTCCTTGTAGACCCTTGTCGTTCTTTGCTAACGTGAGTCCCGATCAATGAAAGGCACGACAGCCCCGGAGAGACCGATCAAGGTCCCGTGACGGACCCAACGTGTGGTGGCTGCAGTAAGAGTGGACGAGACCCTTGCTCTTCCAGGCGCCGGTCCGACGCTTCTGGACGACCGAACGTGAGCCGGGAACCTCGGAAGGTGTGCGTAGCCCGGACGGAGCCGGTGAACGACGGAGGAGGTCCGGACCATGCGGCCCACCCACCTTTTTCCAAAACAGTGAACGTAGTGAGAGTGGTGAGGAGATCGGACTAGACGAACGAGGACAGAAGGGTTCTGACGCCGAACGAGTCCTTAACGCGTGTGTGCCCACGCCCGGGCCTGTTCGATGAATGAATAGTTAGGCAGAACTAGTGAGTGCGTGCGTTTGAGTCGGAAACGGTCACGATGTTGAGGTGAGAAACGGTTAAAACGCGGCAAACGGGCTGACATTCCCTTGGGAGGACTCCTAACGACCTCGGATTATGCGCGCCGGGCCGCGGCAAAAAGTCGTGCCACACCATCTCAGGTGTAAACTCCGACTTGTATTTGAGCACCATCTCATCAATCGCCCATCTGAACTTTTCTTCGAAGTCGGCAAGTGACATGCTGCCATGTCGACCCGTGAATACGTTATTCTTACTGGATGCTGGATCATACTCCATCCTTGCCTCACCACCACTTTCTTCAAACGCTATGGAGTGGATGGGGCTTCGGTTCCACTCGAACTGACCACCGATCCTACGAACCGAAGGGTATTGAGCTGCGGGACTGCGAGCTTCCTGAACCGGAGTACTCTCGTTCATCCAGCCTGAGCGCAAGAGCACCATCACTTCTTCAATCCCGCCCCCTGCGTGAAACTATGTACGGCATTGCATCAAAGTTAGTGCTGGTCCCTTCGCTAGTCCAATCTGATAGCCAGGCCAACTTGTCAATCACTTCCTCCACAGCCTTCGCCACAGGTAGGCAGGTTCTATCTCTGCAAGACGGCCAACTCAGAGATGGAACGACCAGCATAAAACAGCAAGGAAAAATCCACAGCGTTCTCTTCGAAATCCACCATCTACTTAGCTTTCATTGGCATCCGGCCCCTTTTGCAACGCCGCCGGTTCTGCGATGTTTAGTGCTCTGAACTCGATCTTGGCGCTGTTGCAATGTCAAGCTCTAGAAAGGGGATTGCTGATGGCCAAAATCGTTCGTATCACCTTTAGGCACATTCGCCGACACCCCTTATTCCCAGAGCTTTACATCCAACTTTTGCACACCGCAGTCTATTTGTCACTCTCGAACAAACATCAGCAATCCGCCTCTCCTGCGGTTGCCGCTTTACTGCGGCGTGCGTGGTCGATCGCAGGCGTCTGAGACGTCGCAGTGTCGTCTGTGATCCCGGCAGAAGCCGTGACCTCGCCGTGATTGCAGCTTGGCGCTTCGTGCTCGGTTTCTGCTAGCCCACATATACATCGGAGATGCGCATACGCATGCCCATCATCACCCATGCCGATGCATGTGCTCATGATCACACACACCCGCGCCCGCACATACCTATTACATTCGCCGATATCCCATTTGCCATGACACTTGCATCTTTCCAACACTTGCTCCATTTCCATTAGCACCAAGTTGACACTAGGTCACGGCTAATTGCCTTGCATTACGCTAGTTGCGAGGATGGCGATGACACAACATGTCTACCCCATGTTATCCTATTAGAGTGACACATATCATGTTGAGTGACATTAGTCTAAACGCTGGGGTTTAGTAATATATTAGTGCTAATTAATCTAAGTACTTGTCTTAAAGTAAGTAATTAGTAATTAATCTAAAGCGCTTATATGAATTAAGCATTAATTAGTATTAATTGAACATGATGAACGATAATGAATAAAGGGTTTGGATAAAGGGTGTGGATGTTACAATGTTACTATTATCCTAGGTACAAGAAAAAGCCCCGTTGCAAGATTGCCCTCTAAACTTGCCACGCTATCAAACTGATAAATGATCACTCAACTTTATAATGGTAGATTATGCTATTGCATAACCATTGGTGATACAAATTAGGACCTAGAAACTAATGGAATATAGCTTATTTGAACAAAATGTGTTAAAACATAATAGTGATTTAAGTCACAATTAGAATTAGGTTTAGTTTTATTATTAGTTAATTAATAAAACAATCACAACCGCTAACAACTGCTTTTTGTATAAGACACCTTTTTCGTGCATTAGTTGAATATCTTACAATCCCAACTTGCTTTGTCTCCCTTGCTTTCATCTTGCACGATCATCACGCATTGCACACATGCGATCCTAGGCCACAAATTCTTTATGGTATCAGAGCCAATATGCTCTGTTGCCGATGTGATTGTTTTCTTTTAAAAGGAAGGAAAATGCTTTAGTCCTTGCTTATCACAATGCCGTGTTGCGAACGTGTTTTGTTTTGTTTTGTGGATTAGTCTTGAGTAGGCGAGGAACGCAATTACAAGATGTTTTTCATGTTGGGGATATTAGCCCCTGTAGGCTATGAATGTGGTCTGTAGATCCAAGAGCGCTAAACAAGCACACCTCTAAGCAAGCAAGCGGCAATCGACATGCGGAAGAGCGCCAAGCACACCTCTAAGCAAGCAAGCGGCAGTTAGCATGCAGCAGCAACAAAAAAGCACACCTCTAAGCAAGCAAGCAAGCATCAATGATCAAACTGATCAAACAACCAACATCTTCTGCGCCGCCAGCCGGCCAATGCTGCGGCCTGCGGCAGCATGCAGCGATCGGCCAGCGATGGCGGCGGTGCGTGAGGCTGAGAGGCAAGGCGGCTATGGCGTACGCGCAAAATGGAAGCGAGGCGGAATCAAGGCGCAGCGGCTGACGGCGCACAACCAGCCAAAACACAGCGGAGGCCACAACATGGGCCTGGCGGCCGCAAGGAGGCGCGAGCAGAGGCTGCGGAGGAGTCATCGGAGAATAAACCCATCGCGAGGACTCTCACCGCGCCGCCGTGGAGAAGGAAGGAGACATAAAAACGGCATCTCTTTTCGGCATCTTTCGAGATTCTATGCGAATAAGCGGCTTTTCGGAAATCTATAAAGGCCAGAATATCGTGTTTTAATTTTGTTTTTTTTTGTGGAGAGCCCCTTGCTAGGAAGCCTCATAATTCACCAGACCCTTAAAATTAAAATTAAAAAAAATCGGTTAAAATTAATTAATTAATTAATTAATTAATTAATTAAGGGCTATTAAATATGTTTTTTTTTTAGGCATTAGACGCATGCATTTTGTGTGTATTAGTTTTTGCTACAATACCAATCTAGCTGCCTAGATTGTCGAGACGATTTTGTCCCGGTTCTAACCATTTTATGGTGTAGTTTTTATGCTTTCGACTACGGTGATGGTAGTCAAGCATCAAATACTTTGTTTGGAAGTTTATTTGATACTCCAGAGGCAGAAACTCATGTAGTAGAGTATTCCATATGGGATTTTTCTCCTCAAGCTGTACAATTTAGACTAAATACAATGGCGGCACCTTCTCATTGCCCTCTTGTTCCCCTAACTCCTCTTAGGATAGAATTTAAGGATAGAGATAGATTTAACGGGTCAGATTACACCATATGGGCAATGAGAGTGTCGCAGATTTTAGAAGAAAACGAATTGATCGGGGTTGTAGATGGGTCTGAACCTGCTCCTGCTCCAGGAGCCGCCCCTGATGTCGTTTTGGATTGGCAACGAAGAACAGACGTGCAAGAACTATTATTATTTCCGCTCTAGATCGGAACATGATGACACACACTTTGGGTGCTGCCACTTCAAGTGATGTGTGGAATAACTTTAAGATGATTTATAAGGACAGGAGCTCGGCTTCCCTTGTTCAAGCATTCAGGATTTTTCAGCCTCCGCATGAAAGATAACGAGCCCGTGGAGTCTTATATTAACGGTTTCGCACTTGTCGTGCTAACCTTTTCATATTGTGGAAGCAGTTTTGAAGTTCAGCCGTCGGCCTACTTGCAACCCTACCAAGCATATCAATCTTTTGTAAGCGCAGTGCCATTATCGACGGCGGTCAATCAGCGATTGCAGTGCAACTCCGCTATTACACTTGAGGTGTTTGGAGCTCTTCTAGCGGAGGAGAGGACTCGTGGCCTTAATAAGATGAAGGCCAGCTCAAGTGGTCAATCAAACTCGAGAATTTTGTTCACTTCTCGAGGCGAGGGGCTTTCGAGGGGCGTGGCGGGCGTGGCTTCCCAATCAATTTTCAGCGTTCCACATATAATCCTAATTATCTCGGCACCAAAGCGAAATATGACTTGCCATTGGTGCAAGATACCCGCCATATTGAGAAGAATTGCGGAAGAAAAGGGTAGTGAGCCTCGTCGAGATGCAAGTCTTCGAATCAAACCTCACAACCACAAAGGCTAAGTCTTCCACAATCTTAGTGTTTGTCTTTCATCTGCTCATTCTCAAGTAGAAACTTGGTTTTAGATTCGAGAGCTACCAGTCATATTTGTTTTGTGGACACTCATTTAAAACTTTCTCACCCACATATGATGCCAATCGGTTTGTGCTTTTGGGTGATGATGGGCTTTCCATCAAGGGCTCGGGCGTGGTCATACAACTCCCGGATGAGTCTTCACTCACACTTTCGGTGTTTTATTTGTTCCTTCTATGACCAAAAATTTGATGTCGGTGCTTAAGTTGTCACAAGAACACTCTTGCCGAGTCTGCTTTGATCAAAGGTTGCCTGTAACGCATGTTCCATCAAGCCATGACCTTTTCTCAGGCACCCCTTTTCATGATTTGTATTTATTAGATGTCAAATCCATAGTGCAGCCTCAACCCACTCAGTCTGTTAATGCCATTCAGAAACCAGCTTCAATGCAACTTTGGCATTGTCGTCTTGCCCATGTAAATTTTCAGCGTCTAGCATCTCTTACGAAGGGTGATAGCTTTCGAGATCCACTTACCTATCTCCCTTCTGGTCACCCCTTTTGTGACTCCTGTCAACTTAGTAAAGCATTTTCTAAGCCATATACGGATCTGCACTCAACAAGGGCCTCTGCCCTTTTGGATACTATTCATAGTGATATTTGTGGCCCTATGTCCACCAGCTCATTTGGAGGAGCTGCTTATTTTATTACATTCATAGATGAATGGAGCCGTTAATTGTTTATGTGTTAAGAAATAAAAGCGAGGCTTTTATGTGTTTTCAAACCTATTTGCGGTTTGCATCCAAAGGTTCACAAGGTTAAAATTCTGTGATGACAATGGCGGCGAATACATCCAATGCTTTTCGTGAATTTTGCTCTTTGGAAGGGATACAACACCGACTCACGTCATACACTCCTTTCGAACTCCTTTGCCGAGAGGAAAACCGGACACGCAAGAGGCTACTTTGGCCTCTCTTACTTTTGCCACTCTCTCGTGGATATTGGGTGAGGCATTGATGGCTGCAAATTATGTTCTCAACCGACTACCTACTAAGGAGCTTGGATTGACAACTCCTTATGAGAGATGGATGAAAGAAGCCCATAGGGCATCTACGTATTTTGGATCACCCGCTTATGCTTATGTCCCCAGCTACTCGTCATAAGATGGATTTGAAGGCTCCAGAATTTTTGTGGGTTACTCTCCGATGATGTGAAGGGTTACAAGTTGTTTGATCCGATTACACGCCAGTGACCATTTCCGTGTGGTTTTTAACGAAGATATTTTGCTTCGTCAACATCGCTCAACTTCCTCCTCGGCGCAACTATGCCTCCGCATCTATATCCGTGTTTCGGACCCACCTTCCGACTCTTTTGCGTTTGATGATTCTTGTGTTACTATTTTTGAGGATGACTCCTCTTTGGCTTGAGGGGCTGCTCCTATTACCCCTGCGCTCCGTTGTAGTTGATGATGTTCACCCGCACATCCGGTGGCTAATGACATATTGTCTTGAAGCACATGATGGCGTTAATGAAGCCAATGAAGAGCCTCCTCAAGTACTACGCCGTTCTAGACACCGTCCTCCAAGGTCGAGTGGAAAGAGCCTCCATATGTCGCAGTATTGCAGAGGAATCCTTTTCCACCTCCTTATGTTTTTAGTGTTGTAGAATCATTAGGTGAACCGCCACCTATAGAGAAGCAATTGAAGGGCCTCAAGCTTCCTTTTGGCAAAAGGCTATTGAGTCGAATATCAATCTCTCATTTCTAACAAAACTTGGGTTCTTGTTGATCTCCTCCGGTCGCAAACCGCTTGCTTGTAAGTGGGTCTTCAAGAAGAAACTTAATCGATGGTAGTGTTGGTAGGTATAAGGCTCGCCTCGTGGCAAAGGGTTATAGTCAAGTAGCGGGACTAGACTACAATGAAACATTTGCCCCAGTTGTTAAGTCTACCTCCATAAGAATACTCTTGGCCCTTGCTGCTCACTACAATCTCCTCGTACATCAGTTAGACGTAAAAACTGCTTTTCTTAATGGCACCTTAGATGAGGTCATCTACATGGCCCAACCGGAAGGTTTTATTATAGACCCTAATAAAGTGTGTCAGCTTTTAAAAACACTTTATGGTCTTAAACAGTCCTCCCGTGCATGGAATGAAGTGTTTCATGCATTGCTCATAGAATTGGGTTTCACATGTTTGGACGCTGATACCAGCGTATATATTTTATGGGATGGCAATGATTTTATCATTTTAACTGTTTATGTTGATGACAATATTTTATTTAGCACTTCACCAACTCTTATGGCAAGAATAAAAGCGTTCTTTTGGCAAGATTTGATATGGTGATTTGGGGCGCTTATCATTTTCTCTTGGTGTTCAATTTCATTTTAACACCCGTGATAATACTATTGATATTCATCAAGAGCATTTTGTACATCAACTACTTAAGAGATTCAAGATGGAGGATGTACGACCAGTCAGCACACCTATGTCTATAGGTGAAAAGCTATCTAAGGAACAATGCCCAACAACAGAAGAAGAAAAGATTGAGATGGCACTCAAGCCTTATCGACAAGCTGTTGGTTGTTTAATTTATCTATCAAGTTGGACTAGATTAGACATTACACGCGCAATTAGTAATGTTAGTCAATTTTTAGAGAACCCTGGCTTGCCACATTGGGCTGCGATGAAGAGGATTTTAGGTACCTCAAAGGGGACGCATGAGGTTTACGTTTTCTAAGCAATCGGATGGTTTGCAATGTCCTTTTGTGATGCCGATTGGAGACCCGGACACTAGACGTAGTGTAGCGACCTCACGTTTTAGGTGGATCAGTTATTTCTTGGTCTAGTAAAAAGCTCACCACTATTTGTCTCTCCTCTACGGAAGCAGAATATGGTGCTATGACACAAGCTGCTAGAGAGGTTATTTGGATTCGATCTTTCTTATGTGGACTTAAGCAGCTTCATGAAGGACCAACTCAGCTTTGGTGCGACAATCATACCATTGCTTTATCGAAGAATCCGGTTTTCATGCTAGGAGCAAGCATATTGAGATTGCTCATCATTTTATAAGACAAGCGTAGTAAAGAGGTAAAAGTGGACTATGTTGATACTTGAGAATGTGGCTGATCTTTTGACAAAGCTTTGCCAAAGCTAGTACATGAGAAGCATACTTTGGCGGTGGCTACAAACTATACTGCGTGAACAAAGCGAGACTCATTAGGTTGATTCTCACCTTTATTTGGCTTGGTGATTGGATGAAGCCTTATTGTTTATTTCACACTTGTCAAAACTCTTTTCCTGCTTATACAAGCGGGGAGTACACTTCCTAGTGAAGTTCATCTTCAAGATATTTTCAAGCTTATTAATTAACTCCTAATTGCAACTAAGTGGGAGTAATGGAATATAGCTTATTTGAACAAAATGTGTTAAAACATAATAGTGATTTAAGTCACAATTAGAATTAGGTTTAGTTTTATTATTAGTTAATTAATTAATAACCGTCAATAATCGTCAATAACCGTTTTTTGTATAAGACACCTTTTTCGTGCATTAGTTGAATATCTTACAATCCCAACTTGCTTTGTCTCCCTTGCTTTCATCTTGCACGATCATCACGCATTGCACACATGCGATCCTAGGCCACAAATTCTTTAGAAACAGCCTAAAATTTAAGTAAAATACTTTTGCAAAAAGTGCTCTTTCGTTGTAGTGCCCATCAATCCAAGTTTGGACTTGTGCTCATGATCCTAGTGTTGAAACCAATGTTTTTGATTGGTATTTGTTATATTGTAGCTCGTTGTCTTTCACGGGATAAGTCCACTTAGTTGTTTAGAATGTCTTATACAACGGTGTGCTGACATATAGTTATTATGAGTAAAATGACAATGAAAGGTTGTCTTGTAGAAGACGGTGCCGACTCATATCTATTCCAAGTACAATGATAGTTGGTCCCAAAGGGTTACAATACTGATTAACTGGGCTGGTCTCACCCAAAAAACGCTCCGAAGGAGTTGGATGTACCTATATAACCTAAAAATATAATTTAAATATAAAATACTTGATCAAATCAAAAGCTCAATATAATCGGATTTATATATAATCCCTAGATATCCTAATATGTATCTTTGAGCGGTTCAGAATTTGGAAGGTAGTGATAGTGGGACTGTAATCATAGCCTACCTACTATATGCCCAGCTTTCTACTATATGTAGTACATATAGTAGAAAGCTGGGTTTTGTAAAGGATGCTATTGAATGGGGGCTGGGGAGGGGTCCCTGTCCCACTGTCCCACGCGCCCTTTTTTAGGCGGTGTGGGCCTGTTGAGCCTGTCCAATGTGTACAGACATGCGAGTGAAAAGCCACGAAAGAAGCGATACAAATTTGACCCCGTCTCCCACTCGCTGCGCCGGGGTATAACGGAACCACAATGGTGGCGTCCCGGGTCGGCCCGTTTCACGTTTTGTAGCGCGTACGCGCTCCCGGATCGGCCTCTAGGAAGCCTCCCGGCAGGCGCGCAGAAGTGGCGGTAGTCTCGCCCGCCCTTTGCAGGACAAGTAGTAGCCGCTTGAGCTGCCGCCTGGGGAGGTCTGGTAGGAGCTGTGGCGGCAACGGCACCGCCACGGCCTCTTCCCGATTGCCGTCCTCCAGTCTCCCAAACGACGAATTTGCTCTCGTCGTGCCGGCTGGTTGATTTCCGCGCCGCTCGCCGTGTCCGGGAGCAGAACTGAAGTGCCAGATTTGAAATCCGCGGCCGGGGAGGGGAAAGCGCGTCAGCTGATTGATCGCCTTGTGGTGGAACGAAGATGAGTGATCGTGTGTAGGGATGTAAAGGCGGGAGCGCTCGCTGGCTGTCTGTGTGGCTCGGATTTCGCGTGCAATTGCGGCTGGCTTGATCGTGTGTGCATCTGCGTGTTGTGGCGCGGGGGAATTCGTGTGTTTGGGAGGAGGGGGAGTGGGAGGTGGAGGTTGGACGGGGGACAGCAAGGAGAATGAGCTCGGGCGACGTGGAAAGGAGCGGGTCATTGAAGAAGAGAGGGAAGGGAAACGGTGTTTATCCTCTGTCTCCTCCCCCTCAGGGATCAGGGGAGACCATGGCTGCCAGCAGGAAGCCGACGACCTGGTGGACGTGGCTGGTTCCGGTGTTTGTGTTGGCGAACGTTGTGATGTTTGTGATCACTATGTACAAGAACGATTGCCCCGTCAACTCGGCTAATGGATGCATCGCGAGGTGGTTGAAGAGGTTCTCTTTCCAGCCGTGGCGGGAGAATCCGCTTTTAGGGCCGTCTTCGGACACGCTGCTCAACCTTGGAGCGTTGGACACGCAGTTGGTGGTATACCGGTATCAAGGATGGCGGCTTATCACTTGTATGTGGTTGCACGCAGGGCTGTTCCACCTGCTGGCCAATATGCTCGGCTTGTTGTTCATCGGGCTCCGGCTGGAGCAGGAGTTTGGCTTCATCAGGATAGGGTTGATCTACCTGCTGTCCGGGTTTGGAGGCAGTCTGCTGTCGGCGCTGTTCAGTCGGACATTGATCTCTGTCGGGGCGTCGGGTGCTTTGTTTGGTCTCCTAGGGGCTACGCTTGCGGAGCTGTTGGTGAATTGGTCTATCTACACTCGGCGCTGCACCGCTCTCTGCTCCCTGCTCTTCATCATCCTCGTCAACCTTGCGTTCGGGCTGATGCCTCGCGTGGACAATTTCGCGCATCTCGGAGGTTTCGTGTCGGGATTGCTGCTCGGGTTCGTGTTGCTTGTCCGGCCTCAGTTCGGGTGGGTGCATAAGCGTGATGCCGCGCCTGGAGAGCCTGTGAAGCCCAAGCACAAGAAGTACCAGTACGCCCTCTGGATCTTGGCCGCCGTTCTTCTCGTGGCCGGGTATGCTGCAGCTATTATTCTTTTATTCAAGGGCGTGAATCCGAACAAGGGCTGCAAGTGGTGTCACTACCTGTCCTGCGTGCCGACATCTAAATGGAACTGCGATTCGAGCTAGAGCTGGAAGCAGGGGTTGCGGGTTTGAGAAGGCTGCTTCCCCCTTCGGAAAAAAAAATGGCATGCTCTCCAGGCAAGCTGCTATCCTACATATCCCAAAGCAGGAAAGGGGAGGACACAATGTTCATTCTTTAGCTTTCCTGAGCTGTTAGCACTAGCAGCCATGGTGGCGTGGTGGGTTGGGATTCGTTTCTAATAGCAGTCATAGTGCTCTGGGCCTGCGGTATCAGATTTCGGGTCAACATTTCCATTCGATGTTCTGCTGATGGCCCAGGGTTTAGGCCATCCTACTGACACATGAATTTACAAGGCCTTTCGCTTGCGTCTGGGGGCTGCGGAACTGAGGTGTTTCCTTGTCGTGTCCTGCCGATGGAGATGGATGCCTACCACACTCCTTTTGATAAGGGAATCAAGATTTACAGCCTGTGTAAATAGTTGTTATTTCCGACATGAAATTCAAATTGATGACCTATGCACTTCCGTCTTCTTCTATTTCCCTCTGTCTGTGGTGCAGTTTCACTGTTGCCAAGCCTGCGAAGCCCAGTAAAGAAGTCGTCACCCAGGAATATGTACATCGTTTTCTGTGTGGTCCAAATCCCTTGGTATTGTCCCAAAAAGCACTTCATCTCCAATGTCTAGAATGTGCCTTAAAGTTTGGCAATACTGCTCCAGAAGCTTCTGGTTGAATGCTAACCCCGAGAATTAGGGCTACTTTCCTGTGCCATTCCGGCGGGAGACAGGAAGTCCGGGGACCATGACATTGCCTCAAAAAGACGAGCCTGTGGTATGGCCAGTGATTCCGATTCTCAAGAGGAAGACCCGGCGGTTGAGTGCCTCGTGGCGGCCCGGGAAAGCCACAGATGGTAGATTCCGGTCTCAATTGCAATGGCGTGGATCAACATTTTGCTGGGTCGTGACGATTGTGTGGGATTGAATTGCAGAGGACATGGCACTGGGAACGCCATTATTCCACACCCGGCCAATGAGGCCCCAGCCGCAGTCGCAGGACGCCCCCGGCCTCTTCAAATCCAGCAAGAAGTGGCAACGGGCCTTCCCGCAAGAGCTCGGCAAGGGATCGAAGCTCAAGAAATATCGGTGTGCGGTTTCGTCGGAGCCGCACTCAGAGCAAGGATGTGGGTCGGATGCATTCTGGGACATGGACGTTCCCGCTGCCGGGGCTACAATTGTTCCTCCAGGCCAAAAGCAAGGGTTTGGGAGGAAGAAGATGGGTGCAGAGTGCATGTTGCTGTCCTCGTTGCAGACAGTTTACGATCACGATGACTGGAGCAGGCACAGGAGCAGCAGCCGCCATGTCCGCCACCTCTTCTCAGCCTCCTGCCCCAGGGTGTTATTCTCTCTCAGGGCTCCGGTGCTGGCCCTGACACTGATTGCCGCAGCGGTGGCTGCGTTCAATTGCGCGGTGTCGGTGGTCCCCGCCTGGATCCCGGTTCTGCACATCTCCACTCTCCCCTTCCAGTTCACAGCCCCGGCGCTGGCGCTGCTGCTGGTGTTCCGGACCAACGCCTGCTACGGCAGGTTTGATGAGGCAAGGAAAGCCTGGGGCTCCAATGTCAACAGGACGAGGGATCTGGCGAGGCAGGCTCTGTCTTGGATCAACGACGTGGAAAGTCAAGACTCTCTCCGGCGCCTCCTGGATTACATTGTCAGACCTGGTCACCTTCTCCTCCTCCCAGTGTCATAAAATCTACAGTGTCTGACAGGAAGGGCTGTGATTCAGCAGTACGCATCATCTCGCCAAGCAAACAATCAAGCAATCAAGCAAGCTTTGCGCTGATGAGAATTACTGCTGGCTTCCCCGGAGTCACAGCACTGGAATACGTACTCCTCTCACATCTCCTCAACCTGTCAATGGCCCGCAGGTGGCGTTCCCCCTCTGCCTGAAGCATCAGCTGTTGCCGGGGGAAAAGCTGGAGGAAGAGCTCCTGGACTTGCTGGACGAGGATGAGTTGGCCTCCCTGCTGGCATCCGCCCACCGACCAAACCATGTGCTGCAGATGGTATCAGGACTCATCCAAAGCTGCCAATTAAGCGACATGAAGTTAGCTTTAATGGTCAGTTGTTGATCAATGCAGGTACCTGCAGGTAGGGGTACGACATGGTACCCCTCCCTGCCCACATGCTTGGCTTTCACACTAGCAGTAGTTGCCCCCGATTTGGATAGAATGGACAGCCTATGTTGCAGGTCGCAGTCCGTCATCCGCCTCCTAACAACCCACTTACCAGCTACACCCCGTCCTTGCAGGATGCCAACGTAACACAATTGCATGACAACTTGGGGGCATGCGAGCGCATTTTTCGTACTCCTGTCCCTGTATCTTACACAAGGTTGACATCCTTGTTCTTGGTGTTTTGGCATGTGGTACTCCCGCTGGCGCTGTGGGATCAGTGTGGATGGACCGTGGTGCCCGCCACCTTCCTCAGCTCCACGGCCCTTTTCTGCATCGACGAGGTGCAAAAACTTCCCCCTCCTTCTCATCGCTTTACAAGCTGTATTACTGCTTCCATATAACATATCTACATTTACAGAACCACGCTTCCCTTCCCTGTACGCAACCCGGTGCTGTACCTGTCCTGTCTACAGGTGGGAGTGCTCATCGAAGAACCCTTTTCCGTCCTCCCCTTGGCCAACATGTGCACCAGCATGCGCAAGAGCGTGGAATGCCTCGCCCATTCCCACGCCCAGTTCAAGGCCATCCAGGCCCGCCTCAGACGGTGACGCCACGCCTCCCCCCCTCTTTGTGCCCTCCAGCTTTTCCCCCTTCCTTCCCCGAGGCATGTTGCGTGTCCCGTAGCGCTAACTTTGCATGCATGTATGGACATGAAACAGCATCCTTGCTAACAGAAGAATTAAAACCGTCTTGTCCTACTGTCCGACTGTCCGACTCCTGTCAGGCTGCTACCGCGCAAGTCACTCGTGCATATGTGTCCGCGCCTCCCCTCCACCTGGTCCAACCTGGATGCGCGGCTGGAAAAGCCGAAAGCGCGTGGGGCCCGCTGGGATGAGCCGAGACCGCCTACCACCTGCTGCCGGGGCAGGCACGGGCCGCGGCTGACATGGTGCACGATCACGTGACGTGGCCAACACCGGGACTTGGCGGCGGAATTGGGAAACGGCAGGAATTCAAACCGCGGGCAGCGGACTGCGCGGGGGACCGCGACAGCGGCGGTGCGTAACTGCGTCCACGGCCCTTGCGCAGTTTCGTGGAGCAACCGGGTGAGTGGCTGTCCCGGACCCGTGGCTGTCAATCCTGGTTTGCCTCAGCGTGGGCCTCCCCGCGGCTGCCAGCCCGGCCCGGCCCCCCACCCCGCGCGCCCATGTTCCGATGGTGCTACTTCTTCCGGGCTCCAGACTCCCACTCTCTGGCCAGCCGCCCTCCCGTACCGCGGCCTTCCGAGCTTGAACCTCCCGATCCTCTGCCTTTCACTGTCAGGGCGGCTGTCCTCTGCGCCGCATTGCATTGCATTGCATTGTGTCGTCTGACGTTGCGGTGAGCTGCGCTGCGCTGGGTTGGGCTGGGCCGGGCTGAAGTGAGCCGAATTGGAGGGCGCGGAGATGGGGACGCTCAGAGGGGGCACATGGGTGCTCTCTGCAGCAGGCGTTTTAGTGCTCTCGGCGATCGTTTTAGCTTGCTCTCCTGCTGCTGTGCAAGGGGTGTCGGACTTCGATCTGGTTGCCGGTACGAGTTGTTGGGTGGTTCTGTTTTGAGGCAGATGGGGCGTGTGCTTGGTCGCGGTGTTGGGTTTGACGGGGGGAGTTTTGGGTTTGGTGCAGGTGGGGGGAGCTGGGAATCCAGGATTGTGGGCAGGAGCTTGAAGCAGGCCCCGGCTCCAGCTGAGGCCGCCCAGGTTCCCACTAACCAGACGCTGATTCTGGCTGCCAACCGGACGGACAGGCGGGATCCCACGGATGGATTCAAGACGTACAAGGACGGGTGGGACATTCGGAACACGCACTACTGGGCGGTGAGGGGCTGAGTCGTGCTGCTACCTGGCCGCCTACGTTGTGGCCAAGTTGGGCTTCTGTTCTTCTTCTGAACACTGGCAGTGACTGTTCCCCTACTGACTGTTGGTGTGTTTGTTGGTTTGATAGTCTGTGGGATGGACTGGCTTGCCCGGGTTTATCATAGCCGCGGCATGGCTGATTCTGGGCTTGATCATGCTGCTCCTGCTCTGCACTTGCTGCTGCTGCTGCCCGAACCGGCTGAGGAAGCGGTACGAGGGCGGGCGCGCGAGTTACATCATTCCAGCGATTATTCTCATCCTGCTCACTATTGCCGCCATGTGAGTTTACGATGTTGGGTTTCACGCGGTTCGGGCTACTGGGGATGGTGTCTCTGTTCGAGGGCTGATGAATTGAGGTGTTCTCTGTGCAGTGCTGGTGCGGCCTGGCTTTACTATGGGCAGCAGAAATTTCATTCTGAAACCACGGGTACTTTGGACTACATTGTGAGTCAATCAGAAGTCACTCAGGGAAATCTGCGGAACGTGTCAGCGTTTTTGGTGACCGTCGAAAGTGTGCAAGTTCTGAATCAAAGCGTTGTGCCTCCCAACGATCGGGCTGAGCTGACTACACTGTCGAACAGCTTGAAAAGCTCAGCTAACACTCTACAGCTGAAGACGGATGACAACGCTCACAAGATCCGCAAAGCTCTTGGCTGGGTGTAAGTGCGCTGGCAAAGGGTTTTCTGTACTTTTCTCTCGTTTCAGCCAGTGGTTGGATGTCCCATTCTGATCACGCTTCTGCGTTTCGCAGCCGCCTTGCGCTGATTATCGTTGCGGGAGTCATGGTCTTGTTGGTGCTCATTGGACTATGTAAGTGCAGTGTGCTGCTGAATTTGTGTCTCGCACAAACGTTATTGTTTTGTTCGGATGGGCTTCAGCGACCGCTGACGTGAGCCTTGTTGTCTCTCTGGCAGTCTTCGCTTTATATGGTTTCTTCTCAGTTATTTACGTGTAAGCAAAATCTGCCCCATACTACTCCTACTGTGTGTTTGCCCTGACCTCTTTTCTGGTTTCCTTCTTGTAAATGCAAAGTTTGTTCACACGTTTCGTTGGTTCGTTCATCAGGCTCTCCTTCATTGGCTGGTTCCTGGTTGCTGCGACATGGATTTTGGTGGGGGTGTTCCTCCTTTTACACAAGTACGTAAGCTACTTTGACAGGATGGTAGCCCTCTCTTTTGGGAAGTGGTAGGCCCTTCACTCTCTTTCTTTCCTCTAAGCGTTTGGTGCCTGACATGTGCAGTGCCATGGGAGATACATGCGTTGCTATGCAAGAATGGACAACACATCCAGCAGCACAGACAAATCTCGACGATATTTTACCTTGTGTTAATCCTGTCGAAGCAAACCAGACCCTGCAACGTACGATAACATACAGAGACAGTGTTGTCAACATCTCAAACGTAGTGATTGCCTTTTCAAACTCCCGGGCGGCCATCTCCTTCAATGCTTCAGGCCCGCTAGTCCCTCTTCTGGGCTTAACAGGGCCTGCGAATCTCTCCTCTGCCATCACGGTATGGTGCCCAAGCATGTTGGTCCTTTTGTTTTCAGGTTATTCCGACCTTGGCCATCGGGTACTGACTATGTGGGCGGTGTTGCCTGCACAGGTCTGGGAGCCTTTTGTCTGCCAGTTCAACGGCACCATATGCACATCACCGGGGAGGTTGACACCTGAGGTTTATAGAGAGCTTGCAACAGGGGTTACCGTCGCAAACAATCTGTCCTACTACGGGCCTATCCTCACCGACCTGGAGAACTGTAACTTTGTCCGGGAGACTTTGACAGTGATCACCACCACCAGGTGCCCTAAGCTCATCAGGTACACGAGGTGGATATATTCGGGCCTCATACTGGTGTCAGGGGGAGCTCTGCTGGGCATCCTTCTATGGTTGTTATTTGTTCGCAGAACCGGTCGCCGGTCCGGTTCCAGCAAGCCTCCCATCTACGGCGGGGCTGCTCCTCCAACAGCCCCGAGCGCTCCACCCCCTCAAGCGCGGAACGGAGTAAGAGCTCCAGATGGAGTGCATCTTGCGTGAGTGGGTGGGGCTATGGTATGCTTATTCTTTTGCTGAACTTGATCTCAACTCTCGTTGGAACGTGGGATTACTCCGGAGATTTGAGCAACTTCAGGCTTGTAGAGCAGGGACAACGTGAGTGAGTCGTCATCCCCGTGTTTGACATGGTTGACGACCTGTACAGCTGCGATGATAGATGATTGTTGCCCACTCTGTACAACTATGTCCGGTTTGATTGAGCCAGCCCCTTGCTTCTTTGCAGTGTGAGACCCATTTGTTGGGTTATTGTATTATTTCTCATAAGGTTCCTTGTATTGGCTTATCTCGAACGTGCTGGTCACACCTCTCTTCAAACTTGCCGGATTGTGAATCTGCCTTTACAGGTGACTGAACGCAAAATTTCATCCCATGTGGTCCACATGGTAGCTTGATGAGGAACTTGAATCGGGTTCCGTTTTTTTTGTCTCTCGGATAAAATAAGAATATGCACCAACGGCCTTTGGCATCTTGAAGGCGGATGCAGGTTTCGTTTAAACCTAGACTTAGTCTTTTTATAGCAACTTGAGGACGGACAGGTACTAAAGCTCATTACAGCAGCCCTCCGTGCTGACATCCATTTCAAAACTTCATACACTTTGTGACTTGTTGAACATATGTACTAATTATAACATCAATAATTAAAATATATTTTAAGGTTCTTTAAACTAATGAATAATCATAATTATAAGTTATATAACAACCCGTCATGTAGTAACTCGTGGCTGATGATGCATCGGGACATTCACGAGCAAGTTTATCACGGAGCGTGATTAGACAAGCTTTACATTGGGCTGAAGTGATCATTTGAGGATTTGGTTTAGTAGGAGCATCATCTTCCGGTTTCTCTCCGGGATTTGGTTTAGAAGGAGCTTCATCTTCCTGTTTGTCTTTGGCATCTAGTATCATTTTATGTTGCTCTTGAGATATTTGGGTATAACAATTCACTACACCCCAAAACAGTGGTAGTGTATGAGTCGTATCCTGAGAATACAGAGTCATTTCATGGGGTAAGCCTTCTGGAAAATTTTCCTCCCCTTCGTCGATAAGTATGGATGTTGCAGCCCATATTGATGGACGGTATGATTCTGGATAATTTGGCAAATGACCTGCACAATCTGTAATTATTTGACTATTTATTGATGTTTCAGTTCTAACCAGATTTATTCGGAACAACATAATCACTACAATATTAACAAAAATAATATTTTTCATGCACTTGAACGACTCCATGAGGTATAATTTATTACTCATTGGAACCGAAAATACTAGACTCGTCAAACACAAATATAAGACTATAAAGCCGTTATAATTTTTGTGATCATAGCACTATATAAGAATGTGAGGAGTTTCATAGCTCAAAAGTTGAATAAGATGTATGTCGCATAATAATAAGGTTATCAACAAAACACATAAATACGTATATAGAAATATTCAAAACAATCACCTTTAAATCTTTAAAAGTTTGGAAGGTTTGATATCTTTCCTTTCCTACACATACGACAAATCTTCTAGGTTTTCATTCATAAAGCTTCCAATTTTTTATTCCTAGAATCCGGAAGCTCTATTCCTAATTTATCATATGATAATGTGTCTTTGTGGATGAGCTGTAAAGAATAAAATCAACTCGATCTTGTTCTTTTCCCATGAGTTTGACTTGTAAAGTTTTGTTTTTGTTAAAATTAATCAAATATTTAATTAAAATTGACTTGTAAAGTTACTTCACATATAAGAAGAAAAGTGAAGTATCCACACTATATCATATCTTGGGTGGCAGTCAAATGAGTTAATCATGGAAGTCTATCATTACTTTACTTATTTCATTCGCAAGGATTCACATATATAAAGTAATTATATACTTTATTGAGGGGAGAAATTGATGGGGAAAGCCACTGATAGAGGACAGCAAAGGGAGACTCCTTCGGTCACTCCCTAGGTAAAAAGGAGCAACTAAGCTCCACACATTCTGCTTAGAAAATAACGATTCACATTAACCAGAAACAAAACGGACAAGTAAATTCATAAAATATGTAAAAGCTTCACCATAAAAAATACAATAAACATAAGTAAGATGTAGGTTTTCCCTTAGTATTGTCTCTAATGTAGACTTATCTATGGTCCTTGTGTGAAAAGGACATGGTAAACTTGTGGGTTTTGTCTTCCTAAGGTCTCTAACTGGTTCAATACTTGCAGGTTGGACCTTTTACTAGAGGAATACGTGTCTCCCTTGAGCCATTGCTCTTGAAGATTATATTTCTAGCAACAAATGAGCTACAAGCTTCCATAACTTGATGATATATAGGAGCCAAATTATAGCTTTGATCTTCCTTATGATTTATAGGAGCAAAATTATGGCTTTCATCTTCCTGATCTTCCAAATTAGGGCTTTGATTTTCCCGATCTTCCAAATCATGGCTTGGTCCTCAAATTATGGAATATCTCATTTCCTTAAGAAAATGGAGAAATTATAAGAAGAAAAACCATCCAGAAGAAAGGATGTCATTGTGAAAGTATTAACTAATCACAATTGGAGGTATCTAACTCCTTTCTCAAGCTCGGATGTCATTGTGAAAGTATTACCTAATCACAATTGGAGGTATCTAACTCCTTTCTCAAACTCTTCGTTTAACTCAATGTTCATAGGAGGACTCTAAGAAGGCCCCTTCAATAATAGAGAGAGAATCTTATTCAGGAAGCTACACTAAGTACTTATAGAAGGTACATACATAGAGTATGGAATTATGAACTCATATAAATGAACGAATCATATACTTTGAATCCTTCAATAATGATGCAAGAATAAACATTTTCATCTTAATATTTAATATAATGTAGGTGAACTTGAATTTATGGCATAACCTTATATTCTAACTAATTTAAGACTTTGATTTTCCTATAGTTTCGTCAGTAGTGATGGGTTAGATTGCTTCAACATTAAACTAAAGACAAGCGGATTTATCGATCTATACCATGAATTTCTGCACAAGTAACCATTACAAGAAGTGCAATATGATCCCCTATTTTTATTTTAATATTTAATATAATATAGGTGAACTTGAATTTATGACATAATCTTATATTCTAAATAATTTAAGACTTTAATTTTTCTATAGAATTTTAGTTAGCAGTGATGGCTTAGATTGTTTCAATATTAAACTAAGGACAAGCAGATTTATCAGTCTATACCATGAATTTCTGCATAAGTTACATTACAAGAAGTGCAATACGATCTCTTATAATTTTGAAGTGCGGATGTAGAAGCTAATCATTAAAAAAAAATGGAGAAAGTTGATCACGCATATAAGAGGAAAGTGGAAGAAAAGAAGGCACATTAGTAATATAAGAGGATATGATACCATTATCATCAACACTACACTACGATTGATTTCAATTGATAAATCTATCAATTCACACAAACATCTTTACAGAAGACAGCCATGAGGATAAATGGCTGGATGCGCAAGCTGGTTATGCAACAAAAGAAGTGTAATTCAAAAGAAATTTGTGGCCAAGCTTACAAGGTGAGAAGTCGTTGGGGGGCGCAAAGAAAGACCGTAGAGAAAGAGGCATTTTATCTTCCATGCGGCAAGGTATTGATGCGATTGGACAGCCGCTTGGCACAGGCACAGTCGGGAGAAGAAGGATCTGGAATCCTGGATGCTGGAATACTGCAGACGATCGGTAAGAAAGTGTGATGTGAGTAAATTGCAGGCAATCCGGAGCGGAGGTGGAGATTTTACCTACTGCCGATTCCAGTCTTACGGTCTTGGAAGACCAAACTTGCAGAGTGAGACCGCCGGCTAGTCCACGAAGGAGCATAACGCCTAACGTCCAAATACGAGGTCCAATGACGGAGCCAGTGCGGGAGAACAGGCACACCTGTCCAGGCATTACCGAGGCGGGCGGCCATCACCTCTCGAGGGCGGAGACGCCTCAACAGTCTCGGGTGTGGAGACCACCAGCTCATAGTCCCGACGCTAATCCTGCCGTGCAGCTCCTAACTCGTATGGAAGCCCGGTCCATGTTCAGGCTGCGGCAAGCAAGCGGCATCTGCTGCCAATTCGGTGTCCTTTCGCCTCGTGACTTCAGTCGCCGCTGTACTGGAGATGGAGACGGGGTGAGGTTGACAGTGGCGGGAATTCCATGTGCGCTTTCCACTGTGTGAGGCCGGGTGCCGTGTTGCGGAGTTGTGGAATTTGTTGTCGAGGCTGAGGTGTGCGGGTTTAGAGGCTTGGGGATCGGATCTGGAGGAATTCCAGCGGGTTTGGAATGGTGTGATTATGCCGGCCGGGTAAGGCCGTGGCGGTTGCCGTGGCTGGATGGAGGGGGAGATGAATGGGGGTGTTGCATTTGCAGGCGAGATCTCGGTACAGGAGTGCCTCGTGTGCTATATATGAGCAAGCAGGGAGGGGAATTTGAGGTGTTTTGTGATTACGTCTGCGGGTATGAAGCCCGGGTAGATTCGCAGGTCCTCGGTTGGTGTAGAGCGTCTCAGGGTGGTGCGGCATCGGGAAGTCGGTTTTGTGGTTGCCTGATCTGAGCTGACGTAAGTTGGAAACGGATGCAGAGTGGCGGGATGGTTGAGGCTGTCGGTAGGAGTTGCTGGCAGGTGTGTGGCATTGGTGTCGGAAGCTGGGAAGGCTGGATAGGGAGACTGGAGTAGCTGCAGGGGTTGAGTTTGGATTTGGATTGCTTCCTCCCGGTGTGGTCGGTCAGGATTTGAGGGGGGAGGGCGAGGGAAGGGATGAGAGTTGTGGCTCATTGCTGAGTATATGGACTCTGGTGCATTCTGCGGTTTAAGGCGTAACCATGGTCACGCTGAGGAGCAAGCTGGTAGGGGGGCTGACAATTGCCTTTGTCTGTGCCCTATGTATGATGGCATCTGGCATTTGGGATGGCAGAAATTCTCTCTACCTGTGGCAGGGAGGAGCTCTCCCCCAGGATGATGGGGCATTGTCATCGCCCGCATCCTCAGACTCTGAACAACAGCTAAGTAAATCGGCTGCTGATGACAGTCCTTTGAACGTGCAGAGTGATGAGATTGTTCAGATGGCTTATCCTCCGGAGATGCAGAAACCGAGACTAACTCCAGGCGATCTGCTAGAGGTGATGGAGCTCAATGACAAGCTTATCTCGGTGTCGAAGGTTAACACTTCTCTGAGCAGTTCCATGCTAGGAGTGTGGCCTTACTGGAGTCCTATCCTAGACCGGGCAGATCTCTTACCTGAGTCAATGAACGCTATGGAGGAAGGGCTGTTGCTCTGGATGGAGGCTATTAAATCTCTTCTCGATGAGGTGAAGCAGGAAAAGAAGGCAGCTGGAGCGCCAACTCCTACAGCTGATGATGCAGTAAAGCAGTGCCCTTACTCCGTAAGTTCGTTGAACTCTAGTGAGCTGTCACGGGACGAATTTGTGCTGGAGATACCTTGTGGTTTGGTGGTGGACTCGTCAATTACTGTTGTTGGCATCCCCCGAGGATTGTTGGGTGACTTCCGAATCAATCTGCTCGGCGATAGGCTGCCGGGAGAGAAGGCCCCTCCCATCATTCTGCACTACAATGTTCGTCTTCACGGGGACCTTTTAACCAACAGCTCGGTCATAGTCCAGAACAGCTGGACGCTTGCGAAGGACTGGGAAGAAGAGGACCGGTGCCCTGCACCTGGGGGAAAGGAGGATAACAGAACAGGTGAGGTTTGTGGGATCTTTTCATCATGACACATGTTAACTCGCATGTCTAGTTGCGGAGTTCTTACGCGGCATGTGCCTTTCTTCTCTTCCGCAGTGGATGGCCTGAGTAAGTGTATCGGTCAGGTGGGGCAGCCGACTGAGGAAAGGAGAGTTGGAGAAGGCAGGTGGCCGGTCGGCGCGGGAAGGGGATTGAAGGAGAAGGTCTGGTTTCCATTTGTGGAGGGTTACCCATTCGCTGCTACACTGAGAGTGGGCTTGGAGGGGTTTCATATGACTGTCAACGGCAAGCATATTACCTCTTACGCATACAGACAGGTTGGATCTCACGCAAGCTTGGAAATGTTTCACATCCGCCCTAGGTAGCCGTGGATCCTTAGCCTCTGACAGGTTGTCTGTTGCAGAATCTGGAGCCCTGGCTGGTTAGTGGCATTGAAGTCAAAGGCGATATACAAACCTCTTCTTTGATGGTGAACGGGCTGCCATACGTTGAAGACCTGGACCGTATTTTTGATCTAGAGTTTCTGAAAGCACCTTCACTGCCTGTAGATTCGAACTTGACCATGTTAATTGGAGTCTTTTCCACTAGCAACAATTTTGACAGAAGAATGGCCATTCGGAGGTCATGGATGCAAGCCAAGGAGGTTAAATCCGGGAAGGTGGCTGTGCGTTTCTTTGTAGGCTTGGTGAGCACATCAGCGAATTTTCCACCACCACACGCCTGTCAGTGGCTGTAACCTACAAAGTAACGGCAAGTTAGATGGCTCTAACATTCTGCCTGGCCCCTGCAGCACAAAACCAAGCAAGTGAACAAGGAGCTCTGGATAGAAGCGACTACGTATGGGGATGTTCAGCTGATGCCCTTTATTGATTACTACCATCTGATAACACTCAAGACTCTTGCTGTGTGCATAGTTGGGGTGAGTTGATGTCTTGTTATCTTCTGTTTGTGGGGTTCAGAGTATCTACTTACCTGCTCTTCTCTGTCCTTGTGTGAATGTGAACTGTTGTTGTGTCATGGTCAGACCAAGGTTCTTCAAGCAGACTTTGTGATGAAGACGGATGATGATACATTTGTCCGCATTGATGAGGTATTGTCGTCCGTAATTACTGCAAAGACACATAAGAGCATCCTGTACGGCCGGATGGAGTTCGAGGCTACACCCCACAGGACTGTGGACGACAAGTGGTTCGTCAGTGAGGAGGTATGGAATCGAGTTCGTCATCGTCTCTGCGGCCTGACTGGTACGCATTTAGTCGTTGTTCATCTTACGCTTGGGAAACTAAATGTTCACCCCTTCCTCCATTTGCAGGAATTCCCGGACGCCATATATCCACCGTGGGCGCATGGGCCTGGTTACGTGATCTCCCGGGACATCGCCTCTTACGTTGTACATAGCCACCAGCATGGAGAGTTGCAGGTAACTTTTCTGTTGTTCCTCCCCCGGGAGCTGCCTTGGGAGTCGTGGTTTTTACTAATTTCGGATATAATATCTTGGCAGACTTTTAAGCTTGAGGATGTGGCGATGGGTATTTGGATACAACAGTTCCGCAACCGGACAGGAAGCGAAGTGGACTTCGTCAACAACGATAACTTTGTCCACACAGGCTGTGCGGATGGTTTTGTCATCGCCCATTATCGAAGTCCCCGACAGATGCTCTGCATGACCGAGAGACTGTTGCACGGGAGCCCCAGCTGCTGTTGACAGAAACGAACGCAATTCAAGCTGGCGAGGTCTTTGGATGCCGTATGCGTCCTACAGTCATCCATAGTTTCTGAATGTCTTGAAATGCCTACTCGAGGAAGGGGAGAAAAGATTTTGGGCCTGTTGTATCTCTGTAAATTTGGCAGCCGCGAGGCAATTCGAGTGCATGTGCAGCTATGAGCAACCAGATTCTTTGTGCAAGTCAAACTGTCATCCACAAGCCAAGCTTCTGGCATGGCAAAATCGGGTCGGCAATGTTTAGCTAACGTGAGATTTTAAATTGGATTCCAGGCCGTGCATCAGATCTCCCCTGTTCCTAAAGGCTGCCTTGATGCGTCCCCTGAAGCCCATGCACGGTAATCCTTGCCAAGCTGCAAACAAATGGTAAAGCAGAGCACAGAAATCATGATGGTGAGGAGGGGCGCACTTTCGCACAGCAGACCCCAAGCGAAACTTGTGGAAGAGTTGTGCAACATACCTGATCCAGGAAACGGGGCAGCATGACTCGTAACACCTGGCCCAGCACCTGGTTCCCAGTGCCTTCCAGAATTTCCACCGGGAGTGCACGAAAGGCAAACGGTATGTCCAGTGTTACCTGGATCGGACAAGCAATCTAAAATTCCTATTGCACCAAAACGGCACTCCAACAGTAAGGAGACTTGAACAAGACACAGGAATTGATGAATGTGTTACCTGAATGGTGGCATCAGAAACGAGTTCTCTTGCTGTTGGAGACCCTTCACTCTCTCTCCATGACACATTATTCACCATGGAAGCTGCGTGACGAGATCACCAGGACATCAGTTCGGGTACAGTCTCAGCAAGTGAGGAAGGAGGTTGCAAACAGACCAGAAGCACATCCTCTACCTTTGAATTTCTCGTTCTCTGAAGTCGTAAGGGGAGAGGAGCCATCCAGCTGCAAGTCATGAAACCAGCATAGCGTTAGAGCTGCAACGTACCGTCCTCCCTGCCTTCATTCCTTCCTTCCCTCCATCATCCCATGGTGGTGGAGAGGGTCAGGCACTCACTGTACAGGCGAGCAGAGTGATGGAGCAGCCATCGGGTTTCTCATCCACCCGGACCAAGAGAACAGGGCAAATCTCCAGCGTGAAGAACTTCAGGCGGTAGACATAGCAGAGGAAGGTGTTGTCATCAACGCGCTCAATGCGTTCCGCATCTAGGACAGAATACTGGCTAGCAGGGAGGCTCATGTACTCCGCTGCGCAGGCAAGCAGCGCTCATCAGCCGCAGCAATGACAAGACAAACACCATTGCCTACTGCCGCTGCTCACCGAGGGGTCTTTGGCTCTCCTCCAACACGAGCTTCTCCAGCTTACTGGCCTTGAGGTGCGCCCTGGGAGGGTCCTTTCCCGCCTTGTGGGAGTCCTCACTGCTGGCAACCTGCTCCTCCGAAACCCGAGCAGCAACAACCCTCCCCCTCCGCCTGGCTGCCCCATCCCCGCCGAATCCAGACCCTAGAGCAGCAGCAGCAACTTCCACTCCCCACGTCGTCCTACTTCTCCTGCTTGTGCTTGTGCCTGTACTGAAGCTGCTGATGTTCTTGATGCTGCTGATGTTCCTGATGCTGCTGATGTTTCTAATGCGAGACAGGCTTCCCAGCTGGAACCGGGACGGCGCAGTATGAACGGAACCCGCGAGGGGAGACAGCAGCTGCGCAGCCTTCACGGCCACCACGCCGCGCTCCATCGTCGTGTCCCTCCCGCGGCTGATACCGCCCTCTCCTACATCTCGGAGGATCTCGGGGTATTCCTTTCCTGTGGCCGTAAAACACAGATATTGCTGGAGGAAGTTTCAGCACGTTTTAGCACATTTCCCAGCCCGGAGAGGTAAAGTTGCGTCTTGCGTCCGTCCGTCCGACAAGTTCAAATTTGGCAAGCAAGCCTCGCGCGGACAAACCCTGAAGGCGAGAGCGATGCTTGCGCAAGCTGCGCTATCACGCCGACGATCGACACAAGTCACATACGATGCGGGATTTCGCAAAACGTTGCCATCACCAGAGAAGTGCGAATTGCGCACCGTTCCGTTCCATCTACCACAAGAAGAATGGTGTGGCTGGCGTTCAATCTCTACCTGCCTCTACCCAGGGCCTTCTCGGCGATCTGCACTCGTCCAGGATGCGCTTCTCGCGCTTGGCGGGAGGGATAGGTCGGGCCGAAGCTGATGTAGTGGCCGGAGAGCGCGTTGAGCACGGAGTACATGTTGCTGAAGGAGGGCCTGCCGGCCACCTGCTTCTCGCGCCGGTACTTGGCCACCCAGCTGTTGGACACCTTCTTGAGCGACTGCACGGCGTCGGGCTTGGCGGGGTCAGCGCGCTCCAGGGCCAGCGTCCCCGCACCTGGTCGATCACCGCCTGCGTCTCCCGCTGGTACTGCTCCACCAGCTCCGCCGCGCGGGCCGCGCCGCTGCCAGCAGCACAGCCGCCAGTCCTCCCAATGCCGCATTCCTCCTGCTTGTGCTTGTGCCTGTACTGAAGCTGCTGATGTTCTTGATGCTGCTGATGTTCCTGATGCTGCTGATGTTTCTAATGCGAGACAGGCTTCCCAGCTGGAACCGGACGGCGCAGTATGAACGGAACCCGCGAGGGGAGACAGCAGCTGCGCAGCCTTCACGGCCACCACGCCGCGCTCCATCGTCGTGTCCCTCCCGCGGCTGATACCGCCCTCTCCTACATCTCGGAGGATCTCGGGGTATTCCTTTCCTGTGGCCGTAAAACACAGATATTGCTGGAGGAAGTTTCAGCACGTTTTAGCACATTTCCCAGCCCGGAGAGGTAAAGTTGCGTCTTGCGTCCGTCCGTCCGACAAGTTCAAATTTGGCAAGCAAGCCTCGCGCGGACAAACCCTGAAGGCGAGAGCGATGCTTGCGCAAGCTGCGCTATCACGCCGACGATCGACACAAGTCACATACGATGCGGGATTTCGCAAAACGTTGCCATCACCAGAGAAGTGCGAATTGCGCACCGTTCCGTTCCATCTACCACAAGAAGAATGGTGTGGCTGGCGTTCAATCTCTACCTGCCTCTACCCAGGGCCTTCTCGGCGATCTGCACCTCGTCCAGGATGCGCTTCTCGCGCTTGGCGGGGAGGGGATAGGTCGGGCCGAAGCTGATGTAGTGGCCGGAGAGCGCGTTGAGCACGGAGTACATGTTGCTGAAGGAGGGCCTGCCGGCCACCTGCTTCTCGCGCCGGTACTTGGCCACCCAGCTGTTGGACACCTTCTTGAGCGACTGCACGGCGTCGGGCTTGGCGGGGTCAGCGCGCTCCAGGGCCAGCGTCCCCGCACCTGGTCGATCACCGCCTGCGTCTCCCGCTGGTACTGCTCCACCAGCTCCTCCGCCGCGGCGGGCCGCGGGGCCGCCGCTGCCAGCAGCACAGCCGCCAGTCCTCCCAATGCCGCATTCCTCCTGCTCACATTGGCCGCCACCTCGGGCCCGGACCCGGGCCCGGCCCCGGAGGTGGAGGCCGCGCAGGCGGTGAGTCTGGGCGCGCACGCAATCCCGCTCCCGGAGCTCAGAGATGCCGCCCCCTGCTTTGCCCCCAGCGCGTGCACCGACGAGAGCTGCAGAGCGACGTGCGCCGGGCTCGCCACTGCGGACACCATTGCTGCCTGCTGCTTCAACTCCTCCTCTCCACCTGCTTCAAACACGATCCAACAGAGTGAGATCCGGCTGGAGGGAATTACAACGACGCCCTGCGGTCGCCCAAACCGAGTCTTACCTTCCAAGAGCTGCCAAATGCTGGATGCAAGCGTCGTGGACACGAGGTGGCCTTATCCGCTCGGATTGCGCTAGCCAGAGAGAAAACCGACCGTGTGCTGGGTTCCCGTTTCAGATGGATTTTCTCCAGACTTCTTGAAGCGGGGAGGGTGCTTTTCCACAACGAAAAAGATTTGAGGACTGCGTACTATTCCATCCGATACTGCTCATGCACTGACCGGGAATCGAACCCGGGTCTACACCGTGGCACGGTACTATTCTACCAATAACAGCAGCAACAACTTTAATTATATCTACTACGATAGAAAAAGCACATGGGAGAACTTTTACAGCTAAATTGAACGAAGCAGGACTAGAGAAACAGAAATAGGAAAAATAAAAGGTGGAAGATTGATAAGAAAGTTATAGGAGGCCAAGCAAGGACAGCCTGTGATCAAGCATCTCAGAAAGACAGGGCAGAGGAAAAAAAGTGCTACAGAGAAAAACTTGCACACTAAAAAAGGATAGAGTATTTGGCCCACATGTCGTTAAAAGCAGGGCAGTAAAAGAGAAAAACTTCATTTTGCATTCCGTATTAGAAGAACAGAGCCAAAAGTCTTCCCAAGGAGGTCGGGTCTAGCTAGCGGTCGATCTCCTCCATGGAGCCATGAACTTGACCAGTTAAAGAGCGAAGCTTGAAAGACATGGGGGAACTAAGATAACATGGCAATTTTGGGAATCTAGAGAGAGAGATCACACGAAAGAGCTCCTTATAGTAAAGAAGCTTGGTGGAAAGAGGAGCTGCAGAGGGAATAGGGTTCCAAGTAAGGCAAAGGTATCGAAATTTGATTGCCTTACAAATAAAGTGGTTAGAGAGAGGGTGTGGAGGGCGGGATCGAGTAATTGAAGGGTGGTCAAACAGGGAGAGTAGAAGGACTAAAGTGGAATCGCTTCAGCCACATGGAGGCTTTGGCATACCAACAAGAAATAGAGCCATCAGCCCAGAGAGATCTAGACAACCGAAAAGCAAGAAGAAGGTAAAGAGGGAGGTGAGGGTTTTGTTGGTCAAGAAGGTGGAGGCAATAATAGAAAGAGGTTGGACGGAAGAGGCCATCAAATTCTAAGGGAAAGGCGGCAAATTCAAAGAGAAGGATACGTAGAGGGGTAGAGCGCTTACAAGTAATGTGAGCATAAAGGAAAGAAGCCTGTACTTTTTCCACCTTAGGCCAAGAAGAAGGCAGGAGATTAGGGCCCAGAGTTCTGCACCATGCATAGTAGACGGGATGACCTGAGAGTTGAATAGGTGCTTCCTGAGGTTGATATCTTGAATATGCATCTTGTATAAGCAATACTAGGAAAACCAGTACTTTACTACCCCTTCAAAACTAGAGAGAGGGGGTTTTTAGACGTCTATTCATCTTACAACGGAGGTTTTCAGCCCATGTATTATTTTTGTATAGATTTTAACACTTTACAACATGAGTTTGATGTTTTACAATGTGGGTATTTTTTTATGGTGTATTTTGACAATGTGGCACTCTTTAGGAGCTTTTACAATGAGAGTTTGCAAGATTACAATATACTATAGTTTTCAACATGGGGTTTATACAACGTGGGATGCCATAATTACAATACAATATCTATTTACAACGATAGGGATGTTTTACAACTCGGGGTTTATAACGTCGTCTACTCTAATTACAACACAGTATCTTTTACAAACAAAATGATTTTTACAACACAGAATATGCTTTTTACAACGAGGCTTCTTTTACAGCAATAGCTTGGATTTTAGAACACTGCTTTTACACCACATGAATGTATATTTACAATACAATATTTTATTTTTAAAAATATCTCTAATTTAGCGTTGTAATTTGCATAGTAAAGAGTTTTTGTTGTATAGGGCCACGTCCATTTTACAACTAGGGTCACTAAAATTTTAAATCATTTAGATTTCTCCTTGTAACTTGCGTTGTAAAATGTAGATGTTGTAAAATTATCCATCTTTTTTACAACAAGTATCAGTAAAATAATTTCATAATCAAAATTTCAATTGAAAACCACATTGTAAATCGTGGGACATAGTTTGCTAGTGTAATGTTGCGTCTTTTTACAACACTTTCTTTTTCTTAACTAAGGAACTTCAAGGTTTTAAACAAACCGTTTTACAAGAGATCAAACTCAAAGAGAGTTTATGGGTTATATGGACAAGCTATTAAAGTTGGAATGTCACAAGTGACCCATGGCATTTCACCAGCCATGCATTCCCGGCGAGAGTGCTAAGGCGAAGATAGCTTCAGGTACCACCTCCTTCCTAGGTCAAAACGTGGACATTCGAAGCGGCGAGGATACGCAGCTCACATTAACCGAGGGTAATTAAGTAGTTGAAATGGGATTCTTGGCAGAACCCCGCTCCATGTACAAGAGACCAAGACACGTCTGTAAATGCAGCCATTCTTGTGCCCAACTAGAGTTCACGCTGCCTTAGGATCGAGACGTGATTTTGCGTATCGAGCCAACCTTTCTGTCATCTCTGGATCAGGAAATCGGGGACCAGATTGGTGTGGCTTGGGCTTAGAAGAAAATGGTTCGAGATGCTGAAGGGTAACGCATCTACAACACACCTCCGTTCCGAAGGACCAGCAAGAGAGGCGGAGAAAAGAGCGAAGGTAGAAGGGAATGCCAGGCGCCAGAACCTCCCATTTGGCCTCTCCAATGCCAGTGCCACCATCCGCATGCATACTCAAGTCTTTGGAATGAAGTTGAAAGCTCTTGCCATTGATTGATTTCATCATTCAAGAAATCTGGGAAGTCCACGAATTCGATCATCACGCAGCAAGGATGAGCGATTTGGTTAACCAACGGGACGTCGGGAGGCGAATTTCCAGCAGCAGTGAAGAAGGCGACTGATAGGCGACATTGGCATGAAAGCGCAGGAATGCGACCCCAGGTGTGAAGGCCTCACCAAAGCATGAACGTGTTGGGGCCCATGACCGGAAGGAAAGTGAAGGACAAAGCCGGCGGAGGCGGCTCATCCTCCAACAAACCACAGATTGGGAAGAGTCGAACCTAGATGGGAGAGAGACGGTCGCTAGAGACCAGGGTGAAGGTGTGATGCGCCGAGCCCCTCCGTGCGGCAGCGAGCGGAGAGGAAGAGGATCTCGACGACCACGCATGGACGGAAGGAGAGATAGATCAGATGCACGGACGAGTTGGAGGTGTCCAAACCGATGCACTTGCAGCAGCGGGCGACATCTTGCAAGAAGTTGAACGACGCACCTGCGGTGTGGAGAAGAGTTGTGAAGAATTATCTGCAGGTTTGATGCGGCAGGATCTGAAGTTGAAGAGTGTCGAAGAAGCCATCAAGAAGGTGGAGGAGCGAGTCGGAGAAGGACAAACCAGGCTTGAACGGCAGCTAGAAGGAGTGCTGCAGGCTCTAGCGGTCCCTGTACCAGATACACCGACTCCCCCACCAGTGCATTTGGAACAACCGTCTCGGTCAATGAGAGAAGCAGCCTTCACCATCCCAACAACCAGGCTGCCGAGTGTAGGAGACCCGAGGCGGAGATCGTGAATCGCGGTCGGGGCCAGGTGAAGAAGCTATCCTGAGCAGTGAGTGGGAGCTCCTACCTGGTGAGAAGGATAATAAGGATATCCGGGCATTGGTCAGGCGGCTACAGCTGTTGTGCTATGAACACTGGGAGAGCCAAAAGGGTAGGACTACCTCAGAGTTGGGAGAAGGTGAAGAAACGATGTTCAAGCCTAGAGCGCAACTTGACAAGGAGTTGCAAAGGAAGATCAAGACCAAGACTTGTTCGGCGGTATCAAGGATGCACAAAGTGTGCATGACTGGCTGGACAAGATGGACAAATATCTTGCCGCCAGTGAGGAGGATGACCTTCAAAAAATTCAGTTCTGTGTTATGAGCTTGGAAGGGTACGCCCGGTGGTGGCACCAACGGGAGAAGCAAGTGGACTTAGGAATGGAACCCTCCGTATACTCTTGGGGTTTCTTCAAACAGCTATTTCTCCAACAATTCTTGCCAGTGAACCACCGTAAGGAGCTATACCACCAGTTCAGAACCATCTTCCAGCAAGGAACTGTACAGGACTACTGTGACAGCTTCCTCCAACTCACCCTGGACATGCCACATCTCGACGAGGAACAAAAAATCGAGAAGTTCATCGATGGGCTGAAGTTCGACATGAGGGCAAACGTCTATCAAACCAATCCAAGCACCCTAGGTGAGGCCATGAAAGCTGCGATTAACTACAGTACTAATAAGTACAAACATCTGGAGTCTGCAGGAGCTTTCAAATCCAAGTGGGGAAAGACAGCCAATGCTACGGACAAGAAGCCGGTGTTCAAGATACTCACCGACGAAGAGAAACAGCAGTATCACGAGAAGTACATGTGCTTCACGTGTATGTCCACCGAACATGGTTCTAGAGTCTGTCCTTTTCGCAGGGATTTTATTACTTGGTTGAAGGAAACTGGTAAGACTACCAGGAGCTCAGCTAACACACCAGCCCCTACAAAAAGCGGACATTCGGTTAGGACTGAAGAAACAGAAATGACAGAGGGTCCATCCGAAGACAATGTGCAGGCATGTTATGGGATCAGTGCAGCCAATGCTTGCCACATGGATCACATTCCCATCAAATTCTTAGTGGGACTAGAAGGGACTAGAGCCACAACGTTGCTGGACTCTGGGGCCAGCCATCATTACATATCCAGGGTGGCCGTAGAGAGAGGCCTACAGATCCACAATTCAGGTCAGTTATCCACGATAATTACGGCTCTGGGTGTCCGCACGCTTTGGTGGCACGCAGCATAAAAAAACTGGTTGTGTCATTTGGTCACATGGACCAGCCTCTGTGTCACCGAAATTCAAAATTACACACGGGAAGGAACCTCCGCGGGAACATACAAAATGGCGCTCCGCGTGTTTTCTAGTCTCGTGAAGGCCGGAACCGATCGTATAACCAAACGCTGGACTTCGCTTAAGCCTCGCCATCCGTTGATCGAGCCGCGATCACTATCGGGCGTGATCGAAACCGTGGAGGGAGACGGCAGGGATAGCCGCGGCTAATTTGAAGAGAGGGGAGGCGGGGGGAGGTGGTGCGGGCCACCCATGCCGGAGAAGGAAGCCCGACAGAGAGATGGAGGATCTCCGGACCTGCCGAAGTGGAGCAAATGGCGGAGATGGAAGAGCGCAAGAGACCTCGAGTCAGCGGCTCCAAGTTACCTGAGCGGAATGGCATCTGCAGGCGTGATCACGGATCACGAACGAGATAGAGCGGCCCACTGCTGTAACGGAGGAGGTAAGGCGATGGAACAAGGAGGACGCCGAAATGGAGAAGGACTCGAGACGCACCGCACGGGTAGTTGCCCGACCGTCTGGAGAGGGGAGATGGCGGAGCTAAAGGCCGTGATGAAAGGGGAGCGAGAGCAGACGAGAAAAGAAGCTGGTCCATATAAGGAAGGCGGAAGGGGAGCGAGAGGAGACCGACGCAGAAGCCGCTGGTCTAGATAAGGAAGGCGGAAGGAGCGCGCTTATGTAAGCCGGGCAAAGCAGAGCGGAAACGACGGAGCCGAGCGTGGAGCAACAATGCAGGTGGAGGTGACCGAGGCGCCCCTTGTGGCCTCGCGAGATTCGCCCGGCCCACCCGAACCTGGGTAGGGAGATGGTCCAAGAAGACAAAGACGGCCTCCTGAGCACCAATGGCGAAAGGAGTATGGTGCTCCGCACATGTGGAAGAGGCAATCCAAAGAAATTGACTCGGATTTTGCCTATTACCACACCGAGCTCCTTAAGGCATTGGAAGCCTCTCGGCGCCGCTACAAGCAGGCGGACCCGGAAGGCTCAGAAGGGATGAAGGACATGGGGGCTGCAGGGACCCTAGTGGCCTGTTTGGAGGCAAGCGGGGAAGAGCCTCGGGAGGAGCGGGGCAGACGCCAATAGCGGACCTCAAGGTAAGTCCACCGCAACTGGGAGGATAGAGGTGGGGGCCACTGAAGGGGCGGAAGGAGAACCAACCCGACCCAAGACAAGGGTGATTGGGTAGAGATGAGGGCCTAGCGATGAAGGTCCCAGATAAGGGGTCCGAGCTTGGGGACCGGACCCGTGTGTTCGGACCACGAGGTCCGAACCCGAAGATGAGGCCGGACCCGTGAGGCCGGACTCGGAAATAAGCGGAACTCAAGTTCGGACTCGGGAGTCGAGGCCGGATCCGAGGTCCCGGACTCGGGAAGCAAGGAGGAGTCCCTCGACTTACTGGGGGAGGCGGTCGGTCGGTGGCCCCTAGGGAGGACCCACTCGGGGGCCGAGGGGGCGTTGTAGCTGGCGGTCGTCAGCCATAACAACGATAGGATTCGGGAAGAGGAAGGGTCCGCCTCGCGGATCATCCGATTAGATGCGCCCATAGCTATCGGAGACGGAGATTGGACCCTGTCTAGAGGCCAGACCCGGGACCTTCCAGGCCACCGCCGTGAAGGAGATAAGAGGGAGGAATAGGATGGTAGGCGGTAGGATTAGGGCGTCTTGGGGCAGCCACCAGCTCGAATAGGGGTGTAATAAAGCCGCCGACTTGGGGCGTAGTATAAGAGGGCTGAGGCTGCTCTGAATAAATCATCTTCTGGGTCTATGCACGCTTAGGTGCATCACTTCCATCAAAATTGGAGTGATAACTTGCTTAGTACATGTGGTGGTAAAAGCAGGTTTTTTTAATCCGTTTCACATAGGCCTTCAAATATCTCGGTTTGGTGTAGCGTAATTAGTGGGTTTAGTTGTGGCTTACGCTTGCTTTTGTGGAAGTGGGAGCGAGATAAAATGAGTTGCACTGTGTGTGTGTGTGGGGTTTGGTCCAAGTAGATGGGGAATACGTGTGAGAATGGGGAAGTTGATGGTGGTGTTGGAGAATGGCGGGGTTCGTAGTGATGAGGCGAGTTTTGCGGCGGTGTGGGAGGCATGCTTTGCGGCGATGTGGGAGGGCGGTGATGTGGGAGGAGGTAGGAGGGTTTAGGGTGGGAGGAGGTGGGGAGGATGAAGGTGTGGGAGGAGGTGGGATGGCGCCAGTGTGGGAGGGCGGTGGAGGTGTTGGAAGACGGCGGCGGCGGCTTAGGGTTGACCTCGCTCACAGGACAGGGACATGTCCCTTGCGGACTTTGGCCGCCTGTAGCTGGATCTGGACTGGCCGAGGTGGAGACGGCGGGCTTCCTTTGCCTCGCGCGTCGAGTCCGGCCCCTCGCAGCCCTCGTGCTCCTGTCCCATCTTTTCCCGGCGGCGTGGTGGCCTGACCAGTGCGCGGCCGTGTGTAACGGCGGCAGTAGCACGTTCGCCACCTTCCAGCTGTTCATCCATTATTGAACATACGGTCGCCCCTCTTGTTGGGTGGGAGGAGCCATGGGCACGGTCCAAGTGACGTAGAGCAAGGTGGGGTTTTGGCTTTTGTTGGGGAGTGGCCGACCTCACGGATGTGGTGGAAGTGGACTCGTCTTGATCGGGTTGATTGGACTTTTGCGCTTGTATGGATCCGTCACTCTACTTGCCCGATGGACTCATGAGGGAGCCTGAGAAGGTTCCTTCGCCTTCACATGTTCTCCTAACTCCACTGAGGACTCACTTTGGCGGCGAGGCTCCCAGGCTTTGGTCTTGGCGTGAAGATCGCGGTCGAGGATTGGCGGAAAGAGCTGCAAATGGGTCCCTCTTGGAGGGTCGGCCCTCTGAGATCATGGGCGGTGAGGTGCACGGCCTTATCGGTCCCTCGGGGAGTGGAGGCAGTCTATGGCCCAGCCGGATGTGGGAGCCGCCGGGGCTGTGTTTTCGATGAAGCTTGGCGTCACACAATTGGATGTGATCCGATTGCGTCGGCAGGATGGGCATGTTGTTCCAAGCGACTGCTGTTTGATGGTGCGGCGCTGGCAAGCACCTTTGAGTTGCTTCACGACTTGGTTGTTCCATTCCCACAACCATCAGAGATGACATGCGTCTGAGCGTGGGGCTGTGGTGACAACGTCGTGCGGCCCGACTTTGAGAGGCCTCCATTGTCATTGCTTGAGACGGAACAAAGCGGCTTGTGCACTTGACGCGGTTCACATTGATTTCGGTGCACATGGTGATGGTAGCGTGATGCGCCTGATTGGGCTAATCATGTCTGTTTGGTTTTGTGTTGTAGAGTGAAGGCCGATCTGTAATCATGGAGTGGAGGCTGTTTGGATGATCACGGTGTGTGGTCACCCTCTTGTGGTGAATTGGGAGGGAGCAACATGTGACGTAGAGCAAGTCAGGTTTTGGCTTTTTGTTGGGAGTGGACCTCAGATGTGGTGGAAGTGGACTCGTCTTGATCGGGTTGATTGGATTGGAGCTTGTCAAGTGGCAATATGGAGTGGTTAGGTGTCTTGTGGGGTTGGAGGTGTTGATTCGGTGTGGTGATGGTAACGTGTACTGATTGGGCTAATCATGTCTTTGGTTTTATGTTGTAGAGTGAAGGGTGTCATGGAGTGGAGGCTTTGAGTTGGGGAGTTGGGGCGATGGGTGGTGCTCTTGTGGTGAATTGGGAGGAGAGTGGCAATATGGAAGTTGGGTGTCTGGGGTTGGAGTTGTGTTGGGGTTGGAGGTGTCTTGGAGTAGGAGGTGTGCGGAGTTGGAGGTGTGCTTGGAGGTGTCGGAGTTGGAGGTGTCGAGTTGAGTTCTGCGGAGTTTGTGGTGTGCCAATGGTGGAGGTGTCAGTCCGAGGTGTCTTTGAGTGTGAGTTCGAGTCATGGTCCTCCTTGTGGTGGATCGGGTTGGAGGCTAGCGATGTGGTGGCTTTGGTGGAGATGGACTGCCACAGGCACAGGGATGGACCTCTTTATTGGAGAAAGAAGTGGCGGTGAAGGGATGTTGGTGGTGGTTCTGGAGAAGGGAGTGAAAGATGGAAGGATGTTTTCTGTTGTTGTTTTCGTTTTCATGGATTTGATCCATCCATCATGCTCTGGCGCTTCTCTGTTTTCGCTTTTAGTTGGCCAGTTAACAATATGGTGACTTTGAAGAGCGAGTTTGTTTGAGGAAGGGAAGAAGGCGGAGGTGCGTGAAAGGACCGAACATGTCAAGAAGTTGCAAGGAAAGCCTGAATGTCGGGGCTGGAAAGAAGAAGATGGCACACTCAGTCTTTGGTTTCAACGTTAGGGACATTTCACGATATTCAAAGATCTTATTGGGGTGTGAGTTCATCGTTAGTGTGTTTTGGGCCGATAGTGGGAAGAAGAAGGATTCAAGTGGTCTCGGACGTGTTGCAAGTTGCAAGGTGATTTCCAGTAGGTGGGAAAGCATTGATGATTTGTGTTATTGTGTGTCGGGCGGCCCTCGAGGGAAGTTCATTCCTCGGAAGATGGCACTTGGAGTGTGGAGAAGTTGAAAGGTGTTTCCATTGGTGGTTCACTTATGACAAGACAAAGGCACTTCGAGGTGTGGTTGAAGAGCGGCTTGACAAAAAGAAGATGCGTGCGAGGATGTTCTTGTGGAGGACAACTAGGAAGTTGAGGTACATATGTTTGTGGATGGCGGTCAAGCGAGGGGACCTTCTGGGAGAGTATTAGCGGACACGCTCTCATGCTCGAGTCCAAGGTGCTAGCCTCTTGAGAGCGGTCAGGCAGCCCATCGGGACGGGGAAGAGCTTGAAACAAAGCGAGCCATGGTGGAAACTGCGACCAAAGATCCGTGGAGTCCACTTCTCATGATGAGGTTGCGCAATTCATACAGGGACGGGGGGTGTGTGTGGCCACGAGAGCAAGTCTAGGACTTGGCCTATGTTTAGAGCGTCATGGCACCTTCACAGGTTCTCTAGAGGATCTTGTAGTTATTCTGAGCGGGTGAAGCATAAAGAGAAAGTTCTCTTGGAGGTCCTGAGGAAGTTGACAAGCTGAAAAAGGGTTGGGCGGCGGCCTTGAGAAGTATGAGGCTGCGTCAACGGTCAAGAAGTGAAGACAACCAAGATTAGTTCTTTGGAGAAAAGGGAGAGCTTGGTGTCTGAACTTGCCATAGCTGCCGCTAAGGAGTCTGTGGAGATATGGAGAAAAGGGGTGGCGCGCATGAGCAAGACATAGCGCACACCGTGAACTATCTTCCTTGATGAGGCGACCAGCAGGCCTCTTTGGCCACCAGCTTGGATTGAAGCCCGCTTTTGTAGAGGTCTGGGGAGTTGAAGTGAATACATCCCTTATGTACGGTATGTTGCGTGATGAAGTTTGGTCACCTCTTTCTTATCAATGGTCGAATCCTAATTTTGGATAAATGCATAGTACACCATGTGTATACGATGCTGCAGAGCGTACTGACACATTACTTTGTTGTGCTACCGTCTTTTATGGTGTCGATCGTGGTGGTCGGTCCGAATGTGGATGGTGGTGATCGGACCCGGTGGTCGTGTTCTATGATAGTGCGCTCAAGTGGATGATGTGTTGTGGGCCACTAGCTGTCGTGTTCTGTGATAGTGCAGTGTGCTCCAAGTGGATGGTGCTCCAAGTGAGGTGGTAGTTATGGTGGTGCACTGATTATGGTGCTTTGGAGCACCTTCCACGTGATAGTGATAATTATAGAGCTGCACTGGTTATGGTGCAGTGGACCACCTTCCACTGGCACTGTTCAAGTGGAGGCAGATGTCATGGTGCCAGTTTGTAGTGGTCTAGGTTGAAGTGGATGCTTAATCAAGTGCATGTGGGTGAAGTAGAACCACTTGAAGTGGCCTTGTGCGTGGTATGGGGCACATAACTTTTCATTCCTTCCTTGTGGACACTCCTACCACGACTTTTGCCTCTACCAAGCATTTGAGGAGGCGGTGCACGCTTTTCGTTCTTGTGGCTTAGAGGTTCCCGCACATGGTTGATGGCAAAGTGGGCTTCTAGTGCTACGTGTGTGTCATCTAACATGGTGAAGGCGAAGCCCTTGGAGGAGTGGGGTGCTGAATTTTATGACACTATTGTAGTTTTAGGCGGACTAGGAAGTCGGGGTGGAGAGTGCAGTTCTTTGATGTTGCCAACACCCTTGCGTCGGGCGGCATCACCAGTGAGTTCTTCCCTACGGTTTTCGCCATTTTGGACACACCGAGAGCAGGGACACAGTGCATGCACGCCCGATCTCGGATTGCGTTCAGTTGAGCGGCCTCTCCGCCGAGAAAAGTGGTGGCCAATTTGTGGCACAGGAAATCGGGACCATGTGTCCAATTAATCAAGAAGTAGTGATGGTGGAGCGGACTCCATCGATCGATGATGTATGTGGGCAACCAAGAAAGGGCCCGCGATGGGGAGACTACAGCGCTTGCCGTGAAGTATTGGCTATTGGCGAGAAGGCGGTGGTGGATATGATGGCCGTTTTAGGAGGTATACACCATATGGAGAATCCAGCAATGATGGAGCATCCGTGGAACATGTGGGTGATCAGAAGCAAGGCGCATCCGGTTGTGCGAAGGAGGAACAACCAGCCACAGCCCGACAATCCAAAGCGGTGGTTGCACTTGAGGGGCCACATGAGCTATCAAGTGGTTGCACTTGAGGGGGTCACATGATCACAACCTCTGGACCTAGCTGCAGGTCCCGTGCCATCACAATCTCAGCAATCGGGGGGACATAATAGTAGTCCCTTCATCTCTTGAGCCCCACGCATCTAGGGATGTGTTGCTGAATACCATCTTGTCGCTTGGCATCCATGTGCCAGTGCCGACCATACACAAGCGAGTTGTGGTGAGGTCGCACTTGGAGCATCCCACATCGAGCTATCGGCAAGGCAAGGCTGCGAACAAATCTTCTTGACCATGAGAAGGCGACTCAGAGCTATTGCCATCTGTGCTCCCAGAGGAAGTTGGTGCACATGTCCATAGTGTGAAGGCTCCTTCATGCGACCATTGCTTACCTCTCTGATGTTGGAGAACCCATCTTTGGACCTTGAAGGATGTAGCGGTGGTGGACATACATTGGACACGAGTGGGTCATTTAACACCGGGTGGAGCAAAGCGCAAATCAGAGAGGAGCTAGGAAGGTACCAGTGCGAAACAACATAGACAAGAGGAGGAAGAAGAGGCATAAGATGAAGAGATTGAAGAGGACTACTTCTGCATACAGGGACAACTGCGGTGTTGGCGAAATGCAAGAAGCGGTGAGCGTTTACATCATCAAATGCAACAAGCGCCCATGGGTGACATGACGAAGGTGCAGGGCGAGGTGGTATGAAGGGCAGCGGCGGGCGAAATGGTTGTTCGGGATCTACTATGAGCGTGAAGGGGAAAGGAGTTTACAAACTCGGGAATGACAAGCCTCCTTTGCCAGTTGTTTTGCCTGTGCGTATGATTATCTTTGCAAGGTTTGAATTCAAAGTGCCACCTAGACATAGAAATGCGCTGGAAGAAAGGGAGGTCAACGTTGTTGGTTGGAGCCCAAAGCGAGAAGCGTCTTGAAGAATGGCGGTTACAGGGAAGCTTGCGGCATGTGTTGGTTGGTTTCATCCGTATGTTAGTTGATTATGTTGACATTTCTTTGTTCTTTGCTTGTTTCTATTTGCGAGCAGAAGATGACAACTCTGTGCGAGTCGTGGCCGATCTTACAGATGATTGGCCCGCCGCCTCTAGCATGACAGTGAAGAGGAAGAGTGTGGAATACTAGGAGATTGCAGGGTTTTTGCTATGTGTGGGGAGTCAACCGTTGTGACTCCCTTGTGTGTTTAGTCTTCGTTTGGCTTGGTTTTGTGTGTGTTGGTATTGTGTGCTTACTTGTAGCGGAGCTGACTCTCCGCGATAAGGCTTGCGAGAATAGCGAGACCAAGAAACTACCAAACTACCAAACAGACTCTTCGTCATTGTTTTTAATATCCACAAGATCCACTCATCGCGTACATCGGTTTGTTGCGCTACACACGGTCAACATGGGAATGCTGGTAGTGTGTCAGACCATATATTGGAAATATGATACCGATTATTCTTTGTACGCTCACCCTATCGATAATGCAGCACGAAACACCCCCTAGTATGGGAACACCCCCTAGTATGGGGCATAAACAAGTGAACACCTGCAAGCTAGGCCAAACCGCCAACCATGCCCGATATCAATGGCAGATGTCTAGCAGTCCTTCCTCAATTACTCCGAGGCGGAGCTAAGGTTTCTTCCTACAACACCCAAAGCCGAGTTTGAACAAAGCTCTCAACTCACTCGAACATGATGAGGAGGTGGGCTCTATGGGGATAGGAGCAGTCCATGAAGTGAGCTCTTTCTTCCGGATTGTTCTCATCGTTTAGCCACCGCCAACACCTGGACATAGTAGTCGTGCTTCGCTGTTGCCTTCTGCAATGATGCCCAACATTTCGCCGTATTTCGTGAAGAGAAGCCGGGTGGAGTTGCCTTCCGAGTCCTCTTGTTTCCTCTATCGGCAAGGTTCTCTTCCCCCAATCCGCCCAGCCATGTTCTTGCCCTACCACGTGCGGCGGCCCCTTCCCCAGGCCGCTCGTTCGCCACTTCCCAGTGTGCAGCCTCATATCCCTCAGGGGGTGGAAGATCACCTTGAGTCGACGCGAGGCATGCACTGAACCATCCTCCGCTCGATCGCAACTTGTAAGTTCCCCGATGTTGACACATGCGAGGGAGTTAGCGATGCGCGACCGCCGGAAGCCATGAGAGCTTGGCTCTCGTCGCGACAGTGTATCTGTGGCAAGGGTCTGGCGATAGGCACCGCTGGGAGGGTGAAGGGTTATCGAGCAAAGTGGTCGGAGGAACGCCACATGGTGGCTCATCCGTGAATAATCGATGATTGAAACGCTCAATCTACGTATGATGCCCAGCCCAAACTCGTGTGCATCATTTATTGAAGCAGCTTGTTGTGGTTGTACGTGGGGTATGGTCGATAATGTGATAGGAGTATAATGTGACCGGACGCAAATGACGTGCTCGCAAAAAGGCATCGATCCGATCCACATAGGTGGCATGGCCTAGAAAGGGCTATCCGTGTGAAAATGGTGCATATGAAGCAAGTGAAACCAGGCAATCGTATCAGCGTACACAGCGTGAATGCTTTACCCAGTTTAGCGCACAAATAGAAACCCGAGGTGATGTGGAAGGTAATCTCCCTGTGCGCCTTCTCCAATCGACAAGCATTGTGTGATTACGTCGGATAAGGCACAAACAACAATTCCTATCCGGGTCTCACCAAAAATTCAAAGAATCTTTTCCCATTTCATTCCTCCATTCCTCCCGGATCGATGGTCTCTCACCAAATCACAAATCGTCTGGACAAGGTCGTGGCACATCAGACACCATCGAATCTCCCTTTGCGTGGAGTGAGGTCAAACTTGCATGTCACCACTGCTCGGAGAAAGGATGCATTCGGCATGCCCCAGGTCTAGTGTGTCTGAAACCGCCTCTCCTGTCATTGTCGTATCGACCCAGACCACTATGTCTCCAAAGAATAAACCTATGTCCGCTCCAAGGACATTGTCGCAGGAAGGCGGTGTGGTCCTTGCTGGGAGGTAATAGGTTGCACCCTCATCTGCAACCTCTGCAAACACAAGGAAATTATCACCCACTTCTAGCATCTCCGCCATGTTGGTGACATCTTCGGACTCGTCTTCAACATCTGCCTGACATTGCTCGGCCGGCATGGCTTCCACAACCTGGAAAGGTATCTGCTGCCTAAGTTGTCGCCGTGTCTGAACACGTAATTGAATCTCTGAATGTGGACGTATTGTGATGTCTTCCCACAATCCGGCATGTGGTACCGATTCACAGTCCGCATGATTGCTGTCTATGCATGCAGCACAAAAGCATGCCAGGTTGCGCATTCTCAGTTTTGTTGGGTCAGCAGCATCGTAGCCATAAATGCTATGACAACTCTTGGAGCCTGGAATGGCATCACAAGCCCATTTTGCCCGGCGGTTGACATCATAGGGAACGTGCGGTGCACTCCGTGCACCGTGAGATCGATCGCCGCCTCCGGATATTGTGGAGCGAAGAAATGCAACAACGGCCCGGCGATTCGCATGCTCCGGTAGACTCTTGCGCACGCAGCACGCTCAAAATGGCTCCAGCTCCATCGTGTTCACCCTTCCCATGGCCACTACCAAAATAGGACCATAACATGTTGCACCCCTGTTACTTGGATACCTCGCCACATAGTAGTATGGTTGGCATGCCTTGAACGGGATCTACCATCGACCATGTTCGAGGCCCGAAACCCAGTCCCTGCATCCACTGCCAATGGAGACCCAAGCAATGCTGCACAAAAAGGGTATCGTGTAGCATGTCGTCACTAACAAAAAAGTGATAATACTTGTGGATACCAGCACAAATGTTAGCGGGATCAACCTCCTGTGTCCGTCTGTAGAAAACAAGGACCAAAATTGTAACTTGGTCGTTATACCAGTGCATTGACTGGATTTCGTTCTGCACACCAAAGGCGTAGTTTTGTGAGAAGTCCAAAACGCTGACGACAACATCTTTGGGAAACAATTGCACATTTCGAAATTCCGTGCCACCACCTTTGCGAAATCATGCAAAATAAAAGCCCGCAACTTGTCTTTCAAGTACAGAACCATGTCCACGGGGTGTGTCTCCATGAAGCCCAACTTAATACGCTTCTTGTCACCACCCTCCACTGTTTTCCCCACAACCTGGTACTGGAAGCACCTCCAGTTCATGGTAACATTCGGCATGACGTCAATCTGGTTTCCACAGGACAAAAGCGCACTCCATACAACGCGTGCACGGTTCGAAATCCAGTTGTGCCATTCGTAATCCACCTCTTTGTCACAAAGTGCGAGTCAATGCTCTCACCGATGAATAGCTTGATGTAGGGGCCTGCACCGAGGTGCGGCATCTGCAGGGCGACAAACGCCGCAATCACATGGGCAGCCTCCACAAGGGTGTATTCTGGAAATGGTATGTCGCAAACTGTTCAGCGCATCCTTTAGAAATGCCATTTCCACGTGATACCTGCAGCAACAAACATTCCTCTCCTGCAAGCTCTTCACAAAATATGGCTTCAACTTCTCAAATGCACTTTGTCCAATCTGGATGCCAGGATGCTGTTCTCTGAACCGAAGGAAAAATTCAGTCTGCCATCCACCCGTACAGACCCAAAAACTTGTTGATCAAGCTATCATTGGCCACCAGTTCTGAACTCCATTATAAGTGCCACCACCACAGCCCAGGAGGCTCCCTATTCACCAGTAAGCGAACACCACCCTCAACTATGAGGCCCACCACCCTCGCATGTCGGGAAAGACCAGCTTCCACTAAGGGGAGAATCTGTCTGAGGCCACCATCCACTATGAGGTAGACCACCATCCGCTGAGGCTCACCACCATGCACTAAGACCTCCATCCACTATGAGGCGGACCTTCCACCGAGAGGGACCAATCCTCTATGAGGGAGGCCACCAACCACTTAGAGGCGTAGAATCCTCTATGAGGTAGACCACCGCCAACGTGGAAGGTCACCACCGTGCAAGACCCACACCTCCCTCCACTATGAGGCACACTAGCATCCACTTTGTGGCAAACCACAATCCACCAAGACACACACCACAAACCACTAAAAGGGAGACCAACATCCACCAAGAGGGGTGCCTCCACTCGTCACAAGAAGAGGGTCATCACCAGCCACATGGATGGTGTGACCACCCACTAGGACCCACCAACATCCACTAAAGGCAAACCCCAACTACATGAACGGCACACCATCCATGAGGGTGCCCACCATTCACTAGTTCTCCACACCAATGTCCACCGCCACACAGCGGGACTGTATGGTACTCACAGAGAGGCGGGCCGTCGATCCACAATCGCCACACCGGTTGCAAGTGAGGCGACCACCATGTACATTCTGGTATACCAGCATCTGGTTTCCCACAAAGAATTGACCAAACAACAAAAGGTCGCACATATGCGGGGCGATTTTCCTAGGCTAGTGCACACCTTCCACCTGTGGTATCCCATCCGGAAACGCGTTGCATGAAAGCCTATGAAAATGCTATATAACAGACAACAATGGAAGTCAACACCAAAAGGAGTGAAGCAAACAATGTGGCGAACAATGAAGCAATAACTAGCGAGCGGTTGGTGTCACTGCGACATGTCCAGAAATGGACTATGTGTTTCTCAAACGCGTCTTTGGGGCAATTCTCATGCGCTTGGCATCCTTGGTGTTTGAGGAGGCGGCTTGCAAGCTCCCAAAATTTCTTTACCATCGCCCATGGACAACACATCGATCGGAGCGTCCACCCCCAAAATGTATGTACGAATCCACTCGAGATTCATTGCATCCCTGAGCGGATCACACGCCTGTCACACCAATGGCACGACCAAGGATAGATTGCAAACCGAGGTCTGTGCTTACTGGACAAAATTATGTTGAAGAACGTTTTCCTTGCCCGCAAGTGGTCTGGTGAACATTCTTCAACTGTGCCCTTCATGTTCTTCAACACAGAAGACATCATCTCTTTGGGCTCCAGAATGGAACCTTGCATGCCTTCAAGATGGGCAAGGTCAACAAGTGTTGCGTAATATCGGCTCTGGGCGATGTGTATTTTTGGGTCCGCTCCAGAATACGAGCCCAATCTCTCGAGCTAGTTGACTTGCCCGCTTTTCCCACGCGTTGATGTGGTGCGGCAGCCGGCTGCAGCGTCGAGCTCGCCAAGCCCGCTGCTCGATGATGAAGGCGGGCCCATCACCACGTGTAGAGCGGGCCCAAAGCCATGTCCACGTTGGGTTCGGAAAGGAATCCTAGGTGGCCCCCTCCGGGTACCAGTCTGGACCACGCCTCCGACGGAGGAACCTCCTCCTTCATGTGGTGAAGGAGAACTAGCATCCAAGCCCCAAAATTTGCGGACCATCCACACGGAGCTCCTGGCACTTCTAGCCGAGGGTGTGCACTTGCACACCTCCCTTGCAACCCGCCTTGCTTCCTTCCACTCAGAATCCTCGCCTCGCCGAATCTTCTCCGGCCTCTGCCTCAATGCCCCAAGCTGCGGCCTTCTCCAAGCGTGCAGGCATTGGTTGAAGGCGCCATGGTGTGAGTTCTAAACAAGGGTCACTGTGAAAAGGCCCTAGGCTCACCAACTGCTCACGTGGCTTTAGGTCAACTTCAAAATTGTGAAAGCCAAACTTGACCAAACCTTCATTTCAAAAGGACACAATCGAGCGTGTCCATAAGACATCTTCCATGGTCAAAAGGGTAGAACCTAAAGCCAAGCACCTAGGAGGGTGCGGACTCATTTCCAGGATCTAGTGCGTCCTAGAAAGCTAGGTCCACACCCTGATTGCTCAATAGCAGGAGCAAGCGGTTGAGCGAACTTCGTGCAAGCTGCGGTCGACCACAGGGACATCTTGAAGTTTCTTGGTAGAAAATTACATCTTGAGTGTCCTCCTCGTATGCATGGGGTGAAGAAGCCGGAAGTCTTTGCCGCAGCAACATCGATGTCCGTATGGCGGAGCCAACATGTCAGTCTTGCTCAATATGCTAATAGGGCTGTCAAAACACGAGGCCTTGAAAGCAAACATCACATCGTCACACTCGGAAATGACGGTGGCTGCTTGCCTCCAAGGCTCGATGGTTACATAAGTAGCTAGTTCTTGTGGGACGATTAAGGTCACTGCATACCACTACACACAAGAACAAGGCCTAGAAGCTCCCAAGCGACAGCTACCATACCCACCGCCCAACTTGTCCAACTTGTCAAATGATTTCCCATGCCCATCCGTGAAGGCGGACACGTAAATTCACGGCGTGTTCATCAACAGCGGAAAACTCGGGAAGGAAGGAAGGTTGAAGTTTACGCCAATGGCAAAACAACGGATTTCAACAAACCTCGAATGGAGCAACAAACCTCACGAATGGAAATGACCAAGAGGTTGTGGACCGAGTAACTTGCCTCCGAAGGCTCGGTGGCTCTGAGAAAATAGCGAGTTCTTCAAGACCATAAGGTCACCGCGATACACACTACACACAAAGAACAAGACCTAGAAGCTCCACTTCAAGGTCGACACCAGATACCACCGTATAGACCAACGGTGCCTCCAACTTATCCAACAAAATCCCGTCGTGACAACTCATCTAATGTACCATTCCTCAGTTGACACTCTAGTCTTCTTGTCAACACCTGACAATGACCCGCAATTTCGTGATTCATCCCACGAATACTTCTTTTCTAGCTTTAAGAGCCTCACCACTATGACTTGGCAATGGATGTGTTGACAAACGAAGGACTTTCCTTTGATGACGTTCCACCGGTGAAGGGCACTTTCATCCTCCTTCGCACCGATTCTTCCAATCCCTCGACATTTCCTCAAAACCTACGGTCACCTCACAGGTGCCCAAAGGGTCCCCACGTTTGGGGCCTACCCCACAAGACATCTTTAATGGTCTCGGTCGAATTGACGACTGTGGTTTTCACAAAGACTCTACATTGTTCGCCATCTTCCTCCCCACCCCAAGCTACCCTCCCTCACAGACCTAACCCTCTCCTATCGTCCCACCGTATGGAGTCACACCACCGCACCCCACACAGTGCACCCACACCCTAAAACCTGCCCGCACCCCCACACACCGGCCGCACCCACCTAAAACCCGCACCACGCACCCGCACTCCCCCACCCACCCACACCTCCCTCCACTATGAGGCACACTAGCATCCACTTTGTGGCAAACCACAATCCACCAAGACACACACCACAAACCACTAAAAGGGAGACCAACATCCACCAAGAGGGACAGTGCCCTCCACTCAGAGTCACAGTAAGAGGGTCATCACCAGCCACATGGATGGTGGTGACCACCATACACTAGGACCCACCAACATCCACTAAAGGCAAACCCCCAACTACATGAACGCCACACCATCATCCAGAATGAGGGTGCCCACCATTCACTAGTTCTCCACACCAATGTCCACTGTCCACGAGAAGACAGATGGTACTCAGAGTGACGTCGATCCACAATCCGCCACACCACTTGTAAGTGAGGCACCACCATGTCACGGATCGCAGCAGTCACCGTTTCCCACAAAGAATTGACCAAACAAAAAGGGCACACATGCGGGATGTAGATTTTCCTAGTTAGTGCTCGACGCTACCTTCCACCTGTGGTATCCCATCGGGAAGCAACGTTGCGCGTGGAAAGCCTATGAAAATGCCTGTATATGGCAACAGTGCAACAATGGAAGTGCTGAACACCAAAGTACTGGAGTGAAGCAAACAATGTGGCAGACAATGAAGCAATAATGACGGTTGGCAGTGTCACCTGCGACATGTCCATGAAATGGACTATGTGTTTCTCAAACGCCTTTGGGGCAATCTCATGCGCTGGCATCCTTGGTGTTTGAGGAGGGGCGGCTTGCAAGCTCCCAAAATTTCTTTACCAAGATCTCGCACTTGTGGACAACACATCCGATCGACGATGGCCACCCCCAAAATGTATGTGGCACGTAATCCGCACTCGAGATTCACAACGCCGAACGGATCACACGCCTGCCACACCAATGGCACGACCAAGGATAGATTGCAACCGAGGTCCTGTGACTTCCTCGACAAAATTATGTTGAAGAACGCTTGCCCGCAAGTGGTCTGTGGTGAACATTCTTCAACCGTGAATGTGCGGCCTTCATGTTCTTCAACAACAAAAGACATCAGCCATCTCTTTGGGCTCCGAATGGAAGCTTGCATGCCTTGATGGGCAAGGTCAACAAGTGTTGCGTAATATCGGCTACATGTCGATGTGTATTTTGGGTCCGCTGGAATACGAGCCCAATCTCTCGAGCTAGTTGACTTGCCCGCTTTTCCCACACGCTGATGTGCCGCAATCGCTGCGACCGCCGCCGAGCTCGCCAAGCCCGAACGCTGCTCGATGATGAAGGCGAGCTGGCCCATCACCAGCAGACGGGCAGAGCCCAGAAGCCATGTCCACGCGGTTCAGGAAAGGAATCCTAGGTGGCCCCCTCCGGGGTACCTGTGGTCTGGACCACGCCTCCGATCGGAGGAACCTCCTCCTTCATGTGGTGAAGGAGAACTAGCATCCAAGCCCCAATTTGACCATCCACACGGAGCTCGGCACTTCTTCTAGCCGAGGTGTGCACTTCACCCCAAGCGACACCTCCCTTGCCGCAACCCGCTAGCAACTCCCGGCCCGAATCGCCTCGACGCAATCTTCTCCGCTGCCCTCGCCTCAATGCCCGGTTTGCGCGGCCTTCTCCGCGACGCTGCGGCACTATTGAAGGCGCCATGGGCGTGAGTTCTAAACAAGGGTCACCGTGAAAAGCTATGCCCTAGGCTCACCAACGCTCACGTGGCTTTAGGTCAACTTTCAAAAATTGTGAAAGCCAAAACTTCACAAACCTTCATTTCAAAAGGACAAGAATCAAGGTCCATAAGACATCTCCTTACCATGGTCAAAAGGTAGAACCTAAAGATTAGAGGAGTGACTCGCCCAGGTGATCTAGTGCGGCTCCAGAAAGCTAGGTCCACACCGCAGATTGATTGCTCAACAACGGAGCAAGCGCTTAACTTGCAAGCAGTAAAGGCCGACCACAGGGACATCTTGAAGTTTCTTAGAAAATTACATCTTGAGTGTCCTCCCGGCGCGTACATGGGGTGAAGAAGCCAAGTGCGCATCGGCAACATCGATGTCCGTGTGGGAGCCAACATGTCTTGCTCAATATGCTAATAGGCCCCAGATCAACAGCCTTGAAGCAAACATCACATCACACTCCTTTAAATGACCAGTGACACCGCTGCCTCCTCAAGGCTCGTGGTTACATAGAAGTAGCTAGTTCTTCGTGGGACTATGGTCACACTGCATACACTACACACAAAGAACAAGGCCTAGGCTCCACTCAAGCTCACAACCAGCGATACCACCGCCTAGACCAAAAATGCTTCCAACTTGTCCAACAAATGATTTCCCACATGCCCATCCGGCGGCCGACATGCCTCGGCGGTGTTCATCAACCGTAGCGGAAAAACTGGGAAGGAAGGAAGGTTGAAGTTTCTGCCAATGGCAAAACAACGGATTTCCAACAAACCTCTGAATGGAGCAACAAACCTCGAATGGAAATGACCAAGAGGTTGTGAAAATGACTGTAATTGCTTGCCTCAAGGCTATGTAAAAAATAGCGAGTTCTTCAAGACCATAAGGTCACCGCGATACACACTACACACAAAGAACAAGACCTAGAAGCTCCACTTCAAGGTCCGATACAACCCGATACCACCGAGACCAACAACCTGCCTCCAACTTATCCAACAAAATCCCGTGACGCGACTGCCATCTAACGACCATTCCTCGATTGACACTCTAGTCTTCTTGTCAACAAAGAATGACTCGCAATTTAGATTCATCCCACGAATACTTCTTTTCTAGCTTTAAGAGCCGCCACACTATGACTTGGCAATGGATGTGTTGACAAACGAAGGACTTTCCTTTGATGACGTTCCATCCGGTGAAGGGCACTTTCATCCTCCTTCTGCACCTTCGATTCTTCCAATCCCTCTGACATTTCCTCAAAACCCACGCAGCCACCTCCCTGCCCAAAGGGTCCCCACGGTTTGGGGCCTACCCCACAAGACATCTTTAATGGTCTGCGGTCGAATTGACGACCAGGGTTTTCACAAGCCGCGGACTCTACATTGTTCGCCATCTTCCCCCCCACCCCAAGCTACCCTCCTCACGCTAACCCTCTCCTAGCGTCCCACCCGGTCATGGAGTCACACCGCCCCTTTTGCACCCCCACACCTGACCGCACCCACACTAAAACCCACACCCCCACACTCCTCACTAAAACCCGCACTCCAGCACCCCACCCACCCCGCACACCACCCTAAAAGCCCAAACACCCCCCCACACGTGCACCCACACCCTAAAACCCACACTACACAGACCACCCCTAAAACCCCACACCGCACTCCCACCACACCCACACCCACACCGCACTCCACACCCTAAAAGCCCAAACACCGCACTCCACACCACACCGCACCCGCACCGCACCCGCTCTGAAGCCGCTTTCACATCCGAGGCCCCGCTCCCACTTCACATGACGGCGAGCAATCGCTGCCCGCCATACAAAATCTATCTCCAAAAACAAGGATTGGCCAAAACGAACCTCTTTATCACCACTCACCCGGTCAATGACCACTTTCTTGCCCTTTTTCATACACGGTTAGCTCTCACCTTGCAATTAATTTTTATACTATGACTTTTATGGAATACATATTTTTCATATACATTCCCATGTATGTAAAACTCTTTTAACTTCACTTTTCATTAAATCTCATTACATATATTTTTCTAAAATTATTTTAGCCAAAGCACATGATTTTCTCAAGAAGTAAATCATCCTTAATTTTTACTGGTGAATCATTTTTCACGTTTTCTTTTGCTAATTCTATAGACCTCAACACTATCTACAACTTTGCTTCACATTGTATGGGTAAACTCGGAATGAAGGTCCTTCTTTTCAAATCCTTGTACTAAAACTATTTATGAGCTTTGTCATTTTTATATCCTTCATGCTCCATCCAATGAAGATGAGACTTGGTAAGTGTGCTTACAATACCTCTTGAGAGCACTCAAAAAATAGGGAGTCTAATATTGTTGTCATTTGTGAGATATTTTAAATTCTTCTAAGGGTGACAAAAAGTGACACGTTGCCTTGTTTCGTCTGTACACTAATAGTGAATAACCAAACCATGCATGGACCCATAGAACTTGGTGTTGATGGCGTTTCTGCGCACCTTTGTGTGTCTTCATGCTAACGTGAGTCTGAGTCGAGCGCACGGCTCAAGGCAGTCAAGGTCTGGTGACGGACCCTAACGTGTGGTGGTGTGTGCAGGGAAGAGCGACTGGGGACCCGTGTTCGTCCAGAGCAGCGGCCCAGCGTCGAGCGGACCGGAACGTGTGAGCCGGAGGAACTCCGGGAGGGCGTGCAGAGCCCGGACGGAGAGGCCCGGTTGAGCAACGGAGGAGGTCCGGACTGTGTAGCCACTTGCGTTCTTTTCCAAGGTTGATGAGCGTAGTGAGAGTGATGAGAGGAACGGACTAAAGGAACGAGTGACGTGCGTGAACGATACGGACGCAAACGGGTCCTTAAGCGTTTAGCCCGGCTTTCGGTGAACGCGTTATGAGTGTTAGCAAAGCAGATTGCGTGTGTTAAAGTTGAGCGGACGCAAAGTAAGGTGAGAATCGGTGAAGCCGGCAAAGCCAGACTTATCATTCTCTCGAAGCGGACTCCTTACTACAACGACGAGATTGTGCGCCCAACCCGAAAGTCGGCGCCACATATAGCAAGACTTAATCTAATAATATATCAAATAAATTAATTTTCCAAATATAAAAATTTAAATATATCTATGAAGTTAAAAGCGAATAGCCCTAAAAATATCGGTCAAAATGGGCATAATTTCAATTGTTAAGATACTGTGTCATGCAAAACACCACTTAGAGGTTTCGCTTGGTTCAAATTAGTGGTCACCTAACCATGCTCACACCCCTCCAGTACAGGCCTTAGGCAAAGCGCTCACAGGTACTCAAAGCGGACTTCCTCCAAAGCTCGATGAATACATAAGACATTCTTGATCTTTAAGGTCACGCACATCTACACACAAAAGACAAACCTGAAGCTCCGACTACGACATTTCTGATACCAATGCACCGGCCAAGCTTGATTGTCCAACAAATGACCCATGCCATCCGCAAGGGGGGAGCGAATTCGGAGGTGTTCACTCCTTGAAGCGGAAAAAAACTTCGGGAAGGAAGGAAGGTTGAAGTGCCATAAATGGCAAAACAACAGTGTCCAACAAACCTCTGAATGGAGCTGTCAAACACGAGGCCAGAAATGACCACAGGTTGTGAAAAATGATCTGCGGTACTTGCCTCCACAAATCGGTGGCTCTGTAAAAATAGCTAGTTCTTAAAGACACCATTAAGGTCTGCCATGTACCTACACACAAGAACAAGGCCTAGAAGCTCCACTTCAAGCTCGACAGCTCGATACCACCGCCTAGATAGCAGTACTCCAACTTATCCAACAAATCGTCGGACATGCTCATCGCAGCCATTCCTCGGAACTCTAGTCTTTCAACCTACAATGACTGCAATTGTGATTCATCCCACGAAAACTTCTGGCTTTACGCCTCGGCTCCTTTGAACGAAAAATGGATGGTTGAAAGCGAAGGCTTTCCTTTGATATGACGTTCAGAGGTGAAGGGCACTTCTCATACACTATGATTCTTCAATCCTCGACATCCTCAAAACCTACCGCAGTCCACCTCCTGTGACCTCAAAGGTCCCCACAGTTTGGCCTACCCCTGAAGACATCTTTAATGGTCTCGGTCAATTGGCGCGAAGGTTTTCACGCCCTTGGACTACATTCATTGCATCCTCCCCACCCCAAGCTACCCTCCTCCTTGACTAACCCTCTCTAGCACGTCCCACCCGATCGCAGGAGTCACACTGCCCCTTACTTTTCCTCACTAGCACCACCCTAAAACGCACCCCCCCCACAGTAGCACCCACCGTAAAACCCCTTTGCACCCACACCACCACACCCACACCCACACCGCACCACACCTAAAAGCCCAAACACTTTTTACCGCACCGCACCCACCCTAAAACCCACCCACCCCACACCGCACCCCCACCCAGTAAAACCCACCCGCCTCCAGCCACACCACACCCACCCCGCACCCACCAGCCCAAACACCGCACCCACCCCACCCGCACACTTTCCCGCACCGCACCGCGCTTCCATTAAATGCCTTTCACATCCAGGGCCCGCTCCCACTTCACATGAGCAATCATGCCATCATACAAAATCTATCTCCAAAACAAGGATTGGCCAAACCGAACCTCTTTATCACCCTCACCCCGGTCAATGACCACTTTTTGCCCGTTTTTTACATACATCTGTGGTTAGCTCTCACCTTGCAATTAATTTTTATACTATGACTTTTATGGAATACATATTTTTCATATACATTCCCATGTATGTAAAACTCTTTAACTTCACTTTTCATTAAATCTCATTACATATATTTTTCTAAAATTATTTTAGCAAAGCACATGATTTTCTCAAGAAGTAAATCATCCTTAATTTTTACTGGTGAATCATTTTTCACGTTTTCTTTTGCTAATTCTATAGACCTCAACACTATCTACAACTTTGCTTCAACATTGTACAAACTCGGAATGAAGGTCCTTCTTTTCAAATCCTTGTACTAAAACTATTTATGAGCTTTGTCATTTTTTATATCCTTCATGCTCCATCCAATGAAGATGAGACTTGGTAAGTGTGCTTCACAATACCTCTTGAGAGCACTCAAAAAATAGGGAGTCTAATATTGTTGTCATTTGTGAGATATTTTAAATTCTTCTAAGGGTGACAAAAAGTGACACGTTGCCCTTGTTTCGTCTGTTACCACTAATAGTGAATAACCAAACCATGCATGGACCCATAGAACTTGGTGTTGATGCCGCGTTTCTTGCAGACCTTTGTGTGTCTTCATGCTAACGTGAGTCACGAGTCTGGCCGGGCACTCGAAGAGGCAGTCAAGGTCTGATGACGGACCCTAACATGGTGGTGGTGTGTGCGGGAAGAGCGGACCCAGGGATGTTCGTCGGGCGTGACGGCGTCAGGAGCGTGTGGCCGGAGGAACTCCGGGAGGCGTGTAGAGCCGGACGGAGCCCGGATGAGCCACGGAGGAGGTCCGGTTGTGCTCTTGCGTTCTTTTCCAAGGTTGATGGCGTAGTAGAGTGATGAGGAAGGGCCGAGACTAAAGGAGCAGTGGCCGGCGTGGAGCGATCTGGAGCAAAGCGGGTCCTTAAGCGTTTGGCCACAAGGTTTTTCGGTGAACGCGTTATGATGGTTAGGCGCAAAGCGATTGCGTGTGTTAAAGTTGAGCGGACAAAGTAAGGTGAGAATCGGTCGAAGCAGCGGCCAAGCCAGACTTATCATTCTCTGAAGCGGACTCCTTACTACGACCACGAGATTATGCGCCAATGGTAGTCGGTAGTCGGCGCCACATATAGCAAGACTTAATCTAATAATATATCAAATAAATTAATTTTCCAAATATAAAAATTTAAATATATCTATGAAGTTAAAAGCGAATAGCCCTAAAAATATCGGTCAAAATGGGCATAATTTCAATTGTTAAGAAATCTGTGTGTCATGCAAAACACCACTTAGAGACGGTTTCGCCCGTTTCCGAAATTAGTGGTCACCTAACCATGCTCACACCCCTCTAGACGGTAGAAACATTAACGAGGAACAGTGGGCAGATGCAAAACTCACCTTCCCAGGAGGCTATGCAGAGACCCTGAGGTTCAGTATTATGCCAACGCTTTGCCATGATGTCATAGTTGGCAAGCCCTGGCTAGCGTATCATTTCAGAGCCCTAAACATAGACTGGGATAACAACGTAGCCACCTTGTCAATAGACGGTAAGCAATATGTAATGTCTGGAGAACGCTACGTACCGGACAAGCACTTGTTCGCCGTATCAGCTTTCAATAAACTCACAAATCTGTGCAATTTCAAGACATAGCTAAGAGGGTGTTGCCCCTAGATGGCACACCAGAGTCCAGAGCAGCCCAAGCGAAGGAAGATGAGGCCAAGTTGCCTGGTGACTTCAAGGAGATGTTACAAGAATATGCTGACATCTTCGCCGAACCCACTGAGCTACCTCCCCGACGGGCAATTGATCATGGTATCGATCTCCTGCCATGCCATAAACCCGTAAGTATCCAACCTTATAGAACTTCAATTCCAGAAAACGAAGAGATCAAAAGACAAGTTGATGAATTCTTACAGAGTGGGTTCGTCCGGCCGTCTGTGTCTCCCTTTGGTGCACTTGTCCTGTTGGTGGCAAAACCAGATGGAAATTGGAGGTTATGCATAGACTACAGAGGGCTCAATCGAGCCACAATCAGAAATGTATACGAGATGCCTAGAATAGATGAAATTCTAGACCAGCTTCATGGGTCAAGGTACTTCACCAAAATCGACCTCCTCGGTTTCCACCAAATCCGGATCAAGGAGGGTGATGAGTTCAAGACGGCCTTTACAAGGCATGGCCACTTTGAATTCACATGATGCCCTCCACTAACGCCCGACTACCTTCCAGTGCCTCATGCAAGAGATTTTGAGACCACTCTTGGGAAAAGGGGTGGAAGTTTTTCTTGATGATATCTTGATATACTGCAGACCTACAACCCACATTCAAATTAGTGGACAAGTATTCACCATGCTTAGGAATAACAAGTCACGCCAAGCCGGAGCAAGTGTGTCTTCATGAAAAATGAGTGCGAGTACCTGGGCCATGTTATCAGCTCCGGGGGTATTAAGGTTGACCCTAGAAAGATCAAAGCTATACTAGAATGGCCCCTCCCCCAAGCCATCACACAGCCTGGTTCCTTGGTATGGTGTTTTATCGCCTCATCCGTAACTCAAAGAAATTGCAGTTCCATTGACAGATGCCCTCAAGCAATCAGCCAGTAAGACCCTGCAGTGAGATGCAACCGCCTCGGCAGCATTCGAGGCCTTGAAGGACCTCGGCGGCCCGGGGCCCTGCTATAGCATCCTCGTGCACCCTACACCTTCACACGGATGCATCGATTTTGCACTAGGTGCGCTTCTATCTCGTAATGGCAAGGCTATAGCTTTGAATCGAAGAAGTTACAAGGTGCCCGACTCAACTATGCGATTCATGACAAAGAAATGCATGTATTGTCCATGCACTCAAGGTTTGGCGACATTACCTCTTAGGCCAGCAGGTTTGTATACCAATCTGGAGTCACCACTCGTTACAACATTTCTTCTCACAATCAAACCTCAACGCCAGGCAACGGCGTTGAGCTGAGTATCTCGCAGACTACAACTTTGAAATCAAGTACGTAACAGGCCCCTCTAATGTCGTGGCGGATGCTCTCAGCAGAAGGGTGTGCACCATGATGTCCAACCAACTAGACACCATCAGAATTGTTCGGGACGCCATTCCTGTTGACCCCACCATGAACAAGTTATACAAGACACCGCTCCTGAGGCCATGAGGACACCTCGGCCCTTACACAAGTGTATACCTTGAAGGGCCTTTGTATCTACATGAGGTCGGATGATTCCCAACTCAAGGTAAAACGTCCATACTCCATGACTTGCACGACTCACCTCTTGCGAGTTGCCCGAGAATCGACAAGACCTATGCTCGGGTCAAGGAACACTTCTCTTGGGGCCGCTGCTTCAGTTGCATCGGATGGGTCCGTTCACGCATCATGCCCGGCCAAGCCAAGAGTGACCACCGATAATAGCGGTCTTCTCAACCTTCAAATCCTACGTGATTTAGGTCCATCTCCATGGATTTCATCACACCTACCGTGCGAAGCGGTGAAGGCGATGTCGGGTTGTCATAGACGAGGTGTCAAAGTATGCCATTTCATCGATCCTCCACCCTCACAGCGCACAAACTTGCAGGGGTTTTTACCCGAGAGATCTTTCGACTCCATGGCCTACCTGAAAATATAGTATCAGACCGGGATACCAAGTTCACCTCCAGATTCTGGCAGACCTTTTGTGAAACCCTAGGTATCCAGCAACACCTGTCATCCACATGCCATCCTGAGTCAAATGGTCAATCAGAAAAACAAAACCAAGTCCTAGAAGATATGCTTCGTCATTTCACCCATGAGAAGCAAAGGGTGGAAGAATTCCTCCCCTTTTAGAATTGCCTGCTGAAGCATCGCCAGCTTGGCACCGACCCATTCAAACTACTGTATGGTGAAAATCCCCCACCCCGCCTGGCGATAAGCAACACAAGCGTCGGTTACATATCAGTTGGCCAACAAGTATGGTTCGTGGACGGACTCTCCGGGGTTAGGAAATAAAATTTGGGTTTGCTTTTTTCGTAGGTATGGAGTGTAAAGGCGGAAGGAGAAACAAGCGGGGTGTACTCCGGGGTACTCGAGTAGGACTCGGAGTAGGTGGAAGGACTCAGGGCACACTCAGAAGGACCTCGGGACCACGCCAGAGTATCGGGATAAGTCAGGACCCCACTCGGGTCGAGCGGATAAGTACACCAAGTAAAGTAACTTAGAAGTTGGCGTGATTTAGGCAGTGAGCACGTGGGTGATGCAGTGGTGAGCGCATGCGGGCCGGGGCGTAGGGTTGCGATGGCGTTATAGGTGGTATTCACTCTCCGTCAAGGCGGCGTAAGGCCGAATGCAGCGGCAGGCGTAAGGCGAGGTAAGCCATGCGAGGCCTCAAGCGATTCTGCAGGCGTGACGCCCGCATGACAGTTATTCAGCGAAGCGGGGCGGAGGTCATCACTTTCAAACAACCTCGCGGCGATTTTCGCACTCTCTTGCGCTCGAACACGGCCTCTGGCGTTGTCTTTTAAGCGCAGGCACACCCTCCAGCGGCTCGAAACTCGGTGGGCAGCGGCCAGCGGCGGGCGGACGAGTGTAGAGCCCCAAGCGGCGGGGCGCAAGGATGGGACCAAAGCGGAGATGTAGAACCATGGCGCGGGTGGGCAACATCGCCGTCTGCGCTACCTGCACTTGATCGTGGGGGAGGCGGAGGAGGTGGTGGAGGAATGGCACTTTGGACATTTTCCAGGGTGCGGACCTTTGATAGCGTCACCCTGGAGAATGCCGGAAAATGTTAAGCGGCCAGAATCGTCAAGAACACCAGGAGGACCCGGAGGTGGGCCGTGGAGGTTCGAGGCGATCTACAACCGCCGATGAAATGGGAGGAGTAAGTACGGGCCCACAGGTGAAGGGAAGGTGGAAGCGGCGGCGGCCTTCTTGCGACCGGAGCAGCGATCCTCAAATAGGTGGTGATGTCGGACCTCACAGGCGAGGAGGTGCGATCGATGGCGAGATTATAGTCCCTTTGGAACATCTTGACCAAGGTGGACCACCTTGGAGATAATTCTTTGGTGTTCCTCACGACCTCCAGGAAAATGCTGACCGCGAATAATTTCGCTGGATCAACCAGAGGCTCGCAGGAGGCGAGAAACCACCTTCATCGAGCGTTATCGCCGTTCTTTATCCATGTGTGGGGCGAACCTCACGAAGGAGGCGAGGCGAGCACTCGGAAGGGCTCGCCGCCCTACCGGGCGAAGGGAAGTGCGGGGAGGCGGGCCCGTCGGTCCGGAGCAGAGGGTCGGGAGGACGGCAGGAGGATTCCTGACTCCATCGTCTAAGCGGACCCCTAGCCACCTAGGGAAGTGTGGAGGACATCCCTTCTCCTGCCCACGGGCGGTAAGCCTTGAGAAGGCCACAGGGAGGAGTTGGTTCCGGCTCCGGCCAGACCAACAATAGCGCCCAGGCCGCGGACTCGGTGGGAACCGAAGAGGCGGAAGGCACCCTACCAGCCGGCGCAGGACCGCCGTGCCCTTGCCTCACCGCCAGGTGGCAAGAAGCGGAGAAGCGTCTGAGAAGGCGGAAAGGGACTGGGCGGAGGACACCTGGGCTGCAACTCCAAGGCAGCGTCGGAGCAACACGGATTCTCAGCGGAAGAATCAAAGACTTGACGGTCGGCGTCTCGGCCGCGGAGACGGAGGAGAGTAGGCAGCGATCAAGGGTTGGGCGTGGCTAAAGAAGGAGCCGGAGGAAGCCGAGGGGAGGCGGGCGGATACTGGCCACTGGAGAAGTGGCGGACCTCGGGTAAGGATGGACGGGGCGAGGGCTCTGGAGGAGGTGGCAGCCCGATTTGCGAAGGCGGAGGGGAGCTCCATGGCCGACAAGCGGGAGCTACAGCAGCGAAAGGAGGAGGAGCCGCGTCGGCGGCAGCAAATTGCGGGAGGTGTCGGAGGGGCGCCTTGGCGGCATCAAACACTACTACAATGCATCACTTGTTTATGGGTCAAAGCAAGCTATGGTATACAATGTGATCAAAAAATAAGTGACCCATGCAACACTCGATTCGGATCGAAGTTAAGTAATCTTTTTTCGCATTCGACTTGTGGTTTGGATCACTTTCTTTATTCAAATATGTGCATACGATGAGCATGAAGATGACTAGCGCCACTGCCGCCATCTTCACGCCCGGGAGTAAGGTAGCACGACTCGTCCTTCCGCCCAGAGACACTGATTTTGGAAGCGCCCGCCCACCCGCTCACTCGCTTGGAGCGGCAAAGGGAGGAAGCGGAGCAACAAGGTGTGTTTGGGCTTCTTCGCAAGCCATGCCTCTGTGGCCTCGAGCCAGCTCTTTTTTGAGGAAGCGGCTCACCGGGCGATGTTGAAGGCGGGAACACCTCCCAAGAATTGGGCTCTTGCTCGGATGCAAGAGGGAGCAGAGAGAGCCTCGATACCACCGGTCGTAGAGTCGCCTGAACTACGGTTTCTGAGTGTGTGAGGTTGCGCAGTGGCTATGCTTTTGTGTAGCCCCTAGTGTGCTTCAAGACTTTTGTGTTGCGTGCAAGCTTTGCAATTGAAGCACGGATGGTTGTTGTGGTGTACAGTGCTTGTTTGCATGTTTGTTGTGGCATGAGCGCATATGGAGGGTTGTTGTGAGGGTTTTGTGTGGTGACGGCATGTAACTAGGGAGTCGCAATTGTGCACGCGACGCTGCGTTTCAAGGCTCGGCCTCGACCTGGTCCATTACCGAGCACGCTGCGGCCGAGAGCGATTGCCGAGCAAGAGCATCGAATCGCCTTGCCGCAGCGACCGTGCTCGCCACTTGCACGCGAGCACTACTCACCTTGCTCAAGACTTGCACTTCGAGCATGGATGACTTGTGTTTGAGACTACATGTATGTTTGGCTAAAGAGGCCGACTACTTGTGTGCAAGTGACTAAGTGTGTGGCTATGTCGGTGGTATGTATCTTGGGTGGGATCTGGTGGTATGTTTTCCGAGGCAACGGGTGGAATCCTCATAAAACCGAGAGCGAGGAGTCCGGTGAGAGTGCCACCGGGTGAGGTTGAAGAGTCTCAACCTAGCAAGGCATGGGGAGATCTAATAGTAGGAGTGCGCAAAGAAGCAAGAAGGGAGGAGCGGCGGGCGCTAAGGAGGAGGAGTAATAGATGCCATCCGGGATCTCCCAAAAGGCCCCTAACTACTCGGTCGTGGCAGACGTGGCGGACAGCTACGGTCTCAAGGGTGCAATGTTCGAGACCCGCCGAGGGGCCTTGCGAGATCGAGTTGGAGGGCGGCGCAATCCGGTCTTGGTTTGGAGCTCCATGCAACGAGGGCTACAAGTGGAAGCAAACCGAGTTGACCAATGAAGAGTGGAGGAAGGTGGACGACCTGCCTACCATATATATGGGGTGAGGCCCTCCATAGATGGCAAAAGGATCCTCGCCTTATGTGCCTTGGTATTGTAATGGAGAAGGTGGAGGTGTCATGGTAGACCGGAACAAGTACAAGATGGCCAGAAAGGCATTGAGAAGCACGCCAAGACACGGAGGAGAAAAGGTGGAGAAGGTGAAGGCAAATGGATTGCTTGGAGATGGAGTGTCACGCAAGTCGATCTCGTGGTACATGAGGGCACAGCAAGGAATAGGCATGGTAAGTACTTACATCATTTTTGTTGTAGTGGACAAGAGTGGTGCGTCAGGTGTTGCCTTTATGCTTGTGATATTTGATTTCTAGAGTGCGCCTTTGGGTACAATCATCAATCGCCCATCGAACAAGTTCTGTGGCCTCGGTCCGTTTAGTGTCACTCCATGCCAGTAACAGGGTGTCACTTGGCATGCCTTTATGACCGCTTGATGTGCACCAGTCCAAGTTCGGAGACGCCTAGAGCATGCTAGGGTATTACCTGTGGCACATGGCATCCCTGTCTGTGGCACATGGCACAGTAGGTGTGGTGTCCTCCTACAGCTATGCTATGTGGTGTGAGCATTGTGTCACCCCTAATGACCCCGTGTTGTGTGTGCGACAGGTGCGGGAACCTCAACTCAGCAGACGGAGCTGCAAGAGCTCCTGACTGAGCACCTCGCCCGTGGAGCGGAGGACGCAATAACTGCAATTGCTTTGGGTGGGACACTGTCTGCCAATGCCAAAGCAGCAAAAGCCCCCTAATTGAGGAGAAGCAACGGCTTGGGGAAGTGGCGTTCGATATTCGAAAAGTTTACAGGAGATGGAAGAGCGCATCAAGTTATACAAGAGGTGGAGGATACACCGATCTTCGAGCGGCGAGGAATCACCTAGGGCAACAACTTCAAGAACTGTATGGTCTAGAGAAGGAGCATTGCGAAGGTGGAGGAGCTAGCCAGAGGCGCATCAAGACATACGAGCAAGATAGGCGCAATCGTGGTTGACCGGCCGCAACGCACTGAGTGCACTTCAATTAAAGTGCGTGGTGGATGTGACGGAGGGTCAGGCAAGGTACCGGATGGGCTCCAGCACCCTTGGAGAGGCGGAGTGCCCTAACCATCCCCGTTAATGCCTGTCCAATTTGCTCAAGGTAGTCTGCAATCATTTTTCTTTAAAGATGCCTATCACTTTCTCAACAAGGCTAACGGCTTTTGTCCCTATATTGCGATACTTTGGCTTCGTGAACAAGTGTTGTTGTCTTGTGGGCACATGTACCACGAGCCGTGCGGCGCAGCGCATGACAAACACTTGTGCCCTCAAGACTGTGGTGCTCGGTTGACCCCGAAAAAGGTTGGACAACGCCAAACTCAAGCGTGAAAATGAAGGGTGGCAAACCGAATCGTTAAGGAATGGGAGTCCGATTTCTTCAATCTAGTGAAAGATCCCGACTCCTCACAGTTGGATAAAGTTCGGCCGTGTTCGCCAAGACATCCCGCCACCGCATCTCCAGTACCTATGTTCTGATTTGGATTTCGGTCATTCTTGAGGTGCATTCGACCATGATTTGACATGATCGTGGCTTTGTGTTGTCTCCTGATGCTACGAGAAGCGCCCTTCTAAGTAGTGGGTCTCGTGTTCTCGCCAGAATACGCAGTTTATTTAACATGACTCCTTCTCGCGGGCAAGGATCGTTGGGATCCATTGCGGTGTACCCCGGAGGACGGGGTTGGGGTTGCTACCCCTCGTGAGGAAGCCGAGACCGTGCATGTGGAGAGACGCCACAAGTGGGGAGCGACACGGGATCCGTGATGAGTCGATTGTTGCCGAAGAGCCAGCCCCTTGCCTGGACGTTATGGAGGCTATGGAAGCACTAGAGGCGGCGATGCCATGGAAGAACATGCCATCAGTGTGGTCAACATGCCATCACAGGGTGCTCCTTTGGTGCCTCCCGAGCTGGGTATTAGGGTAGTGGATAATGAGCTGACACCAGTAGATGTGGGGTTGGTGCTAGATCAAGTGGCACCACTAGATGTGGAACTGGTGTCAAGTCAAACAGCACCACTAGATGTGGAGTCAAGGCCGCTGGAGTTGGTGTCCGATCAGGCGGCTGCACTAGATGTGGAGTCAAGGCAGCTGGAGTTGGTGTCCGATCAGGCGGCTGCACTAGATGTGAAGTCAAGGCAGCTCGAGTTGGTGTCGTTTCAAGTGGCACCTGTGGCAGATACGGTACTTGAGGTGGCAAAGGGGACACTAGAAATAGACATAGAGTCGGCGGATCCGAGCCATCACAAAGAAGGAGAAGAGTAATCAAGTGACTCCAGCACCAAGACCCTTGCAGTCACTCCATCGTCACCACTGCACTCCACCGAGCGGAGAGGGAGGACGAACAAGGGGATCAAGCGAGGGCAACGATTAAAACAACTAAGCCAAACGGCCAACCCGGTGTAAGGTGGTAGCGAACTGTGGACCCAAGTGTGCGGGAATTGGAGCGGGGACAACTACATGGTGGGTGAGGCTGAAAATGATGAAAAGTTGACTTCTATGTCACGAAGTGCGTCGGGGAGTTCACAAGCTAGCGCCTACATCGAGAGGACGTGTGGAATAGTGACCCTCTTCCAAGGGCACCGAGGTGAGGGCAACTACTACCGCAGTGGAGCCGGTATATATGAGCTTTTGAGCGAGGGGGCAGGGGCACCGGTTGTCTTGCGTGCAAGCTTGGTGAAAGCGACGAAGTTCCTCCTCGAGGAACAAGAGAAGATGGAGCCCAAGAAGAACGAGGTGCCATTGTTCGGATGGATCCGAACAACGGCAATGTTAAAGGCTGCTTGTACAAATCGGCCTAAGTAGAGTCGTGTTGTAGATCACGCTACATTACGTTGGTCATGCTCACAAACATTGAATCAATGCAGGGTACCTTCTCGGGTTTTGATTGGATGAAGAAATTAGATCCAAGTCCAAGTGACACACTTTTGAGTCCTTAGGCAACTAGTGTTGCGGAACTTGCGGAGATTGTCGAAATATAGATCTAAAATTGCCACCATTGCTCGCGGGGTTTCGCTATGTCACAACGCCGCTCTCGGATAGATTGAAAACATAGATACATGTAGAGACCAGTGAAGTTGTGCGATTACATGCGACGCAAATGCGTCTGGTACCACACATGGGCAAGCTACCATCACAGTATAGCTTGAGACTCAACCCTCACGAGTCACATGCGGAATGGCCCCCCCATCGGCAACGTGGATTTCTGGAGGTGTCCGCGCTTGTAAGGTGTTCCGTCGGAGGAGTCACATCGGGGTCATCCTCCTCTGGTCCGCCAATCGGTGATTACCGCCTGCTCATGCGCCGCAGTACGCTGAAGACGCTCAAGTCCGCTGACCTTGCCGGATCATCGCTCGCGCACTCGACCGAATTGCGCCCGGCGCTATTTGCTCAAGAATCCCTGCACACTAGGGATCGACACGAGGTGGCGGGCCATCACACCTACCATTGCCGCAACTCTCGGGTCCCTCTTTCTCCGCCCGCTCGCCGCCACCACGCCATGGCTCTTCACACCACGGGACTAAAGACGGGTCTTCTTGAGAGGAAGCCAAGCGACTTCTTTCCAAATGGTCCCTTTTACTAAGACATGGCGGTGAAGTCAAAAGTTCACAAGTGCCTTCGTGTGCAACAACACTGGGTGTGTCTGCGCACTAGACATGGCAAGTGGTGTACCCATTTTGTGGCCCATGCAACCGGAGTGCCATCAACACCACATCGGCCATGAAAATTGGCGTCAAGCCTCAAGTGTGCCAGACACGATTTAGCCCTAATCAAAGCAGTGGGTCTTCCTCGGCTTCCTAACAAGGACCTTATAAAGACACGAGCGTCTCTAAAGTGTGGGTCTAACTCAAATACCTCACGACCATCTAACACTCATTTGGAAGAGTGCAAACTTGCAAGTGTGCAGACACGATTTAGCCCTAATCAAAGCAGTGGGTCTTCCTCGATGCCCCTTCCTAACAAGGACCTTATAAAGACAACGGCGTCTCTAAAGTGTCCGGGTCTAACTCAAATACCTCACGACCATCTAACACTCTGGAAGAGTGCAAACTTGCAAGTGTGCACCGTTGCGGAGTATGCACTCGCTTCATCCGGTCTAGGGTGTAAACATGACCGTCGCTCAAGCCCCACAGTAATATTGGCCCACTACAATATCATCAGGAGGAAAGTCGAAGGCTCCAAGGACATGTTCTTGCCACATCTTTGTGGGAAGCAACGGTGCACCTAACCGTAGAAAGTTGCACCTTCGTAGTCTCCGCAGCCACAACAAAGTTATCGCCTACCTCAGGGCCATGTATGAGGTCCTCGAGGCTTCCTCGCCGCCGTTCTCTGGATCGGTGTGGGCTCTCAACGTGGTCATCAACCAACGATGTTCCACATCGTTGTCGAGTTGCTATTCTCACGCTCGGCCGAGCTTCTTTAACGATATATGGCGCGATTCCTCTGATGAAACCTTTATTTCACATCTTTGCATAGTCCATGCAAGCCCCACAAAAGCAAGCCAAGTGTCTCATTTTCACCCGTGGATTCAAAGCATCTTGAGAATACCCATAAATGGAGTGCATGCTCTTGGAACACAGGATCGAGGCACACCCCACTTTTGTCTCCTATTGACATCCGTCTTCCCAATCAGCGAGCGCGCCTTTCACCATTGGTGTATGAGGATCTTTGCCGTTAGAGATTGAGCTACGTGACCCGGCCATCGGCCTTGCAATCTCGAGGAAGGAGACAATTCTTCAGCTCTCAACGCCCGCTTCAAGATGGCACCCGCGTCATGTTCTCCCTTCCGTGTCGACCAAGTAACTCCAAAGCATATTGCATCCCGATTAGGCTAGGGTATCGCTACAAAGTAACTAGGCTGCGGGCCTTGAACTGGAAGCAGCCCCATCACTCCACATCCAATGCTCCGTGGTCTCCTATACCGCTGCCCAGCAACCACTCCCAGTGTAGCATGAGACAATCTTTGGACAAAAGGGTGTCATGTTGCATGTCATCGATGTAAAATGGTAGAACTTTTCAACGTTGCAAACGGGTCCTCCTCCACAATTGGACCAGTTCTCATATGAAAACATGCACAAGAATTGTAACACGATCAACATGCCAATGCATGCTTTGGATCTCGTTACGCACTTGGAAGAGTGCAAACTTGCAAGTGTGCGTGCAGGAGTATGCACTCGCTTCATCCGGTCTAGGGTGTAAACATGACCGTCGCTCAAGCCCCGTAATATTGGCCACTACAATATCATCGCCGGGAGGAAAGTACAAGGCTCCAAGGACATGTTCTTGCCACATCGTTTGTGGGAAGCAACGTGCACCTAACCGTAGAAAGTTGCACCTTCGTTGCCGTCCGCAGCCACAACAAAGTTATCGCCTACCTCCGAGCCGCCATATATGAGGTCCTCGAGGCTTCCTCATCGCCGACCGGATCTGTGTGGCTGTCTCAACGTGGTCATCAACCAACGATGTTCCACATCGTTGTCGAGTTGCTATTCTCTCGCCGCCGACCGCCGAGGCTTTAACGATATATGGCGCGATTCCTGATGAGCCTTTGTTTCACATCTTTGCATAGTCCATGCAAGCCCCACAAAAGCAAGCCAAGTGTCTCATTTTCACCCGTGGATTCAAAGCATCTTGAGAATACCCATAAATGGAGTGCATGCTCTTGGAACCTGGGATCGAGGCACACCCCCACTTTTGTCTCCTATTGACATCCGTCTTCCCAATCAGCCAGAACAGCCGCTTGACCTGCCTTTCACCATTGGTGTACGAGGATGCTGCACCGTTAGAGATTGAGCTACGCAAAAAACTGACCACATCAGCAGCCCCTTGCAATCTCACTGAGGAAGGAGACAATTCTTCAGCTCTCAACGCCCGCTTCAAGATGGCACCCGCGCCGTCATGTTCTCCCTTCCCGTGTCCTGACCCGAAGTAACTCCAAAGCATATTGCATCCGCCATTAGGCTAGGTATCGGCTACAAAGTAACTAGGCGGGCCTTGAACTGGAAGCAGCCCCATCACTCCACATCCAATGCTCCGTGGTCTCCTATACCGCTGCCCAGCAACCACTCCCAGTGTAGCATGAGACAATCTTTGGACAAAAGGGTGTCATGTTGCATGTCATCGATGTAAAATGGTAGAACTTTTCAACGTTGCAAAACGGGTCCTCCTCCACAATTGGACCAGTTCTCATATCTGAAACATGCACAAGAATTGTAACTCATCATGCCAATGCATGCTTTGGATCTCGCTCGCACTTGGAAGGCGTAGTTTTGTGAGAAATCAATCACCAGAGACGATGACATCCTCACGAAACCATTCTAGACATCTGCGAAACTCATAAGCTTGCCATTGAACAAAATCATGGGTGATGAAATGTTTCAACTTGCCTTTTAGGAACTCTACCATTTCGAGACGGGTGAGTTTCAGTATACAAGCTTGATTCGAGACTTGGAAGTGCCGTCTTCATTCGCCCAACGTGGTGGTATTCAAAACAACGCCACTTCAATGTAGCAGACGGCAACAAGTTTGTTGTGACCTCCTGAGGACAAAGCCCTAGCTTCTGAACCCCACAAAGATTGCAATTCCCCATTAAACACTTCCGCTTATGGAATTCATCGTCATGTGCTTTAGGGCACAATACATGCGTGAACCCAGCGAGCCTAGCAACGCGCAATCGTCCGAAAAGCACCTTCCCTTGGCACACAAAGACAAGGACATGAGCATGTAGATCTCAAGTGAACCTTTGATTGGACACGCGGAGCTGGTTGAGAGCATCCTTTAGAAATGCCATTTCAACGTGATACCGCAGAACACACGCCCGCCTCCTGCAAGGATTTGATGTAGAAGGGTTTCAACCTCTCAAAGGCACGCGGCCTATCTTGATCTCGGGATCGACTTGAATCGGAGGAAGAACTCTGCATCACAAAACAACAAGGGACCACAAGTGTAAGAGACTACATCGAACGTAGAACAACGCAAGTGCAACGGACACTTCAAGCTGCGGCATGGTCGGCGTATGGTGCCAACTTCAAATTGTGACAATGAACCCCATCAAGTGATGAAGCTGTCCTAAAAGTGTAATCTCGCAAAGTGCCGGCGACATCTTGAATAGCACAGGTGGCATCGGCACCATGCAGTGTGAGACACTGGCAACTGTTAGTGTGAGACAGTGTTAGCTGCACCCGAGTGACAGTGAGTGAAAGCGCTGCTGCAGGCCACAATGTTGGATAGGACTCCACTAGCGCTAGGACCATCTTCCACACAGACCAACCAGCAGCCACAAGCGCTACACAGCCACACAACAGAACCCATGATGTGGTAAACAACGAAGGAAACCCCAACTTGCGCTCACCTGTGAGGTATCGAGGAAGTGCGTGATATGCGTACGATACACAAACGGGGCCACCCGATGCCGCCTGGCATCCTTGGAGCTCGAGGAAGGGCGTGAGGAGTTCTCCCAAAACTGGACAATTAAATCCCTCACAGTTGTGCTCAAGGAACTGATCTAACCTTCCGCCTGCACCGCACCATTGGTGGCCCCTGCTCGCGATGTCCAATTGGCAAAGGGTTTGCACATGCCGCGCCACAACTCGCCTATTGACCCCGAACACGCCCCATGGCAGCCGCCCGCTTCTTGCATGACATCCTTGGACAAAACAATGTTCATGAAAAGTTTGCCGAGCTCTCAACTTGTCCGCAACTTGCACACTTGTAGACTCCTCATAGCGACTGATGTTCTCGAGCTTGATTTGTGGCTTTTCGAGTCCGGCTTTCCTCCCCTTAGCTGAAATCTCTTGAATGCGAAGTGTAGAGAACGCCTCAAAATCCTCCTCCTCCACGCCCACTAAAGTGACGAGTCCTCCGCAAAAGAAGGACCCTAACTCCCGAGCAACCGCAGCCTTCGTCGGAGGGCTCCCCTTAAACCGGAGGTGTCGAGCAACTCCTTCGCGCTCGACACCGCCTTGACCTTTCGGGCGACAAGCGTGATGATGCGCGGCGGGTGCCACCGAACTTCATGTGTCCCTCTGACTGATTTTCTTGAGACCACGGATGCACAATACGAAAAGGTGAGATGGCAACAATTCTTCCGCGCATTGTTGATCATTGTCCCGTTCACTTGGTTGAGCTGGTGTTTGTTGATCATTGCCCCACCGTGGTGACAAGCCACTCTACTAGCCGGTGGGTGAGGAGCACTTGGAGTGGCAATCGCCACACCACGCATGTTTAGCTCCCTCGCCATCTCCAACGACGCTTCCAAGCGGCGTGCTTGGCACGACCGGTCGGCATCGCCCGTTGTTGCGTTGGAGCCATCTCTTGAGTTGTTTGCCAAGCAAACCACTTAGGATCTGTGACAAGTGTCTGTGAGCCGACCGCAGCCTTCCGGGATCGGAGCGGAGAGAGCGGTTTCGCCCCATCATCTCCTTGGCGAAGAGGGTATGGAGGGTTTGAATTTTAAATGTTAAGTGAGTTCCCCACCGTAAACTCTTTGACAAAACTAGACTCCCTCTTCCATTAAGAGAGAGAACATCTACACGCACATTCAAATTTTGATACGATATTCTCTCCCCGTTTTTGATGTGGACTCAACTGTACCATATCTAGTGGTCCGTATGCTACCTTCAAAGGGAATACCCGTGAATATAGTTCAAAGCCTAATCCTACTTATTTTGCGCTGGAATTTTTGTGTACCACCGACATTTGGGTGACTCTTAGCTGAAAAGTTTCAAGCCATTCGGATCAAAATTACAATATTTAAAATTTTTCCTTCAATAACATGTCCACATGTGGACAAAAAACCGTGTTGCATCCGTTGCACACTTGTATGGAACACCAAAGCTTGCATCTACCCTTATGATGGCACAAAAGACGCTAAAATAACGGCAAGGGCTAAACAATAACGCCCCTCGGTTTGTCGAAAACGTTTTTTTCGGCGTCATTCAAAACACATCATATTCGAGAATTATGACGCGTTTGGCCCAGCCGGTTTTGGATCGAATCTCCCTTGACGATGCCTGGGGTAGCCGGTGGCCATTGACCGACTAGGGTGGGTGGGCCCCACCGGCGAACGGAACCGGGAAGTTGTCCAAACCGGGACAAGTGACGGGCTCAACCATTAGTGGAACGGCGGGTGGGATCCCCGGCCCGCTCATCCCGACCGGTGGAATTTCGTCCAACTATGCCGGTGTGCCACATTTTCCGTTCTTGGCAAAAGGCACGTGCCCACCTTGTGACGGCCTACAGAGCCAGCGGTAGCCGTCATGACACACGATCGGCCAGTGAAGATGCATGCGTGGGGCCGCCCATCACACTATTTGCATTTTCCGTGTATTGTCGGATTGGTCGTGAAGGATGAATCTAGGCTGCAGCCAGTGCGGTTTGTAAACCACGTCTGGTTATGCTCGAGAGACTTCATTTTCAAATTCAAATTGAGCGCACTCCGCCATTTGCAAATTACCACAATTGTAAATATGGATTAACCTTAGAGGTAACCGGTGTAGACCTCGTTATAAATGAATGGCCTACAACAATTTAAAGGTCATATTATCCACCACCAAGCTAATCGTCCTCGCAGCTGGTCCGGACACTCATTGATTTCGGATACCCAACGCGTCGTTTGCGAGGGAGGCACGTTTGCGATCGATGCTCGTAAAGTGCGCACCATCGACTAGCAAAGCCACGCATACCAGTCGTCATATTACGAGGCATACCGTCCAAAGATATTGGGGCCCTTTGTTCTTCCTTCGCTTATTCTTTTCCTCTACACCCTCTTCTCCATCCCCACGCCGCTTGGGGCCGTTTATCTTCGCTTCAATGGGGCCTCCCTCTTGATGGCACAAAGATTCGCAATCACACCGCATTAAAACAATAATTGACCACCACAGCCTAGCAGCTGAACATGCATAGCCACGATTGCCAACTTTGCCACTAACCTCGCTCGAGATGGGCCAGCCCGGTTCACGGGACTTAATCACGCAACAAGGCACCGATGAGTGACAATGTGCATTAAAATTGATTCCATCATGAAGCAAATGAGCGTCTTGATAAATTGCTAAATTCCGTGTCGAGCCGGGTTATTCTCCTAGTGGCCTGCTGGGGGTGGTGAAGTGGTTACGCCCCATCATCTCCTTGGCGAAGAGGGTATGGAGGGTTTGAATTTTAAATGTTAAGTGAGTTCCCCACCGTAAACTCTTTGACAAAACTAGACTCCCTCTTCCATTAAGAGAGAGAACATCTACACGCACATTCAAATTTTGATACGATATTCTCTCCCCGTTTTTGATGTGGACTCACTGTACCATATCTAGTGGTCCGTATGCTACCTTCAAAGGGAATACCCGTGAATATAGTTCAAAGCCTAATCCTACTTATTTTGCGCTGGAATTTTTGTGTACCACCGACATTTGGGTGACTCTTAGCTGAAAAGTTTCAAGCCATTCGGATCAAAATTACAATATTTAAAATTTTTCCTTCAATAACATGTCCACATGTGGACAAAAACCGTGTTGCATCCGTTGCACACTTGTATGGAACACCAAGCTTGCATCTACCCTTATGATGGCACAAAGACGCTAAAATAACGGCAAGGGCTAAACAATAACGCCTCGGTTTGTCGAAACGTTTTTTGGCGTCATTCAAAACACATCATATTCGAGAATTATGTAGCGTTTGGCCCGGCCGGTTTTGGATCGAATCTCCTTGACGATGCACAGGGTAGCGGTGGCCATTGACCGACTAGGGTGGGTGGGCCCCACCGTGACGGAACCGGAAGTTGTCCAAACCGGGACAAGTGACGGCTCAACCATTAGTGGAGTGGTGGGATCCCCGGCCCGCTCATCCCGACCGGTGGAATTTCGTCCAACTATGCCGGTGTGCCACATTTTCCGTTCTTGGCAAAAGGCACGTGCCCACCTTGTGAAACGGCGCTACGAGACAGCGGTAGCGCCGTCTTTACACACACACGATCGGCCAGTGAAGATGCATGCGTGGGGCCGCCCATCACACTATTTGCATTTTCCGTGTATTGTCGCGATTGGTCGTGAAGGATGAATCTAGTCAGCCAGTGCGGTTTGTAAACCACGTCGTTATGCTCGGAGACTTCATTTTCAAATTCAAATTGATGACTCCGCCATTTGCAAATTACCACAATTGTAAATATGGATTAACCTTAGAGGTAACCCGGTGTAGACCTCGTTATAAATGAATGGCCTACAACAATTTAAAAGGTCATATTATCCACCACCAAGCTAATCGTCCTCGCAGTGGTCTGGACACTCATTGACTCGGATACCCAACGTCGTTTGCAGAGGGAGGCACGTTTGCAGTCGATGCTCGTGCAGCGCACCATCGACTAGCAAAGCCACGCATACCGGTCGTCATATTACGAGGCATACCGGTCCAAAGATATTGGGGCCCTTTGTTCTTCCTTCGCTTATTCTTTTCCTCTACACCCTCTTCTCCATCCCCACGCCGCTTGGGGCCGTTCGTCTTCGCTTCAATGGGGCCTCCCTCTCGATTGGGCACAAAGATTCGCAATCACACCGCATTAAAACAATAATTGACCACCACAGCCACAATGCTAGCAGCGATAGGCCCATGCATAGCCACGATTGCCAACTTTGCCACTAACCTCGCTCGAGATGGGCCAGGTTCACGGACTTAATCACGCAACAAGGCACCGATGAGTGACAATGTGCATTAAAATTGATTCCATCATGAAGCAAATGAGCGTCTTGATAAATTGCTAACAATTCCGTGTCGAGCCCGGGTTATTCTCCTAGTGGCTTCTGCTGGGGGTGGTGAAGTGGTTCTGCCCCCAAACTGTGGTCCACTTATGTGTCTAGGAACACACAGCCCCTCCATCGATCTGCATTGTGCCACACTCAAGTCCGTCTGATAACATTCTCCTCTATGTCCCACGAAAACCAACCAATGACTACTCATGATAGGACATCGAATTGACCCAACTTGCGTGGTATGGCAAAGTATTTGCGGTGCATGCAGTTAGCAAACCTTCCCCAATTGAAGTCCTCAGGTCTTTGCTTTGCGTGCATCACGAGTGACTTCACATTCTCAACTCCGTGGACAAGGCACCATTCCACCTCACGTTTGATGGAAGAACTCCCCACCTCAATTTGAAAGACTTGCGAATCTCTGTGGCACCTCCCGGCCATAAGGGTTGCAAGCACCACCATCGAACTTTTTCATGCGGGCCTCATTGCGTGCTGTTGAGGTCGAGGCCAAACACCACCACCGGTCTAGCTCACGGACTCCAAATTGAACACACTCCCATGCCTCCTCAGATTCCTCATGCGAGATCGGGTCGTGGCGACCCCCTTTCTTCATCTGCGCGGCCGCAATCTTCACCCTCTTCAGCACTTGGAAGTTTCGTTGCCTTGCACAAACGGAAAGCTTGTGATGGATGAAATCCCGGTTTGTGGCCTTGGGGAAAGTCCTCTGCACTGCGTCAACCATCTCTCCTCGCAACGACATTGAGTGCTCGGTGTAAGGCTTCAACAATTTCAAACGAGTCTGCACCAACTCATTGATTCGCTTGTGGAAGTTGGACTTGTCTGCTGGGCTGAGAACACCAAAAATTGCGGACTCGTCCACCTTTGAGCCCTTTGACACACTTGCTCCTTCACAGCAAACTCGAGTTGCCTCCGTCAGCGGTCCGCCATGCACCTTTAACCTTCAACACATAGTTGAGGCGAGTTGGAATGATGTTCAATAAAGCTGAGCGAGGCTCGAGTGCAGGTGCTTCCACCAGCTTCGAGAATCGCCTCCAAATGATTGCCTCCGGTCATCGTCTCGTCTCCTTCCCCATCGTCCGCGCAGATCTCCGCACGCTCTTCATCTTGATGAGGTGAAGCGACCTCACTACCCTCGCATTCTTGGATAGCAGTCCCTCAACGCGGTCCCTCATGGCAACGCACACCTTGTTACACGCTCTAAGCAAAGTAAAGTCCTCTGTAAGAACCAAACAGACAAATGGCGGTGGTGGACCGGTAAGGCGTATGATAAGATCTGTTGTGTGGGACACGTACCTCTGTCCCTTCACATGTTTTGCCATAGTACGATCTCTGGTAGTAAAAGCAATGTAAGCCCGCCAATGAACCAGGACACGAAGAGCTTCAATTTGAATGCGATGCGGCGATTGCTTGCCCGCCACGTTTGCCCTGAGGTCGTGCTTCCCTTGAAAGACCAGTTCACGCCTGGACACAGGGCGAAACTTCTTGCAAGGTGGTGTCTGACACATGCCCGGCGGCAGCAAATGGAACTTTATTCATGACGGCCTGGACCTCTGAAGCAAGATACATTCCCAAAAAAGGGCCCTCAAGCACCCGGATCGTGTGACAATGACAGCACCATCTGACATTTGCATTTCTCTCCCGTACTCATTATGAAATACCTCAGGCCTCTGTACAACGTGGACGGCCGTCAACAAGAGTGCCAGATGCGTGATGGATGACGCGTTTTCTCATCAGTTCCCCCATTAGCCCCAATCGGGCTGATGTCTATCAACAAGAAAGAAGACGAGCTTTCCCTATCAAACGTCAGAGTATCCTTGTGTTATTCTGTGTGAAACGTCCCTCGATCCCACCTAGCATGGACGGGGCTGTATATCACCCAAGGCTCTCGATTTGGCATGACGTCTCTGTGGGCGAACACTTTAGTAACATGGGCGGGAAAGGTATATGACCCTGTCCAGTGATTGCGAGCGTATCGATAGTGGTGTCTAGTGTCCACAGCCCAAAACCCGCAGAAGTCACGTTCCATGGTCGGCGGAGCCTTGGTTAAGGAACATTCGTACCAATGCACATTCAGGACAATGACAGAGAATTCACCTTCGTGCAATGGACATCCGATGTCGAACAATTCTTCCAAAAATGTGGCCTTCTCAACAGCCCTTCCATCTCAAACTCGCCATGGACCCAACTGTCTTGGGTGGAGCTTACATTTTCTGCGTCAAGCGTTGAAATGATAACCCCTCGTGTTCGAGACCTCAGAAGATTTGACCCTTCGCGTGGCCGAATGCAAGAGCTCGAATATCGGCATGATCCGGGTGTCCCACCACCTCCCACTCGACACCTTCTTGCAACCAATCGATAAAGTTCGCACCTTCCGCCTCGTTGGCATGCTCGCTCTCATTGGTGATAATACGAATCTTTTCAAATACCAATGTAACTGCTTGGTCATCCACCCCTATGGTAATCATCTTTGCTTGACCTATGGTGTGGTCTTCTTGAGGGCGTCATCGTATTGTTCCCTAGGCCTTGTGCATCATGAGTGTGTATACCGTCCATAAACTCTGCCGTGAAGTTCATTGCTTCCATTGCCAAATACCGGTTGCCATGGATCCTCTCGCCTTGCCCTCATGCATGCGTGGTTTTCGATACTAGGAGATATCGCTCCATAGGGTACATCCACCGTGTATGCACCGGGCCATGCGATTCCACTTCATCCACAAGGTGTATAATAAGATGTTGCATCTTTGTTCCAAAAATGTCGAGGGCATATCTTGTTCTAGCGATGAGCGGATCGATAGCCTCCAACTTCTTGGTTGGGATCTCAGTGGAATCGCTTTTCCGGTAATCCACACAAGCTAGCCAGCGGGTAATGACATTCGGGTTCGGGTGGCATCAGGCCAATAGTGCAATAGGTAGGTAGTATTGCATCAAGCAGGGTCGTGGCTTTTAAGTCGGTGACTTTAGGGCCACTAAAGCAAGTCTTAAGATTAGCCCAAGGCGGTTGGAGCTTCATGGCGCGATCTCATCCTTCACCCGAGCTTGCAAGTCCTTGTGCCCGACATGTGCATGTGTTGATTCTCCCCATCCTCAAGCGCCCATAGCCATGGCTTAGAGTCATTCTCTTCCATATCGAACCGGCTTGCAAGGGTATCACCTTTCCCACTCAATGTGGCCCAAATTGCTTTGCAATTGTTTGCCTCCACGTGCATTCGTCCTTCACCCGAGCTTGCAAGTGAGCTGCAGATAAGGCAATGCACGAAGCAAGAGGGAGTTTCGTTTCACCCCAAGCTTGCGGCATGGCCCTAGTTTGAGCATACGCACTTGCCCATCGGGACATCTCACCATGACATCACGAGCGGAACGGGAGTTGACGCCCAACTCGACTGGTTGTTAAAAGCTTCAACATTCAACGTCCTCCGTGCATCGTCCGAGAAGGGCACCAACGCCGACTTCCTTCAAACAAGCACTTGTCCAAATTTCGGGACCATCGAGCATCCAGTGCGAGGCCACAATCGATGCAAGCAGCTTTACCGCGCACTTGTAAGCCAAAAAGGAACCTAACCCGGGATAATCACATGTGGCCACCACAAGCCCAGCCCGCAGCTTGAAACGTCGTTTTGCATCACCGACTGGCCTCGAGAAATCTTCGCAGTCCACACCTTCCCACAGCCCCTGCAGCCCGATACTAGAGGTTCGAGGTAGATGTCCATATTGGGTACTTGTCGGGGCCGGAATGATGGTGGATAGGATAATCCTTCCTTTCTTGGTCGACATCCATGGTGGGAAATTGTGAATGACCAGCAAAACCGCCATATCGAGTTACAATTTGACCTCTGCCACTGGTTCAATCTGCAAATGCCCAGCCTCACATTCCTGTCTTCTTCTCCAAAATCTCCAACTGCATCCAAAGCTCTCCACGCTGGTGTGTCCCCTATGAACCTCATTTTCCCATCACGGCTCCGATTTTTGGACCACCAAGTCATGTCTCGTGCAAGCCCGGGGCACCGAAAAATGCGCCTCAATCGCTCCACCAATGGGAAATGCCAGAAACTCTTTCGAGGCACTGCCAAGCTCCTTCCCACTCTAGGGCGGGTGCGTGGGGTGAGGCAGAAGGGGCAGAAAGTGGCGCCTGCTCTAGCACCCCAATAAATGATGCAGTCTTCTGGGCAACAAGGAACCCGAACCCGTGATTGAGAAACTTGGAGAAGCAGACGTTGAGCTTCTTGTCGACTCCCAGCATCGTGTTTGGAGTGGGCAGCAACACTCCTCTGATTACTTCAAACAACCTTGACATTGCGCTATCAGAAATGTTGAATGCCTCCTGTATTTGAAGCATCGCAAGCGTCCCGATAGGGTGCTTGCTTTACGCACAGGCCCCGCAACATCATATAACGGCCCGCCTCTGCGCGCAATGTCTCATGCCATTGATCCGTGTGGATTGCGTGATGCCATTTCGTTTGCTTGAGCATAGCCCGCATCTGGTTCTTCAATATCCGGATCTCTTCCGAAGCTGCCTGCATCCATCGGGGCACTCGGTGGCAAATCCGTGTTCATCTTCGGCCACTTCGTGTCGATGGAGCTCATGGGTATGTGGCAGGGGTGGCGCAGGCTCAGGGTCCGGGGCTTGATCTTCATATTCCGCAGACTCGGGCATGGGGGGATGTGCATGGCTTGCAAGTTCATGTCCTCCGTCTCCATGTCCCTACGTGGCAAAACTTCGGTGTGACCAAGGCATTGCGGTGCAAATCCATTGTGGGAAGCACGTGTGTGTCAATGAGGTACAGATGCGGCGGTGTGGTGCCTAGCATGGCGTAAAGCTATGTCAAAGCGGATGCGTCGATTGTGAGGCGTGCAATCTGGCGAGCCTGCTGGACTCACGAGAATCGGCGATTCCTCACCGGCGACCATCGCTGGTCTTTAGCTTCATCCAATTGCGGTCGAGCGTTTTGAGCGTGCCGCTGCTTGATGTCAAGCTCCAGATTACGCCATCAGGTCCCTCCCAGATCCAAAACCGAGTATAAACCTGGACGACCTTGGTGAGCCGTACTGTGACCGGGCGTCTTGCAGCCGGGGAGCTTTGGCTTACGCCTCCGTGTGAAATGGGTCGTTTTAAGTATGGCTTTATGTTTCATGTCTGCGATTACACCTCCGGTGGGAATCCGTTGACCCTTGAAGCTGGCCCCTTGGTAGGCGTGATGCAGTCGAAGCACCGCTCATGTCGGTGTGTGCAAAGAGGTTTGATAAAACCATCTCCTTCGTATACAATCACGAGTTACGGCCGGTGGGAAGCGGGAGTTTTGATGACTCAATCAAGCCCGGCGCACCTAGCCAGATTTCCATTTTGAACAAAGTTCGCTGTGAGAGGCCACCCTCAGTTACAAGGCCGACAAGGTCCCGTGGTTGGTCACATCCTCGCAACTTTGTTGCTCTTTCATGCGCCGGTCTTTACGCTTGTTTGCTCATCCTATCCGTAGGCCTGCACCATAACGAAGGAGGACCGAGCGAGATGGATCGAATGGAAGGGCTGCATCCGTCTCCTTGGAGAGCAATGTACAACGGAGCGTTGAGTGCGGCAACATCTTTGGATCCGCGAGTGTCGGTCGGATCTGTGGGTGAGACACACCTAAATGGGGGGCGATATTCAAACGACGTGGATGTGGCAAGGCCGGTGGCACGGAGGGCGAGCTGGGGGGGAGTCCGCCCCCCACCAATCCCAATTTGGACTTGGCAGCATGCCCCTGATCTGCCATGTGGTGATTATGTGTGCGCCAAAGCTTATCGCTCCGGAGACGTTCCTTCCCCTGCAATTTGGACACTGGACACGACGGTGGGTGTTCCAAGTCGCCGAGGCACCTATGATAAGCGCTACCGGAGCGAGAGTTCATCATTGCGCGTGTGGCGATTGACGACTCGGGCCTGCCACTTGCTCGTGGTACCACAGGGACGTTGAATTGGTGGGTGGCTATGCGAGCTTGGATATGTGATGTTGTCCCGCCCAAGAGCTTGGAGCATTCATCGTTGATATAATTGAAGAGATGCTGAAACCCCACTCTTGCATTTGTCCGTTGTGGTGGAGGTTGGCACTGCAACACGTCTTTTCTTCATACCGTATTTGTTGGGGAGCAAGTTCGACATTCTGCGTCGACTTGGAACACGCCTTTGAGTTTGCAAGCTCCAATCTGTTACGTGAGCCCCCCAACGATGAGCCACATCTGAGTGTGGAAATTGGTATGCAGTTCGAGGACATTCGGGATTCTCACATGGGCAGGCAAGTCCGGGTGAGGCGGTGGCCCGCCATGGGAACGGCGCCGGGTGACCACGTGGTGGCCCGGGGCAGTGATGCAAGGCGTTTTGTTTTCTACGTGCCGCAAAGCGGGAGCTATCCATTCAAGAAGGCGTTGACAATCCATTGTGTGGGACACTCTATGCGCTTGCCATTTGTCTACAACGACATCGAAAACATGGTTTGTTACTCCGTGTTTGCTGAGCGAAGCGGCGGCACATGTTGGAAGCTTGCAACCTCATTGTCGTGCATGTCACCGCATCGGCGGGCGCAAGGGTTGGGCTATTGTTGCGGGAAGGCATACGCCTTCAAGTTCCGACCTCGTTTTACGGCCGAGTTGTGCGTGTTGTCTACCGCCGTTGGTAGAATTGGACTAAATTTGTGCTTGTGATGGATGAATCACATCACGGATCATGGCCTTTGTTTGCTCCTTGAAAGCCCGGCTCGATTTTGATTAGACTATGATGAGCACTGTTTTTAAGGCGTGAGCGTGGGGGCATTTTGATTAGGTGGTTGTAGCTTGTATGGCATCCGCTAGGCCTGCTTGTAGGATTTCACTCTTAGACAAAGGCGGCAAGTCATATGGTGTGTTTTGTTATCAAACTCTCACGCTCCAAGTTGTGGCCCGATGTCATTGGTGACTCCTCAGTACCGGATGTGAGCTGGAAAACTCCAATTTGTAATGAGCAATGAAGAAGCTTCGGGTCAGTATGGTTGTCTACAGTGCATAGGCACCATTCCATCCAATGTTGAAAGAAGATGGGCCCGAACCGATGCACACGATTATCCCAAACCATAAGGGGTAGGACCAACGGGGCTGGAATCGTGGCAACAAAGAGCAATGTCGGTAATGGCGGTCGCTTGGACGGTCCGTGGAGGCCGGATCCATCGGCCTCGCAATAAGATCGAAGTTGAGCACCAAAGCCGGACCAGCGGCCAATTTGTTCCCATCCACCAAAGAATTAGATTTCCGGTGGCCTTTTCAATAGCGGATGCTGTGATATGCAAGATCAACCTGCTATCGCAACCTTATACTGTGGACCGGATAAATCGGGAAAAATGATGACCGTCAAGGTAAATATTTTGAACCGTTCATTTTGCGTCTTGACCACGCCACTTTGACAACTCGATGTGGAAACCATGTTTATGAGACGCCAGGAACCCCCCGTCATTGCACCCTCGTCATAAAGAGTGATGCATTGTAGTAGTGAGGGAGTCTGCCCGGCTTCAGTTGGCGAGCCTGGCGGCGGAGACGGTCCAGCAAGCTGGACAACACACCCAACTGCCGGAGCACCTCTGGAGGAGGGAGTATCGGGTGCTCCGGGCCCATGTGGAGGAGGCAATTCAACAAGTCGATTCAGACTTTGCTTACTACCACGCGGAGCTCCTCAAGGCCCTGGAGGTCTTGCGCCACCCTCGGCAGATGGACGGACTTCCAGACGGGTCAGAAGGAGGAGCGAGGGAGGAAGGCCCCGAGGCAAGCAAGCTGGGACCTTAGGAGGCTGTTTACCACAGCGGGCGAGGGAGCATTGAGGAGCGGGGCGGAAGGCAGCTGCTTGAGGTAAGCACTGCACCCACCACCGGAAGGAAGGGAGGAGGGCCCTGGGGAGGCTGTAGAAGGGGCGGGTCCGGGAAACCTAGACCAAAGGGAGGGCCCGGTGGGCGAGGGGCGGACCCGGAGGTTTGGACCCCGAGGTCCGGACCCGAGGTCCGGACCCGAGGTCCGGACCCTGAGGTCCGAACTCCAGAGGGAAGACCGGACCTGGAAGACCGGACCTAGAAGACCGGACCCCAGAGGCGAGTCCGGACCCTGAGGTCCGGACTCCAGAAAGAAGACCGGACCCAGAGGTTTGGACCTCAGAAGACCGGACCTAGAGGTCCGGACCCGAGGTCCGGACCACGAGGTCCGGACCCCGAGGTCCGGACTCGAGGCGAAGGAGTCACCAATCACTGGACCACAGGCCATTCTGAGGGCCACGTGACAAGGACCCGCCAATGAGACAAGAGAGGATGGGGAGGAGGACTTAGTGGTGGCCGCCGTTGTCGAGCCACGCCGTAGCTCAGCTGACAGAGTCTCGGGAGGGTAGTGGCCTTGTGGATCATCCGATTGGGGCGCCCGGTTCGGGGCTAGGGCTTGGGCCGCCCGGGAACCAGAGCAATCCCACCAGCCAGCATAGATAGGCGGAATAAGGGAGATAGTAGGCGGCGGTAGGGCCTGTAGCCTGGCTCGTAATAGGAGTGTAATAAAGATGCCGACCTTGGGCGTAGTATAAGAGGGCTGAGGCTGCTCTAGTAAAGTATCTTTCTCTTGGTGTTGATGCCGCGTTTCCTTGCAGACCCTTGTGCGTCTTCTTGCTAACGTGAGTCCTGAGTCACTGAGCAGGCACGACAGCTCCGGAGAGACTGATCCAGGTCCTGGTGACGGACCCTAACGTGTGGTGGTGTGTGCAGGGACGAACGACCGGGGACCCTTGCTCGTCCAGAGCGGCGAACCGACGTCGGGTGGACCGGGCGTGGCCGGAGGAACTCGGGAGAAGTAGGCGCGGACGGAGAGGCCCGGTGAACGACGGAGGAGGTCCGGACCCACAGACCGATTTTTCCAAACGTTGAGTGTTGCGAAAGATGTGGAGATGTTGGCGTGAGTGATTTTAGATGAGTGTAGCGAGAGTGGTAAGAGGGACGGACTAGGAGTACGAGGGACGGACTGGAATGATACGGACGCGAACGAGTCCTTAAACCTTTGGCCTCACCGAGCCTGTTCGGTGGACATCACAAGTAGGTAGTAGCGGAAACGATAAACGTATGTCTTGGAGTCCGAAACGGTCAGAAACGATTGATACGCGACAAACGGAGCCCGTCATTCTCTTGGGAACGGACCCCTTACTACAACGACACGGGATCGTCCGCTCCCGGTTGGCCGTGAGCGAAAAGTCGCGCCACAGTTACGCATGAAACCTCACCGATATCCCAGCTTAATCCAGTCGAAGGACAAGCTTGCCTATAGGTACGCAGGTCCTTTCTCAGTTTCCAAACAGATGAATCCCGTCGCCTATCAATTAGACCTCCTTGAAGGCTGGCGCATCTGCCACACATTCCATGTTTCTCTCCTCAAACCGGTCATCTTGAGATGCCCTGACTTGGTACCACCCTTGCCCTCACGCTTCCCCACCCCTCCCGGTCATCTACCCCCCCAACACCTCCTGCCATCCACGAACCCATCCGCATCCTTCAGACACGTACGCGTCAGCTCCGCACCTCGTGGACTGACACAGTCGCTCGGGAGTGGGCAGGCCTGACGGCTACTTGGGAACCCGCCACAGTCTGCCACCGATTTCCACAACTTCGGACACTGATCGATGGCCTGGAGGACCAAGCCCGCTCAAGTGGGGGAGAATGTCACAAGTGACCCATGGCATTTCACCAGCCATGCATTCCCGGCGAGAGTGCTAAGGCGAAGATAGCTTCAGGTACCACCTCCTTCCTAGGTCAAAAACGTGGACATTCTGAAACGGCGTAGGATACGCAGGCTTCGACATTAACTAGAGGGTAATTAAGTAGTTGAAATGGGATTCTTGGCAGAACCCCGCTCCATGTACAAGAGACCAAGACACGTCTGTAAATGCAGCCATTCTCGTGCCCAACTAGAGTTCACGTCAAGCAGTCTTAGGATCGGAGACGTGACATGGAACCACTAACAGAATGTACTTATTCCTTCTAAAACAAGTCATTTTCCTTGTGCACTAGTCCCGACAACCATCTTATTGTCATGGAAATCCATTGACGGATGGGCCGCACTTGTGGATGTGAAGTGGTGCTGGGCTTATTCACCATAGTAAAAAAATAAGGACAGAGAGATAGTACCATAGTGAAAAAATAAAGCAGACGTGAAGTGATGTCGGGCTTATTCACCATAGTAAAAAAATAAGGACTGAGACGTAGTATCGTAGTGAAAAAATAAAGACATAGAGGTGGTGCTGTGCTTGTTCTACAAGGTAAAACAAGTAGTAAATGACACTTAAATAAATGACATAAGGTGCACAAATGCTCGCTTGGACAAAGGCTTCCAAAATCGCAAAATCCCTCGGAGGAGAGGGGATTCGATCTCCCTTCCTCGTGTGCGCGACCCTAACAACAACAACAACAACTTTATTTATGTCCATTGGGATGGAAAAACCACCATTGAACAGAACTTGTACAATCGTAACTCTACCACTCCACTAACTCGTTTACATATAATCCATGATCTTTCATTGTTTTTATTAAACTTTCAAATCAAACGCTCCTCCTTTTAATCACTAGGCTTATTTATCTCTTTGCAAGAACTTGATGTGGCACTCTTTGGGTGCCATTGTTGGGTGTTGGGCGGTGCGTCGGCGGTGGAGGCAGCCGGGGACCTGGAGGAGGGGTGTGGAGTTGCATCCGGCACGGCGGTAGGGTTTGGCGGCTTAGGGAGATGGCGGACGATGCATCGCTGCACGACAATGCCTCAGCAGCAGCTCTTGCATGGCTGGGCACGAGCGGTACTTTGTTGGACTCCCTCTCATGGTGTGGCCCTGGAAGGGCTACAAGGAGCTCTGCATTGTCTGGCATTTTAGGATGGAGGTGATTGTTGATTTTCCATGGCTATTATGTAGGCTCAGCTTGAGCTGGGAGGGAAGCACCCTGTCTACATCAGGCAAGATGTGCAAGACATTGCAATGTCTGCAGCCCCTTGCGAGGACGTCTCCAGCTGATTTGAGGCGAGCTCTGCCATATCTGCTGGCCAGATTGCAGGACGGATGTTGGGCACGGGCACGGGCTACAGTATACCTCTGCTGATTTCTTTTTCCGAGCTAGGCAGCTACAACCGGGTGCAAGGATGAAGCCGCAGGGCGATGTGGGGCTTGATGGGCTGCTGATGTGTGCTTGGACTCGAGGGTGCTGATGGGCTGCTGAAGTGCTGTGGGAACTCTAGGTCTTGCTATGAGAAGAGAAGACATCATCAATTATGGGAGACCGTGGACTCAATGCTTTGCATTTGAAGGTAACACATAAATTGCATGTGCTGATTGGGGCTTGTTGCTAGTTGTAGCTTGTTGCTTTCCCAAGCTACTTTTGCTGACACCTCAGCTTCTCGTACAGAATCACTAGGCTTATTTATCTCTTTGCAAGAACTTGATGTGGATGTCTCACAGATTCTTAGAATAGCCTTCTGATTTTTTCACTACTAGGGAGAGGGGTGTTTTACAAAACCCCTTTTGCAAATCTCCCAATCTTTACAATGTCTAAACACCTCCGTTGTAAATTGGTTTAAGTTTCGCTGATGTGGCAAGTTTTAAGACTCGGTTTACCAGGGGGGTTTCTAGTTGGATGATGTGGCACTCTTTGGGTGCTCATTTACAACAACGGATTGATGACGTGGCTCCCACGTTGTAGATTACGTTGTAAAAGCCTTTTTTTCAAAATTTGATCTTTATTTTTCTAAAAATCTTTATTAACATCACTAATCACAAAAATATGATTGGAAGCCATTTACAACAGCATGCGATGACGTGGCTCCCTTGTTGTAGATTACGTTGTAAAACCCTTTTTCTCAAAATTTGTTCTTTATTTCTTCAAAACTCTTTATTATTATTATTAATCACAAAATATGATTGGAGGCCATTTACAACAGCGATTGATGATGTGAGTTCCTTGTTGTAGATTATGTTGTAAATTTTTTTCTCAAAATGTGTTCTTTATTTTTTTAACTCTTTATTATTATTATTATTAATCACAAAAATATGATTGGAGGTCATTTAAAACAGCGATTGATGACATAGCTCCCTTGTTGTAGATTACGTTGTAAAATATTTTTCTCAGAATGTGTTCTTTATTTTTTTTAACTCTTTATTATTGTTATTAATCACAAAAAATATGATTGGAGGCCATTTACAATAGCGATTGATGACGCGGTTCCCTTGTCGTAGATTACGCTGTAAAACATTTTTCTTCAAAATGTGAGGTGGGGAGGGGCATTTTAAATTTGGTGGGGGTTATTTTGTGAGGGCATGATGAAGGTGTCCATTCAAGAGTACGGAGGTGTGCCACTCGGCAGCTCGCATTCCATTAATCCCAGTCCTTACACACAGTCTGGCATGGAGAGGGAAAAAGTTGAGAGGGGGGTGCCAGTGCGCTAATACTAGTACGTCGTGGCGCTCTTTAGCATTTTCTTAAGTGTTCTTATTGTGAGCAGGTACCACCTCTATGCCCATAAGCAAGTGCGCACTGCCCCGATGGTACATGTTCGTACATCCCCACCTTTCACGGCCATCGTATGGCCAGCCATTGTCGTGCATAGGGCGCCATTGTTGGGCATTGGGCACCATTGTTAGGCGTTAATTGGGTGCCATTGTTGGGCGTTGGGCACCACTGTTAAGCGTTAATTGGGTGCCATTGTTGGGCATTGGGCACCATTATTAGGCGTTAATTGGGTACCATTGTTAGGCGTTAATTGGGCGCCATTGTTGGGCATTAATTGAGCACCATTGTTAGGCGTTAATTGGGCGCCATTGTTGGGCATTAATTGGGCGCCATTGTTGGGCATTAATTGGGCACCATTGTTGGACGTTAATTTGGGCGCCATTGTTGGGCGTTAATTGGGCACCATTGTTGGGTGTTGGGCACCATTATTAGGCGTTAATTGGGCGCCATAGTTGGACGTTAGGCGCCATTGTTGGGTGTTGGGCGGCATTTTTGGGTGTTGGGCGCCATTGTTGGGCATTATTTGGTTGGGCGCTATAGTTGGGCGTTGAGCACCATTATTATTGGGCGTTATTTGGGCACCATTGTGTGGCCAGCCATTGTCGGGCGTTGGGTGCCAGTGTTGGGCATTGGGCGCCATTATTATTGGGCGTTATTTGGGCACCATTGTTGGGCGTTAATTAGGCATTGGGCGCCGTTGTTAGGCGTTATTTGGGTGCCATAGTTAAGCTGACGTGGCGGCCACATCAACAACTTGATGACGTGGCAATCTTGCCTGCCACGTCAACAATTTTACAACGATTTGAATTTTTGGCGGAAAAGGTTTACAAGCGTGTAACGGCGACTCACGCTAACAACGTGAGGTTGTAAATTACGTTGTAAAATGCGTTGTAAAACACCTGCGATTCTTGTAATATTTGGCCGTGTTGTTGCAACAGAATGGGCAAATGTATCCATCTTTGAAAATGTTCACAGTATGACTCCGCAGTATCCCTACCCTTGTTTAGTCTTGTAGGTAGTATTTGAGTAACTTATATTGTTATTTTACAACGATAGCTTTTATAAGGGTTTGATTTTTTTTGCGGGAAAAGGTTTACAACGGTTTGAATTTTTTGGCGGGAAAACGTTTACAACAGATTGAATTTTTTGGCCGGAAAAGGTTTACAACGGTTTGAATTTTTGGGGGAAATATTTACAACGATGGAAATCATTATAATGGTTTGAATTTTTTTGGGGAGAATATTTACAACGATTTGAATTTTTTTGGAGGGAAATATTCACAACGATACAAACCATTTACAACAGAATTTATACTGGTTAATAAACCCTAAATTATTAACTAAAGTATTTAACTGTGGTGAATAGAACCGCAGTTATAATACCATAGGCAATATACTGTGGTTACCTAACCTGAGTATAATGATTATGGTTAGCTTATATAATACGATTGTATAAAATAATTTTATACCGTACGTAGGAATATATACATCTAGTATATACACTTTGAGAAATTACATCGCAAATTACTAAGGGGTGTTTACAACAGTCATCCTACAATAGTCATTGTAATGCTGTTGTAAAGTCCATTGTCAAAGGCTATTTTTCCTAATGGTGAAGGAGCGTCTAAGAGCGCATGCCGAGACGATACCGTGAGTAGCACAAGAGGAAGCAGAAGCAGTCCAATTAAACTTGGGGTCGAAAATCGTGACTCCAAGGTAATTATAAGAGTGGACCATTTCCACCTCCTCTCCTTGATAGTAGAATTTACCCATGCCATTGTAGTCCCTAGATTTGAACCTCATGATCTTCGGCTTGTGAAGATAAATAGAAAGACCCTTGGCAATGCAAATGTCAGAGAGTACATCAAGTTGCCATTGCAAACCTTCACTGGTGTAGGAGAAAAGGACAATATCATCAGCATAGAGTAGGATCGGAATACTGTTAAGGAACAAACGGGCTCCACAGTCACCTGTTGCAAGAAGCCACTCCTCCAGTCCATCAGTGTAGAAACCAAAGAGATTAGGAGATAATGGGTCATCTTCTCTCACGCCAAGCTGGATGGGAATGTGGTGAGCAGCTAAGCCAGGGGGAGTCTGGATACGAGCAAAGACACGAGAATACAAAAGAGTAGCAACATGCCAGAGGTGTGGAGGCATCCTCAAAGACTTCAACATGTCAAAGAGCTTGTCCCAAGGCACAGAGTTGAAGGCTCTCTTGAAATCCACAAAACAACGATAGACATGTTTCTTTAGAGACTACGCCTCGTCAACAATAGCCCTGAGAGTAAAGATGTTGTCCATAGTAATCCGGTGAGGGCGAAAACTAGCCTGACCCCGAGCATGCACCTTAGCCTCCTTAGCCCAAGAAGTGGTGAGAATCTCCAGACAAGAGCGATGAATCTTGGCATAAATAGACTCCACAGTAATAAAGTGATAGTTAAAAGAGAGGTAAGGGTCACCAGCCTTCAAAATTGAATGAATATCATTCTCACAGCAGCTATCCGGAAATCCATGGGGGAGAGCATCATTGAAAAGGGAAGCAAGGTGAGACGAGAGTGAGACAAGGTCAACATAACGAAAGAGGTCTGTAGGGATGCCAGCAGGATCCATAGCAGTCCCGCTCCGAAGCTTCTTTATGGCTCTGGCCACGAGATCTGGCGAAAAAAACCTTAGACCAGGATCAGAGGACTTAGGAGCGGGGATAGTAGAGGGGATATGGTAAAGTCCATCAACAAAGGAAAGAAGTTCGGGATTAGCTTTGAGGAGAACGGGGGACCTAGAGTGGAATTCCTTCCAGAAGGCGGAGCCACTATGAGACGTCTACAAGAGGGAGCTGAGACGGTTGTGTTCGGTTTGGAAGAGCTGAGCCATTTCCATGGAGAGAAAGGTCTTGTAAGGCTTTATAGTAGCTTTCTAGAGAGGAGAGTGGCGAGACCAGGGTGGAAGTTGGAGTTGGCGGAGGGTCTGGTGCAATTGGGAGCGCATGCGTTTACAATCGGCATCAAACCAGGGGTGGCAGGGAGCAGTATGTTTGTGGAATGCAAGGAGGTTGAATTTGAATGGAAAGGTAGACCTGGCAGAGGAAAGAATAGCCGAGGAAGAGGCGGAGGCCATAGAGAGGGAAGGTCCTGTAGAATGGAGGCAAGGGAGGCTTTGAGCAAGCAGGAATATTGAGAGGCTTGTACATGGGAAAGGCGGAAGCGGGTGGTGATAGAGAGTGGGGGAGAGGGAGGTGCAGAGGGAGGCAAGGCACAAATTTGAAAGCAATCAGCCGCATGGTCAGATTCAATGCGGACATCGTCATTAGTCCGTAGGTTAGAGATGCGCGAAAGAAGTTGAGCAGTAATATAATCCAACCTGCTAGAAATATGACCGTCGTCGGAAAAGAAGGAATTTTTGCAACTGTCCGGCCAGCGTAGACCATTGAAGATGAGGAGATTGTGAGCCTCAGCAAGCTATGATAAGGCAAAGCCATAGGCGTTGACATCATGGGTGTCATTAGAAAACCTGTTGAGCCCGAAATCCTGTGGGTCTAGCGGGACTATTCTACCACTAGACCACCAATGCCTTTTTGGCAGGCACGACTGGAGCAAAATTAATCATAAATGATTAAAAAAATGATTATGCCTTTTCCTGCCAAATGGACACACATTTATAAGAACTTCGTGACACACATTTATAAGAAATTGTGACTTTATAAGAACTTCATGATTAAGCATCCTGTGCTTAGATCGGTACTTAGATGGGGAACTGAAAGGGAGTGAATGCCCTTGGTGCAAGTAGCTTAGGCACACCATCGGTACTTAGATGGGGTGCTTAAAGGGAGTGGATGCCCTTGGTGCAAGTACCCTAGGCACACCATGGTACAAGTTGTTAAGTACCAAGTCCCATGACGGAAATCCATCCTTAGTGGACTTACATAAAATTCTTCTTCTATTCTCTCGATGAAACCTGCATGATGGCTTACGCCAAATGGTGGAAAACGTGTGTTGAAATGGCTAAGGTTGGCCAAATCTTTTTTTTTCTTCAAATGGACACACAAACGTCGTTGTTAAACATTCAGCGCTTAGATTGGTACTCAGGTGAGGATGCCTGGAGGGAGTGGATGCCCTTGGTGCAAGGGTGCCTAGAGGGAGTGGATGCCCTTGGTGCAAGGGTGCCTAGAGGGAGTGGATGCCCTTGGTGCAAGTAGCTTGGGCACACCATGGTACAAATGTTAAGTACCGAAGTCCCTAAGCCATTTGGACAGACCTCTCGTTTCGAGGAGGGAGCCTCTTTCTCGTACATGGCAACTTGCACACCATGTAAGCGCTGGATGCATGCTTGGCGCATGATGCTATAAAGGTGTGTCCATTTGGCCTTAGCCATTTGGACTCCCCTCATTTCGAAGAAGGGAGCCTCTTTCTCGTCCTGGAATCCCGTTCGAGAAATGGTTTTCTGGAGAGTAGGTATCCTGACGAGGGGAGGGTAGGTTTTCATTTTCTAGGGATTGTTTTGTTTCTCCGCTCCAAGTGAATTCCCAGGGCCTGTCAAGGCCGCATGGTGATGTCATCACAAACATGCGGAACAAGTGTCATGCAGGGCGGGGGGGCCGCCTCGATCATACTGTAGACGGTACTGGCACTGATGATCTCAACCAGTTCCAAAATGACCATGTACCTCTGGTTTGAATACGATGCGCTTATAAACACTAAGCGTAGTTGAAACGATCTCGCACACAACGGCACGAAGAGACTGCGAACGCAACGGACAGTATCAACACCATAACCACACTGGAGATGTAAACTTCCTGGAATATGTACTCGCAGGCACACACGCCCACACACAGGCCTGTCCATATTACATACTGACAGCACTACGTACAGCACAAAAGCAGTTCAGGTGGTGACATCTGAATGTTCATGAGAACCACTCCAGCCGTCCTCGCGCTGGAATGTAGGAAGCTTGTGTCTAGTGATCAGCTGGGCAAGACTTTTCCTGCCTAGAAACGTGAGCGACTCAGAACGTTCAAATCCTCTCAACATCAGCCACTTTCGCTAGTACTCGGATCGAGGTATACCCACCACCCACCTGTACAATCGAGCGATCCCTCGTCAATGAGTCTGAACGTTGTGGGTATATATCTGCTTGGTAGGTGGAACTGGTACGGACGCCGCCGCGTGGCAAAACCACTTTGATCAGCAACGAAGCCGTCATCGGCACGGCGTCTCCAGCTAGGCCTGTCCATGCCCGACACCGAATCCGGATCGTACGCAAGTTCGGATATCCCTCCCGAGGTAGGCCTAGGCTGGCTGGCCATGGACAGGTATAAGAAGGGGACTCGGCAGCTCGTATCCGCACTACTCAACCGCATCGCTCCTGCCTGCTGCTTATCACACTCCGAGCGTCTCTTCTCTCCCGCATAGATCAGTCCCTTGTGGAATCGCCCACCAGCTTCGAGAATGGCCAAGACAGTTGCTTCCTCTAACGCATCGGCGAGCGCCATGATCGCGGGCGCATTCATCGTGTTGGCGCTGTGCGCGGCAGCGACAGCGCCTGTGGCAATGGCGCAGTCGTGCACCACCAACGGCAACTCGCCCACACAGGGGATGCCAACGCCTGCGTCCAGTACGTGCGCAACCTGGGGTCGTCTCAGTGCTGCCAGACCAGCTCATCCGGGTGCACCAGCATGGCCGTGGCAGGCAGTGCGTCCGTCGACATCTGTGGGTCGCAGGGCAGCTGCACCTCCTGCTCCAACGCCGGAAACAACCTCAATATCATCCTCGCTAACTGCGTTGCGAATGGGTGGCACCGCCCGCGTCTCTGGAAGCATCGGCTCTGGATCCTTCACCTTCCAGATCCGCCATTCCTAGATTGACGAGCGCTGCGTGCCATTGGCATGTCGAACGGGCTCTCATCAGCGTGGTCTTGCACATACCTCATGTTCCGGCCACCTTGAGCTACGGTTCCAAGGGCGTGAATTGATCCATGGTCGTGTTCCGTTTGTGTCTTGTACGTACTGCGATGCTGAGGGGAGTATATCCTTCTGCAGAGCGCTGTAGCTAAATCCTCTGAATGTTAGCTGAGGGCAGGTGCCCATAGCTACCTGGTCCATACATATGTACATCGACCGCATGCGCCTTAGATCGCAATAAGTGTGGGACAAAGCCAGGACTGCTTGCTGGACATCACTTGTCATGAGTTCTGGACGTAGGTTCTTGACATGAACCCATGCGTATGTAAACATCCTGTGTTTGCTTGAATTAAATATAGGTACTCTTTTGTGCTTGCTGCTTTCGGAATGCTCTCAACGTCCTCGTAAGGTCGAAATTTCCAAAACACCGCGATCGAAGTATGAGCAGAAAGCCAGGAAGCTTTGTTGAGGGCACATATTGTGGAAAGCAAACTCGAAACAACCAGGAATGTCATGTGACTCCCCGTTGTTTGGCGAGTACTTTCCAAGGATTTTGCGCACTCTCACCTGATAACGATACAATTTCCGACTTGGTTTGCAGTTGATTTCGTGTCCCTGTCATCGGGTCGCCCACGCCAGCCTTGCCTTCGAAGTGCCACCGAACCCTGGATGAACGCTGCGTGGAGAGGTGGCCTTATCCAAGTGAAAACCGACCGTGTGCTGGGATTCCGTTCCAGGTTTGGTTCTCCCTGGAGTACCTAGCTTGATGAGGGCAGGTAGGTTTCCAAGATTCCCGAGTTTATGCCTTGACAAGTTTCCACTCTACCACCGGATTGCCAGACTGCCAGTGTGGAAATGTACTTGACAGCACAGCACACTCTTTACTAGGTCTTCACCCAAAGATTTGTCGTCTTCATGCGGACCTCATGTCTGCTGGGCTTGGGCCCGACTTCAGCTTGCTTGCTTGTGTAGGGGTCTTTAGGTCTTGCATCTTGAGGTTTTCGGACTGTTTGGTCAAATTGGCATATCACCAGTGCAGCCCTCACGCCTGAAGTGAAGAGGACAGGAGCAAGTTTAAATGAGTGGAAGACAAGGTTCAGTTTCCTCAGTGTCCCGCTACCATCCCTGCATCCAGGCTGGAGGTTTCTGCTAGGAAGCCAACTAGTTTTGCAGTCACACCGAATCAAATCTGGTAGGCTAACTTGTAATGCTACACTTCAGCAAGCTTCATCGGTGGGCCAACATCAGCCTCTGATCCGAAGGGCCGAACATGGTTTCTTTGCCACAATCGCAGCATCCGCAACCTCCCCGAAACTCAGGGCTCCTAGCAGGAAATGTCACTGTTCTGCATAGGAGACTGTCTCCGATCCAAGATGCTGCTCCAAAATCGAAGCTTTGCCGAGGTCCAACAAATTGTTGCAATCGAACATTGTGCTGAACTAAACATGTTGCTGAATTGAAGCAACTGGCAGAATTTTGCACAGTCCAAGGCCCCAGAAACTCGCCAGAAACACTCATACAGACTTACAACGTATGCAGTGCAAGTGGCATGCTCCTGCCTCGATTTTTCAGGGATTAATTATTGCAGCAAACATTTGAAGTGAGCACAAGTTGGCAACCATATTCAAGTGAGCAGAAGTTGGCCACTATCTGGCCATGGGTTACATGCTCAAATGGAGGAACTCCAAAGTTCGACTGCAGCAAAACAATTCAAGTGAGCACAAGTTGGCAACCATCTGGCCATGCTTGCTTGGTCTAGGTAATGGAAGGAACACCACTTGGTGTACTCACGTGCACGTGCCTACGCAGAGGTTAGAGATTTAGGCACAGTTGGCCCTCCCACTGTAGGCAAACATCGGTTTGATGGTACAAGGCTTTGGCATCACAGCCAGGGGTTCATTACTGCAATATTATGCATGATGCCCAGTCCACCTCGACCATGGATGATGCCCAGTCCACCTCGACCAGGTACAAGAAGGCATGCTGGAAACGTTGCAAAACAAAGGCACTTCAACCTCCTCCTGCAAGCCGAAGTTTAGAATGAAGCATTCTAGACCATTCCTGCAAGGCATGGCCACAAGCAGACTGTGCAAGCCCTTGTCAATTGAAACCTTGGAAATGCCCATGAGGCCACTCCCTCGGAAATATGCTTGGGAGGAATAACCTGGCTAGGAAGAGAAGCTCCGCTTACGCTGCGAACTCAAAGAGGTAGACGACGAGGAACATCTCCTCTTCTTCTGTCCAATGCTCGACGTATGCAGGATCCACCATGCCGAACTCTTGCAGCACAAACACTAGGCAAGGGAGATCGCCAAGGCCTCACCCATCCTCCTCGGCAGATTTCTTCTGGAGGCAAACAAAGGTCATCGAGGCTTCGGAAGGTAAGAGAGAGATCCGGCACCGCCCAGCGCGAGCTTGGGAGAGGACGGATGGCCGTCACTCAAAATGACTACCTACCAGATTTGGACTTCCTTTTTCTTAAACCGACAGTAAATACACATCTATTCTGCACAATCCCACGTATGCACTCACCGGAATTGAACCCGGAGCTGATTCGTGTCAGATGACGATTGTGAAGTCACACTAGACCGAACGTGGTATCTGGATCAAATTCTCAGGTCCTTTTATTCACTCCTGCACGCGTACAACAAGCAAATTCCGAGTATGACGAACAAGTGATGCAGGTTGGCACAGTCCCCTTAGCAGGTAGAAGTCCAATCCGATGTGGTGACGTACATGCTGGTGAGAACTAGTCCACCACCACCATATTGTCCATGGCCACCCTGCCTTGTGCTGAAACAGGAAATGTGGTGAAACAGGGGTTCGAAGCTGGTGTTCATCTCAGAGAGTAGTGACTTTCATTGGTCTTGCTGAGCAGTCTAGAGGATCCTCTGCTCAGCAAGACCAAAACCCAAAACCGCAATCCCGTTATCCCGCAATCCGGATTGGGCCATGCTCTGTCTTCCTTCCGACTTACAGAGCCTTGCTGCGTGCACGGTTAAAGGACATTGTAGAGGCCCCGCCTTGAGCCTTGTGTAGGCTTTGTCACTTTACTTCTAGTTTCGCAGACTCTCGTCTGTCCTGTTCTCTGCCGAGCCCGTCTGAGCAAAACGAAGAATCTCATGATCAGAGAGCCTCCTGCAGGCGAGCTCCAGACTTTGGGTGTGTGATCCGAAACTGGTGCCTGGAATTCGTCTGGGACGGAGGCTGTAATGTGGCTGTGGAACATGATGGACATGATGCTGTGCACCCTTCTGGGAGATGTTGCAAGGCTAGCGCTTGAGCAATGGGACTAGCTTCCCATGAGCGAGAGCGAGAGCGAGCCCGTGCGATGGGATGGCTCCATGCCCATATGGCGTCACGCCCATGCCCCCATCTCCTCACCCACGGACGGCATCCCGGCTGGGCCCCACCACACCGGGAACAATCCATGAGGGTCAACATGGTCATCGAGAAGGGTGAAGCATATTTAGGGTAAATATGATCATCGAGATTATAGATCTTTATATACGTACGCACGGCGACGGACTTGGCAACTTCCGGGGACAAGAGGCATGGCTTACGGTCAGTTCCCGTACGTGCGGGTCTATCTGACGAGCGAAGAACGGGTCTATCTGACGAGCGAAGAACAGGAGCCGGAGGACGACGAAGGGCGGACCCGGCCGAGCAGGCGGCCCGGCGCACGAGGCGGATCTGCAAAGGAGGATAGTGAGCAAGCTGTGGGAGAATACAGGAAGGGTGGAGTCGGTGAGGATTCCGACATGCCGATTCCATGGGGCCGGCAGGTTCCTGCATGCGCAGCGGAGGGAGAGGGAGCGGGAGGGAGAGGGAGAGGAGAGGCCTAGGGTGGCCCTGGAATCACGGACTCGACCTCGACTTCGACCTCGACCTCGACTTCGACCTCGACCTCGACCTCGACCTCGACCGCTCACTTTCTTGCTCGGCTTGATGCTCCGGGGTGTGGGGCCACCGGTGGCCTGAATCCTCTCCCTGCTCCTCCCACCTGAGGTACGTGCCTAGGGTACACGATGTGAACTTGAGCTTCCTGCCCGAGGACGTTGTGAGCGGCTTCTACCCGTCGCCGGGCCCGAGCTGCGTGTTGTACTCGGGGAGCGGGCTGCTGTGCCTGGCGCACAATCGGAATGAGTTCCTGCATCCCGGAGTCCCCTCCGAATCTGCCCAGCAGTCCCTCCGCCTCTGCCTGCTGAACCTGGCCAACGGGACATGGACCAGGCTGCCAGTGCTGCTGCAGTTGGCTATGTCGGGTCCGAGCCACCACAAGGTGATGCTGCAGGTAGCGCCGGGCCCAGGCCCGGACGGCTCGAGCGGCTCGGGCGCCTCGGGCGCCTCGAGCTCGGGGGATGGATCCGGTGTTGCAGGGCGATCCAGATCTGCGTGCGAGTTTCAGGTGGTAGTGTTCTGGATGGACAATCGTGGCCCCAAGTGTGCTCTGTATTGCAGCAGGTTTGGCCGCTGGGCCGTCACGTTTCTGCAGGTTCCCGAGGACATGAAACACGATTCCATCATGGCGGCGTCCCCGGTGCTGGTCCAGGGCAAGGTGGTGGTGCTATACTCTAGTCCTTGTGGTGACGGGTGTGAGAGTAAGCTGGTGGCTTTCGACGTCGCGACCGGAAGGCATGTTCGGACCTGGGATGCGCCCCGGGCCGTTTGGCCCCGCGCATGCTCGTCCACAGCTGGCAGGGCCAGCACATCTGCGTGCATGGAGGAAGGGTTGTGTGGGTTGTGCAGTCTGGTCCCAGAGAGGTTAACGTGTGGACGAGGGATTTTGTGGCGCAGATCTGGGTCTTCTGCTCGGCTTTGCCACCGTCTTGCCTTCTTGACGATCCTGAAGCTGACGAACCTGGGAGCTTTAGTCTGCGCGACGTACAGGTAGCTGGCGACATGCTTTATCTTACCTTCAGGGTGTCGCTGCTGCCTGAAGCGGAGGATCCGTGGGACGGGTGGACGTGGATCTTCAAGGCCCGGATCACGGAACTGTCCTTGTGAGATACCACATCTACTTCAACACATGGAACTTCATCGTTCACGAGTATTCGAATGAGTTCAGAATCGTAGGCAAGGCGGACCTCATTATCACGGGCGAGTGGAGGCCCGACCTGTACCTGCAGTGCCGGTGTTAGAGGCATCCGTTTCTCGGCGCCGTGTGGAGTGAGGTTGTCTAGATCTTGGTACAGGTAAGCCCCGGCATGGCACATATATCTCTGCGTGCAGCATGTCATGCTTGCTTCCACTCGCATGCTTTGTCACGGCTCATGGCCAAGGGGAAGGATGCCTAACAAGATGCTCAACTGACCTACGAGTCGTGGCAGGCCCGAGTGGCATCAAGGTGGACATGCAAGCATGAGTTCTTCTTACAACTCGAAGCCTAGGGTCAGTTGTCTACTACGAGGGGTGCAGATTACCCCAATTTTGATTAGGATGGGGCCCTTACCCCTAGAGATGACGATCTCTGTAAAACTCCTTGGACGCATTGCTAGCACCGATGCTCAGTTTGAACCATTTTGAAACTTCTGAAGTGCTTGCTGTTCATGAGACTCTGTGCTTGGGCAGCTGCTTCTCCGCGCAGCTGCTAATGGTGGTCCCAAGTAGTGTTGGCGGGTACCTGCACACAAATGGCACGCTCACCAACAACAACAGCGATGCCTACAGTTTCGGAGTGGTGTTGTTGGATCTGGTGTGGACAGCCACCCATTTCACTTACAGAATGTTATACAGCAGAAACACATGGTCAATGCTCACTCACGCAGGTGAGAGCCCCTGAACAATGGAGTGTCGTTCACAATGGTGGATCCGGCTCTCAGAGGAGTCGACTACGAGGCACAGTCAGTGTAGGTATGCGAAAATCGCCATGAGCTGCGTGCCACTTACTGCTAATTCTGCCAGACCTGGCATGAGCAAAGTGGTGAGCGAGTTCACCCAGATTCTGCCACTGGAGTTCCGAATCGGAGAAGAAAGGAGAATGCGTTCAGTCCAGCGCGCGATGGGACATTTGGCAACAACCTTCGCTGAAACTCGACTTTGGACGTGTACTGCACTTCACCGGGCGCGACCCACTGAGAAGCATGGATCGAAAAAACAGCAAACAGATCCAAGATACGCATTGGTCGGGAATCGAACCCGGGTGTGAACCGTGGCAGAGACTTTTCATCACTAGGCCACCAGTGGGTTTGGTAAGCGCGCGTAACAGTAATATGATTTAGGTATTAAAACAAATGATAAATTTGAGATAGCCCTGAACTGCGACTCAATTGTTGCGATTACGATTCTTCTTTTCTTTGGGGCTTTGCCGATTTTACGAAGTAGGCCAACTTAGCTTTGCAGACACAGCGAAAGAAATCTGCTAGGCTAATTTGTAATGTGACGCTTCGGCAAGCTGCATCGGACCGAAATCAGCCTCCGAAGGGAACGTTACATGGATTTCTTTGCCACAATCGCAGCATCCTTGCGCAACCTCCCCAAAACCCAGGGCTTCTAGCAGGATATGTCCCTCTTCTGCACAGGAGACTGTCTCAGCTCCAAGATGCCGCTCCAAAACCGAAGCATTGCCGAGCTTCAACAAAGATTAGAATTGGACATTGTGCTGAATTTCAAACTTTCTTGCTGAATTGAATCAACTGGCAAAATATTCTGGGGCCCTGAGTCCAGGGCTCCAGAAACTCGCCAGCAACACTCATACAGCTTACAGGGTGCAATGCAAGCGGCATGCTCGCTGCCTCGAGGTTTCAGGGATTGCAGCAAACATTTCAAGTAAGCACATGTTGGCAACGTTAACCATCTGGCCATGGTTGCTTGCCCAAATGGAGGGAACTCCAAAGTTCGACTGCAGCAAACAATTCAAGTGAGCCGAATTGTTGGCAACCATATTTCTGGCCATGATTACTTGGCCAAGTGGAGGGAGCTCCAAAGTTCGACCATGCAACAAACAATTCAAGTAAGCACAAGTTGGAAGATGCATCTGGCCATGGTTGCGTGCTGTAATGGAAGGAACACCACTTGGGGTACTCACTGGCACATGCTAGCACAAGGCGCGCAGAGGTCAGAGACTTTGGCACAGCTGTATGTTTTAAGACTCTGGTGTGTCCGACTCCCATTGGAGTTCTCTAAGCATCAGATACTGTCACAAGAAAGCAGACTTCAAAATTAAAAGGATGCCTCAACAAGGAGTTGTCAATAGAGCTCGTGGGAGTCATCAGACAATTGCCTCATTTAGGGGCTCTGATTTATCACTCTTGTTGTGGGTAATCACATGGATGCCATTTCGAAGCCAGCAGTCATAATTCCTGCAGTTCTTGGATTAGGTGGAGTGCAGTCCACAATAAGAGTACAGTATTTGGAATGCAGTGGTGTCGTTGGACATGTGCAGTGTCATGGCCGCCGCTGCTTCTCCGTTCTCTTCTATAAGCTCATTCCTTCTGCTTAAGTCAATCCCACTGCACACTCCAAGACATCACACGCAATCTAGCATGTGAGCACATGGTGTGATTGTTATTGCCACATGCAGCAAAAGTAATCAAGCAGGATCTTGATGAACTCCTCCTTCAAGCTTGAAGCACGCCGAAATGACCATGTTCCAGATTTCCGCTGATAAATCAATCCCACTGATCACTGGAAAACTTGTCTTTCTAAGACTCAACGGAATGCTGGACCGTGGCAGAGTCTAATTTCACCACTACCGAACAGCAAGTAGTGCACGCATACAACCTTTGCTATACATTGGTCTCGTGCATGTATTTTATCTTTATAAAAGGGGATCTCGCGGTGAACAGTACAAGGAAGCCAACGAGCCCAGTAGACTGGCACGATTTACACACACACAGGATGTCCCAATCAGACCGGCATGATTTACGCACACGGGAGTTCCGTGTGAAGTCTCTGAGAAGGCTGAAAGAAATTCCAGAGTGTGACGAGAACAGTGGTGCAAGTGTTGGTGACATGCATTTTGGTCAGAACCGGCACCGGTCCACGACCACAGACGATGACCACTATATTGTCCATAGCCACCGGCCTTGTGGTGGAACATGAATTGAAGCTTCCTTCCAAGTCTTGGAAGGATATTCCTAATGAAACAAGAATGACTTTCACTGTGTCCAAATCCTCTCAACCATCTGCCACCGGTACCCATACTAGTGAGATCACTGTATATATATATACCCGCCACCTACCGATCTCTTGAAGTCAGTTCTGAGTCGTTGTGGGTATATCTTAATCTATGTAGGCGCCTGTATGGGCCTGCCGCGTAGCAACCATCACACTTGGAGCAGATGATCCCGTGAATTTGCACGGCTATGATGGCCCCGGTCTTGGTGTGTTGCGATCACGCAGCCTCCCAGGCCTAGGCCTGTCCTTGTCACAAGTCCGGATATCCTTCCGAGGTAGAGGTAGGCCTAGGCCGGCTGGCCCTGGGCAGCTATAAGAAGGGACCCGGCACCTCGTATTCGCATGCACTCACCCACATCACTGCCTGCCTAAGTCTGCTGCTTATCACACTCTGAGTCTCTAGACTCTCCCGCATCCATCGATCAGTCTCTCGTACGTGGAATCGCAATCGCCCACCAGTGTTTGCGAGAATGGCCAAGACAGTTGCTTCCTCTACCGCATCTCGGTCGGCGGGCGCCATGATCGTGGGCGCATTCATCGTGTTGGCGCTGTGCGCGGCAGCGACAGCGCCTGTGGCAATGGCGCAGTCGTGCACCACCAACGGCAACTCGCCCACACAGGGCGACGCCAACGCCTGCGTCCAGTACGTGCGCAACCTGGGGTCGTCTCAGTGCTGCCAGACCAGCTCATCCGGGTGCACCAGCATGGCCGTGGCAGGCAGTGCGTCCGTCGACATCTGTGGGTCGCAGGGCAGCTGCACCTCCTGCTCCAACGCCGGAAACAACCTCAATATCATCCTCGCCAACTGTGTTGCGAATGTGGTGGCACCGCCCGCGTCTCTGGAAGCATCGGCTCTGGATCCTTCACCTTCCAGATCCGCCATTCCTAGATTGACAAGCGCTGCGTGCCATTGGCATGTCGAACGGGTTCTCATCAGCGTGGTCTTGCACATACCTCATGTTCCGACCACCTTGAGCTCCAGTTCCAAGGGCGTGAATTGATCCATGGTCGTGTTCCGTTTGTGTCTAGTACCTCCTGCGATGCTGAGGGAAGTATATAATGCTCCTGCAGAGCGCTATAGCTATAACAGCAGATCAAGGTTGGAATCATGTGGATGTTAGCTGAGGGCAGGTGCCTATAGCTAGCTGATCCATACATATCAACATGCACCTCATGCGCATCATATCGCAATAAGTGTGGGACAAAGTCAGGACTGCTTGCTGGACATGACTTGTCATGAGGTCTGGAAGTAGGTCTTGACATGAACCAAATTGTCTGGATACCTATGTAAACATCCTTTGTTTGCTTTAAATAAATATACTCTTTTGTGCTTGCTACTTTGGAAAGCCGCTCACTAAAATTCGTCGGGGCTTTAATGCTTGGTTGCCTTGATGTGATGGGGCCTACCATCTTGTCTCTCTCATCCGTGACTTACGACCACGAGCGCGAGCCAGAGTCGGTGAGTGCACCATGTGAACACATGGAACATACGTTACCGTTGCGAACACATGGGCACATACATGAGAACGGGGTAGCCATTCAGCATATCATGGACACATATGAGAACGGGGACGCATCCCATGTAAGTGGTGAAGAACCCAAAGATATAGAGCACGCAGGAGTGAGGCCTAGTATACGAGATGCATGTTGTCGTACATATCTTCTGCTGGACATAACCGAATTTTGGTACAGGGTAATCAAATTGAAGCTTGTCTGAAGGGCAGGATGAGCTATTGCTCAAAGCCAAAAACATAGAGCATTCGGGGTTGAGGCCTGGTAATGAGATGCTCATTTTGTTCATAACTTATGCTAGGCACAACCAAAATGTAATACAGGGCAATTAAATGTGAAGGATGTGAAAGATGTGGAGGTGCCGGTTGTTGCCAAACCGAATGAATAATAATATACAAAAGATTACAAGATGTGTTTAAATACTCATGACCTAGAGTCATGTTATTTCACTTCAACTAAACATATTTAATCTAAATTAAATATATACAACCCTAAGTGTGACAGAGCTTGTTATCTTAACACTCCTCTCAAGCTTCACGCTTAGGTAACAGCTTTGTCCAAAGCGCTCCACAAAACAAAACAAAACAGCAAATAGTCCACCACAATGATTCTCCATGCAAGGCCCCCACTCTGTGGTAGAAAACACATGTAACGTAGTGAAATCAATTTGAAGAAAACTCATGAACAAACAACTTGAAGATAAATAATGATCGGTTCTGCATGTAGCTTCATCCACCGAGTTATCGTTTCTCCATGTACTATGTGCCATTCACATATCTGAGTAATCACCTTCCCTAAGCCATCCATATGCTTATAGTGTTTTGGCTTTGAAAGTGCTTTGGTTAGAATGTCGGCCACATTATCATCTGCTCCAACAAAGCTAACCTTGTTACCCCTCTATCCACAGATCCCATGTAGTGATGGGATATCTCTATATGCTTGGTGCGTGGGGTTAGCAACCAAAGCAATGACATGTTGTCACAAAGTATGGGGTAGGGTCTTGTATGCGCCCCAAGTCTTGTAAAACCTCCTCTCCCATTCAGCCTCCTTGGTGGCTTCAAGGAGATTTATACTTGCCTCCGCTGAAGACAAAGATATAGAGGGTTGTTTCTTGCAACTCCAATTAATGGCGTCGCAAGAAGAAAGCAATATGTGGAGAGGCCGCGACGTCGATCGTATCGCCCAGACCTGTAAAACCTTGTAGAATGAGTTTAGCCTTGCCACTACGCTTATATATGAGCCCATGTGTCAAAGTGCCTTTTAAGTATCGAAAATACGCTTGACCAAGAACCCAATGAGCCCCGCCCGGATGTTCTAGAAATCTGCGACACTGTGCTTATAAAGATACGAATATCGTCGGGTCCACCCGCCACAAAATGAGACTTCCAGTTCTATATGGAACATCCTGCATATCCAATCGCTCCTCCGGGTGCATTTGAAGACTAGTGAGCTTCACACCCATAGCAGCTGGAGTAGTGGCTGGTCGTGCCTCGTCCATATGAAACTTAGCCAAAATTTCCTTGATGTACTTGTTTTGATGTATGGCTATCACCCCATCAGCCCTCACCAACTGGATCCCTAAACAAAACTTCAAGTCACCAATATCCTTCATTTCAAATTTGTTAGATAAAAGCTGCTTGACATGTTCTAAAAGGGTCTTGTCATTTGTGGCTAATACGTCATCAACATATAAAGCCAAAATGACGATGAGGAGCCTTGGGTAAGCATATATATATTGGAATCAGCGATTTTGTACAAAGTTAATTTCAATAAGTAAACATGCATGGTAAAGTACCATACTCTACAGTTGCTTGAGGCCATAAATACATTTGAGAAGTAATAAAACTTTGTTGGGGTATTTAGAATCAACATACCCCTCGTTGTTGCATATAAAGTTCCTCCTCAAGCTTGCGCATAAACATTGTAAACAAACATCCATTTGATGCGAGATACAAATCATGTTCCGTTGCCATAGCAATGGAGTAGTGGCGGTCGTGTCCATATGAAACTTAGTCAAAATTTCCTTGATGTACTTGTTTTGATGTATGGCCATCACCCCATCACCTCACCAACTGGATCCCTAAACAAAACTTCAAGTCACCAATATCCTTCATTTCAAATTTGTTAGATAAAAGTCGCTTGACATGTTCTAAAAGGGTCTTGTCATTTGTGGCTAATATTACGTCATCAACATATAAAGCCAAAATGACGATGAGGAGCCTTGGGTAAGCATATATATATTGGAATCAAGATTTTGTACAAAGTTAATTTCAATAAGTAAACATGCATGGTAAAGTACCATACTCTACCGATTGCTTGAGGCCATAAATACATTTGAGAAGTAATAAAACTTTGTTGGGGTATTTAGAATCAACATACCCCTCAGTTGTTGCATATAAAGTTCCTCCTCAAGCTTGCCGTACAAATACGTGCAAACATCCATTTGATGCGAGATACAAATCATGTTCCGCTGTTACAAAGTAACATCCTAATGGATTGAGATCTAACCACAGATGAATGTCTCTTGATAATCTAGGCCTTCAACTGTGAATCCCTAGCAACGAGTCGAGATTTATAACGTGCTATCTCTCCTTTCGAGTTGAGCTTGTGCTTGAAAACCCACTTGCACGAGATGGGTTTTCACGCTGTGGCAAATCCACTAACTTCCAAGTATTGTTCTTGATCAAGGATTGATACTCATCCTCTCGATATATCGCCACTTGTCACCATCGAGCAGGGCTTGCTTCGATTGGCTCATCGTGATGACAGCAAGTGATGTGGAAGTGTTGCGAAAATCTATAGACTCATAGGGGGCTCAATCCACTCGGCTCTAGGTGGTCTTTGGCGGGTGGATCTCGCGCTCGTCGGTGGGACTTCTACAACGCAGCATGACGCCCGCCTAAAGCAGTTCATGGTCATCGAATAAGGTCGTGAACTACATCTTCCATGAGAGGTTCAGGTCATGTGGAGGGTCATCGTCGATATCCCTGCATCTAAAAGCGGAGGGTTAGCGGCAACTCATCATCTTGTGGATACATAGTGTACCTCATCGTCCCGCTCATCATCATAAACAACTAATGGATGTGCTCCCTCCCCGGTGCCGTTCACCATGAGCATAGCTAGGTTCAATGAAAGTGACGCCACGGGCTAAGGTTAGAGAGTGAGTAACCGGATCATAGAGCTTGTATGCCTTGGCGCCTCATGTATCCTACGAAAACAAGGCCCTTGGCTCTCATCTCAAGCTTCACGCTTAGGTAACAGCTTTGTCCAAAGCGCTCCACAAAACAAAACAAAACAAGCAAATAGTCCACCGCCAATGATTCTCCATGCATGGGCGTCCCCACTCTGGTAGAAAACACATGTGCCCGGGCGTAGTTGCAGCACGAATTTGAAGAAAAACTCATGAACAAACAACTTGAAGATAAATAACTCACGACTGGTTGTCTGCATGTAGCTTCATCCACTGAGTTATCTGTTCTCCCATGTACTATGTGCCATTCACATATGCTGAGTAATCACCCAGCCCTAAGCCATCCATATGCTTATAGTGTTTTGGCTTTGAAAGTGCTTTGGTTAGAATGTCGGCCACATTATCATCTGTTCCAACAAAGCTAACCTTGTTACCCCTCTATCCACAAAGATCCCATGTAGTGATGGGATATCTCTATATGCTTGGTGCGTGGAAACGAGGGTTAGCAACCAAAGCAATCGACATGTTGTCACAAAGTATGGGGTAGGGTCAGGTCTCCCCAAGTCTTGTAAAACCTCCTCTCCCATTCACCTCCTTGGTGGCTTCAGAGAGATTTATACCGCCTCCGTTGAAGACAAAGATATAGAGGGTTGTTTCTTGCAACTCCAATTAATGGCAGCTCCGCAAGAAGAAAGCAATATGTGGAGAGGTCAGGAGTCGACGACGCCCAATCGGCATCTCAGAAACCTTGTAGAATGAGTTTAGCCTGCCACCACGCTTATATGAGCCCATGTGTCAAAGTGCCTTTTAAGTATCTGAAAATACGCTTGGCAACCCAATGAGCCCTGCAATGTTCTAGAAATCTGACACGTGCTTACAGATACCGAATATCGGTCGGGTCCACCCACAAAATGAGACTTCCATTGCGTGTCTATATGGAACATCCTCAGATATCCAATCGCCTCCGGGGTTTGCACATTGAAGACTAGTGAGCTTCACACCCATAGCTGGAGTAGTGGCTGGTCGCTCCCATATGAAACTTAGTCAAAATTTCCTTGATGTACTTGTTTTGATGTATGGCCATCACCCCATCACCAACTGGATCCCTAAACAAAACTTCAAGTCACCAATATCCTTCATTTCAAATTTGTTAGATAAAAGCTTGACATGTTCTAAAAGGGTCTTGTCATTTGTGGCTAATATTACGTCATCAACATATAAAGCCAAAATGACGTATGAGGAGCCTTGGTAAGCATATATATATTGGAATCAGCGATTTTGTACAAAGTTAATTTCAATAAGTAAACATGCATGGTAAAGTACCATACTCTACCGATTGCTTGAGGCCATAAATACATTTGAGAAGTAATAAAACTTTGTTGGGGTATTTAGAATCAACATACCCCTCGTTGTTGCATATAAAGTTCCTCCTCAAGCTTGCACAAATCTGTTGTGCAAACATCCATTTGATGCGAGATACAAATCATGTTCCGTTGCCATAGCAAGTAACATCCTAATGGATTGAGATCTAACCAGATGAATGTCTCTTGATAATCTAGGCCTTCAACCCGCGTGAATCCCCTAGCAACGAGTCGAGATTTATAACGCTATCTCTCCTTCGAGTTGAGCTTGTGCTTGAAAACCCACTTGCACGAGATGGGTTTCCGCTGTGGCAAATCCACTAACTTCCAAGTATTGTTCTTGATCAAGGATTGATACTCATCCTCTCGATACGCCACTTGTCACCATCAGAGCCAGACAGGGCTTGCTTCAAATTGATCGGCTCATCAGGGATGACAGCAGCAAGTGATGTGGAAGTGTTGCGAAAATCTAAAGACTCATAGGGGGGCTCAATCCACTCGGCTCTAGGTGGTCTTTGGCGGGTGGATCTGCGCAACTCGGGTTCTGGTGGGACTTCTACAACCTGTGGCAGCATGACGTCTGCCTCTAAAGCAGGTTCATGGTCATCCTGAATAAGGTCAGGAACTACATCTTCCATGAGAGGTTCATGGTCATGTGGAGGGTCATGCTGGATATCCTGTGCATCTAAAACAAGCGGAGGGTTAGCTGGCAACTCATCATCTTGTGGATACATAGCAATTTCATCACCTTCATCATCATAAACAACTAATGGATGTGCTCCATGTGCTGCTTGGTTCACCATGAGCATAGCTAGGTTCAATGAAAGTGACGCCACGGGCTAAGGTTAGAGAGTGAGTAATCGGATCATAGAGCTTGTCCTTGGCATGTATCCTACGAAAACAAGGCCCTTGGCTCTCATGTCAAGCTTCCTCCTCTTTCGGAAGGGATATAGCGAAGGCCTTAGCTCCAAATACTCGAAGATGAAGTAGGCTAGGCTTGCGCTTCCAAAATACCTCATATGGTGTCCGTCCATGTACAGCACTGGTGAGCACCCGATTGAGAATGTACGTCGCAGCAACTACGGCCTCTGCCCAATACCCTTGAGGGAGACCTGCCCAAAGCAGCATACTCCTTGTCATTCCTAACAGAGTTTGGTTCTTGCGCTCGGCAACTCCGTTCTGTTGTTGAGTATAGGGTAATCACCGACAACAATGCCATGTTGGGCAGGTAAGCGGCGTTGACAAATTCCGTCCCATTGTCCGTACAAGATTCTAAGAAGATGACCAGATCGCCGGGCAATCGGCAACCATTCCCGGAAACAAGTGAATGTATCACTCTTCAACCGCACAGGAAAGGTCCACGATACCTACTATAGTCGCTTCAAGCATAAGTAGTAACGATCCTCCAAGTGAAGCCTCATGTATCTTCCGATATGTCCGCATGGACCAATAATACTTGTGATGCCCTATGTGCGCGTTAGGGAAAGGAGCCTCCTTCTTCTTAAGGATACATGCTTCAGACCGTAAGGTCCTTGAAACACTTGGTGGGGTTCTCGAAAACATTCCTTGTTGGACATGTCCACCGCCTTTGCTCGGTTGACGTGTCCGAGGCAGCATGCCACAATGCACCATTCTTCGTCCATGTGAGTACTGTGGAACATCGTATGAGTAGGCTTGCGATGATGTTCACCTTGTACAAGTCGTTGACTACCACCCCTCAAGGCACAGATGCTAGGTGAATCTGCCTTGCTAAAGGAACAAGACACCTGGTCAGCTTGCATAAGAAGAGCATGCGACTTCAACCGCTAAGTGACATCAAATTCTTCGCCATCCGGACATACGACTGTCAAGGGTAAGCTCGTGTTGTCCGGCGGATAAAGGTACACATCCGTGCCCTCGATCGCAATCCGCCTCACCTCTCATCTCCCAACAAAGACTTTCTCGGATACTTTGAGTAGATGCGATGTGAAAACCGGTCCTTGTCCATACAAATATGTAGTTGCTCGAGTCCGATACCAACGGTACTATCCTCGTGGAGCTAGACAGTAAATAGTATAAATCTTCAGAGATTTATCATGGTCACCTACTTGCCTTTCACGCCATCTTTGAAGTAGGTTTGCTGCTCACCGCCTTCTTCTGCGGGCTACGGGCCAGGCCCTATCCCACACCAATTAGCCTCGTCCTTTTAGTGGAAGAAGATCCGAGTCATTATCACCGACCGACCCTTGAGTCTTCCCTTTATTTTTGTTCGGCTTGAATTGTGCAGCCAACACCTTTTCACTCTTGTGTTTATGTCCACCTGACATAAGCTGCCGACTTTGCTCCTCCTGGTACAATGCGCCAATAACATCCTCCAATGTCCGGGTGCTGGATGTTGTCGCAGCTCCTGAGGGATGAATTGGGCCATTTTGTATACTCACAAAATTTTGATAGGATGGTGGGAGGCTGATCAGCAGTTGGGCAATGGCGTCCTCTTCATCCATAGTAGAACCAAAAGATACCAGGTCCACGCGTAAATGTCTGAACTTGCTCGTAAAAACTGCAACCTTATCAGACTCCTTCATCTTAAGTGTGAACAGCTCCTGCCTAGCAGCACAAAGGGCCATCCGATTACGCACCCGATATGTTTTCTCAAGCTGCGCCCAGATCTCGTGAGCCTTGAGCAAATATTCTACATCTGGAATTAAAACAGCATCCAGACCACTTATGATTAGTGCTACAGCAAGTTCGTTGGCTGAAGTCCATTCGCCTGTGAGGGTTTGTTGAGCCGAAAGTGTAGTTCCGGGCGCTTTTGCGGGTCCCATCGACCAGTCCACACTTTCCTAGCGACAAGAACACCTCATCCGAACACGCCAAATGTGATATTGGTTACCATTAAATCTATCCTTTTCTTTTAATTCGATATTGAAGAGGGGCAAATGAGGTAGACATGTTTACGTGAGTGTTGGTGTTTGTGCTATGTGATAATGGTTGTGCTTGCTGTTGTGTTTTTTTTATTGTCTTGTGTGTGCTTATGTGTACTCGAAGAGGATCGTCGACGAGCGAATCCTCTTCGTGCTCAAAAACAGAATCCCTGCCTCCAAAAAGTGACATACGATGGCTCTCCCACTAGACTATGGCTAGGTGAAGAAGCAGCAAAAAAATATGTACCTTTGTTGAAGAAAAACAGGATAAATTCAAAAATAAATATGTTACAGAAATGAATATGGTAAAATGGGTTACATAAAATTTCTATTTATGCATAAAAAGAATGCTAGTTACGCTAACTTGCTGTGTAAGGAGGCTGTGATGGGGCCATCCTGGGAGGCTATCCGCCCGACCTGACGATGGTTACCCAATGCTCGCACACGTTAGCAGGTGAGCGAATAAAAAGCGAGCAAGCAGCAAGGGGCGCACGTGAAACAACAAGAGAAACACCTCCTCACAAGCCACGGCTCACTCGGCAAGAACATGCCGACAAGAAAAAAACTGCCGGTATCAATCCTATCAAACAACAGATGGATCGAGAAATGTGGAAACACTGAAAGCCCAGCGGCTCCAAGATCCTCGAGCCCGCCCAAATCGAGCGCACCACCACAGGATCCCGAAAACCACAAAAGCGATCAAACGCACCCGCGATGTCCCGCGGTCGACAGGTTCGACCGGCCCCGCATACGGAAGGGCTAGAGATGGGCACACACCGTGGTGCCAGACGCCTCCAAGCAAATCGAGTGCATCCGCTGATTCGGTAGGTTAGATGATCAAGCCTCCTCGTGTCCCACGCCAGCGCAATGGCCGGCGCCTCAATTCCCACGGCAAATTCGAAGGCACCACAATTCCAGGACTGCGAGCCCAAACCTAACCGTCACGGGAGCATCCAAGCGCCAAGACCGCACTGCATCCCAGGCGTCTCCTTCTAGCCACGGAGCATCCTCACGAGGCCGATGCTAAGGCCAGATCGAACGCGCCGGTTCGAATCTCGGCCTCCCCCTGCAGCGGAAGCAAAAAAAAAGCTAGGGGGATGAGGCACCACCATCTCTGGTGGTGCCCAGCATCAGATCTCCAGCCAAAAAACGCAGTGCCTGGCTGATTCGGGCTCCTTCCCGTGTTGCACCCGACCCGGCAGCCACCGGGTCCTCCACCTTCTGGCCGGGGCTCAATCCCACCAAGCACGTACCTGCAAGAAAGGCTGCCTCGCTGGCCACTGCCGCCTCGCGCCCATCACCCGGAGCCACCGATCAAGAAGGCTGTGGATGGCAGTCAGGCCTGCGGCGGAGGGTAGAGATCCTCTAGATCGCCTCGGCGACAAAGACTAGTATCTCTAGGGATAACGATAAGCCGAGTGTGGTCTGGTGGTTTCACACCGCGTATTCCATGGGTGATCGCGGGTTCAAGTTTTGCTGCATGCCTCCACACCGCTTGTGTATTACGGCCAACAAGATCTTCAACCTCGTAGTCGGATTGTATCCTCAAATCGATCCAATTTTTATCGAAAAAGTTGTTATGGGATCCGGGAGAAAAACGCCCACGGGAGCGATTTCCCCTTCCATCCGTCTTGACTTAGCGATTCTCGGATGTGAATCCACCTAGGCATTTCTAAAATCTTGTGTGCATGGCTCGATACCATGTGAAGGATGTGAAAGATGTGGAGGTTGTGCAAGCGGTTGTTGCCAAAAGCGAATGAATAATAATATACAAAAGATTACAAGATGTGTTTAAATACTCATGACCTAGAGTCATGTTATTTCACTTCAACTAAACATATTTAATCTAAATTAAATATATACAACCCTAAGTGTGAGAGCTTGTTATCTTAACATTAAATTGAAGCTTGTTCAGAGCTCTGAGAATGAGCTATAGCTCATTCCGTGTAAACGTATGTGGAACACGTGCTCAAAGTTTGAAATTCGAGAGCACAAATTGTTCATCGGGCAATTCGATGAACATCAATATCAAGTTCGCATAAAGATAGCTAAACATGATGAGTTTGAAGCGGCTTTTACATGACCTATCTTACAAAATTTATAGCCAAGTAAAGCATGAAATGGCCAAAATCTCATCCTTCCCTCTCTTCAAGATAACTACTTTCAGCACCTTGGTGCAACACCTCTAGCATCTTTGGCTTCTCACGGCCAGATGCTTCCAAGTAGTTATCTCCACAATACTTTCCTCTTCAAAGAATCCATGACCATTGTCCAACTTGATTAGTGCTACAGCAAGTTCGTTGGCTGAAGTCCATTCGTCCAGGAGGGTTTGTTGAGCAGCTGAAAGTGTAGTTCCTGGGGCTGCTGCGGCTGGCTCCTTGCGGGTCCCATCGACCACAGTCCACACTTTCCTAGCGACAAGAACAGCCCTCATCCGAACACGCCAAATGTGATATTGGTTACCATTAAATCTATCTTTTTCTTTTAATTCAGATATTGAAGAGGGGGCAAATGAGGTAGACATGTTTACGTGAGTGTTGGTGTTTGTGCTATGTGATAATGGTTGGGCTTGCTGTTGTGTTTTTCTTTTATTTGTCTTAGGTGTGCTTATGTGTACTCCCAGAAGAGGATCGTCGTCTGACGAGCCTGAATCCTCTTCGTGCTCAAAAACAGAATCCCTGCCTCCAAAAAGTGACATACGATGGCTCTCCCACTAGACTATGGCTAGGTGAAGAAGCAGCAAAAAAATATGTACCTTTGTTAATTTAAAAACAGGATAAATTCAAAAATAAATATTTCAGAAATAAATGGGTTACATTTTCTATTTTAGAAAAAGAATGCTAATTACGTCTGTGAGGCTGGTGGAGTTCGGTAGATTGCTATCGCCCGACCTCGGGGATGGTTACCTGCTTCTCGCACACACAAGGTTAAAGCAAAGGACGAACAAAAAAACAAGCAAGCAAGCGTGCATCACGTGAAACAACAAGAGAAACACCTCCTCACAAGCCAGGTGCTCACTCGTGCGGCAACATGCCGGCAAAGAGAAAAAAACCCGGTATCAATCCTATCCAAACAGCCTGCATGGATCGAGAAATGTGGAAACACCAGGAAAGCCTAGCGCCGCTCCAAGATCCTCGGCGCCACCGGCAAATTAGCGCACCACACACGGATCCAGGACCAATAATCACGCTTCTCGATGTCCTCGAGAGAGCGACTCGCTGCGGACAAGGCTAGAGATCACCGCCATCTCGTGGTGCCACACGCATCTCCAAGCAAATCGTAGTATCCGCATTCGGTAGGTTAGATGATCAAGCCCACGTATGCGCAGCGGCAATGGCCTCCGCGCCTCAATTCCCAGGCAAATTAAGGCACCACAATTCCCGCGAGCCCAAACCTAACTCACGGGGAGCATCAAGCGCGCGCACCGCACTGCATCCGGCGCTGCCCTCCTTCTAAGCATCACGGGAGCATCCCGCCGGAGGCGATGCAAGGCGGATCGAAGCGCGCGGTTCGGTCTCGGCCCTCGCAGCGGAAGCAAAAGCTAGGGGATGAGGCACCACCATCTCTGGTGGTGCCGACGCATCATCTCCGGGCAAAAACGCGATTCGCTGATTCGAGCTCCTTCGTGTTGCACCCGAGCCACCGGTCCTCCACCTTCCGCCGGGCTCAATCCCACCAAGCAACTGCAGAAAGCCTCCTGCTGCTCACACAGCGCCTCCTGCGCCTCCATCACCCGGAGCCACCGATCGAAGAAGGGGCTGTGTGGATGGCAGGCTGTACAAGCAGCGCGGGCCGGGGCGGGGTAGAGATCCTCTACGGATCCGCGTCTCGGCGACAAAGACTAGTATCTCTAGGGATAACGTATCGCCAAGCAGCCGAGTGTGGTCTGGTGGTTCCACTGCCGCGTATTCCATGGGTGATCGCGGGTTCAAGTTTTGCTGCGTGCATGCCTCCACACCGCTTGTGTATTACGCAGCCGACAAGATCTTCAACCTCGTAGTCGGGATTGTATCCTCAAATCGTATCCAATTTTTTATCGAAAAAGTTGTTATGGGATCCGGGAGAAAAACGCCCACGGGAGCGATTTCCCCTTCCATCCCGTCTTCGGCTTAGCGATTCTCAGATGTGATCCCGCCTAAGCATTTTCTAAAATCTTGTGTGGCCGATACATGGCTCTGATACCATGTGAAGGATGTGAAAGATGTGGAGGTTGTGCAAGCGGTTGTTGCCAAAACTGAATGAATAATAATATACAAAAAGATTACAAGATGTGTTTAAATACTCATGACCTAGAGTCATGTTATTTCACTTCAACTAAACATATTTAATCTAAATTAAATATATACAACCCTAAGTGTGACAGAGCTTGTTATCTTAACATTAAATTGAAGCTTGTCTAGAGAGCTACAGAATGAGCTATAGCTCATTCCGTGTAAACGTATGTGGAACACGTACTCAAAGTTTGAAATTCAGAGAGCACAAATTGTTCATCAGGCAATTCGATGAACATCAATATCAAGTTCGCATAAAGATAGCTAAACATGATGAGTTTGAAAGCGGCTTTTCATGACCTATCTTACAAAATTTATAGCCAAGTAAAGCATGAAATGGCCACAAATCTCATCCTTCCTCTCTTCAAGATAACTACTTTCAGCACCTTGGTGCAACACCTCTAGCATCTTTGGCTTCGCCGTGGTTCTGAGCTTCCAAGTAGTTATCTCCACAATACTTTTCCTCTTCAAAGAATCTCCATACCATTGTCCAACTTGAGTAAATGGCGCCTTAAAATGTGGATACTCGCACCATTGGCACATTTTGTGCCTACAACTATTTAACTTGGAGAAATAACATAGAAGTCTGCATGAGTATCTTTGGAGCAAGGAAGCATCGCATGCACCATTCCCACACTTCTTTCCATATGTTTTCCAAGCTACGGTATGAAACAACTACTCTCACTTGTGGCTCTCGTTGCCAAATGGCAAACAACAGAGAAATGATTCAGTTGTCTTCCTCGAGTTGAAAATAGGCCTGCACAATCGCCTCCTCAAATTGCACCACATTCGCTCCACAAGGCATATGTATTGAGGTCCAATGTAATCGCGAGAGACATGGACATGTCCTCTTCTAGCCATAGTCGTAACTAGCTCACACTACAAGAATCGCAGTGTTGTTTTATAAACGATTTTACAACGTAATTTACCTGGAGTAACCTCACGTGCTGAAAACGGGTATTTACACATTTGTAAACCGACAATACCTAACTAGGTTAAAATGTTGGCGTGCAAAATTGCCATCGTCCATCAAGTTGTCGGACCGCCACGTACGCTTGATATCACCTAACAGACTTCCGGTGTCCGGTAGCTGCTTTATGTTCCAAACGCTATTTACAACGCTTAAACCGTTGCGCTTACAACCTAAATGACAACGCCATTTACAACGCGTGAGCTGTCGCCTTTGTAATCTAGTTGTAAAATAGGTCATATTAGGAGGTTGTAGTCCGGCAAATTTTAACTAGGTTGTAAAGTGGGTCTATTTATTACAACGATTTTACAATATCGCTGCCAACTGACCTTACAAAGACATACTTATCCTTGAAGTAATCTCAGTAGATTTTCCGAGGAACCGGCCTAGAGCTTTTCCGAAACATGTCATACTTTTTGCTAGTAAGAAATGTAATGAGGCATGAATTTTCTAGAGAAGTTTAATCACAAAGTCAATTCGTCATGCAGATGAGCGATCATGACTAAAGATCCGTAATCTAGCCAAGGCTAACTAGATGATTAAAAGACTATATGGAAGCATTAGAACTTCATATGGCTCCAAAAAGGCGAACCGCCACCTCCCCATCAAAATCTAAACCCCCAATCTATTTACTAATATACACCGATTCAAATTTCCAAGACGCTCGAACGTGGGAACTCGAACATGATGAGGCGGACTGCATACTATGAGTCCCTTTTCGAACATACTCCCAATTGATTTGTACACCTTACAATGCCTTTGTCACCGTTGATCCAATTTCCATGGGTACTTTTGCCAATGGCAAAGAAAGTAACCATGCCAAGCTATAGCTTGTCTAGCCTTTCTCCTCGATAAACAAAGATAATCAACCTTCCAAGATGAAATGTTAACCGCTCATACCCGACAAATATGATCGGCTATACAATGGTGCCCAGGCCCAATGGCTTGTCATACAATGGCGCCCAACGCCCAACAATGGCTTGTCATTCAATGGTGCCCAACGCCCAACAACATGGCGCCAATTAATGCCTAACCATGGCGTCAATGGCTCGGTTACAATGGCGCCTAACGCCAATGGCTTGCTATTCAAAGGTGCCCAACAACAATAATGGCGCTTAATTAATGCCTAACTATGGCACCCGTCCAATGTCTACATACAATGGCGCTCAACGCCCGACAATGGCTTGCCATTCGATGGTGCCCAACGCCCAACAATAATGGCGCCTAAATACGCCTAACAATGGCGCCTAATGCCCAATTATGGCGCCCAACGCAATGGCGCCAGATGGTGCCCAATAACGCTAATAACAATGGCGCCTAATGCCCAACAATTGGCCGCCAATGGGTGCCCAAATAACGCCTAATAATAATGGCGCCTAACGCCCAACAATGGCGCCAATTAATGCCCAACAATGGCGCTCAACAATGGCGCCCAAATAACGCCCAATAATGGCGCTTTAACGCCAACAATGGCGCCCAATTAACGCCCAACAATGGCGCCCAAATTAACAATGGCGCCTAACACCCAACAATGGCGCTATTAACGCCCAACAATGGCGCTTTAACGCAATGGCGCCCAATTAACGCCAATTGGCCCGCTAACGCCTCGGCTAACGCCCAACAATGGCACCCAATTAACGTGTTTAAATACTCATGACCTAGAGTCATGTTATTTCACTTCAACTAAACATATTTAATCTAAATTAAATATATACAACCCTAAGTGTGATGAGCTTGTTATCTTAACATTAAATTGAAGCTTGTCTAGAGCTAGAATGAGCTATAGCTCATTCCGTAAACGTGTGTGGAACACGACTCAAAGTTTGAAATTCGAGAGCACAAATTGTTCATCGTGCAATTGATGAACATCAATATCCAAGTTCGCATAAAGATAGCTAAACATGATGAGTTTGAAACCGGCTCGATGACCTATCTTACAAAATTTATAGCCAAGTAAAGCATGAAATGGCCACAAATCTCATCCTTCCCTCTCTTCAAGATAACTACTTGCACCTTGGTGCAACACCTCTAGCATCTTTGGCTTCATGTTGTGCTTCCAAGTAGTTATCTCCACAATACTTTTTTTCCTTCTTCAAAGAATCTCCACACCATTGTCCAACTTGAGTAAATGGCGCCTTAAAATGTGGACCTGCACCATTGGCACATTTTGTGCCTACAACTATTTAACTTGGAGAAATAACATAGAGCTGCATGAGTATGCTGGAGCAAGGAAGCATCGATGCACCATTCCCACACTTCTTTCCATATGTTTTCCAAGCTCGGTATGAAGCAACGGCCTTCACTTGTGGCTCCACGTTGCCAAATGGCGTACTGTAGGAAATGATCTGTCTTCACGAGTTGTAAAATAGGCACATTCGCCTCCTCGCACCACCTGTTCACAAGGCATATGTATTGGTCCAACAGAATGCGGAGAGACATGGACATGTCCTCTTCTAGCCATAGCTGTAACTAGCTCACACTACAAGAATCGCAGGTGTTTTACAACGCATTTTACAACGTAATTTACAACCTCACGTTGTAAAAACGGGCATTTACACATTTGTAAACTGACAGCTTAACTAGGTTGTAAAAATGCTGACGTGGCAGGCAAGATTGCCACGTCATCAAGTTGCCGACGGGCGGCACGCCACCCAACCGGACGGGTAAGGTGTCGGTGGCCGTTTACAACGTCATTTACAACGTTCGGCTGCTTTACAACCTAAATGACAACGCCATTTACAACGTGGTGTTGCCTTGTAATCTAGGTTGTAAAATAGGTTGTTATTAGGAGGTTGTAGTCCGGCAACTAGGTTGTAAAGTGGGTCTATTTACAACGATTTTTTACAATATGCTACAACCTTACAAAGACATACTTATCCTTGAAGTAATCTTCAGAGATTTTCCGAGGAACCGCCTAGAGCTTTCAAACATGCTATACTTTTGCTAGTAAGAAATGTAATGAGGGCATGAATTTTCTAGAGAAGTTTAATCACAAAGTAAATTCGGCCGAGACGAGTGACTACAAAGAAGATCCGAATCTAGCCAAGGCTAACTAGATGATTAAAAGACTATATGGAAGCATTAGAACTTCATATGGCTCCCAAAAAGGCGGAACCGCCACCTCCCCATCAAAATCTAAACCCCCAATCTATTTACTAATATACACCGATTCAAATTTCCAAGACGCGAACGTGGGAACTCGAACATGTATCGATGAGGCGGACTCGCATTATGAGTCCCTTTTCAACATACTCCCAATTGATTTGTACACCTTACAATGCCTTTGTCATCGTGATCCAATTTCCATGGGTACTTTTGCCAATGGTAGCAAAGAGTAACCATGCCAAGCTATAGCTTGTCTAGCCTTTCTCTGGATAAACAAAGATAATCAACCTTCCAAGATGAAATGTTAACCGTGCTTGCGCCCGACAAATATGATCGGCTATACAATGGTGCCCAGGGCCCGTCAATGGCTTGTCATACAATGGCGCCCAACGCCCAACAATGGCTTGTCATTCAATGGTGCCCAACGCCCAACAATAATGGCGCCCAATTAATGCCTAACTATGGCGCCTGTCAATGGCTTGTCATACAATGGCGCCCAACGCCCGACAATGGCTTGCCATTCAAAGGTGCCCAACGCCCAACAATAATGGCGCCTAATTAATGCCTAACTATGGCACCCGTCAATGGCTTGCCATACAATGGCGCCCAACGCCCGACAATGGCTTGCCATTCGATGGTGCCCAACGCCCAACAATAATGGCGCCCAACCCTAACAATGGCGCCCAATGCCCACCATGGCGCCAATGCCCAACAATGGCGCCTAATGCCCAATGGCGCCCATAATGCCCAACAATGGCGCCCAATGCCCGACAATGGCTGGCTACAAATGGTGCCCAAATAACCCAATAATAATGGCGCCTAACGCCCAACAATGGCGCCCAATTAATGCCCAACAATGGCGCCAACAATGGTGCCCAACAATAACGCCCAACAATGGCGCTAACGCCCAACAACAATGGCGCCCAATTAACGCCCAACAATGGCGCCAACACCCAACAATGGCGCCAACACGCCCAACAATGGCGCCAATTAACGCCCAACAATGGCGCCTAACGCCCAACAATGGCGCCAATTAACGCCTAACAATGGCGCCCGCCATAACGCCGACAATGGTGCCCAACGCCCAACAATGGCACCCAATTAACGCCAAAGGGCGCCAACGCCCGACAATGGCTGGCCATACAATGGCTCGCGAAAGGTAAGCATGTACGAACATGTACCATCGGGCACTTTGCTTGTGGGCATAGAGGTGGTACCGCCACAATAAGAACACTAAAGAAAATGCTAAAGAGCGTGAATTAGTATTAGAGCACTAGCGGCCCCTCTCAACTTTTTCCCTCTCCATGATCGTGTAAGGGCCGGGATTAATGGAGTGCGAAGCCGAGTGGCACGCCTCGCATTTTGAATGGACGGCTCATCATGCCCCCACAAAATAACCCCAATCAAATTTAAAATAGCCCTCCCGCCTCACATTTTGAAGAAAAATGCTTTACAACGTAATCTACAACAAGGGAATCACGTCATCAATCGTTGTAAATGGCCTCCTATCATATTTTTGTGATTAATAATAATAAAGAGTTTAAAAAATAAAGAACACATTTTGAGAAAATTACTTTACAACGTAATCTACAACAAGGAAGCCATGTCATCAATCGTTGTAAATGGCCTCCTATCATATTTTTGTGATTAATAATAATAATAAAGAGTTAAACAAATAAAGAACACATTTTGAGAAAAATGTTTTACAACGTAATCTACAACAGCCATGTCATCAATCGCTGTAAATGGCCTCCAATCATATTTTTGTGATTAATAATAATAATAAAGAGTTTTGAAGAAATAAAGAACAAATTTTGAGAAAAAGGCTTTTACAACGTAATCTACAACAAGGGAGCCACGTCATCGCATGCTGTTGTAAATGGCTTCCAATCATATTTTTGTGATTAATAATAATAACAAAAGTTTTTAGAAAAATAAAGAACAAATTTTGAGAAAAAGGCTTTTACAACGTAATCTACAACAAGGAGCCACGTATCACATATGTAAATGGCTTCCAATCATATTTTTGTGATTAGTGATGTTAATAAAGATTTTAGAAAATAAAGATCAAAAAAAGCTTTTACAACGTAATCTACAACGTGGGAGCCACGCCATCAATCCGTTGTTGTAAATGAGCACCCAAAAGAGTGCCACATCATCCAACTAGAAACCCCTGTAAACCGAGTCTTAAAACTTGCCACATCGAAACTCAAAACCAATTTACAACGGAGGTGTTTAGACGTTAAAGATTGGGATTTGCAAAGGGGTTTGTAATACACCCTCTCTAGTAGTGTCGTGTGGATACCAGCCCCTTGAGGTGTAATATCTTGGCTTGGTGCTTGCAAAAGAAACCCCGAGTGCCTCCGGGACACCATAAAGAAGTCCAACTGCCACTGTTGAAGATGGTATAGATCAACGTCCGATTAAAGATAACTCTTTACAAAAACACGATAATTTTTGAAGGGGTTAATAATCTCAAGGGGTTTTCCGCAAATAATCTCGAAGGGGTTTTGATGGGCCCTAAAGTTTTGAAGGCATTGGAAAACCGAAAAAGGGTGTCACCAAAGAAAGTTACTACTTTCCATCCAAAGAATGTTTGTGTCGAATGGTGGTCGCAAACTCGAACCTAGGGAATGATGCAAAGTAGGAACGGTGAGGAAGGCCGCTCGCCGACGATCAGAACTGGGATGGAAATGTGGTTTTGTTATGACACCACAAAAGCCACGACAGGTATTTCAACACGTAAACATCAAGAACGGACTTACAACATTAACTCGGGACCCCGGAAAACGAGATTTCCCACTCATCCCCGAGTTCAATCCATCGTCATCACTTGGTCCACTTTCCTCCATTGTCATCACTATCTTCACGACACTTTGACTCGCAGTTGTATGAAGCCACGCAACTCGCAGAGCTTATCCCTTATCGCTTTTGTCCACCGCTGACGATGTTTCCGCGCTCAACACAAACCCATAATACGATGACTGCTTTCATTCACAAATACCTCGTATGTTTTTAGGTAATGGACCTTATTCCCTTTTTCCTAAGATTGGACCGGATGGGTTACCACTCGGACTATGTATTCCCCGCACATATCTCCCTTCATACGCATCTATGTGCTCGGTCCGATGGATAAGAAAGTGAGGTCGTGGTGCGTTAGCTTCACGCCAACACCCAATAATAATGGCGCCTAACAACAATGGCCCAACAATGGCGCCTAACAACAATGGCGCCATACAATGGCAAATAGCCCAACAATGGCGTAACAATTAACGCTATGGCCCAATTAACGCCAACAATGGCGCCAACAATGGCGCCAACACCCAACAATGGCGCCCAATTAACGCCCAACAATGGCGCTAACAATGGCCCCAATGGCGCCTAACAATGGCGCCGATTAAGCGACAATGGTGCCCAACGCCCAACAATGGCACCCAATTAACGCTAACGGTGGCTAACGCCCGACAATGGCTGGCCATACAATGGCCCCTGCGAAATAAGCATGTATACGAACATGTACCATCGCAGGCGCGGCGCTTGCTTGTGGGCATAGAGGTGGTACCGCCAATAAGAACACTAAAGAAAATGCTAAAGAGCGTGACGTACTAGTATTAGAGCACTAGCAGCCCCTCTCAACTTTTTCCCTCTCCATGCCGGGTGTGTGTAAGGGCTGGGATTAATGGAGTCAGCCGAGTGGCACGCCTCCGTACTCTTGAATGGACGTTCATCATGCCCCCACAAAATAACCCCAATCAAATTTAAAATAGCCTCCCGCCTCACATTTTGAAGAAAAATGCTTTACAATAATCTACAACAAGGGAATCACGTCATCAATCTTGTAAATGGCCTCCTATCATATTTTTGTGATTAATAACAATAATAAAGAGTTTAAAAAATAAAGAACACATTTTGAGAAAATTACTTTACAACGTAATCTACAACAAGGGAGCCATGTCATCAATCGCTGTTGTAAATGGCCTCCTATCATATTTTTGTGATTAATAATAATAATAAAGAGTTAAACAAATAAAGAACACATTTTGAGAAAAATGTTTTACAACGTAATCTACAACAAGGGAGCCATGTCATCAATCGCTGTTGTAAATGGCCTCCAATCATATTTTTGTGATTAATAATAATAATAAAGAGTTTTGAAGAAATAAAGAACAAATTTTGAGAAAAGGCTTTTACAACGTAATCTACAACAAGGAGCCACGTCATGCATCTTTGTAAATGGCTTCCAATCATATTTTTGTGGTTAATAATAATAACAAAGAGTTTTGAAGAAATAAAGAACAAATTTTGAGAAAAGGCTTTTAACGTAATCTACAACAAGGAGCCACGTCATCACATCTATTGTAAATGGCTTCCAATCATATTTTTGTGATTAGTGATGTTAATAAAGATTTTAGAAAAATAAAGATCAAATTTTGAAAAAGCTTTTACAACGTAATCTACAACGTGGGAGCCACGTCATCAATCCGTTGTTGTAAATGAGCACCCAAAAGAGTGCCACATCATCCAACTAGAAACCCCGCTAAAACCGAGTCTTAAAACTTGCCACATCAAACTCAAACCAATTTACAACGGAGGTGTTTAGACGCTTGTAAAGATTGGGGGATTTGCAAAGGTTTTGTACACCCCTCCCTAGTAGTGTCGGTGTGGATACGGTTCCCTTTGAGGTGTAATATCTTAGCTTGGTGCTTGCAAAGAGAAACCACAGTGCCTGGGACAATTACAAGAAGTCAACTGCACTTGAAGATGGTATAGATCAACGTCCGATCAATACAACTCTTACAAAAACACGATAATTTTGAAGGGGTTAATAATCTCAAGGGGTTTTCCGCAAATAATCTAAGGGGGGTTTTGATGGGCCCTAAAATGCTTTTGAAGGCATTATGAAAACATAAAAAAGGGTGTCACCCAAGAAAGTTACTACTTTCCATCCAAAGAATGTTTGTGTCGAATGGTGGTCGCAAACTCGAACCTAGGGAATGATGCAAAGTAGGAACGGTGAGGAAGGCTGCTCGTGGACGATCAGAACTCGCTTTGGGATGGAAATGTGGTTTTGTTATGACACCACAAAAGCCACTATGTATATTCCTAACGTAAACATCAAGAACCGGACTTACAACATTAACTCGGGACCCCGGAAAACGAGATTTCGCCACTCATCCCGAGTTCAATCCATCGTCATCACTTGGTCCAAATTTTCTCCCGCATTGTCATCACTATCTTCGCGCACTTTGACTCGCAGTTGTATGAAGCCACGCAACTCGCAGAGCTTATCCCTTATCGCTTTTGTCCACCGTGACATGACATGTTTCCTATGCTCAACACAAACCCATAATACAGTGATGACTGCTTTCATCTACAAATACCTCCGTATGTTTTTAGGTAATGGACCTTATTCCCTTTTTCCTCGGCATTGGACCGATGGGTTACCACCGGTGACTATGTATTCCTCGCATATCTCCCTTCATACGCATCTATGTGCTCGGTCCGATACTGGATAAGAAAGTGAGGTCGTGGTGCTTAGCTTCACGCCAATGACCTCCCAATCCGTAATGGCCTAGTATGCGTCCGTATTGCACGGCACCGCCGTAAACATCCCTCTCGGATTGCTATGTCCCCATTCATCCGTGCCATTTCCCAGCTTGCCTTCCCGCATTTTGATATGCCCCAAGTACATATCACGTGGAGGTCCTCAATAATGCCTCATCTAGCAAAGCTTCATCCGCACTTGAAGTGGTCAGTCAGATGATCCACTTCTACACGTGAAAACCACTTCCAAGGACGCCGTAGCACTAGCCCAATGTTATTCTCCACAATGATAGCAATCTCCTTCCGTCCACCCAAAAGGCTTCCCACCACTTGTACTCTTCAACAACACTTATGGACGCAAATCTTTTAACCCTTCCCGCAAATGGGCCACACCTTCCATCGGTGATAGGATACCCGCTCCTTCTTGTCCCCCTAGCTTCACCCGATGCACCGGATAGGAGGGCGCCGCCGACCGGCCGCCTCCCAAGATCTCGCTTGGCGCGCCGGCCGCCCCCTAGCACACCGCCCATGGCGCCGGGCCGCCCCTAGCACACCGCCCATGCCGCCACGCGCCAACACGCCCGCCGCGGCTGGGCCGCCACGGCGCCCCTAGCACACCGCCCATGGCGCCGCCGGCCGGGCCTCCCCTAGCACACCGCCCATGGCGCGCCGCCGGCGCCTCCCCTAGCACACCGCCCATGGGCACCGCCGCCGGCGCTCCCCTAGCACACTGCGCCGGCCGGCCGCCCCCACACGCCGCCATGGCTGGCCCGGCGCCCCTAGCACACTGCCACCCATGGGCGCCGGCCGGCGCCCATCCTCATAGGCTGTCTTCAAGAAAATATTTAGCCTCAAGAGTTGCAACTTGGGATTGTTGGTCAAGTGTTTGGGAAATAAGTGTAGTAATGAATAGGTTGCGTGTTCAAACCCGTATCTTCCTAACAACTCAATTTTGTTGATTTTAAGGATGCTTGCATGGGCGCATGGGCAACTAACTTTGTTCATTTTAAGGACGCTGGCATTGCCTTAAAGCCCAAGTGGTTGCATTGAGTGCGGAAGGTTGAAGACCACGGTGGCGACCTTTTGGATGAGGGTCGGCCGGATGCTAGATCTTTGTGTGGCGACACCGTCGACGAGCCCAAGAATGGTACTATTGAAGGAGCAAGCAATGGAGAGAGCGACAACGAGGCGGAGGATATGGACCGCCTCCGAATATGGCGGTGGTGACTCGGTTGGCGCAAGGCATGGATGAGTCGTCGGGCCGCACTCTTGAATGACTATTGTCGATCGATGACCACTTCTTCCTTTAGCGGTTGTTTGTTGCAATGTTCTCACGACCATTGAAATAAGACTCCGCTAGTACAAGATTGTTTTCATTGTGTTCCACCACTTGAAAGTAAAAGTTTTCGGTTGTAATAAACATATGAAAATGGCAGCCCTCTATGCATTCTACAAAAGACGGGCCCACACCCTATTGTGCTCCAGTTCTCGGGTGTAGACTTGAAAGTGCATCTTTTATCAGATATGACCTCGAAAGGGTGTGTGCATTATCAAAGTAGGGCACATATGCTGTTCTAGGAAAGGTGTTCTTCGTGACAAGGGGGTGCTGTCTCGGCCGAAGGGGGTCAGTATATCCCCCCCTTCAAAAATTATCGTGTTAAAAGTTGGTCCATCAATTGTGGTTGGTAATGTGATAGCTGAGTCGGGAATGGATTGGAAACCCAAGATTGCATTGTCCACGATTGTTGCTTCCCTTGCATTGTACCTGAATCCATGCTCCTTTGTGAAATGCTTATACCAATAGATTTTGCTTACTGTTTCCACGAGAGTATAGAGCAACCAATCCAACCGTCTTCCTCACAGCCTAACAAAATCATGGCACAACAAAGACTTCAAAAACCCATGCCAAGCTTCGATAGCATAGTTACAATCTTGGCCTGCGTGCCTCATAGTTCTGATACCCTTTACCCATAAGGGAAGCACAATGTGCCATTGTTTCTTGAAATACTCAATGAAACTCGGAGTGCTGTCTCCAAAATCTACATACACTTGTTGCAGCATTTTGTGGGCCTCATCTTCAGTTTGCCACCGCCGGGATAGGTACATAATGTGACTAAGGCACTGGAAGATTGCAACCCGAACTTCTCAATTCCGGACCTTCAACAACAAATGTCGTAACCAGCACTTTCTGACATGCCACAAGCATAACAACACTGGAACTATCACACCCCATACATTGTGAATGGCTGCAATTTCTGCAGCTGCATCGTTGTGGTGGATTCGCCCTGGTCACCCAGAGCTAGCCCCAGTGGCTACACTTATCCTACATTCGTCGAATACGTGGGTTCAATCCCAACAGACTTGTCTGGATACGCTTATCCTGAGGGGTCGATTCTCACGTTCTCTCTCAACTACTTCTCTATTACCAATTGCCTCACCGAATATGGGTTTTGGGTCTACTGGCCCACGGCCCCAAGTTGAGCCTTCCAGATTCCTCTAGCTTCCAAGAACACAGAAAAACACTACAAGGACAATATCCCGATAACTCAATCTCATACCTTCTTCCACAACAATCCACTAAATCTATCCTCACCAACCACTCAAGTCGCCCTTATGGCATGAACGCCTAGAGTGATTGAAATCGAAGGATTTTCGCTGGGTAGCCATGAGATTGCCTATAACGTGGCACTCTTGGAAGCCGATGTTGCTCCAAACGAGTCTCGACATTAGTGCCTCGAAGATGCCAACAAGCAACAAGCACACAAATGATCCTAAGGTGAAATCTGACAAGGAAGGTGAACCGGTAGGGGGGACGCTACGCCTCCTATGCTGTCGTGGAATCGGACAGAGCAAGACTGATGAGACATTGACATTGACTGATTGGCATCCCACTTGGCATAAGCCACTTGATTTGGATGCCGATGTGCATGTGATGTATGTGCATGTCGGATGGATGATGAATGATGTGTCATGCATGTAATCTATGTACATGATTGTATGTAAGGCACGCGCTATGATGCATATATAGACATCGGATCTATATTAGAAAATACATAAAAATCGTAAATCAAGGAAAAGGGCGAATAGATGGTTGAACACATAAACATTATTATTTGTTCGAAGGCCAAGGAAAGTAGGATTATAAATACCTAAAGTGCCTACCATCGAGAACGAGGAGGCACTTCATCGAGAACTCTGGGGTTTTGCCTATATATGTGGGCGCCCACCATGGATTCTTGGATTGTAGATGTTTGTCGAATGGAAAGGCAGCCATACTGTCCCTTTTGTCTCATTTCTCTCTTGTGACTTTTGGGAACCGCTATCAAGTGGGAGCCTCGCAACCAACTTGATCTCACCACATCTACAATCCTTGTTGCTTGGAGAACCGAGACTACCGCATTGGAGGACATTGGGACGAGACCGGAGGAGGCGGAAATCGATCATCTTCCAGCCTGGAGCGACTAACCATGGCGGAGCGCCAAGAACGAGGCTCCACCAGATAAGTGAATGACTTCGGATAGGAATTCTACCATCGATTTCACGCACTTAGTCCGAATCGACCATTGCGAGTTGGCTAGGCTCACCGACGTAGTCCCGCATATGTGTGGAGCGCTCGGATAGAAACCGTAGACACTGCTTTTCTTAGCTAGTTTGGGGCAGAGGATTGCCGTTGACAACATTCCTCGATTGTCAAGCATAGGCGGATGATCGATGGTATTTTTGAGGTCAGCCGAGTAACGGGGACACCGCCTCATCGCTCTAGAAAGGGACAAAAGATCCACGGATCACCTTTCAAAAGGACGCTGACCAAGACAGAGACAACACGCCCATCACGAGATCTCGCTTGAGACTGGAGCGAAGAGCCGATTCAAATGGAACTGGAGAGTACGCAAGAAGAATGATGTTTTCACCGGAAAACATGGGAGCATGTCACGGATTTTGAGGAGAAGTTCACTGGGAATGGCGAAAACAAGATGAAGTACAAGGATGGCTCACCCGAGAATGGCACTCATGAAGATGTCGAATATCCGCGTGAGGCGTTGATGTACTGAGACGAAGAAGGACATCTTGGCATCGGCGGAGAAACGAAGCAGAACTTGCAGCAGGAGTTGCGGCAAGCCACTCACTCCCAAGGAAGACGAGCTAGAGCATTTGGTTGATCTCATGTTTGAAAGATTGAAGGACATGTTTCCAACATCGCCCTTGGAGAAGATTCAGAGTCGACTGCTTTAGCTTCAAGTCCAATGAGACCGAGGGCCATACATCGATCAAGATCTTGGTGGAGGACACGGATGTGAAGACCATGCGGAGGCTGCTGAAATTTTCATGGCTGCGATGCCACATGCAAGGAAGGTAATGGATGCTCTTCATGGTGCTCATGGAGAAAAGTATGGTTTGACCGACGCCTACAAGATTGCGGAGAAGGTGCTAAAAGGGGATGCTGTCAGTCAAGCATACCTGGAGGATCACAATTTGATCGAAGACTTACGGCTCGACAAGGAGGATCCAGATTCCAAAGATAAGGGTCGTGAGCGATTTGGTCCCCTCGGTCACCAAACAATCACCCTGTAAGGAGAGACCAAATAACAACGCAGTCGCGGCCATCAAATGTAGGTGCCGTGGTGCACAAGTCATTTGAATGTGACTTCAGACCTGGAGGCCCGAAGGGCAAGGAGGTTTGCAAGGCTTGTGGTCGATGGGGCCACATGGAAGCCGCATGTTGGGAGGCTCATCCAGAGCTCAAGCCCAAGGTAATGGGCAGTGAAAAGGAGAAGGGCAAAGGCCCTAGTCGCAAGGCTCTTCTTGCGCAAGTAGAAGAGATGCAGAAGCAAATGGCTAACATGGCCAGCATGTCAGAGTCACGCATTCTTTTCTCTGACTCGGATGAAGAAGTGTATGGCATGGTGGCGATTCGCAAGAAGAAGAAGAAGACCCCACTTGACCTCGGAGAAGGGGTTACTGCCAAGGACACGTCAACGAGAGCAAAGCAAAATGCCCGAAAGTTTTAGGTGGATGATGGTACTATTGTGTGGCTTCTAACCCGAGGTGGATGTAGCTGGAGAAGGCCATGGAGGTTCCGTGGTCAATTTGTCGGAACTTGACTCAAGAGTTCACATTTCAAGAAGATCATGAGGAATGGATCGAAAGAGATAGAACCGAGAAGTCCAACAGAGCTTGATGTGCCCTGCGAGGAGACCATCTAAAGCCCGAACGCGGTAAAGGAGGTGTTGCCATGATTGACAACAAAACCGGAAATTACCTTTGATTTGATTTGCACCGCCAACGTGGTGGACACCGGAGCAGATCCAAGACAGCTCGTGCTCTCAAGCTAAAGCGTGGTACCGGTGCGAAGCATCACTACTCAGGCGAAGGAAATGGTGATGGGGATGACCAGAAACCGATCAAGATCGAGTTGAAGGCATGAGGATGCGACCACAATGGAGGTTCGGTTTGGTGACCGTGCCACGTCCCACGATGTGTTAGGGCGGATGCTACACATGGCCCCGCCATGGGAGTTGATCCACTGTATGAAGAAGCCTTCTATCGATCATGGAAGCAAGGGGATTTCTCGCGAATTGCAACTATTCCCTTGAACATGAGCAAAAGTGGTAGAAGGAACGATAAGACTGTGAAGGAGGCCAGCAAGCCGCGGCGAGATGGTCCAGACAGCAGGATGGCTTCCAGCGCTCAAATTGAGCACAGACACGAGATGTGGGAAGAGACAGAGGAGTTGTCCTCTCAGGAAGCACCGAAACCCGCAGAGCGGAAGGGAGTGCTGAAGATCGCGCGCTCTGAGCACCTTGAGGAGGCAAGGGTTCGAGAAAACGAAAGGAGAATCGCCTGCGGAATCTCACCGACACATGTCCGAGAGATCCATACAAACATGAAGCCCGCCAAGACGGAGGGAAGGCGAATCAATGATTCGAGTGCGATGGAGAGCAAGTTCAAGGAATTCACTTGTTGAATTGTGCTCGTGAATCAAGATTGAGGCGGTGCTTCAATGTGGCATCAAGGTTTGCGCTACACTGTGGAAAAGGACGAGAAGGCTAGAGTCGTGGCAAATCGAATTCTCGTGTGCAAGTTATTTCCATCTCTTAAGAGAAGACGCAGTGAGAGGTTGTCGAGCAGCGCCCACGGATCAAGCTTGTGGGAAGGAAACCGCAAGCTCCGCCCCAAAGTGGATATGATCATCGCAGGATGGGAGTGTAAGACCTTCTCGGGTGGAAGAGGAAAGGGCGGTGTTTCCCTTGTCCGAGGTCGCGCGGTTGTCGTGAGGTTCAACTTGTGAATCCCGATGCTGGTACATACCGGAAAACGTGTGTGTGGAGCGTTGGACAAGCGTCCTACCGCCGAACGATGTATGAGGAGGTCCGATCATGGTTCGCAATGAGCTGGTCATTGATGCGTGGCTCTTACGCAGGATTCGCAGCATCGGACCAATGCGTGGACTTGAGACACCGAGACAACATAGAACACTCATGGTTCCATAAGACCGTAGTGAAATCATGGAACCGTAAAGGTACTCGCAAAGAAGTCAAGAAGATGGACAAACTTCCGCTTTATCCAAAGGAATGAGTTGGTGAAGCCGGGAGGGCGTGGCCGACTTTGGTAAGCACGCCACAATCCCACGATTCAAAGCGAGGAGGAGATGGCATGATCCTAGACTCAAAGGGAGAGGAGCTAGGAGAGCTCAATGTTGAGGAACGAACAAGCCATGGGTTTGCCAAGAAGGGCACGCACCATGGGTGTGAGTGAGGCGTCCAAACACAAGTTGCCGCATTCGATCTATATACTTAAGGTGGTTAGTGAGCACCGGATTGGCATTTCGGTGGAGGTGAAGGAAAAAGAGCCATCGCTGCAGGAAGATGGAAAGCCGGCAAGGCGGATGAAAGGGAAGGAACCCAAGACATGTTTGGCATGGCTGTGGAAACAGAGTTTGTAACCAAGAGTGTCACCAAGGAGGTTCACGTGGAAGATTGATGAAGACGCCACCCAGGACAAACAAAAGATCATCGACATGCTCGAAAAAAAAGGTGCTTTTATGCTCATTGGAATGAGCTAGGAAGGTACGAAAAGATCAAGTTCAAGATTGTTACCACTCTCGAGCCTATCTTCAAGAAGGCATAGGTTGAGTCCAGAGTGGGAAATTGTGGACAAGCGTTGTCGAGTCGCTTTGAGGTGATTGATTCGAAATCAAGCTCGAATATGTCCCGCAACGTCTCCCATCAAGAAGGACGAAAATGGCGAGTGGAAAGATAGGCGAATGTGTGGGGACTATCGACCTCAACGAGTAACTGATGGAACGGTATCCCATGCCTACTCCAGATGAGATTTTTGATGCAATTGGTAAGGCAAAGTACTTTACCACTTTGGATTTCCGCTTTCAACCGATCAGATTGAGGATTGAGGACAAGAGCAAAACGGCTCGGGAAAGGATCAGCTTTGGGAATGGGAGACTATGCCCTTCGGCTGAAAAATGCTTCCATATATTTCAGAATTGCGACTTGAGCCGCAGGATCCGCCGCTTGTGCGTTGTTACGACGACATCCTAGTTTTCAGACACCATCGAGGAACATATGGATCATCCGGAGACTGCAAAGATTGTCCAAATCGCTTGAAAGCTCATCCAAAAAGTGCAAATTTGCATTCAAGCGGATTGAGTATCTTGGACATGAAATTGTGCCGGAGGAATCATGCCGCAGCTTGGCTAAGGTGCAGCCGTGATGATGCCTAGGCCCAAGGATGTGGCATCTTAGAGCTGGGTTGGTGAACTACTACAGGAGGTTTATGAAAGACCTACGTTCCACATGCAAACCCTTGTACGAGATGCTGAAGAAGGAGGTAACTTGGAATTGGGATCAAGAATAGGAGCTAGCCTGGCAAGATCTAAGGGATCAATTGGCTGAGAAGCCCATGCTGGTTAGACCAGACTTTGAGAAGCCGCTTTGTTCCAGTAACGGATTGGAGTATTGCGAGGATAGGCGATCGCAAATCGACGAAGGAATGGAGCGAGTTGTGGCTTATGCAAGGATCCAACAACCGCAGAGGTAAACTACCTCATATGAAGGAGAGTGTCTTGCAGTGGGCGTGTTGCATTTAATTTATCCGCTTGGAAGGCGTTTCCAGTTGGTGACGGATCATCAACCACTTCATTGGCTCATGACCAACATGAAGTTGAGCGGAAGCCGTGGGCATTGTCTGTCGAATATGACATGGAAATCGTGCATAGGCAAGGTGCACCACAATGCATGGTTTGAGTAGGAATCCATGCGAATCGGATGCCACGAGCACGAGACCTAGGACACATGGAAAATGTGCCCAGCAGCCATGGCACTCATGGCAAGGTGCAGGAGGAGAGCCGATCTTAGCTGTGGGACATCCGAGGCATTCACAAGCGTACCGCTCAAAGAAGGTCAGACCTAATGTCGTGCAAGCGCCGACTACGAGACGAGTGGCCGATAGAGGATGGAGACTCACAGGAAGGAGAGGTTGTAAAGAAGGTGCCAAGTCCTGAAGAAAGGACAGGGATTGTGATTAAAGTGCATGAAACACTAGGTCACTTTGGTGTAAAAGGACACACCACATGTCAAGACCACATATTGGTCCGCATGTATGCGATGTGGAAAGAGTGGTGGCTAGTCACGCGTGATGCAGTGAAGGCTGTTTAACACACAAGATGTTGTGTTACACTTTACCAATCCGGGGTTTGTTTTTCGTGGTCGGTGGACTTGATGCCGGAACTACCATTGACAAAGCAAGGAAATCACATCGTATGGTGATGATTGAGCACTTCTCCAAGTGGGTGGAGGTAGCATTTCCGCCAAAGAACCTCATATTACACCAGCAGAGCCTTTCTGCAGTGTGTGCTAAGCAGATTTGGAAGTTGTGCGGAGGTGCTCACTGATCAAGGCAATGAATTCAGAGGAGAATTTCAGACGCGTCGGATGAAGTCCGATTGATCAGGAGAACGCCTAGGGATCATCCTCAAGCGATGGTCCGCAAAGGTTGGTTCGACATTCGACGCCTCGTGAAGTACTGCATCACTGTGGAACCCAAGTGCCGGGATGAATTACTTCCTATATTGTGTTGGGTTATAGAGTGAGTAAAAGATTGGGAAGTTTCATTCATACTGTTTGGAAGGAATGCGCTTGCCCAATGTGTAAGACAAATATTCTACTCCTGTAGACTGGAGTAGGAATATGGAGGCATGCTTACAGCAAGTACAAGCTAGAGCAGAAATGTTCCGAAGGATTCTGCCCATGGCCATGGACAATCTTGCGATTGCACAACACAGAGACCAGTTGAGGTATGCTCACACACGGGGGGGCTCATGGAAGCCCAAGGCCAGGAAGTTCGCACCAGGAGATTATGTTTACCTACAACATGCACCCAGCAAGCACATTAGATGTCGACCGGTTGATTCTCGTGGTGGTAAATGTGGGTGAGCAAGGAGTAGTGGAACTCAAGGACGGATGGCGAAGATGCAAGGAGCATATGAAACATTTAGCTCCATGTCACTTGCCAAATCTTGATGCAAGAATTGTTCCTCAAACATGGGTACCACCAGGATTTGCCTGAGGCATGCGGGCACCACGGATGAAGAGCTTATGCTCTTATGTGACAGGTGCAACAGAGGCTATCATATTTTCTGCCTAACACCTGCACTGATGGAAATTCCGGAAGGGAATTGGCTATGTGAACATTGTGATTCAACAAGTTTGCATGCAGCCATGGCTCTATCTACGGGAGTAATGAAGAAGAAGTACCTTCTGTACCTGAACAGGAGTTGGAGAGTAACACTCCAGCGACAACTCGTGTTGGAATGGGTACAAGAGGACGAGAGCAGGAATGACAGGCGCAGGTTGCAAAAGAGGAAAGTTCGTGCGGAGCGTATCTCGCCAACAGAATTCCTTGTTGCCAAGGCCAGAAACGCCAACAAGGCAACTGCGAGGTGCTATTCAGAGTGCCTCGAATCACTCACCGCTTGCATTGTCCGCCTCCTCGAGGAATTTAGTGACACCAAGGCCAGCACTGTGGAAGAGAGCACGACGCCAGAAATTCAGTCTTGCCGCAGCTGGAGGAGTCTTCCCCAGCTGGGGGGCTCGACAATCACAGAGCAAGTGCTCGCTTCTGCATCGTGTGCAAAGTTGGTTCAAGTTGGATGGAGCGAGTTACGAACCATATGCGGGGGCGGCACAGACCACAAGCTAGCACCAATTAGCGAAGAAGGTGCGGTGTTTGGGTCCAAGCACCCAAGCGAAGAGAGGGAGGCCAAAGCAACGCCACCGAAGAGGAGATGGAGGCTCACCAACGCAGCTCGAGTGGCGGAAGCACACAAAGCGATGAGGAAGAAGCCTCAACCCAGGCGCATGTGAGCACCACACCCGTGATGCAACGCCACACGTGAGAAGGAGGTGCCCGCTAGGACAAGGGGCTCGGGAGCGAGGGACGGCTCCTCATAACACACAAGAGCAACATGAGCAGCGTCGCCCGAGTTGCCGTTTGAAGTAGTGCCACCAAAGGTGTGCAAGTGCAACTTGCAAAGATCTCCAAAGACGCTGCCTCCGATCAACAACGAGGGCGCAAGCAAATGGGATCTATCTCACCGGATCACCGAGAGGGATTCCTCCAGTTTTAAGGAGCTCGTGAGTTCTGTATGTGGAGACGCACACGGTGTGAGTGGAGTGGAATTCACCCCATGCATCACCGTGATTTGTTTGAGCAGGACTCCGTGCCATGTCTTGGACATGGACAGCATCGTGAAGGGTGCGAAAAATCCAGCACCACTTCTTCATGCATCAATGTTTGATTTGAGGTTGCCCAAGGAATTGATCATGTGGGAAGACAGTGCGAGAGGTTAGTCTATCCGAAAGAGGCTCGCTTCTTCCATCACCTCAAGAGGCCACAGTTGTTGGATGGCCTAGGCAATTTTATCGTGGACAAGTTGAAGATCCCTTACATTGAGCAGATGGGATTCGAGGAAGGCATTTCTTGCGCGCAAGCCAACCACACATGGTCATCCATTGCCCCAAACCCGCTTTTGATTATCCGAGAGGAGGCCGCACAGAGTCCTATTTTGATGTTTGTCGCTTGGAGTCAAGCTCAAGAAGATCAAGCCCGAACTCGTTGAAGAATCGGATGATGAGGACTTGGAGAGTGATGCATCCTCCACCTAACCTCACACCGCAAAAAGGATGGTTTGGTTTGGTAAGTGTTTTCAGCCACGGATTGTGGCATTTTGGTGTGGAAAAGCCGGGTTTTCACCCCGATTTTCGGGGTCGTGATCGGAGGCTATTTATGCCTCCTTTGCCTTGTTCCTTGGCTAAGGCCGAACTTTGCCCTGGCCAAAGGCCAAGGAAGAACTTGTGTCCGCCAAAGGCCAAGGACGGTTTGCCGCCGCACGGGAGTCGCAGTCGAATCGCCAAGATGCGCCATATGGCTATTGCGCTGACATCTGTCGTGGACCGATGAGCAAGACCGATGAGACATTGACATTGGATTGGCATCCCATTTGGCATAAGCCACTTGATTTGGATGCGCGTGTGATGTGGCATGTGCATCGCCCATGGATGGCATGCACATGGTATGTATGCATGGATGGATGACATGTGATGTATGTGGACATGTTATGAATGATGTGTCACACATGCAATCTATATACATGTATGTAAGGCACGGTGGCATGATGCATATATAGGCATGGAACTATATTAAAAACACATAAAATCGTAAATCAAGGAAAAGGGCGAATAGATGGTTGAACTCATAAACATTATTATTTATTCAAGGCCAAGGAAAGTAGGATTATAATATACCTAAAGTGCCTACCATCGAGCGAGGAGGCACTTCATCGAGAACTCGGGGTTTTGCCTATATATGTGGGCGCCACCATGGATTCTTGGATTGTAGATGTTTGTCTCGAATGGAAAGGCAGCCATACTGTCCCTCAGCTTGTCTCATTTCTCTCTTGTGACTTTTGGGAACTGACTATCAAGTGGGAGCCTCGCAACCAACTTGATCTTCACTGTTCGCGGTCGGAGGCTATTTATGCCTCCTTTGCCTTGTTCCTGGCTAAGGCCGTGAACTTTGTTGCCCTTGGCCAAAGGCCAAGGAAGAACTTGGTGTCCTTAGGCCAAGGACGAGGCACCGCAGGGCGGGCGAAATCGGAAATCGCCAGCATGCAGCTATGCGGCCATTGCGCGACACCTTTAGCTCCCTACGATCAACCTGCTTCCTTTGTTTCGACGTGTCGCTTTGGTGGACGGGGTCGGTCCGCCACAATGGGGCACAACAAGGGAGAAGAGCCACAAGGATTGATATTGAATTGGTTACATGGCTCCCCTTTATAGGTGGAGCGTCTCTCAAAATATGTGCATCTTAAATGCGGGATGACCTCCTGATTCCCATGAGGGAATCGAATCGCAATCCGGACTTTGACCCCACAGGCAAGGTCCAGCTCCTGTGACCACCTCTCGGTCATCCACGCCACTCCCCTCAAAGTAGGGTCCCCTCTTAAATATGGGTCCCACATTAGTGTCGTGTCCAAAGAAAGAATGTTTCTAGCGGTCATCCTACCTACCTAAGAGAGGTTTCGCCGCTTCTTCTAGCTCCACGCGCCTTTCATCTTGACGATCGCCACCTCCTCCCGACTCGGACCGCCATCTAACTGCCCTGTGTCGCCTCCTACCTCGGCCGTTCCTTAGGTAAGGCTGCTCTTGGGAAGAGACTATCTCCCCTCAGTCTGGTAGAGTGCTCCTCTACTAGTCCATCAGTGGGAGGTTTTCCTCTCATTTGTTCCATTAGTAGGAGGTTCACCTACTACCTCTTCACACCACCGTGGACTTAGGTGGCTCCATGTTTTCCCTCGGGCTTGTCTCCCTTCTTCTTGTCCCTCCTCCGAGATGAATTCCCTCGGCCGCCATAGTGCCTACCCTTGTAAGTGCCTTTGGTAGGATTAGGCCTCCCTCTTCCTCGTCCGATGCCCCACCAAGGAAGGTCCCTACGGGTGGGTCCCGGTGCTCTTCACTCGCTTGTCGGGCTATGTCTGTCTGACCCGTCTCTCCTCATACCATTCGGCCACCTCGGTCTCCAAAGTCGCCAAGCCCTCGTGT